>CM041208.1:18147116-18759426 GCA_023065735.1 Coffea humblotiana
AAGTAGTATGGAACATGCAGTTGAAACACTCACCAGTTCAAAACAGAGCAACGATAACATTCATCTCTGGGTGGCTCTCGAATACCGCGAAACCCTAAGAGCAACCAAGGTAAAAGATATTTATGGTCCAACTATCCAAAACTTAGGTGAACAAAGTTCACATTTTAGACTCAACCATGGGCCATACACCTATCCAAGTTGACGTCTCAAAACACAAGGGTTCAAAGATAAATTTGGAAGTGCAATTCAACGAAAATTCAAGTACATACTAGGGCAATGATTCAAGTATAGTTTTGAAAGAAAGGAAAGTATTTGGACCCAAAAACGTGAGCAGCCAAAGAGTTCCACAATTCATTTCATTGCCGGAAATTTTCAGTAGCAAAACAGTGAAGAAACCAAGGCAGTTCACCTCCTTAAATTATGATATTTACTCTAATTCAACACAACATTGTAGTTCAAGGTTTTAGCAAGTAAAATGAGTAAGATTGAGTCCAAAAGACCACCAAACCAAAGGACTTTAAGGCTAAAAGATAAAGGGTATACCGCTGCCTTGCCTACCAGAAATTTCAGCAATGAAACAAGCACAACCATGAGGTTTTCACCTTCCAAAATTCACAGTTTTCACTCAAGTTCAACATACAAAAGTCTTAACTAGTGTTTGGAACAAGACTTGGCCTCTTAAAACATAAAATTCAAAGACAACTTGAAAGTGCCAATCGAAGAATATCCAAGTGCAATCTAGGCTATAATTCAAGTAAGTTATTAATATGAAAAGAAAACACTTCGATTCAAAAGGTGCAAGAAACCAAAAGAGGAAAATTATATATATATAATATATATATATATATATATATATATATATATATATATATATAACTCATGAAATTTAGCAAGACATACGTAAGACATACACACCATTATTAGAAGAAACAGCCAAGCTTGAGTCTAAAATTGGGCAAACGAAACTAAAGAGCATGATAGAAGAATCATTACTTTTTCTCTTACTTTACAGATGATTTTGTCAAAATTTCAGCTTATACACCACCATCAAAGTGAATTCAAGCATTCACATGTAACCTAAGTCCAAACCAACCCAAAATCACCCCTCTAATATCACTTATTTCACAAGAAAGGAAGTAAATAAAATTTCAGCAGCACTTCCCCTTATTTTCTTAACTTTTCCATCCAAACTCAACACCTATATTCATTTCAATCCAACCTCTATTGCAACCACAAGTTATAGGCTATAAAATACACTTATTTAAGGCCACAAAACCATCCAAAATAGCCAATTTATCTAGCTCAAAATCAACCACAACAAAGCTGAAATTTGAAACCCTAAGCTGAAATTTTCAACTTTAAGTTGAAATTTCCTATAATCAAGCCAAAATAACATATAAAAACTAGAAAATTCACATGGCAAAACTACTAGATCATAGCCAAACTCAAACCATCATGTCAAGGCTGAAATTTCTCACTTAAAACTGAAATTTTCCAACCACCACTTAAACCATGAAATTTTCCATGTAAACTACCAAAATCAAGCTTTAAATCCACTCATATGTAAGTAATAAAAGAGAAGATGGTTTCTTGATATGGTTACCTTGAAACCCTAAGAAGAAATGGAAGCCAAGAGTTTCTTTCTCCAAAATCTCTTCACTAAAGCCCTTAATCCTTCCTAAAGGTCAACTTTTATAGAGTAGATTGCAAGTTTATGGTAAAAATTCAAGAATTCAAGCTAGATTTAGAGGTTGAAGATGAAGTTTCCTCTTTTTTTTTTCGCTCAATATGGCCAGCCAAGAAGAAGAAGAATAAAGGGTTAGTTTGGTCAAATTTTATGTTTATTAAAGGCTAAGAATAGTTTAAGTCCAAGTCAAAGCTCCATAGCTTTTGTGACACTTGGCTTTCTATGGTTAATCCTCATCCTATTGTCTCCCAAATGCTAAAATATCTTGCCAACCCCCAATTATCCGTTAGCACCTTATAAAATAATATCCCTTTGCACAAAACTCCTCCTAATCTTCAAAAATTTATCACACACACCTCACTAGTGGTCCTACATTCATAATGCACTATGAACTTATTATGCACTAACTTATAGCAGAAAAATGATTAAAATCTTGACTCTCTTATGAAAATATATGAGAAATTAAGGAAATAAAGTAAAGTAAAAAAAATGTATTCAAAGAAATTAGATAAAATAAAAATAATTTTCAGGTTCTCACAGGCTCCATATCAAACACCTATCCATGCATATTGCAAAATTGAAACTCTCTAAGTACCTGGTAGTATTATGAATAAGTTAGGGTCATAAAATTGGTGATCTGCATATTTGAAGTGTTGGCAAGTACTTGCCTATGTGCACCCCTAGGTTTTAGATGTGAAATTTAAAAATGGAGGGTTAATATCTATGCTGAATCGGTTTGGGCCTCAATCCCTCATTTTATTTAAGTAGAGACATATATACACACCTATGATTCACATTATAAGTAGCGTTTATAAACTTTTACTAGATCAGTTGATTGACCAATTGAAGGGAACCAAATGTCTATCCTCTCCAAATTAACCGAAAAAATTGAGCAATCATTGACTCATCCAAACTAGGTAAAAGAACTAGGTGAGCAAAATGAAAAGTGGTAGATCGAGTGCAAGAAGGTAGGGGATTTTATTGTATGTATGTGTGTTTGTGTATATATATGTGTGTGTGGGCGCGCATGTATGTACATATATTATTGGCATCATCCAGTTAAGCGCTATTGGTCCAACAAAACTGAGCACTAGATCCTAACCTTTCATCTTTGTTGTGAATTTCAAAACAAACTTAAAGTTGTAGCAAATGATTAAGTGATCAATAAGCTTGAAGATTGCACTATTTTGGTTGGACCCATATTTATCTCTTTTAATGCCTACCATCTGTAAAGATTTTATTACACGAGTTTACCTATAAAATGTGAATGTAAAAATATGATATGACTAGATGATATATATATATATAAGAACTCTTACAAGTCAAGATGTTTGTTTTTTTTCAGTATGTATCTATCGTATAAGTTATACACCATTTAATGTAGAATTTTCCGTCGTGATACATAAGTATTTGCGTATGCAATACACCTCGTTGTCTTGTTCCGTTTGGGTCCATGCTCCTACTATACCATATTATGGAACTTTACAGTCACACCAGTAGAGTTGAAAATAAACCCTTTTCAGCATATAGTGGGCTGTAGTTTGCACTTTGCACAAACACCATTCATCATTGGATGTAGAATTCAAGAAAAACTTTCATTACATGCTTTTTCAACCCAACACCCCAAGTTTTCATCCGAAATGACATATGGTCGGAATTAAAAGGGGTGGACCTCAATCTCATCTCTTCTAAATAGTGGAGTCTTTTGCTATTCGGATGTATACAAATAACAATAATAATAATAATTGCCAGACGTCATACTTTAAACGTCTTTATCGATATATGGCTATCAAGTTCATCATGCCTTGAAAGGAGTCTGCTATTTCTTTTCATTGAGGTCCATTCGTGGACGTCTTTGTATGTCTTGAATAAGTAGTGGATGCCAGCCCAATTACGATGAGTGTTGCGTGGTATATAAGAATATTGTTCTCCAACCGAAAGTAGTAAAGAACCACTGGACCAATGGCTCAGTGGCCACCAGGTTCCTCCTTGGCTGTAGGTGAGGGTTCGAACTTCACCTGCAGCGAAAAAAAATCTAAGAGTTGTGTCACGACATTTCTTGGGTCTAGTTGAGTCTGTATACTCATTAGCCCCTACAATAACCTCCTTAGGCTCCCCCTCCCCCCTAGATTAGGATAGAGTATGATATACAAACGTATCGTTGCTGACAAAAAAAAAATGAACACTGCTAAAGGATGATGAGTTTCTTTATTTTATTTTATTTTCTTTCTTTTTTTCTTTCTTTTTTTGGAAAATAGTTGGTTGGTCATTTAACAACATTTAGAAAGTAAAAAAAAATAAAAATAATATTAAAAGAAATTGGAAGATTGTGAATTTTAAACGGATAAAAAGAATTTATGAAGTCTCTCGAAAGAAATCAAATTTCATATGGTAGGATTTTATTTTATTTTATTTTATTTTACAATTCAGCTCTTTTTATATAGAGAAGTTTTTCTCAAATATGTTTCTAAAAGCTCCAAAAGTGTTCTCCAATTTACTTGTTTACTTTACAAGCATATTCTGAAAAATGGCACGACTGGAAAACTTCGATAAAAAGACCTGAAAATAACCATGAAAAAGAGCGAAAATTTTTGGTCAAGAAGTCATTTGATAATATTGTAAATTTGTATTTGGATCTTGGTACTATCTTTTACCAGAATTACTAAAAGTATATAACTACTTTGCGTAGCAAACATATATATATATATATATATATATTTTGCCCTGTAGTAGGGTCCTTACCTGTTATATCTGTGTTCTGGCCCCCTTCCATTTTCCGAAAGAAGATACCTATTGACGTACTAGTAAATTCTATCTACCTGCTATTTTTTAGGTCGACATGATGGGGCATTCTGTCTTTTTCTTTTCTTTTCTTTTTTTGGGATAGTTATAGTTTTCAAAGGACCCTTACCTTTCTTTCATTAATTTTTGAGTAATTAAAGATCATACTTCAAACATTTAAGTAAGGAAAAGAGTGGAATAATATTTAGGGCTGAAAGTTGAATCAAACTACTCGATATTCAAATTGATTTTGGTTTGATTAGAGCGCACTCGACCTTGGTTTGCCACTAGTTAAGCTAATCCTAAACAGCATTTTATATTCAATAATTTTCAAATTCGATAAAAAGATTATTCAAACTCAATTCGACAAAATAATAAATCAATCTTAAACAAAATTTCAAATTCGTTAAAATAATTAAACAAGTACGAATACTAGGCTGTTCGATTTGATTAGAATCATTTTTACCCCAAATAATATTTCAATACGACAACAGTAACATTATTTTAATGTTGATTTATACAATGTTTTTATTTTCCAATTGGATGCAGAAGAGCATACGATGAGCACATTACAAAAGGATAGTAGATTTACTATTAATGCTTTAGAATTACCATTAAATGCCTGAATTGTGATACTTTTTGTGAAAGATTTCTATATTTTCGAGGGAAAAAAAATAACACATGGCGAACTTCTTATTGCATGCCCTATGCCCACCAAATTGACTAACTCATTATAAATACAGTGAACTAAAACCTGACCTAACTATGGATTTAAATCCTCATTTTGGCGATAATATATAATAAAAATGTTCCTCCTATGGAAATGACGCATTTTTCGTTCACATTTAGCGTTCCTTTGGGTTGTAGGGACTTATTAAAAGTATTTCACCTAATAAAATTTTGAATAAAAATATTTATTAAATGCTTAAATGTGTCATTTAGATGCATATTTGGATAAATGTTTATTTTGTTGGATAATGTGCACTTTTCAAATATTAGATGTACTTGTCTCTTCATTGAGTTCATAATATAGAATAAATTAATTAAATTTTATGTTATATTTTTAAACTACAAAAACTATTATAAAAGCACTAAATTTGACCTTTTGCTTAAAGTACTTTTAATCCAAAAAATTCTACTCTTAAATTTATAAAATAATTTTTACCGAATACCTTAAAAGTATTTTTATTCCCCAAAAGTGCTTTTCCAGCAAAAAGCACCGTACTCCCAAACAGACTCTTAGAAAGATAAAATTCATTGATAACAGTTTCCGCTGAAGAATCTTGAAGTCATGGGGATTGATTTAGAATTTGAAAATTATGCCTGTATTGAATTGATTGGCTTTTAATCGTAGGTTAAATTCCTTTATGAGCTATAAAGACGTTCTTTGAAATATTTCTGCAACCAGTTATAACCTTATTTCACCAATTACAAATCCTTTTTAATGTATCCATGTACAAGGTATGAACTCGAAATAATTTTGGTCCAAATGCACATCACATGCATGGAGGCTCATGTGCTCTTTTCCAGAGGAATGTATTTTAATCTGTCATTAAAATATAAAACTCATATAATTTATTTTGTACTCTTTTAACTTTTTCTACTTATTGTTTCCATTTAATTTATTCATGTGTCATTCTTTCAGCTCAGCTTGTACGATTAACCAACTCTGACCAAGATCTATTGAACAGAATTGCCGGATCATCCTGTTTCGCCAAGTTGTTTGTTTTATAGATAATAATCATAGATATATTGGGAAAATTCTCTTGATTTCTTTAAAAAATTATTTTCTCAATCTTTTATTTACTATCAGCATATAGACTAACGGATCTAAATGTATGTTACATGTACAAAATCTAGTATTCCAATTTCAAGTTTAAAATGAGATGCCATACGTCTAGATCCATCCGTTAGTGTACGCACTAATAATATAAAAAAAATTAGTCCTTAAATAATTCGGCAAAAAACACCTATTTCACCGTTTAACATTAAATCCATTAAAATTTGACTTAAAATATGATATTCAATAGAACTATAAATCTCCTTATTTTTTGCGCCATTTGCTAAGATTTTGTCTAGTGTACTAAGGTGACAAACAACTCAACAAAACGTGGAAGTACCGAAGCCTGCGGCTTTGCAAGCTAGCCTAGCTCCCAAACACACAAAGTTGCATATAAAGACTCGCTCATCTCCACGGAATTCTGCTACCTCACTCTCCCTCCTCCCCACCCCCTCCCCCACCGCCAACCCCACAAACACACACACACACACAAATTCACTCCAAAAACAGTAGAAAACAAAAGCCGACAATTTTATATTTACTCTTTTTGTTTCCAATGTTATTATCCGAAAAGTGAAAAATATCGTCAATGAGCGCCACCGCGACAACAGCCAAGGCCAATATGGCTAGGATTCTGATTATGATTGTCATGTTATCAAACTACCACCACCTATATTGTGCGGCCACGGCCACCAGTCCAATAAAGACGGTGGTGGTGCTAGTAATGGAGAACAGATCATTCGACCACATGTTAGGGTGGATGAAGAAGCTGAATCGAGAAATCAATGGAGTGGATGGCTCAGAATCGAATCCAATCTCGACAACTGATCCAAACTCTCCTCGCATTTTCTTCGGTAATCAATCCCACTTTGTAGACCCTGACCCCGGCCACTCTTTCCAGGCCATCCGTGAACAGATTTTCGGCTCCAACGACACCTCCGCCAATCCTCCGCCCATGGATGGCTTCGCCCAGCAAGCTCGTTCTATGGATCCCAACATGACTCAGAGTGTCATGAATGGCTTCGTACCTGACATGGTATGTTGGCTTTTCAGTCTTTTTCTTTTTCTTTCAAAAAAAAAATATGCTTTCGATGTCTACGTTATTGTCCTCCAGAGCTATTTTCCACTAAATTTTTTTAATGTTTTCAATAAACATATTTTTTAATCACTTTTTTCCGCAAACACATTTCTTGATTGCCATTTTACTTCATATGTATCAAAAGGTTGCAAAAATGTTACAATATTTTTTTCTTAAAAAACTCTAAAAAAGAGCAACCTACACAAGTTTGCTTATACCTACTCAATTATTATGAATTGTAAATTATTGAATCCATTTTTTTTATAGCTAAATATGTAATTGTGAGTGCTAGATAGGATACTGAAGTATGGAAAAATAAATTCCTAAAATAAAGTCACAAATACCTGTTTTTTATTTTTTTTTTTGTGTCTTCGGTTATGATGATTCTCTGAGATATTATATAGAGGGTAGATTTAATAAAATGGGTCGACCTCTAGTGTGAAGACAATTACAACTCAAAACTGCTGAAGACATATAGTCTGTTGCATGGTCCTACCAAGAATAATATCTTCGATAAAGACACAAATATAAATCTATCAATTAAAATAGAATATTAATTTCATTAAAAGAAATTTGATGCCGGAGCTGATATAAAGTCATTTATATAGACTAGTTCTTTACAGAAAAGATTTTTTGCTTTTAATGATTTGAAGGTTAGTACCTCATAAAAATTATTTCTTTTATTAAGGACCAAAACTTGGATAGACCTGATCTTTATAAATTCAATGGTCCAGATTGGGTCACGTCACTTGATGAGATGATGTGACATAATTTGGATCATTAGGTTTTTGAAGATCAGATCTACTCAAGTGTGAGCCATTGGATATCATTATGTTGCAACTAGGTTAACCCAAATTTTTATGTAATTTAAGTTCCTGGTATAGAATAATGCCTACATGGTATCAACTTCGATCAATGCTTATGTCTTTCCACTTGTCAGGGAAGAACCATATACATAATGTATTAACATCTCATCTCTCTCCACACCCTTTCTCCAATCTATCCTCAATCACATACACGATTCGAATCCTGAACTTGACGGCGAAAAGACCCATATTTGTTTATGTGATTCAAAGAATTTTATTCCAGGTTTTGCAATAAAGCGTAGGCGGAGTATACTTGTACAACTTAGGATATCCGGAATGGATTACATTTAGTACAGTGTAATCCATATGTCATATCATCATTTTATAGTTCCCTCTTTCATTATACTATCTCTCACCCTCTCTCATCATAGTATCTCTTACTATAGATTATACTCTATAGGGGTATAATAGTATGAATTGACAATCAAGTCATATATTTATTTTAATAATTCACAATACAAAAATTTGTGTTCATCGATTAGGCATATCAAAATTTCGAAGTTGCTTCGTGTACATGAACTTAATAGATTAAGGATTCTATTATTTGGTCGTCTAAGAGTAAACCTAAGAATTTGAACCGTAATTACTCTTTCAACAAAAAAAGCAAATTTCCTTCTATGAATCAAAGGTTAGTAGTGGGTCGACCCTATTTTGTGGTGTACTTAAGGCAAGTCATTAGACTACCAAATAGAAAATACCTTCGATTATTTCTTTGATTTATATATTGTTCTTATAGGGTTCCATTCATGAGAAAATCTTTATAGCATGTTTCAGACACCATATAAAGGTACTCTAAACACAAAATACTGACTTCTCCTTAGCAGTTGAATGTGACATATGCTGCCAATAAGTACATAAGATTAGTCTTTATATACAGGAGAATTCATCTATAAGACAATAGTTGCATGACAGACACTTTATGAAACCACAAAATTACAAACGATTTTAAAGAAATTGGGAGGCTGTTCACTTGGATGGCTACATCTAAAATTTTACAGATGATGTTAAATGAGATTAAGGGATTGATTTATATTAGAACACTATCAATATTTTATAGCGGTTATTAACTCTCAATGTTACCGTGTTTGTAATCTTGACAATATGTTCCTTATCTACAGAACCATAATATTATACGAAAATTTTTTGCTTGCTTGTAAACAATGAAAAATTGTTCATGGTGAAGATTCCCCCCTCCCCCCCCCCCCCTTTTCTGTGGTAAAAAAGCTAAGGTATAGGAATATATTCATGTGACATAAGCACAATATACCCTATCCAAAACAGAGTGAATGCGTCAGCTTTCTGGTTTCATTCTTACACAGTTACACTCCACATTTTACGTGTTAGACATAAGAAACGTTGAGTAAACAACCTAAAAGCATGAGGTCATCATAGTTTTTTAATTTAGTTATCTATTTCTTTTAATTCAACACTTATTGATTGAAGATTTCTTAACATCACCCAAACTTTCCATTTTGATGTTTAAATTAATGTATAAAAATTCTTTGCTAGCTGTATATTTATGTACTGTCTAATTTGGCTAATAAAAAGAGCTCGTGCAGATTAAAATATTTTACAGAAAATTCTCAAAAATTAGGAAAAATGTGAATAAGAAATCCATTTCTTGAGAAAATGAAAATTCCTAGTAAACCTTACATGAAATGAGGAAAAAAGGGATTGAAGTTCAATTGAACTTGTTGCAAGATGAGATTGATTTTATGCCAAAAGTCGTGGCTTAGAATTGGAATTTGGGATTTAATCGATCCCTGAAACAAGAAGTTTGGAATAAACTTGCCAGGCTGCTTGCCTGGGAAAAATTTTAAAAAGCAAAAGAAAGAATATGTCATCTACAAATTATTGAGTCACATTCTGATAATTTCAGTTTGTGATTTCAGTTTACCAGTGCAATATGGGTCCACTACTCATGTACGGAGTAGCTATTAGCTTTATGAGGTTCATGTAGATCCTGAGCCTTATAAGGAGAAAAGGATCACGAGTCAAAAGTATGGATTTCACGGTTGTGCAGTAAACGTTTTTTCTTTTTTTTTTTTTTGGTTGGTTCAAAAGAAGTTACAACCATTGTGTAGTAGTACAATTGATTCTATGCTAGGAAAAAGGGCAGGAGAATGGACCTATTGGAAAAGAAGTTAATCTTTTGAAAGATTCGAATGGAGCTAAATAATCTTCTGTCATTCTCCAGAAAACTCTGAAAAGAAAATTCGACCCTTGACTTGAGCCCAGGTGGCCAACTGAGTTGTGTAGTAAATGCTGTTATAGCTAAATTATATTTAGGAGACAATATAATATATTACCAATTGTTCAGTGCCTAGGGGAGAGGGAAAGATGTTAGAGCCTTCTTCGCTGTAAGATTCAGAATTTAAATTCTGTGTCTATAACAGTTAGGGTGGGAATAACGTGGGCAAAAGTGAAAAAGTAAAAGAAAAAAAAAATGAGCTGTATTTAAAGGACAAACATCAGTTACTATGCAATTCAACTGTGTTTACTAGGTTTTTCTATTATGTGCCTTAAGGATGCATGCAATTTTATGGTGCAAGGTAAAAGCAGAAATTTACGAAGTTTTTTGGTTTTCTTATTTTGTGACCTTAGACCACACCGTAATTGCACTAAAAAAATGGCGGATCACTTTGAAATTCCAAACCCATCCCCAAAATTGCTCACTTTCTCACTAAAAATAATTTCTCACCTAACATGGTACTTATTTTTTTCACGTACTCTAAGAACACATAATAGAATAACCTATTTTATTAACGTAATTATTACTTATTTTTAACTTATGATTATTGTTCTCTTAATTATTATTTATCTTTTTTTTCCTCTATCAGGTCGGAGTTTATAAAAGTTTAGTCTCCGAATTTGCCGTTTTCGACCGGTGGTTTGCGTCGGTGCCGGCATCAACCCAGCCAAACCGGTTATACGTCCACTCGGCAACTTCTCATGGTGCCACGTCAAACATAGCCGCCCTACTAGCCAAAGGTTATCCACAGCGGACAATCTTCGACAACCTAAGCGACGCCGGATTGTCCTTCGGAATCTACTTCCAAAATATTCCGGCCACCTTATTTTATCGTAACCTAAGAAAAATCAAATACTTGGGTAATTTCCACCCTTATGATTTATCCTTCAAAAATGACGCCAAAAATGGAAAGCTGCAGAACTATGTTGTGGTGGAGCAGCGGTACATGGACTCTAAGTTGGAGCCGGCCAATGATGATCATCCATCGCATGACGTTTATCAGGGACAGATGTTTGTTAAGGAGGTGTACGAGACGCTGAGAGCCAGCCCGCAGTGGAACCGAACTCTGTTGATTATTACGTATGATGAGCATGGTGGGTTTTTTGATCATGTGGCTACCCCTGTCAGTGGGGTCCCTAGTCCTGATGGGATTGTGGGGCCCGATCCTTTCTTTTTCAAGTTTGATAGATTGGGCGTTAGGGTCCCCACAATTATGGCGTCACCATGGATTGAAAAGGGTACTGGTAAGTTCACTTTCAATTTCATCATCTCCTCCATTTTTGCTTTGAGTAGTATTTTATGGCTTTAAAGATTCTGATCAATTTTCTTTTTCCTAGTCTAATGAGAGGACTCTAATTCGGTATCTCTCACTTACATTTTTTTCCTCGAAATCACCCAACCTACATCTTCTTCGATTGTGATTAAAATTCATTTGCTGAAATGTGAGGGCAAACGGTAAGGGATATTTTGTGAAAAAATCATTCAAAATGTTATTTACATTTTTGCTAAATGAATTTTTTTGTTCTTCACATTTAAAATATTAACTTTATGTTCCTTACAAATTCAAATTAGTAAAATTTGGTCCCAAATTAAGAGTCCATTTGGATTACCATTTTCTTGAATTTTTGTAGAAAAAATGTACTGTAACTCTTTGATGTGAAGTGAAAAAGTGATTGAAAAATCCGTTCATGGAAAATGTAAAAATTTTTTGGAAAAAAATGGGGTCGATCACTTTTTAGTTTGAAAGCATCATGTTACCCATATGCCATTAGTTTTTATGTACAGAAAACTCATATCCCACATTTTAGTGGCAAAAAATAATATGAATTGAGTCATATCTTACTTTTTTAGGAAAAAAATTAATATGGTTCAAGGTAAATTTCTACTTTTTTAAGGAAAAAACGAGCATAGATCAGGTCATTTATTTAACTATAAATGAGATCTAAACTTTTTACACCTAAAAAATGGCCATATGGGTCACTTGATAGATTCAGGGTAAAAAGTAGTTGAAAACTTAGGTTTTGATCAAATTTTACTGACTTGATTTTGTAAAGAACGCAAAGTTATCATTTTAAAAGTGAAAAATGAAAAAAAAAATCATTGGGGGAAAGAAAAAGATATGTTGATTTATATTTTAAAAGATTTTCTTTATGTTTAAGTCACAAAAATAAAATAAAAATTTGTATTATACTTCAATTTAGTGAATAGAATAATAGAGAGAAAATGATTTATGGATTATATAAAAATTAAGCTTGGTTTGGGACTTCTCACTTACTTTGTTATTAGGCATAGATTTTCAAGATAGATGGAAATACTCTAGTTGTCAATGTTGAATATAGCATTTGAATTTTTGCAGCAAATTAATGATTTCGGATTTTTTTTTTTTAAAAAACAAGTTCTTAGTTCTTATTAGACACCTAAACGTTATTGCAGAACAATGTCAATATGCCCTCATTAATGAGGATTTTAATATTGTGGTGAACAATAAAACCTTCATAGCACGACAGTTTGACATTTTTTTAAAATCAATTATCACAGAAGTATAAAATATTAATTTTTCATCAAAAAGAAAGTGGTAAGAGTTTTTTCTTACCATTGCATGTATACTTCATGTGTACAAATACTCTGGTCGCACTTTTCAATGATTCATCATCTTATTCAAAATTGTTTTCATTCATTGTGATAAGAAAATGCTTATCTTGATCCATTTTACCAAATCTAGAAGAAATAAAGGATTACCCAATGCATATGACCAAATATGCATTCTAGCCAAAAAAACTCACAACTAAAAACAAAAAATTTAAAAAAAGGAAACTCACAACTAAATCAGAAAGTATAAAATTTGATATACGAATTTCAAAAGAAAAAAAAAAACTACTAAAGGTGGGTAATCCACTAGGAGTAGACAAATGATTTTGTTTACACGGGAGATGTTGATTGGGATATTTGTGATGATGCAGTCGTCCATAGTCCCAAAGGTTCACCATATAAGACATCGGAATATGAGCACTCTTCTATTTCAGCAACAGTCAAGAAGATATTCAACCTGCCATCTTTTCTAACTAAGAGGGATGAGTGGGCTGGCACCTTTGAATCCATTCTCCAAACCAGGAAAGAACCTAGAACTGATTGCCCAGGTTAGTTGCCTCAATTTTTAAACTTTTAGCGTGTAATTGCTTGATTCCTTTGAGTTATTTTATCTTTTTGATGTGTACTTGATTCCATTCAGATAAATGAATTCATAAAATATGTTCCAAACAAAATGGTATATACATACACCTTTCTGGGTCGTATGGAGGCCTACTGCACCATTAATTTAAGGGCAATGTTTTGAAATTTAGACCGGCAACTGAATCGAACGAGCTTTCAGTTCACGATTCAATTGGTTCGACTGATTTAATTATGGTTCAATTATTTTATAATTTTAATATTAAATTACTTAGATTAAATTAACATATAAAAACATAAAAGAAATATTTAATAAAGATCAGTTCAAAAGCGTTTTTTACCAGTTTTGATCAGGTTTGACCGATTTATTTGACTTCTTGAGTTAAATATAGAATTAGACTGGAGTCATGATTGGTTCGCAGTTCAATCTATCAAATCGGCCAGTCCGATTCGATTATCAGATTACTAATTAAAGGGCCAACGATTGGGATTTTCATAGACTTGTTCGATTGTTGAACTTTTTATATAATATGGTGTATGTTTATATAATTTTGTTGTTACTCATGGACTTTATTCGTGAATACGAACTTGATGTATAAATACAACCGTATCTGTAAAGCATACCCTAAATTGTGAAAGAAATACAGTAATCAAACCTCAGATCCCACGTATCAAAACCAACCGTACTTGCCCAATCCCATTATGGAGTGCCCCTTTTTATCAGGAAAGTGCTCCAGTAATATTTCTCAAAAAAGAAAAAAAAAACCCACTAATGGCTTTTGTGCAGAACAACTTCCAACTCCGGTAAAGATAAGGCAAGGGGAGGCGAAAGAAGATGCCAAGCTTACTGAATTTCAGCAGGAGCTAGTGCAACTTGCCGCAGTCCTCAAAGGAGAAGACATTTTGGCATCTTACCCACAACAGATTGGGAAAGAAATGACTGTTAAGGAAGGGAAACAATACATGAAGGATGCAGTAAAGAGCTTCTTTGAGGCTGGATTTTCTGCCAAAAGAATGGGCGTTCATGAGGACCAAATTGTGAAAATGAGGCCATCTCTTACAACAAGAAAATCCAAGCCTTCAAGCCAAAACCACCATTAATCAAGCATAGCATTGTTTGGCTGAATTATAGTGTAAATACAGCAATATTTTATATACCAAGTTCTGTGTATGTGCTAAAAGTATTCACAATATGTCAAAAAAAGTAATTAGAGTTGCTCTGATTAATAATTTCTGGCTATTACAATTTGGGCCACTGAATTATACACAAAGTCATCATGACCAAATCAAAATTGGGTTTGTTACAATTGCATCTTCATAGCTTAGAGCAAATATGATACTGCAAACACCCCCCCCCCCCCCCCCCCCCAAGCCCCCAAAACACCAACACCAAAAAAAAGGAAAAAAGAAAAAAAAACCATCATCAATGAAATGGTCACTACTATTAAGCCTCAGTTTCACCTTCCTCGAGTATAAGAGAAGGTCTTCCCAAGATGAGCTTTTTATGTTTCATGGACCTTTTGTTCCGTCATTCAGTTTAATGGGATGTGACTTGCTTTAATCAAATTAATACAATTAGTTTGAAGAGAGTAAAAAGTTATCTACCATTAAAGCATTTTTTTCCCTTTACTTTTTTTTTTTTGTGTGTTTTCAATGGTAAAAGCTTTACCCTTTTTCCAATAATCAAATTTCTATTTATGCATTTTATTTTATGTATGCCTCATTCAAGAAACCTCGTATATAATGGCCTAGACAACTCCCTTCATTTGGAGAACCAGTCCTCAGTTCCTGCAATTCTTTCATCTGTCCAATTACAAACTTCAAGCTTTATCTTACATGCCATGTTCAAGAAAATCTCAAACATACTGGCCCAGCATAATTCCTTCTTCAGAAGAATCAAATCTACTCCTAGTTCCGGTGGTAGCATGGAGGATCTGAGGCTTTCAAATTAGTAAAGGACAAATCACAACATTTTTACAAGAAAATGTGGTTTCCTGGCCTTGGAATTAAAATCCAGTCCAAAAAAGTTGAAGAAGAATAGTATAAAAGGATCTTAAATGAGGACATCGCTACATTTTTCTCCTTATAGTGTATTCTTTCCTGTTCACCTCTACTTGTTTATCCTCAGTAGGAGTCTTGAGGACAGCCGACAGTGTGGCACTCTACATCGTGTGGATCTTGAATGTATACAAGAGACTGTTTAAGCCTTCTACAACAGTCTATCAAATATCTACACCACATCCCATCCTGGGAATATTGTCAGTTGCTTCATTCACCATTTTCACAAGTCTTACCTGCAGAAATACGTAAAATGATGAGGTGCAAATTAATCAATTTGCTCATCAGTGCATGAACTCTTGAATGGCTATGGAGAGCATCTAACTTTGCAGCAAAAATACTTGTATTTTTTAATTTATTTTTGCCCCTCGGTACCTAAGTGTACACAAACACGTACACACGTGTGAGAGAGAGAGAGAGAGAGAGAGAGAGAGAGAGCATAAAAAATTGGGCTTTGTGTTTTTATTCTGTGCTTTTGTTGGAGAGGTACTTATAAGTTCTATGAAGGGGCCCCTAGGCATCTTCTTGTAATTTCACCTAATTTGATATCCAGGTGTGTTTGGATTATAAATTATTTGAGATAATTTTGTAAAAAAAAGTACCGTAGCACTTTTTTGATATGATGTATATGTGATAAAAAGGTGATTGGAAAATGTGTTGATGATGCAAGCAAATCAGTGTGTGTAAATAAGGTGTAAATAAAGTGTAAATTTTTACAATCCAAACACAAAACCAGCATGTACAGAATTCAAGAAATTTTAGCTGCATATTGAAGTCTAATAATTCAGTCTGATTTCCGGATGGGTTTCATGAACCTCAAGTTTGGCAGATCAATTGACTCAATCGTTGGCTACATCTCCATTCAGTTTACAAGGTCCATGAAGAGTTCAGAATGAAAGAGAGGAAAAGAGTGAGAGAATATCTGAAGAAATGGAGGAATAGAAGGAGCACATTTACAGCGATAATGACATTGAGAGCAATTTAAGGAACTCGATATGGGTTCATAACTTTTTAAGTAACCTTATACGTAGCAAAGCAGCAATAAAAAGGTGCCCTTCCTTTTTCTTCATCACAGCATATGTTGAATAGAGACCAAAAAGCGCACACAATTAAATTCCTATTGATTTCAGAGGAGCTACTTAAAATCATTGTTGGCCTACAATAAACTGGTGTCAGAAGTTGTACATACCACACTATCAGGAACCCCAGGTGGGGGTAAAGGAAGATTTCTAGGTGGTGGACCACGAAGATAAGACCTCTTGTCAAATCTCCATTCCCCAATCTTTCCATATGTCAGTTCTCCCTGTTTTACGACAAACAACAAGTCAGTAAATCATACAAATTTAGGTTCTTTGGGTAACACAAATGGAGAGAGAAGCACGATGACCTCTTTGAGACTATGACTTTTAAGCTGATACAACTTCAAGAATAACCAGGTACTGTACAAACAGACTGCAATTTACCTTCATGTTATAATCACATCCATATGTATAATGTATTATGAACTTCTTGCCAACTTCCAAATCCCATGGAGGCTGTGAGTGTTTAGTCACATGTTAAGACAAGTAAGGAGAAATAGATAGTATAGCATGTCTAAAAGGTTTTTGGACCTGCAACATAAAGTCTTTACGCAGAATGTGTCGCACATCATGTAAAGCAGACGCTACTGCATAGGCATACCTAAAGAAAATAAAGGCAGACATTTTAAAAGCCATACTAGCAACCAGATAATTAATAACCACTCAGCAATTGCGTATAACAAATTCTACAACTCCCTAGGCACAACTTACATTTCTAAAACCCAGCCAAAAGCTTTATCAGTCTCTTGGTCATCTTTCATCCGCAAAGAAACATTCATCCAAGTAGGAGCAATTTTCTCCAGAAGTAACTGTCACAAGATATTAGTTAAGGCTTGGAAAAAGCCTATCCAAACGAGGCAATATAAGCTTTTCAGCTCAAAACATAGTAATGAAATTAGATATGATGATACATTATTTCATCTGTTGCTTCCACAAGATCAATATATCAAGCTTTGGCATGTTAGCTTTTTCTTACTACAGAGTCAGTGGTAGAAACCAAGAGGATGCAAGACACCACTCGTATTGCAATATAAACCATGGGGGCATGTCATAAAGAAATCTGGTCTGAATTTAATCTCAAAACATGTCATAAAGAAATCCGGTCTGAATTTAGTCACAAAACACTTAGGATACCGTAACTAAATGTGGTAAAAAAAATGCTGCACTTTGTCTGAATCTTCTCAATATAACAAGTAATAATTAGCATATGTGCAGTTAATGCTATCACAAACTTACAATTTTGTCACTAGCACAAACATTTTCATCACAGATAAAGTCAACATGCTAAGCACCTCCCATCCCAAAAACTAGGAAAAAAATTGAGAGCCACTAATCAACCCACTTCCACTGAAATCCACCCAGATCAAATTAAAAATGAATTTTTTGACTAGACAAGAAAATTTCTGTAAAATGTAAACACAAAATCTTTATCTAAACATTATCTTATCGAAAATTTTTACACTTATGAAAAGTCAAATGATCATCATTTTATTTAGTACCACAATTAATGCCAACAAAATAGGGGAAGAAAAAGGATTCAAGACATCTCCACTGACTACAATTAATGAGGGGCAATAAATTTATACCATACTTAATACAATTTAAGTATTTAAGATTAAGAGTCATCAGATCCCATATAAGAAAAGATATAACCGAGAATTGAACTGTACAAAAATTTAAGAAAATAAACACTAGATTGAAGTTTGAGTCCGTCTTATGTATTTAGTGTGATGACAGGGCAAAAGAGAATAAAAAAACCGCAGTGAGGTGAAAGAGATATAATCTGCCATGAGGTGTAATAAATTCCATGCTACACATTAATACTAAAGTAAGTTAAGAAAAAATGAGATAAAGAGTCATAAAATCTTGTAAAACAAAAATGGAATTCAGTTGATGTCTCCCAAGAAAAGAAAAACAAGATCACAGTTTGAGTTTGTTGACCAAAAATGGTCACATAGTGTGATGAGAAAAACAAAAAGGAGTCTACCATGAGGTGTCAAAAAATGTCTGCCAGAATTACTATGATAAAAAAAACCCAGTGTAGAGCCAAAATCCCAAAGGATTAGCAAATTGGTCAAGCAAAAGAAAGAAGGGTCATTAGCATAGTAGATTCATCTTCCAAAACTTTAACTACACTTAAATTTTTAACTCTACTCCAGCTGTATTTAACTCCCACATAAGGCTCAGTGCTTGCTCGTATGCGTTATCACATACTCTTAACATTTCCAGTCACCAAAATTGATCGACTTAAAAAGCTTAAATGGGTTGTCAAGCATCCATCTTTTTTAAAAACCATGATGTGTCAGGTTCTTTTATGAATAGAGTAGCGAAACCAAGAAAGTGGTTGCATTGCAACATCCAAGATATACATTGTCTATCTAGGAGTTCCTGAGCACATAAATGCATAAGTTGCTAGCACATCATTTTCAGCAGAAAATTGAATCTTCATAATATACAGTGTAAAGACAGATCAAACCTTATTAATTATCACAGGAGAATTTCCAATCGGATCAACATTAGTCACAGGACCCTTTTCCTGTGGATAATACTTCCTAATGATTTTCTCATTATCTGCTGGTTTGATGTAGAAGAAAGGGAATGCAGCAGGATGGCCACCATGGGCCAAATTGGCAAAGGATTTGCAATTATGTGATCAGGTTCTGCCATTAGAATATATCTGCACCAGACAAGCATGGGCTAGGACTCAGAACAGAATATAACAAGCACACAAGGCTCTGAATGATCTAGCATAGCAGCTTACTCTTCTTCAATAATTGCTTTCTCTAGCCATTGCACGAAAGCCCATGGTCTATTCAACACAATGTAACCCTGATTTAACACAAAAAGACAAGGATATTTAGGAAATTATCTACTAGTTATAACTACAGAGAAATTATCACAGTTTTTGTCCTGATTGTTGAGTTCAAAATTCTTTTACTCATAGACTATTAAAATTGCAAATGCATTCACAATATAAATTTTAATCACATGTGCGAACCATAATGCAGTGTCTGAGGCACAGAGACACTGCTCCCTCCAAAACCAAAAGGGTTCTGGTTCTGTTGATGACCATATACATGCAGAGATACATATATGCACTCATAAGCCAAAGTTTCTTATCTTTGACAATAAATAAAAAAAGAAAAATAGAAAAAGCAGGCAACAGATGAAACAATCAATCAATGTAGCCGTGGCACTTGACTTACTTATCTATGCATAGATTGGCAGTTAAATATTTTGACATCATTGGTTTACAATGGTTTATCCAGAAAACTAAATTGAGTATCCTTCTTCTTAAATTACAGTATCTTATAAATGCAGTATCGTCTCTTCATTTAGTAGAAAACAACCATTACTTATGAAACTCAAATCTCAGATGAGATTATTTTTAGCACTTTACAACGAGCATATTCTATCTTTTAAAAGACAAAAAGAATAATGCATTCACCAAAGATGCAACAACCAAGCAATGAACAACACAACATATTCAGCATCCGACAATCCGGCGATCAGGTTTCCACATTTAATAGGAAAAAGAAGAACTACATTAAATAAAAAAACCATTTCTCACCCGATCAAGCCCTTCTGGAAGAGGATCAACAATAAAAGTAGGAATCTCCTCCATCAAATTATCAGGCTTGCCTGAATGCAAAACCCGAGTAAAACCTCCCATATCGGATCCAGGCATATCCTTCATCTTCTTATACCAATAATACATAATACGACATTGCCATTTACTGTAAGGCGCATCAGTTGCAGTTAAAGCAACATGAAACTTCACATTCGAACTCCCTAACCCCTTCACCTCATCAGGCATATTAATCACGGGATCATACCATTCTGAAGCCTCATTTGTTACCCAAAATTTCCCTGAACTAACCCCTCTATTGTGCATTACCATTGTCACCAAGTTATATGTTGCAAAACCAAATCCTAATGCCAATAGTACTAAAAGTAGTGGCGAAACTCGCCCCATATTTTTCCTTCCAATCATCTTTCCCAATATTGCAGCTAAAATTCCCAAAAGAATAATAAAAAGGGTAAAATTTCCAAACTAAAACAATACTTTTGAATGACCCAGAAAATAAGTTCCCAACAGCAACAGCTCTAGCCTAAAATTAACCCACAAAATAATTTCCCACCAGCAACAGCTTTAAACTCTATTATAGCAAAAAATTCCACATAAAAATGGCTCCCGCGATCAACCTACAAATTAATTTCCCAACAACAACAGCTCTAACCTATATTAGAGCTAAAATTTCCAAACCAAAATGCTTCCCGGTATCAACCCACAAAGTAATCTAAGTTAAACGGCCAAAATATGCAAACTAAAAGGGTTCCCGGATCAACCCACAAAAAATTTCGTACCAACAGCACTAACCTATATTAGAGTCTAAATTCCCCGAATAAAATGTTTCCTTGGGTCAACCTACAAAATAAATTCTTACCAGCAAGAACTCGTATAGTAGTTGGTGATCTAACTGAATTCACCAGTGCACATTGAGAACTTGCGCCTGCAATCATCAGAATGCCAACTAAAAGGAGTTGACTTTTTCCCACAAAAACCTTTATTTTGATGAATATTGAAGTCACGAGTGAAGAAGTGAATGGGGAAAGAACAGATCCGTGAATATACCAGAAAGGATGAAAATGCCAAAACCCAGAAGGGATTTCGACCGGAGTACAGTAAAATGAAGGTGGGAGATTGAGATTGAAGGAGGAAGTGCTGATCTGAGGGTTGATTTTTATTCCAAAAAAAGAGCAGGCAGGCTGGCACAACGGGATTGGAAAAGAGGTTGAAGAAAGTGCCGGCCTTCGCTTACGCGGAGAGTAGTTGGAGAGAAGTCGTGCAAACAGCAACGAGTAAACCACTAACCATCCAGGTTATTCTTTTGGAGCGTTACGGAAGAGTGGAAACATTGTCCTTTGGGCAGTAGTTTTCTATTTTGTTCCTTGAAAAAAAAGTTTTCTATTTTGTCATGGTGTAGAGGAGCCAACTGACCACTGACATGTGTCAGTTCATCAGGCCAGCTCGGTACAATATACGAGCCTATTCGGTCCACTGGCCGAACAGATACGGAAACTCCCTACTCTTCGGGATAAGGCCAGGGTTAGAGTCCAAGAAGGACTCCGCTTCTAGTGACCCAGTGTGACTCATATTCTAATGGGATAACTACTGTGGGTAGAGGGATAACTTTGGACTCCCCTGAACACTATCCCTAGTAACTCTATAAAATAAGGAATGGAGGAACCTAACAAAGTATACACACACTACACCATACAATTACTTTCTCTATTCTCTCTTACTTCTCAACTGACTTGATCGTTGGAGTCACAACGGGGAGCTAGTCCTGCTGTTCGGCTTTGTTGCAGGTCAATTTGGAAACACACATAGGTGCTCTGTTTGGATCGTGATCTCGGCATACACATCAATTGGCGCCATTTGTGGGAACCACTTGTTTTTCTTTGCAAACCATGCCAAAAACCCGATCTCAAACGAACACCGAGGAGTCTAGGGGAAACGAGCAAAGCAGTCCACAAAAATCCTCACCATGGGCCAACTTAAGGTGAGGAGGGGACAGAGCTCTCTCGGATCCCACCTGAACAGTTGGTGCAAGCAGTGGCGGAGAATCTGGCCACCTTCGAAGCGATCGTGAACTATCTGAGGGGTAAGGTTAAAGACCGCCATGATCAGGAACTAAACCCGAAAGAAGGGTAAAGAAGAGTCCGTCGGAGGCTGGGACAGGGAGTCCTCGCCCCGGCGAAAACGAGTAACGAAGGGAACCTTCTCATGACCAGATGGAAACCCTTGGGATCTTCTCATAAGAACTTCCGAACAGACCACTTCAGGTCTTTTCATCGGGTTCCTCGGAGGGAATACTCTTCGAAGCGTGAAGAGTATCCTATACGGGATGAACTGGATCTATTGCTAGATTCGGAGGAGGACCGGTACTCTTTCTCTCCTTTTATACCAGACATCGAAAATTATCCCTTGCCCACTAAGTTCAAGATACCAAGTGTGAGACCTTATGATGTAACCACGGACCCAGAGGATCACATGTTTGCCTTCTTGACTCACAGGCGCCTGCAGATAGCTACTGATGCCAGTTTGGTGCAAAACTTTCCCCCGTGTTCTTGGAATGAAAAGGCGCGCCAGTGGTTTTAAGGGTTGTCCCCCAGATCGATACGATCTTTTGGTCAAATCACTCGTTTGTTTCGCAACTTAGTTCATCTTCTCCTAGGCCTGTCAACGGGCCGGGTCCGGGCCGGAATTAATAATTCCGGACCCGGACCCGTTATACTGAATTAATTCCGGATTCGGCCCGAATACCCGACGGGTCTTCTAATGTTTGTACCAGACCCGCACCCGACGGGTCTCGGATCCGGGTCGGGCCTACCCGGCAAAAAGACCCGTCAAAACCTGTTTAAATAACACCTGAAAATGCTTAAAAAAGGACTACAAATTTGTACATCAACAACAAAATAGAAGCAAGGTGATGAATCGTTTTTCCTAATATCACCAGATTAACAATAGCTCAAGAGTTTCTATTACAATTTCTAAAAAGTCCAATCAAACATTAAATATCAAATACATCAACTAACAAATGAAGTCTTGTAGATTACAATAGTCTTCATGGCTCTCAAGTTTTACAATTTTCTGCAACAAAAACAAGGAGACAATATATTCGTAAACTAATTACTAGCTAATACAAAAAAAAAAATCAGATAAGAAAAAAGTCAAATTAGCCTTACTCAAATACATCACCCTAACTTGAGAACTTTAGAAGAATCACCCAAATCTTCTCCAAATAATTCTAAGAAAACAAAAAGAAAGAAAGTAGATTAGTCTTTCTAGAGTAATATGGATTTAAAAAGAAAAAACAACAAAAGATGATATAAACACGAAGGACTTACTTCTTTTCTTTTTCAAAGGTAACCAATCTCCCGTTGTTATCAAAGCTTCAACCACATCAGGAAGCAAAGAAGCACGAGTCTCATCAATTACCCTTCCGCCAACGCTAAATGCTGATTCCGAAGCCACAGTAGTAGCTGGAATTGCAAGAATATCACGAGCCATCTTGCTAAGAATAGGAAATTTTGGACTGTTTGCCTTCCACCAACCTAGTATGTCAAAATCATCTTTTCTTGGAAATACGGGCTCGTCCAAGTATGATTGCAATTCAGATTTTTGGCTAGCAAGAATAGTAGAAGAACATGATTGCTGATACCATTTGTCAAAATCAGACAACTTATCATCATCATCATCTTCTACATCTACATTTTTGTTACCACAACTAGAAGTCCCTTCTCCTATATTATCTCCAACATAACTCAAAAAAGGAGCAAGGTCACCTCCATATTCAACAAACAAATCAGCAATAGCATTACGAACTCTATCCACATATCTTTCACCACCTTCTCCATAAAGATCATTGTAATAATACTCTACTAAAGCCAACTTAAATCTAGGATCAAGCACCACAGCAATTGCTAGCACCAAAGAACATTCTTCCCAATATTTCTCAAATTTTGCTTTCATTGGAATAGCCATTTCTCGAATAAAATCATGCTCACTAACTTCCCATTGCCTCATCTTAAGACGAAGATTACATATATCGGGAAAGAAAACATTTGCTGTGGGAAAATTAGAACCACTAAAATGACATGTGGCTTCATAAAATTTTTTCAAACAACCATGAACAACACTAGCCACTTTCCAATCATTTTCTGAAGGATTGAACTTGTAATTTCTGTCCATTTGTTCTAAACGACAAAAAGCTTCCTTCAAAGGCAAAGCAGTCTCAAGCATCAAGAATGTAGAATTCCATCTATTTTGAACATCCATACCCACTCTTTTTTTATTTTTCAACTTGCATTGATTAATTGCATTCTCAAACTTTTGATAAGAAGAAGTAGACCTTTTCAAGTACTTTAAGGTCTCTCGAATCTTATGAAGCAATTTTCCAACAATAGCTAACCCATCTTGCACAATCAAATTAAAAATATGTGCACTACATCGAACATGAAAAAGATCACCTCCTAAATTGAGCAATGACTTATCCAATAGCCATGATTTCAAACATTTAACCATTGAATCATTTGAAGATGCATTATCAACAACAACAGAGGTCAGCTTCTTATCAATGTTCCATTCCAAGATGATATCAGAAATAAATCTAAATAATGTTTCACCATCATGAGGATATGGAACAGATTTAAAAGCAATAATTTTCTTTTTCAATTCCCAATGTTCATTGACATAATGAGCTGTCAAACAGGCATAGGCAAAATTTTGGTGATCTGATGTCCAAAGATCAGTAGTGAGACTTATCTTACCATCAAAATCATCCAAATACTTATACAATTTTGCCTTTTCTTCTTTATAAACACTAATCACATCTGCCCTGGCTGTATTTCGAGAAACCAGCTTAAAATTTGGCTCCAAATTATTCAGAAAAATCTCAAAGTACTCATGCTCAACTATGTTAAAAGGATAGTTGTGTTTTATTATAGCTCTAGCCAAATCCATTCTACTTCTCTCTTGATCAAACTTGAAAGTTTGAACTTTAACTTTATCATCCAAAGCATTTTTAGCCAATTGAAGTACTTGCTGCCCTCCACTCCTATGTCTTCTAGCAATGCAATTATCTATGTGTTTTTTCAAATGGCTTGTCCCGCATGAGCTGTCCCCGGCCATTTTTTTTTTACAATGCTTACATATGGCAAAAATACCAGTAGCAGTCCTAACTCTATCCATATCAAACCATACCTTAGATGTTAATTTCTTTTCCCTAGGTTTCTTTAATGAATCATCTTCCTTCACATCCTCCTCTTCCGAATCCAAAATGGCAACCTCATTCTCATCAGCTGTGCTACTAGGTCCTGTTGGATTACTTGGCAAAGATGACATCCTGCAATTAGTGAATAACAGAATTTATTAGATAAAGGTGTATTCTCAAATGGAAGCCAAGTACATCTGCTTGCTTTCTTAAAGATATTTAACAGAGAATAGGTAGTAACCAAAGTAAGTTCATCTTCAATTGTATTTTTACTTGAGAAAAGTAAGTAAAACATAATCTATATTTTCATTTTAAAACATTCTAAAACAAGTTTTGACATCAAAAAATAAAATTAAAAGGCAAGAAAACCAAGCTTAAATTGAAAAAGATAAAAGTGCCTAGTTTATGAGTCTAATGTTCGTCAACTTTTTCAATCTGTCTGATACAATTGGAACATTTTCAATCTCTCTTCCTAGCGCGTTATCACCAATGGTGGGCTGCTGACACGCTTGCAAATTTTGAGGCCTTAAAGCCGCCTCTGTGATATTCCTCCTCAAAAAACAAATTTTTGGAGAAAAGTTGTTTTCAAAAATTGGTGACTCCTCGGCCACTTTCAACCTTCTTTCTCCTCTTTTTGTTTCTCTCACAATCACACACAAAAAAACAAGCCCCAAAACATACAGACTCTTCATGGTTGTTCGAGAGGAAGATTCTTGATGTTTACCTACTCAAATATCAGCAAGTTTAGTTCCAAAATCAGTAATCTTTATTGGGTTTTTTCCATTTTCATTGATTTCCCTGCAATGAGATGATTGGGCACTCAACTTCTCCTCCAACTTGTCAGGCTTTGTTCATTTCTTCACCCTTTTTATGCCCATGTAAGGGAAGTTTCAGTGTCAGTTTGTTTTCCAGTAATTTCCCTTTATCAAGGAGTTGAAATACGCAATTAAGCATTTTTATGAGTTGAAATTGATCCCCAATTGAGATCCACGGCCCCTCATGACGTCTCCCAAAAAAGAAAAAAAAACCCTCACACGGACAATTTAGCCGATGAATTGCGTTTCATTCCAGTCATAAAAGGAAAAACCAACATTAAGAAATCAACCTGAGAGCTTGGCTGTGAGAATACCTGACTGTGAGAAAGAAAGCTTGGCTGCTAGAACTAGAAGAGCTGGAGCTTGGAAGTTGGGCTTGCTGCAACCGTCAGGCGTCACGGGCCTCACGGCGGACTGGCGGAGTCGCGGAGGTAGAGCAAAAGAGAAGACAAGTCTCACGGAAGAGGCGGGAGGCTGGGCTTGCTTCTTTGGAGCTGGCAGAGGTGGAGGCGGGACTCTGGACTCGAGAGGCGGATGCGGGACTCGAGACTCTGGTGACTGGTGGAGGTGAAGGTGTCTGGTCTGGTGACTGGCGGAGGTGGAGATGGCGGAGGTGGAGGTGTCTGGTGAGTGGTGACTGGCGGTCTGGGGGAGGCGCAAGGTCGGGAGGCAGAGGCACAGAGTGAGAGGGAAAAAGGTCTCTCGAATGCAAAAGAGGAGAGTGCGGCGGCGGTGGGTATTAGGGTTGAATAAAATTGGGAATGAAAGTTAGTATTGGTATATGACAGATAGGTATATATTTTTAATTATTAATTAATTAAAACGGGTCCGGGTCGGATACGGGTCGGAATGGTAAATTCCATATCCGACCCGTAATTTTGTTAGATAATATGGGTCCGGGTCCGGGTCCGGGTCGCGGAATAATGTGCCTACCCGTACCCGGAAAATATTGGCGGGTCCGGGTCGGGTCCGGGTCTGGACCCGGACCGTTGACGGCCCTATCTTCTCCTGGGTATTTTCCAAGAACACTGCTCATTTGATGGCAGTTCATAAAAAACCTGAGGAGTTGTTGCGGGAGTACAAGGTACGGTTTAACAACGAGTCCCTTCAGATTCGAGATCGGAATGACAAGGTAGTTATGGCCACCTTCATTAATGGATTACATATACAGAAGTTGTATACAGAGTTCGTGGAAAAGCATCCTAAAACTGTTCGAAAAATGCTGGATCGAGCTCATGAGAGACTAATATCGAAGAGGCTAATCGCCTGAAGAGTGAACAGGAGAAGCAAAGGAACGGGAGGAGGAAGAAAAATGTGGACCCGGTTGACACACGAGATGGCCAATAGCGAAGAAACATAGTCGACTGGTTGTCAAGGGACAGAGCTCTCGAAGGAGAGAGGGGGTGGACTTCTCTCACTACACTAAGAGCTCAGATCCTCGCCGTCATGGATGCCGCGGTTCTTTCATGACCTCTCAGAAAATTATTCAGTAATAAAAACAGAAGGGACCAAAATTTGTATTGTGCGTATCATAGAGATATGAGACATGATACAGAGGATTGCCGGGATCTAAAGAAAGATACTGAGGAATTGATAAGGCGGGACACTTAAGACAGTTTATCCGTAATAGCCGAGCTGAACAGAGGAGCAGAGAATATAAGCGAGAGGACAAGAACTACCTGTGAGATCGGCTTCGTGGCAATAGGGACCGAACTCCCGAACGTGAAGTACAGAACTTAGCAGGGATAATCAACACCATAGTGGGAGGATCCGTTGAAGAGCAGGGATAATCAACACCATAACCGGATGACCCGTTGGAGGGGACAGTCACGCAGCTCGACGGAGCAATCGCCCTCTTCCCAATAGGGATAACCTGAGTAAGTAGTTGAAAATGTATGAGAAAATAGTATATGGACCGGAAGATGCAGTACCCCTTACCTCTAATAATCATGAGGCTATTGTAATAGAGGTGATAACTTGCAATTATAGGTGAATAATATATACATAGACAATGGAAGTGCCATTGATGTGCTGTACTATAGGACATTCAAGGAATTACAGTTAGAAGATAAGCAGCTCATTCTGGTATGAACTCTTCTGATCGGGTTTGCGGACCCGCCGATCAAGCCTGAGGGAATGATAACTCTCATGGTCATAGTGGAAACATCACCGAGATGTCAAACTGTCCTCGTAAATTTTGCGGCGGTAAAAGAGTCGTCGTCGCACAATATGATCTTGGAGCGACCTACCTTGAACGCACTCCGATCTGTCTGTTCAATCTTGCACCTGAGCATGAAGTTTCCCACATTAGAGGGAGTGGCCGAGGTGCTAGGAGATCCTGAAGTAGATCGGGCCTGCTACATTGCAACTCTTAAGGGAAAGGAAAAGTTGGTGGCCCAAACACTTTGTTTAGAACCTTTAGAGCTAGCGGAGAAGAAAGAAAAGTTGGAGACAGACGAAGAACTGCTGGAGATCCCCATTAACAAAGAATATCCAGATCGGGTGATAAGAGTCGGTTTATACTTAAGTGAACTGAACAGGAAGGCGTTGGAATCCTTATTAATAGAGTATGCCGAAATCTTCACATGGAGTATGGAAGATATGCCCGGAATTCCACCCGAACTGGCTGTTCATAGACTACACGTGGATCCAACATCCGGCTGATAAAAGAAAAAAAGGAAATTTTACTCTGGAACGAAATGAAATCGTTAAGCAAGAGGTGAACAAACTCTTGGAAGCTAAGTTCGTGAAAGAGGTTTACTACCCGATCTGGTTGGCCAATCCCGTGTTGGTCAAAAAGGATGATAAAGCCTGAAGGATGTGTTTAGACTTCACCGATTTGAACAGAGTTTGCCCGAAGAACTGTTACCCTTTGCCTCGAATAGACTTACTCGTAGATTTGACTACGGGGTATGAAGTCTTTTGCTTCATGGATGCTTTCAAGGGATATCACCAGATGGTCATGGCAGAGGAAGATCAGGAAAAGATTTCGTTCATCACTGAATACAGAACGCACTGCTATGTCACCATGCCCTTCGGACTAAAAAACGCAGGAGCAACGTACCAGAGGTTGGTTAACAGGCTGTTCCAAGACTAAATAGGCCGCAATGTGAAGGTCTATGTAGATGACATGCTGATCAAAAGTAGGACCTAGGAGCAGTTCATCTCGAACCTTGGGGAGATTTTCAATATACTCCGAAAATCGTGAATGAGCCTGAACCCTAAGAAGTATACCTTCGGGATTAGGTCGAGCAAGTTTCTAGGATACATGACATTCAAAAACGGGATAAGAGCCAACCTTGACAAGGTAAGAGCCATTATGGGTATGACACTTCCAAAGAGTATCAAGAAGATGCAACGACTAGTCGGGAGGATGACAGCCTTGAATAGGTTCTTGTCAAATTTGGCAATTCGGGGGTCTCTCTTCTTTCAAGCTCTGAAGAAAGGATCAAATTTCGAGTGAACCACGGAGTGTTAGAAGGCATTTGATGAACTGAAGGCACATGTCGCCAAATTGCTGACATTAACCTCTCCCAAACAGGGCAAGACTCTGTTCATTTACCTGGTCGTAAGAGATGAGGCAGTTAGTGCAGTGCTTATTAGGGAGGAAGAAAGAGTCCAAAAGCCAATATACTACGTCAGTAGGGCTCTGCAAGGAGCTTGACGGGCTTTTGATATACGTACAAGTTAAAAATCCGAAATACACCTGTTTCACTGCAAGTATACAAGTCAACTAATAGTTTAGACTATATATCGAGTCGATCCCACGAGAAAGATTGAAAAATTACCGGCACTACTAAAGTTTCTCTATTATTTAGACTATCAATGAATTATAAGAAATGAAACCTACTGAACTTATACAAAAAAATAACAAATGAAAGCTCCTTAGGTTATAGTATCCCTAACTACTCATGTAAGTGCTATATTTGGATCATTGAGTACTACTATTTAGGCTAGTTATGGTGTAATTTCCTTATGCATATGAATCCTACTTTCGTAGTGAATCAATTATACTCATAACTAATCCATACCTATTCTCATGTTAGGAGATTAGTTACAAGTTCATTTTTTCTATGAAATTACATGAAATGAATCATTTAAAACCACAAAAGTGCACCTCTACTCTCATGAGTGTACTCCCTATGTTTAGCACTTCTTGAACCAGTGTTAAATCTCAATTTTCATTGCAAAAACAACACCTTAGATAATCACAATTAATGTACCAGATTAATCATGATTTAAAGAGCTAAAGTGCTAAATAACTTGCTCAAATAATAGCATCAAATAACCAAATAATAAACACTAACAATTATAGAAAGTTCAACCAAACGTAAGGCATAAACTTTAAAGATACATAATAACATGAAATCCAGAACTTGCATATTAACCATACTTAAGAATCCAATACAAAAGATAAAGAGTTGGAGAAGAGATAACCCTTGTCACATGAGTTTCAACTCCTCCTTCTTCATCTCCATCTTCATCCTAATCTAGTCAATATACAAGAGTGAATGAACTATACTACTCTATACTAAACTAATCTAACACTCAGAAGATGTAAGAACTACATTTCTGCACTCTCAAGTTTTCTCCCGTCTCCCTCTCAATCTTGCAATTATTTTGGCTATATAAAGATAAAGGTGGTCAAGAAATGAGGCTTTACACTTTCCCCTTACAGCTGGTAGTGGTTGTCACATGTCTAGCATTAGTTGTGACTTTTTTGAGGTGAAAACAAGTTGTCCACGTAGAGAGCAGCCTTTTCTGGCCACAATCCGGCCAGAAATCCGGCCAAGTTCTGGTCGGATTGCTACAGTGACCTTTTTATGCAATTTCTATTCAACTTCAACTGAACTTTTCTTGATGATAGAAGCTGAATTAACTCTTGATCAAAACATAAAACTTGTAACTCTTTGAGTTAGCTTTCGAATGCATCAAGAATCACCTCATTTCGATTTGTGTAGGTTGAGAAATGACTAAACTACCCTTGGCTGCTCAATGCTCTGTTTCAGCTTTGACCAATAGAAATTGGCTACTGTAATTCGACTTTTTGACCTAGAAAACCTTCAAACTGGATTTCAATGTCTTCACCAAAGTTGTAGATCTATCTCTTATCTTCAAATTGGTTTAAAAATCATCTCAATCCGATGACTGTAACTCAAGTTATAGCCGAAATATTAAAATGTGTCAAAGCTGTCAAAATGCACAAAATGCAAGTAAAAAGTGATAAAAACCTCATTTAATCACTTAAGAACATTTTCCCCTAATTATAACCAAAATTATTCATTTTCTTCTAATAATATAACCAAAGTGACTAAAAATAATATAAAATATCATTCAAATATAACGTAAATTAGTCACTTATCAAATTCCCCCACACTTAAATCATTGGCTTGTCCTTAAGCAATCCACACATAATCCAACTACAATGATTCAAGAGGTGAAACAATATATGCACTTTTTCAAATTTAATTCCTCATGACTTGGAAAACAATCATTATACAATTGTTCAAATTACACTAAATACTCATAATATCAAGTAAAGGAAAGATAATTATGTCCTAAATTCAAAAAATTAAACTTAATTTCTTCAACCCTAACCTAATTTCACAAATAAAGCAATTTCTCACCCTAACCTAATTTCAACAAATAAGCAAATCACATAGTCAATTATAGCATTCCTCCTCCTATAATTATTTTTTTTCTCAAAATTTTACAACGAAGAGGGACTTATTCACATTGATTTTACTTAAATAGTGAAAATGTCTTTTTGACGCGAAAATCGACAATTTTAGGTGAAAATTTCCGATTACTCAACATTTCACTCATTGAAATTGCTATGCATACTCTTAATTCAAGTATCTTTTTACCGCGAAATGTCGACATTTGTAGATGCCAACCCCCCGGTTATTTAGTACAGCATCATTGGAGTAGAAGAAAAACTCTTAATTCTTTTTTTTTTTCTTTTTAAAAAATAAGGACAATAAATAGATATTCTCTCTTAGGAAAATATATAAAAATAATCAAAGGAGGATTATAACCTTTATTGACTATATCAATCACCTACTTGCAAAATTAAATAAAGAGGAGAAATCTCATTCAAAAATGCAAAATTTATAGCCACTAATTTTCTCTTCATTTTACCGGATTATCTTTTCCTAAAAATGCAAAAGTTCTAAATTGGCATAATAATCATTTCCAAGTCAAATGAGGATTAAACCTTCCAAAATACATATAAAAGTTTCGACAAATAGAAGAATTAAGGCACTTAAAGTTGGAACGAATTAGCCCTTTTTGAATAAAATGCAAAAATTTGAAAAACTTTTGGGCCATAATGAAATATTAGAAAGATTTTAGAAAAATTTTGACAGAGTTTTTCCCTTATAAATGGACGAAACTCCCTGCCAACAAACCCATTTTCAAGCAAATTATCCGCATGGCAAAATTTTCAAGCACAATTCCCAACATTTCTAAACAATTTAAATCCACAAAACTATCATCACATAGCACTTAAAGTGCAAGTTCAAATATTTCCCTCCCCCAAACTTAAACCTTCACATTGTCCCTCAATGTGAGAAAAGGAGAATAAATAAAGAGTCCAAGAAAATACTGCTCATATGAACTTGCGCAATCTGAATCCATAGCCAGTGATGAATTTTCCAACCTTATTTGAGAAAGAATGGAGAGTTCAATTATTGCACCTGAAAAAGACAAAATCAACTTTCTTAAAAATAAAGGTTGCAATCAACAAGAAGAAAACATGCAATTCAAGGAAAAAGGAAAAGGGATCAAGCATGTGGAACCATACAATGTTCAAGAGATAAAAACATGAAATGAGCTAATCTTTACTAATCAATATATGCATTAGTATCCAAAGCAAAGGGAAGCTAATTTCATAAAATAAACCCACCATCATGAATAAAGTAATTTCCATTTATACATTTTTGTCATCAATGATCAAGTTCCTCAAGTACAAAAGTAATCTCAAAATGGAGGCAAACACACCAAACCAAAATAGAAATGACCTTTGTAGAAATTCATGAAATACTAAAAACCATTTGAACCACAAAAGATTATAAGTGCATTTATGAATTTCATCAATTAAGTGCCATCTTCAATTCACCTCTTTCTTTTAGAATTAACCTAAGAATTCAAGAAATCATTCAACCAAGCACCTTTTATTCATTAGGTAATCTAAAATTACTCACATGAATATCAAAAAACTCCCACTAAACTAATTAAAATGCTACATTGGCCACTTAATATGCAACTTTGTCACCAAGCCAAATTAAGCAATAAAACTAGCAAGATTCACCAAATAAATACAATAAATGCAAATCACAAAAATTTATTTATCACTAACAATCACCGAATAGTATCAATAAACTCAAATAAATACACCTAACTTCACATATAAAAATTGCCTAAAAATAGAAAATATTCAATCATGGCAAAGTTCAAATGACAAGGTTAGGTGAAGATTTGTTACCTCAACATGGTTTGGTGATGTTTAGTGATGAATATGAATGTGAAAACCCCAAGAAACTCACCCCCATACGGCCTCAATTGAGTGATTCAAGAAGGTACAACCCTAACTAATCGTAAATTTGAACCACTTTAGAGTTGTTTTTTGAAAGAATATGAACTACGAAGTTCACTCTAGAGGATGGGAGAAAGTGATTTGGTGAAGGTTATTTGAAGATTAAATGGTGAAAAGTGGTGTTTTAGTGAGTGGTGTGTGTTTTGAAGTGTTAGTGTGTGAGTGGGGTTGAAGAAAAAGGGATAAAAATTGTGAGGAATCCGCTGGTACTGTTCATATCTGGCCAGAAATTGGAGGGAATCGTGGAGGGATTGCTACAGTTTTTTTTTTGGTCGGATTTTTGGGCAGATTTACGGTCGAATTCTGGACAGAATGCCCGAAAAATTTATCCTTTCTCCCTTGACTATCCAGCCTTCAATCCGGCCAATATTTGGTCGGATTTATCGCCGGATTTTGCTTCAGAAAGATTTTTTCTGCAATGTTTTTCCTCCAAATTTGCTTGGCCAACCTTCCGCATTCCACCGGTATCCACTTGCTTTCATGTTCTTTGAATAAAATCCAAGTTTAACATGATCATGCATGAATATAACTTTAACATGAAACACTTTAAATGCATGAAATGCAGCAATTGAACATGAAAACTCCTTTTTGCCTCAATATAGACACTTTTGCAATTGAGATCATTTGCATGAACCCTTGCCATTACCACCTACAAACACACAAAAACACTGGTTAAACAACTAAAACTTACTAAAAACAAGAAATCGTTGGGTTGCCTCCCAACAAGCGCTTCTTTATAGTCATTAGCTTGATTATATCACCTCATTTTTCAAGGAGGTTTAGTTAAAGAATAATCCACCATTTTAGGCCGTGGTGGATCATTAAAAGGTGACTTTATAGCAAAAAGCCACATGATCTAATGATGTGAGAAATGGAAGTGACTTACCTATCCAAGTGTTTCCATAGATATTACCTGAATATGCACCACTTGAGAACTCACCAAAGGAAATGCAATGAGGATATCTTGGGCAACAATACCTTTAGAACCTATACTTTCAATACACTCCTCAAGAGGGGTGAAAAATGAGTCATTAAAACTCATCTCTTGAGTTTCAAGGTTAGTTCCAAAGATATTATCATGTGAAATGGACATTTGCTCATTGAAACACAATTGAGATTCATCATTTTTCATCAAAATGCAATCCATTTTCACATACAACATTCCCCCATTCATGCTAGGATCATTTTGCAAATTATTAGAAGAAATAATTTCCACAATGCCATTCAATTGCTCATGTATTCTATCAAAGTGAGAAGTTAATTCATCTATTCTTTCCTCACCCTATCAAAACGATCGGAAGTTGCATTAGCTAATTTTTCTATAGCTAACTCCCAAGATGGCTTTAAAATCATTAGCTACTCTTTCTATTGGCCAACTCCCATGATGGTTTTGATTCATATTGGACACATTCATGTTTGGTAATCGTAAAAACATGAAAGAATTACTATAAGTACGTTGATTATCCCAATCATAAGCAGGAGAATTGCTCCCATTAGCACTATATTGATCAAAACAGGATTGTAATGCTCTTAATTCATCATAATAATCCACTTTTGTGCTTGCATACATGTATTACTAGCATGATAACCTCCATACAAGTCACAAAATCAACATGGATAAGAGTTAAAAGCATTAGCATTCCTCCTTTACTCAATTTCATACATAATTGTGTCCTATTTGAACTTGTAACAATGATAACATTCAAATTTTGCCTTTAAACACTTCAACCATCATCAAAAGACATACCTTCAGTAATTTCTTGGTTACCTCTATTGAAGGAGCTTTGCACTTGGTAACCATCCATTGCCAATCTTCCAATTCTCAAGTATTGTCCTCCAAATTGACCTACCCTCCTTCATCACCTAAAATTTGCCTTTAAACAACTTAAGAGCAAGATTAGTAAAAAAATTAGGTAATTCACAACAAACACAGAAATAAAAGAAAATAACATTCAATACTAATCAGACTCAATCAACACACTAGAACAACTAATAAAATGTCTAAACTAATAAAGTTGCTCTTACACCGATATTGCCAAAATCTTCCCGCAACGGCACCAAAACTTGACGGGGTTTTAATATACGTACAAGTTTAAAAAATCGAAATACACCCGTTTCACTGCAATATATAGGTCAACTAGTAGTTTAGGGTATATATCGGGTCCGATCCCACGAGAAAGATTGAACAATTACTGGCACTACTAAAGTTTCTTCTATTATTTAGACTATCAATGAATTATAACAGTAACCTATGAAACTTATACAAGAAAATAACAAATGAAAGCTCTTTTAGGTTATGTATTCCTAACTACTCATTCAAGTGCTATATTTGGATCATTGAGTACTACTATCTAGTTAATTATGGTGGTAATTTCCTTATGCATATGAATCCTACTTTCGTAGTGAAGTCAATTATACTCATACTAATCTATAACCTATTCTCATGGTTATGAGATTAGTTATAAGTTCCTTTCTCTATGAAATTAAATGAAATGAATTCACTTAAAACCACATAGGTAACACCTCTACCTCTTCAGTGAGTGTACTCCCTATGTTTAGTACTTCTTGAACCAGTGGTTAAAATCTCAATTTTCATTGCAAAAAACAACACCTTAGATATCCACTATTATGGTACCCAGATTAATTATGATTTAAAGAGCCTAAATGCTAATAACCTTGCCTCAATAATATGCATCAAATAGCCCAAATAATAAACACTAACAATCATAGGAAGTTCAACCAAAACCCAAGGCATAAACTTTAGAGACACATAAATAACATAAGATCTAGCCTTGTATATTACCAAAACGATAGAACAAGGTACAAAAGATAAAGAGGTTTGGAGGAATGTAACCCTTGTCACATAAGTTCATCTCCTTGCCTTTCCCCTTTCATCTCCATCTTCATCTTAATCTAGTCAATACAAGAGTAAATGAGCTATACTATTCTATACTAAACTAATCTAACACTCAGAAGATGTAAGAACTACATTTCTGCACTCCTAAATTTTCTCCTGTCTCCCTCTCAATCTTGTAATTGTTTTGGCTATATAAAGATAAAGGTGGTCAAGAAATGAGGCTTTACACTTTTCTCTTACAGCTGGTAGTGGTTGTCACATGTCTAACATTAGCTGTGACTTTTTGGAGGTGAAAACAAGTTGTCCGCGTAGAGAGCAACCTTTTCTGACCACAATCTGGCCAGAAATTTGGTCATAAATCCGGCCAAGTTCCGGCCGGATTGCTACAGTGACCTTTTTGTGCAATTTCTATTCAATTTCCAGCTCTGCTCTGATTTTTGCCTCAACTTCAACTGAACCTTTCTTGATGATAGAAGCTGAATTAACTCTTGACCAAAACATAAATGTTGTAGCTCTTTGAGTTAGTTTTCCAATGCATCAAGAATCACCTCATGTGGATTTGTGTTGGTTGAGAAATGACTAAAATACTCTTGACTGCTCAATGCCCTATTTCAGTTTCGACCAATAGAAATTAGCTACTGTAATTCGACTTTTTGACCTGGAAAACCTTCAAACTGGATTTCAATATCTTCAGCAAAGTTGTATATCTATCTCTTACCTTCAAATTAGTTCAAGAATCATCTCAATCCGATCACTGTAACTCAAGTTATAGTCGAAATACTAAAATGTGTCAAAGCTGTCAAAATGCACAAAATGCGAGTAAAAAGTGATAAAAATCTCATTTAATCACTTAAGAACTTTTTTCCCCAATTATAGCAAAAATGATTCTTTTTCTTCCAATAATATAACCAAAGTGACTAAAAATAACATAAAATATCATTCAAATATAACGTAAATTAGTCACTTATCAGAGTTGAAGTTCGATACTCATCGGTAGAGAAATATGTCCTGACGCTCATCCACATAGCTCGAAAGCTCAGCTCATACTTCCAAACTCATCCTATAGTGGTGGTAACCGACTAGCCACTGAAACGGATTTTATCAAAACCCGATACATCGGGAGGGATGGTCAGGTGGAATTGTCCAAATACGATCTCGATTTCTAATTCCGGACAACTATGAAAGCCCTGGCACTGGCCGATTTCATAGCAGAAGGGGTCAGATTGGATTGTAGAAAGGGGTCGATTTCATAGCAAAGAGGCCGAACAGACTGGAGAAAAAAACGAACAGGCCCCCTCGGTGTGGACGTTATACGTCGATGGAATGTCTAGCAAAGAACGGGTGCGGAGCTGGGTTGCTTCTCATCAGCCCCACAGGGGATAAGTTGGCATACGCCCTAAGATTTGACTTCCGGGCGACTAATAACAAATCCGAGTATGAAACACTGATCACAGGGATGGAGGTGGCTCGGAAGATGGGGGCCAAGTCACTGAGAGTCTACGGTGACTCACAGTTGGTAGTAAATCAAGTTTGGGGATCTACGAGGCCAAGGAAGAACTAATGCGAAAATATGCTAACAGGGTGCACGAGATGATAAGTCTGTTTGGCCAGTTCAACATCGAACTGATACCAAGAAATTGGAATAAGAGCGCTGATACCCTGTCCAAACTGGCCTCTACCTCATTCGGGCCTTTGAACAATGAAATTTTGGTAGAAATCGTAAGGAAGAGAACGTACGAATAGCTGGAGTCAGTTGTGATTTAGGTGATGAACTCGCGGATGGACCCTATCGTGAAGTACTTATTCAGGAGAGAACTCCCCTCGAGCAGAGGGGAGGCTCGCAAAATCTTGCTTAAGTCACAAAGATATGTGCTGGTAAATAGAGTGTTGTATAGAAAGTCGTACCTAAATCCATGATTGAAGTGTGTGACACCCAAAGAAGGGAAGTATATCCTGCAAAAAATACACGAAAGCATTTGTGGAAACCACGTGGGACCAAGAGTACTGGCAAAAAAGGGAATGTTGATAGGTTATTATTGGCCCACCATCTTCAGGGATTCGGTCGAATTGGCGAAAAAATGTAGGGTCTGTCAATTCTATGTGCTAGGTCATCACTCCCCAACTCAAGAGATGAATCCTCTACAAAATCCATGGTCGTTTGTCCAATGGGGGGTCGACCTGCTAGGCCCATTCCCGCGTGCTCTGAGAGGATACGATCACTTGGTGATAGCTATAGACTACTTCACCAAGTGGGTACAAGCTGAATCGCTTAATACTATCAATGGGAAATCAGTATAAATATTCTTCTGGAAAAGCATAATATGCAGATTCGGTATACCCTGAGTTCTGGTCTCAGACAATGGTCGACAGTTCATTAAAAACCCTTTCCGAGATTAGTGCAAGGAGTTTGGAATTTAGTAGCACTTCACCTCGGTGGACACCTTCAGGCCAATGGACAGGTAAAGAAAGTCAACAGAACCATTTTGCATGATTTGAAGATCCGAATTGAATTTGCCGAACAGGGTGGTTAGATGAACAGCCTAGCATACTATAGGCTTACCGGACCACACCTCGAACTGTCACTCAAGAAACTCCTTTTGCCTTAACTTATGGACAGAAACGATGTTTCTAACAGAGATCGGTTTACCATCGAGTAGGGTGCAGAACTTCATAACTCGAAACAATAATGATGAGCTCAAATTTAACCTAAACCTGCTCGAGCAGAGGAGGGAGGAGACAGCCATCAGGATGGCTAAGTGTGAGAACTCAAAAAAAAAAAAAAAAGATTTTAGGGTTTATCGATTTGCGTACTTACATTTACTATATTTTCTTTATTATAATTTTTTACACGCATTTTATAGGTAAATATAGTTTTTAAGGCATTTTTCTATTATACGTGAGTTCACGAGAAAATTGGAGTGAATAGCGGTGGTGGGACCCGCTAGCGCAGTAAGTGAGAGGAATTCGGCCAATTCGGCTCAATTGTACAGTAAGGCATTAAATTACTGAGTGTTAAGAGATAACTGGAGGTTGGTTAGATATTTAGTCTTTTGGAAGCTAATGGATAAGGAAAAGAAAAAAAAAGGCGACACGTGGCGCGATTTCATTGGACCAAGTTGCACCTAACTTTCTTACAACTTTACTAAGTTGAAAATTGACCAAATCATCTTCATTTCTTCATGCTCCTTGGCCGAACCACCTTGAGGGAAAAAGAGAAAAGAAAGTTTCAATTTTCTTCCAAATTCTTGCCCAAATCTTGCAAATCAACCGATAGAAATCCGATTTACTCCGTAGAAATTGCTTACTAGGGAAGATCAAAGGTGTTTGTGGAGTGAATTTGCAAAGGGAAGGCCTAAGTTGCTATCTTTCTTGGTGATTGAGGTATATGGCTTGAATCTTCAATTTTGTCCATAAAAATTTCAAATTAGTGACTTATATCGGATATAGAGTTTAGTTTATGAATGATTTTGTGATTGAAAGTGAAGTTTGGTGAATTTTTCATTTTCTTGGGAATTTTTGATTTCATATGATTATTATATATGACTTGAATTGGTGGCTTAATATGGTGTAATTGGGTGCTAGTATACGTTAATTGCGGTGAATTGCGGAAAATTTCAGTTTTGTGCGGAAAATTTCAGCTTTCTATTGAAATTTCAGAATTAGGGTTTATGCAATTTGGGGCTTTCTTATGGTTGTCTATTGAACTTGCAATTAGCCATGATTGAAGGGTATTGTGACCCTAATGAGGTGTATTTGCTAGTCTATGATAGATATGATAAATTGTGATTGGATTGGATGAATTTGGGTACTTGATTGTAGGATGGAAATGCTGAAATTTAGGGGAAATGCTGTCCGATTGCCGTGAACTTTAGGGATTGGTAAATCTAGGTTAAGAATGAGCGAATGTGAAATGTCTTAGGGTTTTCTTGAACTTTTAAACCTAAATCCGATATATTTTGCATTTGAAGCCCTAATTGAGCCTCTACTTGAATTTTGCTTTAATGATTCGTTTAAGAGGTACTCGATTCGTAATTGAACTTCAATTGCACTTTCTTGATTGTTATAGGACGTTTGGGTGACCCAAAGCATCCGTTGGACGGGAATCCTTGAATTTGCTCATCTAAAGTGGTGAGTGTACTATTGCATGATTTGAATGCCTAAATGACTACTTGTCTTTGAAACTGTAATGTGACCACTGTGAACTGTGTGAATGAGGCGAGAGTGTACTTTACCGCTCTCGTCCTCTTGTTGTGTAACTGTTTACCATTGTGTTGCACTGTGCTTGACTGGAAACTGTGAAACTGCACTGTGATTGACTGGAAACTGTGAAACTGCACTGTGATTGACTTGAATATTGGGCATGAGCCCCACCACTGTACTGTAATCACTGAGCTCAAGCCCTAGTGGGAGTTACTCGAGTCGAGCCAGTAAAGGGCTGGTAGACGAGGTAACGACCCTCGGGTCACTGTTTGTCGAGTGGAGTGTATCTCCTCGACCTTCCGGTATACTCGAGTATTACCAACCACTGTTACTATTGAGGTGTTCGAGCCCGGTAAGGGGAATGTACGGTGGAAGGAACTGGGAGTAAAGTGGGGTCTACGGTCATGGTACTTTCTTTATACGTTGACGGAGGGTCAACGAGGTGCGATCAAGAACTGCAATGGGGAATTGGCTCCTGAGAGCCACCCGTATCCTTTCATTTGAATTTGTTGTGGTATTTGCATTTTGTGATTTATGGGTTGTTTAACTGAGCTTGATTATCTATGAATTTGGGGCTGCATGACTGTTAAGTACCTCATTGGGCGAAAGCTCACCCCGTTACCTTTGTTTTCCTTACAGGCATACCTTTGGGAATGTTATGAGTTTGAGAAGCCAGTTGAGCTAGTAAAATAGTTTTGTTTCTTTGATAGCTCCTTGAGCACTGGAAAACCTGAATGTACTTTACTTGAATGCTTTTGGACTGTATATTGGGGTAACATGTATATGTACCTGGTGGTTTTGTATAAATGATATTATATGTGGAAATGAATGTTTTAGCCCTGATGGGGAGTCTTTGCATTTAGTTTTGTGTGTGTGTGAGTGATCCGCAGTCCTGGCGAGAGCTGGGCAGGCAGTCCGCTGATACCCTAGGGTTCGCCCTAGGGAGAGGTGGGGCTGTCACAGTTGGTATCAGAGCTTAGGTTAGAAATAACCTGGGCGAACCTGATTCTTAGAACTTTTGGGATTATATTAGGCTATGTTTAAGTGTGTTCTCTAAGTTATAATCCATGTATATTCTTATAGGATATGGACGGAGCTAGTGGGAGTGGAGGTGGGCCGTCTCGGAGGCCTTTTCGAGTTATTGACTACCAGGAGACACCTGGAGGACCGACGAGACTGGAGCACGGCCAGTCGTACTAGGCGTTGTGCTAGGTGCCAGCACTACTCTTACGCAGACCACGTGGTGGTAGCCGTTCTAGGTGAGCGGAGGCGACTTAGGCGTGCCGCCGCCCGCGATCATACTGAGTTGCGGCGACTGAGAGGCGTTGCTAGGATGCAGGCCGATCGGATTGGGGAGCTCCAGGGGGATGTAGCCATGGAGCAGGAGCGGACGAACGCTCTTCGTGACCAGCTACAGGTGGTTTAACGACCGTTACTCGAGTGGTGCGAGAGGTTAGGGACCGATCCGGGGGCATTATTAATGAGTGTGGTGCCCTGATTCAGGAGGTGATTGGCGCTAACGCGCCAGGGGGAGCTCCAGGTGAGGGAGGTGCCCCTAGCTCTAGTTCTGGCTCCGAGGAGGAGTCGATTGGCTCAGTAGAGAACTAGGCTAGAGTTCTTTGAGCCACGTTTTGACCTTATGTGAGGACTACCTAGGAAAAGCTCTTAGTGAGCTCTTTTGTACTTTTGGGCCTAGGTTGTACATTGTACTTTTGAGTGACCTCACTGCTTTACTGGCTTGTTTGTATATATGTGACTAACTGCCACTGTGTGACTGCTGCTGTATATGCAAGTGATATGTACAGTTGTTTGCATTTGATGTCTCTCTTTTGCTACGTGTTCATTCACTTATTTATGTATCTGCATTGCTTTGCTTTAATATTGTATATTTTCAACCCTATAGCGGGTGAATCAATGGAGGGTACTCGTAGTGGACGAGGCCGTGGTCGTGGGACTAGGCAAACCCCTACTGAGGAGGGTACTCGAGTGCCTGTGCCTGAACTAATCCTGAGCCTAGAAATGATTCTAATGCCCAAGTGGCTACTGCTATAGAACGAATGACTGAGCTACTGGCCCACGTAGTGGAGCATCAGGGCCAAAACCCTAGTTCTCACCCTGAAAACCCTGGAAACCCTGTGGAGAGCGAGGATAGAGCTCTCGAACGATTTCAGAAATTTGCCCCACCAAAGTTTATAGGAGGGCCAGATCCTGATGTGGCCGAGAGGTGGTTGGAGAAAATGGTGAACATTTTTGCCGCGTTGCACTATACTGAGGAGCGGCAAGTAACTTTTGCTATTTTTCAACTGGAAGGGGCCGCCCGTTCGTGGTGGAATGTTATAAGGCAGAAGTGGGAACGAGAGTTGACCCCAAGGACCTGGGTAAACTTCATGAGGGAGTTCAATGCTAAATTTTTCCCTCCTTTAGTGCAAGAAAAGAAAGAGGAAGAGTTTATACGCCTTCGCCAAGGAACCCAGACTGTGGCCGAATACGAGAGCCACTTTACACGGTTGTCTAAGTTTGCCCCTGAACTAATCATGACTGAGCAAAGGCGAATTAGACGTTTTATCCAGGGCTTGAACGTTGAGATCCAGAAGGACTTAGCTGTAGCCCGAATTGATGCCTTTAGTGACGCGGTAGAGAAGGCTCAACGAATTGAGGATGCTAGGCTGCAAGTGCGAAATTTCCAGGCTAGGAAACGGGGATTTACTGGGAGTAGCTCTGGATCTGGAGATAAGGGTCCCCCTCCCAAGTTTGGAAGGGGAACTGGCGAAGGTAGACTGCCGGGGATGTCGAGGGGAGCCCCGTCGAGAGGTGGCCAAGTTGGTCGAGGCCAACAAAGGGGAAACTTCCAGGGAGGTCCAGTTCCTGCATTCCGTGGTTCCTGCGGGTACTGCGGAAAATCGAATCACACGGAGGATAATTGTTGGAGGAAAGGAAGGAAGTGCTTACGCTGTGGAAGTGCGGAGCACCAAATCGCCAACTGTCCAACCTTACCGCGAGAGGCGAGAGGGACTCCGCAACCATCGAAGGCCAATCCTGGGCAAGTTAAGGGAGAAGGGACGAGATCGAAGGTGCCAGCTCGGGTGTATTCCCTTGAGCAACATCCAGTCCCTGATTCCTCTGGGGTCGTAGAAGGTACAATTCCTGTTTTCCACCGTTTAGCTAGGATTTTAATCGACCCTGGTGCTACCCATTCCTTTGTTAACCCCGAATTTATGTGTGGAGTTGATATAAAACCTGTTAGCCTACCATATGATTTGGAAGTTAGCACCCCTACGGGAAATCAATGCTTACTTACTAGTGTAATGTATGCTAATTGTGAAATCTGGGTAGGAGAGAGAAAACTCTTTGGGGATCTTATTGGTTTAGCTCTTAAGGGGTATGATGTGATTTTGGGTATGGACTGGCTAGTTAAATATAATGCCCAACTTGACTGCAAAAAAGGTGGTAGAACTTCATATACCTGGAGAGGCAACTTTAAGGTTAGATGTAAGGGGAAATTTAGCCTCATCTGCATTGCTTTCGGGCATTCGGGCTAGAAAACTCTTAAGTAAAGGAGCACAAGGGTTTTTAGCTTTTCTTATAAACACTCCCACTGACAAGTTGAAGGTAGAAGATGTACCAATAGTTAGGGAGTATCCGGATGTGTTTCCTGATGAATTAGCAACCCTACCGCCGGAAAGAGAGATAGAATTCAAAATTGACTTGCTTCCAGGGACTTCACCTATCTCAAAAACCCCTTATCGAATGGCCCCTGCTGAACTTAAGGAGTTAAAGTTGCAACTGCAAGACTTATTAGAGCGAGGGTTTATCCGAGAGAGCGGATCTCCATGGGGAGCTCCTGTACTGTTTGTTAAGAAGAAAGACGGGAGTTTGCGGTTGTGTATAGATTATCGAGGGTTAAATAATGTGACGGTTAAGAATAAGTATCCACTGCCCCATATTGATGAGTTGTTTGACCAGTTACAAGGAGCAGTGGTCTTCTCGAAATTAGATCTCCGCCAGGGGTACTACCAATTGTTGATTAGGAAGGAGGATGTACCTAAAACTGCGTTTAATTCAAGATATGGGCACTTTGAGTTCGCAGTTATGCCTTTCGGACTGACCAATGCCCCTGCTGCCTTCATGGACATGATGCATAGGGTTTTTAAACCTTATTTGGATAGATTTGTGGTTGTTTTCATTGATGACATCTTGGTTTACTCAAAGTCACAAGAGGAACATGAGCAACACCTAAAACTCGTTTTACAGACCCTAAGAGAGCACCAATTGTACGCCAAGTTTAGTAAGTGTGAATTTTGGCTAGAGAAAGTTTCTTTCTTAGGGCACGTAATTTCACGAGAGGGCATCACAGTCGATCCGGCGAAAGTAGAAGCAGTAACTGAGTGGAAGAGGCCGGAAAATCCCACGGAGGTTCGAAGCTTTCTAGGGTTAGCTGGGTACTATCGGCGATTTCTTAAGGATTTTTCAAAACTTGCCGGTCCTTTAACCGACTTGACCAAGAAGAATGATCGTTTTATATGGGATGCTAGGTGTGAAGATAGTTTCCAAGAATTGAAACGACGGTTAACTAGGGCTCCTATTCTAGTTTTGCCTAAACCGGATAATTTCACTGTGTATACGGATGCTTCGAGGGAAGGTTTGGGGTGTGTACTAATGCAGAATAAGAGCGTGATTTCCTTTGCCTCTAGGAAACTAAAACCTCACGAGCAAAACTACCCAACTCATGACTTGGAACTAGCTGCAGTTGTATTTGCCCTGAAAAGTGGAGACACTACCTATACGGGGTGACTTTTGAGGTTTATACCGACCACCAGAGCCTTAAGTACCTATTTTCCCAAAAAGAATTAAACATGAGGCAACGACGATGGATGGAATTCTTGGAAGACTATGACTGCTCAATAACTACCATCCGGGAAAGCAAATGTAGTAGCTGATGCCTTAAGTCGGAAGGCTCAAATAGCTGGATTGATGGTCAAGGAGTGGGAGATACTAGAAGCAGTTAGTGAATGGCACCCTAACTTGAAACATCAAAGGGTAATTCTTGGAAATGTCCGAGCAACCTCTGTTATACTAGAACGAATCAAAGAGGCCCAGGAGGAGGATTCGATGGTACGAAAGTGGAAGGAAAAGGTGGAAAAGGGGAGAAACCCCTGATTTTAACTTGAGTCCTGAAGGAGTTTTAAAGTATCGGAATCGGTTAGTGGTGCCTAAGAATGAATCACTGAAGAAAGAAATTTTGGAAGAGGCTCATCGATCGAAGTATACCATCCACCCAGGCAGTAGTAAGATGTACCAAGATTTGAAAGGAACATATTGGTGGGATAACATGAAGAAAGAAATTGCCCAATACGTACAGACCTGTCTCATCTGCCAACAAGTTAAGGCTGAACACCAAAAACCCTCCGGCTTGTTACAACCTCTTGAAATACCTGAGTGGAAGTGGGAAAATATTACAATGGACTTTGTTTCTGGGTTGCCAAGGACGCAAAGAGGACATGATGCCGTTTGGGTAGTTGTAGATCGATTAACCAAATCAGCCCATTTCTTACCTGTGAACATGAAGTACTCCATGGAGAAGTTAGCTCAGCTGTATAGAGATGAAATTGTGAGATTACATGGAGTCCCAGTGAGTATAGTTTCCGACCGAGATCCTAGATTCGTGTCTAGGTTTTGGCAGAAATTTCAAGAGACCTTGGGAACTAACTCCTTTAGCACCACCTATCACCCCCAGACAGATGGACAGTCTGAAAGAACAATTCAAACCCTCGAGGATATGTTAAGAACTTCTATCTTGGATTTTGGGGGTAGTTGGGGACAACACCTAACCTTAGTAGAGTTCGCCTATAACAATAGCTACCATTCATCGATTCAAATGGCGCCGTATGAAGCTCTCTATGGACGAAGGTGTCGTTCACCAATTTATTGGGATGAAGTGGGAGAAAGAAAAGCCTCTAGACTCCAACGATTATTCCGTGGATGGAGGATGCACAAGAAAAGGTTCAACTGATACGTCAAAGGCTCCAGGACCGCTCAAAGCCGGACAAATAGAAGTCTACGCCGACAACCGGAAGGAAAGATTTGGAGTTCGACAGTTGGAGACCGTGTTTTCCTTGAAAGATTATTCCATTACGAAGTGTCACGACGGTAGAGGAAAGAAACTTCAACCCTCGCTTTGTAGGACCCCTTCAAAATTCTCCAAAGAATTGGAAGGTAGCGTATCGACTGAGTTACCATCAAGCCTATCTAGAATCCATGACGTTTTCCATGTTTCGATCACAAGAAATACCATCCTGATCCAACTCCACGTTTACAACGGAGGAACTCGAAAATAGATGAAAACCTTACCTACGAGGAGAAACCATGTGCAACCACTGACTTGAACCGAAGGATTAACAAGAGTATGAGCAAAACAAACAAATCCCTCTAGTGAAGGTCCTATGGAGGAAACCATGAGATAGAAGAGGCAACCTGGGAGGTAGAGGACAGAAATGCAAAAAGAAATATCCTGAGCTGTTTAGTCACCCAGGTGAGTAAATTTCGAGGAACGAAATTCATCTATAAGCGGCGAGAGACGAGTGAGAAACTGAAAAAAAAAAAAACACGATCTTTAAGGGTTTAGTCGGATTTGACGTGCTTACATTTACTATATTTCTTTATTATAAATTGTTTTAACACGCATTTATAGGTAAATAATAGTTTTTAAAAGCAATTTTTCTATTATACGTGAAATTTACCGAGAAAATTGGAGTGAATAGCGGTGGTGGGACCTGCTAGCGCATTAAGTGAGAGGAATTCGGCCAATTCGGCTTAATTATACAGTAAGGCATTAAATTACTGAGTGTTAAGAGATAACTGGAGGTTGGTTAGATATTTAGTCTTTTGGAAGCTAATGGATAAGGAAAAGAAAAAAAAAGGCGACACGTGGCGCGATTTCATTGGACCAAGTTGCACCTAACTTTCTTACAACTTTACTAAGTTGAAAATTGACCAAATCATCTTCATTTCTTCATGCTCCTTGGCCGAACCACCTTGAGGGAAAAAGAGAAAAGAAAGCTTCAATTTTCTTCCAAATTCTTGCCCAAATCTTGCAAATCAACCGATAGAAATCCGATTTACTCCGTAGAAATTGCTTACTAGGGAAGATCAAAGGTGTTTGTGGAGTGAATTTGCAAAGGGAAGGCCTAAGTTGCTACCTTTCTTGGTGATTGAGGTATATGGCTTGAATCTTCAATTTTGTCCATAAAAATTTCAAATTAGTGACTTATATCGGATATAGAGCTTAGTTTATGAATGATTTTGTGATTGAAAGTGAAGTTTGGTGAATTTTTCATTTTCTTGGGATTTTTTCTGATTTCATATGATTATTATATATGACTTGAATTGGTGGCTTAATATGGTGTAATTGGGTGCTAGTATACGTTAATTGCGGTGAATTGCGGAAAATTTCAGCTTTGTGCGGAAAATTTCAGCTTTCTATTGAAATTTCAGCATTAGGGTTTATGCAATTTGGGGCTTTCTTATGGTTGTCTATTGAACTTGCAATTAGCCATGATTGAAGGGTATTGTGACCCTAATGAGGTGTATTTGCTAGTCTATGATAGATATGATAAATTGTGATTGGATTGGATGAATTTGGGTACTTGATTGTAGGATGGAAATGCTGAAATTTAGGGGAAATGCTGTCCGATTGCCGCGAACTTTAGGGCTTGGTAAATCTAGGTTAAGAATGAGCGAATGTGAAATGCCTTAGGGTTTTCATGAACTTTTAACCCTAAATCCGATATATTTTGCATTTGAAGCCCTAATTGAGGCTCTACTTGAATTTTGCTTTAATGATTCGTTTAAGAGGTACTCGATTCGTAATTGAACTTCAATTGCACTTTCTTGATTGTTATAGGACGTTTGGGTGACCCAAAGCATCCGTTGGACGGGAATCCTTGAATTTGCTCATCTAAAGTGGTGAGTGTACTATTGCATGATTTGAATGCCTAAGTGACTACTTGTCTTTGAAACTGTAATGTGACCACTGTGAACTGTGTGAATGAGGCGAGAGTGTACTTTACCGCTCTCGTCCTCTTGTTGTGTAACTGTTTACCATTGTATTGCACTGTGCTTGACTGGAAACTGTGAAACTGCACTGTGATTGACTTGAATATTGGGCATGAGCCCCACCACTGTACTGTAATCACTGAGCTCAAAGCCCTAGTGGGAGTTACTCGAGTCGAGTCAGCAAGGGCTGGTAGACGAGGTAACGACCCTCGGGTCACTGTTTGTCGAGTGGAGTGTATCTCCTTCGACCTTCCGGTATACTCGAGTATTACCAACCACTGTTACTATTGAGGTGTTCGGGCCCGATAAGGGGAATGTACGGTGGAAGGAACTGGGAGTAAAGTGGGGTCTACGGTCATGGTACTTTCTTTATACGTTGACGGAGGGTCAACGAGGTGCGATCAAGAACTGCAATGGGGAACTGGCTCCTGAGAGCCACCCGTATCCTTTCATTTGAATTTGTTGTGGTATTTGCATTCTGTGATTTATGGGTTGTTTAACTGAGCTTGATTATCTATGAATTTGGGGCTGCATGACTGTTAAGTACCTCATTGGGCGAAAGCTCACCCCGTTACCTTTGTTTTCCTTACAGGCATACCTTTGGGAATGTTATGAGTTGAGGAGCCAGTTGAGCTAGTAAAATAGTTTTGTTTCTTTGATAGCTCCTTGAGCACTGGAAAACCTGAATGTACTTTACTTGAATGCTTTTGGACTGTATATTGGGGTAAAATGTATATGTACCTGGTGGTTTTGTATAAATGATATTATATGTGGAAATGAATGTTTTAGCCCTGGGGGGTCTTTTGCATTTAGTTTTGTGTGTGTGTGAGTGATCCGCAGTCCTGGCGAGAGCTGGGCAGGCAGTCCGCTGATACCCTAGGGTTCGCCCTAGGGAGAGGTGGGGCTGTCACACTAAGTATAAAATATAGATCGCTCGACACTATAATACCAAGGTGAGGCATCTTTATTTCAAGTCGAGCGATCTGGTTCCGAGGAAAAACTCAGTGAGTTGGGTCATGGGCAAGAACAAACTGGATTCGAACTGGGAAGACCCCTATGTTGTAAAAGAGGCAGATCGAGCAGGGTATTGCAGGCTAGCCCACCTCAATGGAGACGAAGTCCCATGCATGTGGCATAATTCGAATTTAAAAATGTTTCGTTAGGAGGTCATGATTATCCCTCTATTCGGTTATTATAGGATTCTATTTACTTTGTTTATTTACCCGTATGATCCTGATCGTTTCCAATGGAAGTTCGAATAGACTTTTTCAGATATATTCTTATTTGCTCAGAGCTAGCTTGGATTGAATAAAATGCGACATCAAAAATTGATTGAGTATTACAAAGGGAAATTTCATTCAAAAGGATTCAAGTTACAAAAGGGGAAGTGTACAAAGCATGAACTGACCCTATTCAGCTCTACACCCTATCCTACAACCTGACCGAACTGTCTTTATTCTACTCATTTCCAATTCGACTCTTCTCTTCGCTTTCCTGCTCTTCCTTTGGAGTGGTCATGGGCAAAGAAGGGTCGACAACCAGGTCGGCGAGTTTGCATCTGCGAGATTACCCTTCCACGAGGTGATTGAGCTGCTTTACCGCTTTGGGGTTATAATTGAGAAATTTTTCAATGTCGAATCCAAGAAGATTTAACGCCTATACCTCGTTCAGCGCTTAGGCATAGCCATGCTGGAGGACTGGGGTGTTCAAGATAGCCAGATCGGCCATGAAGTTGTCGGACTTTAGGAAGTCTCTGCGCCCAACCTTCGACCTTCTTCTTGGGTTGCCGCATATTGATCTGCCAGTTTGGCAGATTTCTTCTGTTTGGCCTCCAGCTGAGCAGAGAGAGTGGACTTCTTTTGAATCCCAAGCTCAAAATTTGTATGAACTTGGGATAGCTGCTTTTTCAAAGCCTCTATCTTTAAGGAAGCGACGTCGAGTTAGGGCGTCAGTTTGTTCCTTCCTGTTCTGGGACAGCACTTCGGTTATGTTCTCAAACCTCCTCGCCAGTTCGGCACCGGCCACGTTCACCTAACCAACGAAAAGATAAAAAGAAAGAAGAGTGAGAAGGGACCCATTCCCGCTAAACGCAAAGGATGAACCGAACAGGGAGTTAAAGCCAACCTGAGCAGTCCCCAGATAATAGTATTGCAGCAGATCGGGATTGGGTGCCACCTTGATGAAGTTATAGTCATTGGGGAGAATGACACCCTGGAGCAGCTCTCGAGCTACTTACGGATACTGAACTCGATTGTTGATAGACAGCCCCCACATCGAACAGAAGTGTATGGGATGAGAATGCGTGATAAACCTAGTCTGGGGGTCGTACGGGACCATGCTCAGATATTGCCATATATGAGGAGGAGCCTTTGTTTGTGCTTGCTCCTCGGCAGTATTGAAGCCATAGTGTCTGAACTGTGCGGCGTTGGAGACTGGAACATTCTCTCGAACAGGAGAGGGGGTCGCCTCAGTTCGGACTTTCTTGGTCGTCGACTTCTTCCGTTTCCTCTTCCCTTTTTTCTCGACGGGGATAGATGGAATGGAAGCGCGGGAAGGTAAAGGAGTCGAGTTGGTAGGAGCCGTAACAGGCGGAAGCGTAGGAGCCGAGCTGGAGGCTCCTCCCAAAGAAAGCATTTGAGAAAATCTTTTTACTGCAAAATAGCAGAAGTCAGTAAGACAACAACTAACGAACGCCTAACAAAAATCTGAACAGTATAGAAAAATAAGTACAAGTTTCCAGCTCGGCTGGCGAAAGAGTTCGAGTCTCATTGGAAGAATTAGAAGGATCTGCTCGGATCAAACCAGCAGCCAAGAGTTGGGCAGAAGAGAATTCCTTCGCATTTAACTTGATGTCTGAACTGAGCAGGCGCTCAGCTCGGACTCGGGAAAGGGCGAGGGAAAGGCATCGGAGACTTGGGTCTCCTTCCTCCAAGTCAGTGGAGGAAAGCCTATATTTTTCACATAGAAGAACTGAGCCTTCCAACCTCTGATAGAGGAAGGAGCACCAGTGAACAGTTCGCGAGTCTGATGCTTCACCCCACTCCTATGAGTGAAGTAGAACCAGCCTGAAACGTGTCCACTAACCTTCATATGAAAGTAGGAACGAAACAAATTTAGGGAGCAAGGGATTTCAAGAATGCGGCACAGGATAAAAATGCCAAGGATTGATTGAACTGCATTAGGAATGAGTTGGGTTATTCGAATACCCCAGAAAGTAAGAATCCGAAAAAGAAAGCTGGGAATAGGAAGACGAAGGCCGGCTATGAGCTGATTCTTATACACCATCACAAACTTTGGGGGAGGTTGGCAAGCTACCTCTCCAGGACGAGAAGCCCTTACCTCGAACTGGGCAGGGATGGCATACTTCCCTACCAGCTCATCTAGGTCCTCCTGATATAAGATTGGGGGGATTGAATCGACCTCACCAAGGTCGTATTCAGTCCCCCTGGAAGTCCCTGCTACGGATCCAGTCTGGATTGCCTGGGCAGAAGCCTTAGGAATGGGCCAAACAGGCTGCTCGGATTAGCTCATTGCTCGGACTGAGGAGCGAACTGGGGTTGGGATATAATCAGACCCTGAGGAATTAGAAGAGGACGAACAAGAGGGAGAAGTAGAGGAGGACATGACCTCTACTGGCACAGAACGAGCTACCCAACACCTAGGAGTTGAACTAGTGATATCAGAATGCTCAGATGAAGACATAAAAGAAAAGAAAAAGGACTTACTAGTGATGGGGGAAAATAGCTCGGACACTAGATAATGCCTTGAAGAAGGCCCGAACAGACTCTTGTTATAAAGGGAGAAAGTGCGAACAGGCTAGAAACTAGAAGGTTAGATGAAATGAAGAATGGAGTGTGAAAATGACGGGTGGTGAACCCTATTTATAAGAGCTACTAGAGCGGGAAGACAAAGTGATTTGAGTTTATTCGAATTTAAAGATAGTAACGGTTACTGTTGAGGGACGCGACGGTTACAGCAGAGTAACGTGGCGGTTACCCAGAACGTCTGAGGTCATGATTCCAAGCGACGTGACCTTTGGCTGAACTGACATATTCTTGAAATTGTGACGTCCCCACTTCTCCCTAAGACGAGCCAAAGGGTATCGGCGGGACGCCTGCCCAACTCTCGGTAGGACTCAGTACAATTCCAGTTTAAACTTAAAGGATAACGACTAATATCGAAAATCGAAATAAGGACAAGAAGTCATTTCCATACATGAATATTCAATCTTACATCACAAGTTTCAAAATACAACCACTTTCTCAAAATACACAACTTCCAAAAGATGTCTAGTCTAATACATTTAAAACCCGAATCAAAAGTGCCTCAAGTCGGTTTCTCCATAACTTTTTTCATCTCGGCTCCTGTTAAGGAAAACAAATCTAATGGGGTGAACGAATGCTCGTGAGACCAAGAAACACACATGCAAGTACGTAGTCCAAGTAACAATCACATTTACATAATAAGTAAAAACTGTAAAGTTTGAATATTTAGTATTTCAAGTAGAAAAGTTAAACAGAAACAATTCAAGGATACTGTAGCTCTCAGGAGCTAAATTCCACGTAGTCGAGTCAATATCTTGATCAAATTTCATGTTGACATTTCGTCAACCACATAAGTATCAAATCCTGTAGATACACCACTTTTTTCGAATCCCATCACCTTTACACCCCCTTACTGGACCCGCTCATCAAAATTTTTGATATTACTCGAGTATAGCACGGCAATACTACGCGAGTATGCCAAGCAAGATCTCTCAAATAGATCAAGTTTTACGAATATCTCATGGTTTGCTAAACTTATCGACCAAGCCCCTGCTGACTTGATTCGCAAAATTAGCCAATGAGTTTGGGCGTCCCCCGAATACGAATACGAATACGAATGCGAATATAAGTCGATGGGCAGCGCTCCAATCGACGATTCCAAATACGAATCACAAATACGAATCACATATACAAATCATATATACGAATCACATCCACATCACTTTGCACAAGACGAATATGGATTCACATAGCAAAATTCGAATATAATTTCATTTGAAAGAGAACGAGTGCGGTAAAATAAACACTCGTCTCAAAATTTCAAATTCACATAACGGATAAGAAGCAAGTTAAGCACTTAGCAACAAATTCATGCACTTGACACTCACCAAGTCAAAACAAAAGTGAGTGAGAAAGTCTTTAACGATCCGCTTCGGGATTCTCTATGAGACCTTCTTGATCGCCTGAACAAAAACGACCAACAATCACTCTCACATATTCACAAATTCCTTATCAAACAAAGAAGAACGCACACTTGCTTTAATATTCAAGTCAATGTCTTTATAAGAGTTTCACTTTATCGAAAGTCAAGATTCAAAAGTGAAGATTTTAAAGTTACTAAGGAAACTCATATCCTCCATGAAATCAGGTTCAAAACGCTATATCAATATCAGGATAAGAAGTCAAATTCCCAAAATTTCATTTTCTAAGAAATCGGTAAATTTCAGCTTTGCATGTCAAATTTAGAAAAATCAGATCTTGCACTCAGTAGATCCAAAATTAGAAAACTTAGTACCATTGGAAATTAGATCCAAAGTACTAAAAGTTCCTAGAAGATACTTTTCCAAGATTCTAAATGGAAGACATTCAAATTTCAGCTCAAAGTGGCTGATTTGAACATACAAAACAGTTTCGATCATGTTTTTCGGCAAACTTTGAAAATTCGGAAAAATTCACAGAAAATGAACTAGTCTCTGAAATTTGTAACACAATAAGAATTTCAAACAAAGTTTCAAACACAATAAATGGAACTAAATTCAAAGTTTTGAGCGTCAAGATACAGCAGTTCAAAGTTGGCCAAAATTGAAGACTGTTCGGTCAATTTTCCAGATTTGAAAAGCAAACTTTGTGACTTCAGTTGGGTATCGAAATGGTCTTAGAATAACACCAATTTTGGTACACTAAAACTTCCATATGAGGACTTCTCCCTATCAAATTTCACGTAAAAACTCGTACGGGAAGGTAGTTAACAAAACTACCAAAGTTCAAGAAATTTCCAAGACAAATATGTCTTCTGCTTTCTTTTCCTTTTCAAACACTTTGCACTATGAAATTAGTCCCATTTTGGTTCATTTGTGAAATCAAAGTCCAAGAAACATTTCAAAAACAATTGATAGTTGGTTGACATCAAAATTTCGAAATAAAAGATCTCACAAGCAACCAAACTAGTCGGCCAACCCAAAAGAAGGGTTTTCCAGTTTTGTTGCAGTTTGGCAATTGAACCATATCTCACTCAGTACAACTTGGAATTGAGGATGGTTGGTGGCGTTGGAAACTAGAATCATAAAGCTACATTTCATCAGAACAAATCGTTCTCAAAATCAATTCATAAGTGAGAGAAAATAGAGTTACAAAATGCAGCTTCTACCTTTCTCTCGGATAGGCCATCAGAACAGGGCAGCAACTTTGCCGACTCACTACGGCTCACTCATTTCGAACTAGAAAGTGAATTTTATACCGTTGGAAAGCTACAAATGTCTAGTTTTAAATGCACTCAATTTCGACGTCTGTACAAAGAGATATGTTCATTCAAAGAGACACTGTTCGGACTGCTTGGACACGTTTTCCAGATTTCTTCAAGTTTCGAAAATTCAAATGATTTTTGGTAGAAACTTTCTACACACAATATTTGACATATATACATCAGTTTCACAGTCATTTGAGTATCAAAAATTTGAAATAAAGACACGGTAAAAATAGGACTGATTCGGCCAGCATTCCTACGCAATTTCCTTCGATTTTTCCTTCAATTTCTAACCTTAACACTCATCACAAACACACTAACACACATTTTAATATAATGGTAGTCCTTATATAACCAAGGTGAGAGTTCATAGAGCCCACTTTAACCAACCCAATCCAAATAACAACAACAACAAAGAAGTTACAAGCTTCAAAACCAAGAATGAAACTCTTTAAAGCCAAGAAATGAAAGATTGGATGAGTTGATGTGTATACCTCTTGAACCCTTGAAAAACCAGAAATTTTTTATCACAAAAGCTTCAAGAAAATTGCCAAGATGAAGTCTTCCACCAAGTTTAAGCTAATCTTTAAGTGGTTTTGAGGTTGGATGCGAAGTTAGAAGTGAATTAGAGCAAGCTTTCTTCCTCCTTCTTTCCTTGGGTGTTCAGCCAACCAAGAGAGAGAGAAATGAGTGTGTTTGTGGTCTGAATTTTTGTGAGAGAAGTGTGTTAAGGAAACTAGGTTAAAGGTGTAAAAAAAGTCAACTAGAAATAGTGCCCGCGCACGAGTACCGTATTACCGTTTTCTCTCTCGGGTTTGATACATTCGTGCACTAATCCTCCAAGATATTCCTTTACTATGGTAATCATTCATTCTTACTAGTCTAATATAATTTTCTTAAATCTCCACTTAGCCGTTCCAGTTCGATTTACGCGAACTCCCGATTCGCGCGCGATAAGACGGAAATTTGAACTCACTTATATCTAATCTCTCAATTAACTTTTCTTAGTCTACTATTGATCATTCTTAATTCTCCAAGATTATTGCACTCTCGAATCGAATATTACCTCGAAAAACGTGTATTTGCTATTTCTTACTAAACGAGCCTCCGAAAATTAAATTTGCTAATGGGACGTTTTAAAAATATAAGTAAGGCATAGTTCCATGTAAATGGATTTAAAATGGTTGAAATAAATTATTCGGAGAAAACGGGTGAATAAATAATTAAATAATCCAATAAAATAGAATTAAAAGTAAGAAAAAATTCGGGTCCTCACAGAAATTCGTTCCAGATTTATGCTACCATTCGATGACTCTGGCCTTCAAGGGGGGACTAATGTCGAGGACCATTGACACGTGTGAGTTCTTCCAGGCCAGTTGGTACAACATACGAGCCTGTTTTGGTCACTGGCCGAATAGATAAGGAACTCCCCACTCTTTGGGATAAGGCTAGGGTTAGGGTCCAAGAGGGACTCCACTTCTAGTGATCCAGTAGGACTCATATTCTAATGGGATAACTACTGTGGGTAGAGGGATAACTTTAGACTCCCTCAAGGCTATTCCTAGCAGCTTTATAAATAAGGAACGGAGAGAACCTAACAAGATACACACAACGCTACACCATACACTTACTTTCTCTATTCTCTCTTACCTCTCAACTGACTTGATCGTCGAAGTCACAACGGGGAACTAGTCCCGCTGCTCAGCTTGCTGCAGGTTAGTTCGGGAACACACACAGGTGCTCTGTTCAGATCGTGATCTGGGCATACACATCACTTGGCTACTCTAAAGATGTGTTTGATAAAATTGAAATTCAAAAATTAAAATTTGAAATCTGAAGTAAATAGTTTATCACTTATTTTTCGAAACAAATTTTGCTTTGGAGATTCAGTGCCATTAATTAATTTTTTTTCCAACGTAAACAGTATATTAAATTGCATCATAACAACTTTACAAAGTTTGTTTACAAAATTGGAGCAACTGCTTCTAAATCTTCCTTAGTTAATCTAATTAACCAGAGAGGGAGGGAAACCTTCCAGTAAACATCCTTTACTAAGGTCAAGGCAAATCTTGCCAAATATGACTTACAACATTTCCTTCTCTTCTAATGAAAGAAAAGCTGCAATTTCTGATGTTTTGTTTTAACAGTTTTATGTCTTCAATTAGCATTCCAATCTTTGCATCCCTTGTGTCTTCATCTAGAATCTTACTTACTGCTATCTTGCAATCAGATTATACCTCTACATTCAACCATCCTTCCTGCATAGCTATCGTTAAAGCTTTCCTAATGGCATAGGCTTCTTCCACAACAGGATCACTGCATCTTTTTTCAATACTAGCCCAAGCTCCAACAATGTCACCATTTCCCTTCTAGCTATGATACCCCAGCTAGCTTTCCCATGCTTTATATCAGCTGCTGCATCCGTATTGAGCATCACAACTCCTACTATTGGTGGTTTCCATCTGTCTTGACTTTGTGGACCTGTTTATTCATATGTTCAATTTTTAGTTATCAAAAGCATCTGAACATATTAAATTTTGAATCCATTAAGTTTAATTGTTGAATTAGATTATCAAATATGCCTAAGTCACCACTCATTTAGGGGTAGCAATCAAGTCGAGTCGTGGATTGTATTGATAAGTCGAATTGAGATCTAAGTATCTATCACAAGCTAAAAGAATTAGAATTGTCGTTTTAAATGAAGTGTTTTGTGTCTTGCATTTGCAATAACAATTCGAAGGAAATTACTTAGTTAAATGTTGTTGTCTTACTAAAATGACAGTTATTCCTTGAAACGCAATTAGAAAGATTCATCTTTCCACTTGCTCTTTGCTCTGTTTCTTCTCACTACACTCTCCCTTTCTCTCTTAATTCTTCTTCCCTAATCCTCTCACACTAGGAGAATTGTCCCTTTGAATTCATCAATTTTTTCTGATTCTTAACCCTTAATAGCTCGGGTCTTGGTAATTGGTATCAGAGTAGTCAATTCTCGGCTGTTTGATACTAATCATGGAAGAATACACTAGATATCGTTGGTTAGAAGAGCAGGTTAAAAGACAAGAAAATTGTCTCCAAGAAGTGGTTGATTCATGGCTACATTCTAGACTAGTTGTCAAAACAATCTACAGCAGAAATTTCATGAAGAGTTGGAACAAAAAAATCTCAAATTTGAAGCAATGGTGGGGAATTTAGATTAGAGGTTCAACAGTCTGGAGTAGAAGTTCAATGCATTCTTGAAGTTGTTGATGAAAGAGAAAGGCCTCCAAGAAAGGGAAGCAGGGACGTTCGAGCCAATTCTTCTTACACCTCTAGCATACTTGAAGTTGATAACTCAGAATGAAACTTTTAGTACAACAAGAGTTTAAGGGTAAGTCTTCATTTCCTAATCCTCCAAAAATGGAATTACTCTATGTTTTCCTCTAGTAACTCTAGAGGATGGCTGGAGAAAATGTCAAAAACATTTGGCAAATTACCAAATTCATGATAGGTAAAAGGTGAATGTTGTGGAAATGTTTTTAGAGGGAAAGACAGATAATTGGTTCCAAGGAGTTAAACTTGAAAAGCCCTATATTTCTTTATTGGAATTCAGTGAGCTACCGCGCGATAGATTTATTATAAAAGGGTCTAGGGATGTCGTTGAGGAATTTAATAAATTACAATAGAATTGGGCAGTAGAAGAACACTAGAAGAAATTTTGAGGAATTAAAGACCTTCATGTTAATAAAAAATCCCACATTGGATGAACCTTATTTCATTTCCAGCTTTATAAGTGGGTTAAAAGAGGAAATTAAACCTATGGTGAAGATGTTTAAACCTAAAATACAGTCTAAAGCTTTTGAAATAGCTCAGTTGCAAGAGTATTCCTTGGAGATACAGACCAAATATTCCAAGAACTCCGGAAAAATAGTCTTGGAGTAAAGTTTTTGATGTTCAAACACCAGGCTGGAAGTCACTGTCCCACCAGTTCTTATAGGATTCCTGCTATAAATCCAAATTTCAAAAGAATGATGCAAACTCCAAAGAACTCAAGAAAATATCAGTAGAGGAAATTCAGTTCAGGTGTACTCATGGTCCATGTTTCAAATGTGGTGAAAATTTTGGGATAAGGCATCAATGTAAAGTAGGAAATCTCAATTCTTTGGAATGTAAAGATGATGAGTAGCTGAACTTTGAGGATACCCTTGGAGAGAAAGATAAACATACAAGTAGAGTTGAAGAGCTGGCAGAAGCATCACTGAATGCCATGCTAGGAGCTATAAAAAGGAAATCCATCATGCTAGTAGGTAATATGAGAGGCTTGTCAGTTAAAATCCTGGTTGATACAAGTAGTTTAGGTAGCTTTGTTCACTATGGGTTGGTCAATTTTTTAGAGGTAGTAATGGTGGATGGTACTAGTATGACCAACGGAGCAATGTTCCCCAAGGTGTCATGGCTAATCCAAGACCATCATTTTCAGTTTGATTTAAAAATCATGGAACTTGGAGGTTGGGATATTATACTTGGTGTGGATTGGAAGTGTCATTTTAGTCCTATAACTTTTGATTTTCATGAAATTAGTATTGCTCTCAGTCATGAAGGAGAATTGTTGCATCTCCAAGGATTCATTAATAAGCTTATGATGGAACTTGTCAGAGGCAAAGATCTCACAACCTTCATACAAGAGAAACAGTAGAGTTGTGCATCTATACAATTGAAGAAAACTACAGTGGAGATGGAAGTTATTCCTGAAGCAGTTGATCTGATATTACAATAATTTCCTCAAGTGTTTGATACTCCAAAAGAATTACCTCTAGAAAGGTCTTTAGACCATCAGACCATCCTCAAACATGTTCAAAGCCCTTCATACTCAAGCCTTATAGGTATTCTAACTCTCATAAATCTAAAATAGAGAAGCTAGTGATTGAAACGCTTACAAATAGAATTATCAGGCATAGTAGTAACCCATTTGCTTCCCCTATGTTGCTAGTCAAAAAGAAGGATACTTCATAGAGGTTATGTGTGGATCATAGAAAACTCAATGAACTAACTGTGAAGGATAGATTTCCAATTGCTAACATTGATGAATTACTGATTGAATTACATGGAACTAGATATCTATCAAAGTTAGATCTAAGAGCTAGTAATCATCAATTAAGAGTTAAGGTAGTTGATGTGCATAAAACTGCTTTTTCAGATAGAACATGACACTTTGAATTCTCGGTGATGCCATTTGGATTGACAAATGCTCCAACCACTTTCCAAGCTCTAATGAATCAAATATTCCAGCTATATTTGAGAAAATTTTTATTGGTTTTCTTTGATGATATTCTGGTATACAGTCCTACATTAGAATTGCATATGCAGCATCTCCAAACTATGTCAAAAATATTAGCAGAAAACTATCTATATTGCAAGAGGTCTAAATGCTCTTTTGCTCAAACATTAGTTGAGTACTTAGGTCATGTGATCTCAGGATCAGGTATAAGTATGGACCAGTCCAAAATTGAGTGTACCTTATCTTGGCCAACTCCTAAAACAATTAAGGAACTGAGAGGATTTCTAGGGCTAACTGGCTACTATAGGAGGTCTATAAAAGGTTATTGCATCATATATAAACCTCTAACTCAGTTACTCAAAAAGAATGGCGTCGATTGGAATCACCATGCTCACATAGCTTTTGAGGAACTGAAAACTGTTATGAACATTGCACCTGTTTTGAGAATGCCCAACTTTGAAATTTCTTTCACAATTGAAATTGATGCTTGTAGACTTGGTATAGAAGTAGTGCTAATGCAAAAGGCCATCCAATAGCATATCTTAGCAAGGCCTTGTCTTAGTAGAATCTGGGAATGTCAGTTTATGAGAAAGAGTTGCCTTAGTAATGGCAGTAACTAAATGGAAGCATTACCTAATAGGGCATCACTTTATCATTAAAACAGACCATTAGGCCCTTAAATATCTATTGGAGCGAAGATTTATACATTCCTTGCAGCATAAATGGCTTACTAAGCTGTAGGATTGGATTATGAGATCCAGTATAAGAAAGGATCTGATAATGGTATTGCTAATGCATTGTATAAAAAAAGAATGACTGACATATTGGAAGACTCTAAGGTGGAATTGAGTAATATCTGTGCCATCTCTGCTGTTGAACCAGCTTGGATGCAAGAACTCTTGGAGAGTTATGATAGAGATGTGTTTGCACAAGACACTATGACTCAGATACTGCTAGATCCTATAACTAATCCTGATTAATCAAATGCTAAAATTCAAGGATATAACATAAGAAGTAAGCTGATCATAGCTTTGCATGACTCAGCCATAGGAGGCCATTCAAGACAATGAGAGTGCTTGCATAAAGTAAAATCACTATTCTTCTAGCCTGATATGAAGAAACAAGTTCTATAGTTTTTCAAATCTTGTGATGTTTGGCAGCAAAAGAAGAGTGAAAATGTTCCCTATCTTGGCTTATTACAACCAATTCCTGTTACTCAGCAAGCATGGACACACTTGACTATGGATTTCATTGAATAGTTGCCATCATCCCAAGGATTTGATACAATACTTGTAGCAGTGGATCGCTTCACCAAGTTCAGCCACATCATGAAACTTACTTATCCCTTCTCTGCCAAATAAGTGGCCCAATTATTCATTGATAATGTGCACAGATTACATAGTTTGCCTGAAACAATCATATTGACAGAGATATGGTATTTAGTAATTTCTGACAGGAATTATTCAAGACACTGGGTATTGGTCTTCGCTATAGTTTAGCGTACCACTCTCAATCAGATGGTCAAAGTGAGAGAGTGAGCCAATGCTTAGAAAATTATCTCAGATGTAAGTATAGTGAGTAACTAACATTAGTAGAATTCTGGTACAATACAAATTTTCATACTAGCCTATGAATAACTTCTTTTGAGGGCCTATATGTAGGGGTATCAACGGGTCAGGTTCTGGCTGGAAGTGAAAATTTCAGACCCGGACCTGTTTTCATGTAGTAGACCCGGATCCGATCCGTATACCCGATGGGTCTTGATCTAAGAGTTTCGAAATCGAGTTCGACGAGTCCGAGGTGGATCCGGGTTGGATCCTGGTCTAAAAGGTCTAAATTTAAATATTCCAAAATTAAATCCAAAACCAATTACAAATCCAATCTCCAAGCTTAAACAAATCAAATTACAAAACTAAATCACAAATAACACGCAATAGTCAATCCAAAACTAACCACAAATCAATGTACAAAATCATTACTAAATTGTTAATTTGGTAAAAGAATGTATTTAGAAATATTTATATTTTATAATTATTAATATATTATTAGGATCCGGGTCGAATACGGGTCGAAATCCTATATTTCGTATCTGACCCCTTTTTTTTGTTAGAGTAAATGGGTCCGGATCTGGGTTCGGAGTTATTTTTCAACCTAAACTCGAAAAAATTTTCCAAACCAGACCCGTTGACACCCCTACATATATGGTTAAACTAGTTCATATTCCCCTAGTATCATTCCATGATTCTTTAGTTCCTGCCACTACTTAACTGGTGCAAGAAAGGCTTCAAATGTTAGCTAACATCAAGGAGAATCTGGTTAAGGCTCAAATTTGCATGAAGTGTTATACTGATAAGCATAAATCTGAGAGGAAATTCCAAGTTGGGTGTTGGGTTTTCCTCAAGTCGCAGCCATATAAGCTGCAATTAGTGGCCATCAGGAAAAGCTTAAAACTATCAGCAGAATACTTTTAGTCCTTTTCAAATATTGGAAAAAATTGGTCTCACGGCTTACAAACTCAGAATGCCTAATGGAGCTAGAATACATCTAGTGTTTCATGTATCACTATTGAAAAGGAAGATTAGAGTTGCTGATAGCATTGAACCTATACTAGCCGAGTTGGATTCTCATGATCAAAGCCTTTTAAAGCCTAAGAATATGCTAAAAAGAAGAGTTATTCTATGCAATGCTCAACCTGTCATCCAATATTTGATAAAATGGAGCATTTGTCTGAAGATGAATCATCGTGGGATAACAAAACTTTCATAGATTAGCAGTTCCTACCTTTTAAGCTTGAGGACAACCTGGTTCTTATGAGGAAGGGAATGTCAGGAGCTTAAAAAATTATAATTGTTGCTTTAAATGAATTGTTTTGCATTTTGCATTTATAATAACAATTCCAGGGGAATTACTTAGTTAAACATTGCCGTCTTAGTAAAATGATAGTTATTCCCCAAAAACAGTTAGAAAGGATCTGTGAATGGAGATGCAATGTAACGGAATGAAGCAAGAAATGGAAAAATAGATTCTTCTTTCCACTTACTCTTGCTCTCTTTCCTCTCACTACATTCTCCCTCTCTCTCTTAATTCTTCTTCTCCAATCCTGCCTCACTTAGAAATTCTCCCTCAGAATTCATCAAATCTTTCTAATTCTTAGCCCTCAATAGCTCAGGTCTTGACAGTATCCTAAATATTATGTAAACCCTAACATGATTCAAAAAATTAAATAAACCCTAACATTAATTTCGTAGGTTATTCGAACCCAACTTTTTTTAAATCTTTTTTTAACCTCCTACCCCTCCCCACACCCTTTCTACCCTTAATTGCAAGACTCAAGATTCGTTTCGAAGCCTGAACATAATAGCAGGAAAAAATCTATAAACCCTCTTTTGACTATAGGGCCAACTTTAGAACGTGACTTGAATAACTTATTTGCTTAATTTTCTTTTTTCATTTTTCTTAGCTTCTCTAGTAGGTGGATTTTTCTACAATGGAATTCCATAAAAACAATGAAAATTGTAGCCCAATCCTAGATTTAGACCCTGTTTGATAATCTAATTCAGCATTTAAACTTAATGGAATCATATCTTAACACATTCAGACCGTTTGATAACCAAAAATTGTAACATCTGAATCAATTAAGTGGTACTGAATTTTCTAGGCAAAACTTATTCCCAAAATTAAGTGATAAGGTATTTACTTATCACTGAATGTGATATGCACTCATATGTATTAGATTTAATACTTAACAATTCAATAACTTAATAGATTCATACTTCAGATTTTAGATTTCAGACTTCAGTTTTTAGATTTCAATTTCATCAAATGCACCCTTAGTATATATTAGATTTAATACTTAACAATTCAATAACTTAATAGATTCATACTTCAGATTTTAGATTTCAGACTTCAGTTTTTAGATTTCAATTTCATCAAATGCACCCTTAGTATATATTTGATAAGTGACTATTTTGTGCTATATTTGGATGACATTTTATATTATTTTTAGTCACTTTTTTCAATATTATAAGAAGAAGTTGGTCCATTTTGGTTAGAATTAGTTCTAAATGCTGCTTAGTGCTTAAATGAGTTATTTGTCCCCTTAACTTGCATCTTTTTTGTTGTTTTTGTAGGAGTTGGAAATGGACTTTATTTTGGACAAAAAATAAGCTTACATTAGGAATATTGCTTGTAATAATTTTTTTTATTTTTCCTTTTTCTACAAAAAAATTATGAACAAAAACTAAAGTGTGACAATTTTACAAACAAAATCTCTTATTTTCACATAATATTCATGATTGCATTCCCATAAAACTAATTGATAGCCTTGGTTATTTTTTTATTTACTTTGCACCCCCAATTTATTTAGCAAATTATAAACTTACACATCAAACATGTTAAACGGGTTAACTCATGGTTGACCTAATTTGGTCCTATTTGCTTGGCAAATTATTCAGATTTGACCTAATTTTGACCCAACTCATAAAGAGTAAATTTATATCTGCTAATTTCATGTTAAGTTCAAGTCATATTTTTGAGTCATGTCGAGAATTGCCACCCTTACTTTGAGACCTGAGAATGCTATTTGGTCCTTTTAGTTACTTACTTTTTTTTTTCGGGGTCTAAGGAAGGGGCTAAGCCTTAGAAGGAGGAAGAGGAAAGGAAGGGTTTAAGAGTTGAACCAATAATCTTACGGTGGTCAACTAGCTAATGTTCTTACCAATTAAACTACAAATTGCTAGATCCTCAATGTACTTTTGTGCTATCATTTCCCTTCGATTTTGCAGAATATTTAAACTGGATTCTTGGTGTGCAAATGGCCAGCCCTGAAAGAAAGTACGTGGGCCTACCGTGTTTAGTAGGCAGATCAAGGCATGAAATTTTTTCCTTCATAAAAGAAACGATATATGGCAAACTAGATTTGGGGCTGGTATGATTGGCTCTAAGTGTGATTGGTATGGTTATTGTATTTTTTACATAATTTAGTGTACACTTACATAAATTTATTGCATTGATGACGTACAATAAAAATTATAAGAGTGTACACTAAATCATAAAATAAAACTAAATTATGATGTATATCAAATCATGAAAAAAATACAACGACTGCACTAATTGCATCTAAGGCCAACTGTACCTACCCTATTCCCTATAAACTTCATATGGATTAAATGTTTTTGGAGGTATTTTTCCTAATTTTACTGTAATAGTATATGCAAAAAACTTTTATTGTAAGTTGTTAAGGGATTTTAGAGGTGTTTTAGGAAGGTGTTTTTGGAGATGTTTTATTGTATTTTGAGGTGTTTTTAGAATTAATAAGTTTTTTGAATATTTTTTAAATATAAAAAGTGACACCACTACCACCCATTCCCTCTTCCTCTCTTCTCCCTTGCGCTCTTTCTCTTCCTTCTTCCTCTGTCTTCATCTTCCTTCCATCCCTTTCCTTCCCTTCTCCCCAGCCGTCCCCTTTCTTCCTCCCATGGTAGCTCCTTCGAGATCTAGTCGTGATAGGAGGTCACAACCAGAGGTTCTAGTCACAACCTTTGATCGCAACCAATACTGGAGCTACCATTGGAGGGGGAGAAGGGTCGGCTGGAGAGGAAGGGAAGGAAAAGAGGGGAGAAGGAAGGAGGAAAGGAGGGGAGAGGAGAAGAGGAAAAGGGAGGAGGAGGAAGGAGGTGGAGGAAGAGGGAGAGGGACGAGACAGGAGAGGGAGGAGACAGGAGCGAGGAGAGGAGTTGGAGGTGGAGGTGGTGGCGTGTGGTGGATGGTGGTGATGAGTAGAAGGAAAAAATGTGGTAGGAATTTTTTAAAAGATTTTATAATTTATATTTGAGATTGTGTGTATTTTTGGGGTTGTTTTTAGAGTGTGTTACTATACATTTGTATATGAAAAAAATATTTCAAAAACTCTTTAATTGAAACAGAGCATTAGTGCCGGAAAGAGAGAGCACTGTATCGGCAGGTAAAGAAGTCCTCATTAAAGCTGTAGTACAAGTGATTCCTACATATGTAATGTCTTGTTTCCTTCTCCCCTGAAGAATTATTGATAAGTATATATTTTACGTGTTTTTAGTGTGTTTTATTAGTTAATTTTAGTGTGTTTTAACTACTTTTATAGCTAATAAACTAGGATTCTAGTAAAAATATGCATTTTATGGTTTAAGGGATAAAAATTGCATTTCTATGGGTTTTAATGGTAAAAACTTCATTTTTTTGTAGGTTTAATGATTCAATCATCAAATGGAGTGACTTGAGAAGATAATTAGATGATTATTGATGATTTGAAGTAGTTTAAAGAAGACATGAAGTGCAAAAGAGGAAATGCAATCAAGAACAAAAGAAGAAAAGTTTTTCAGCTTTGCCACATTATGGTATTTTTGTAATATCGTGAGTTACAATGATTGGATTGAGGTGATTCTTGAACCATTTTGAAGCTAAGGGATAGATCTACATTTGGTGTGAAGACATTGAAGTTCAGTTCAATCATTTTCATAGTCAAAAAGTCGAAATACAGAAGTGCAACTTTGCTATCGAAACAGAGCTCTGATAAGTTGAGGGTGTTTTGGTCATTTCTCGGTTCATAGAGCTCCAAATTGGATGATTCATGAGGCATTGGAAAGCTAACTCAAAGGGATACAACTTTCATGTTTTTCACAAGAGCTATTTCGGCCTGAATCATTGACAAAATAGCAGCTGAAGTGGTGCCAAATGCATAGAAGTGAAAACATGACTTCAGGAATACGTGGCTTGAAGTTGCGTATTCCGAAGTCGTGTATTCTCTTCTGTTTTCTGCAACTTGCTCATCAGCTTGCCCTACTTTCACACAACCTTTCCAGCTCAATTCTAGCTATCAATTCCGGCTGTATCTGATCAAGAAAAGGTTGGAAAGTTGGAAAGACAACTCATGAGAGTTTTAAGAGTAAAAAAATGACAACTAGAAACAATTCATTTGGCTCTTGAATCCTCTATAAATAGAGGCATTTGAAGAACATTTGAACAACTTTGGAAGGCTAGAGAAACTCCAACAAAAATGTAGTCTTCACTAGTTTTTCTTAGTTCATTAGTTAGGGTAGTATAGAGTAGTTAGTGTAGTTTTCCTTCTTGTATTTATAGTTAAATTTGGATGAAGATTGAGGAGCAAAGATGGAGAGTTTGAAGCTCATGTGACAAGGTTGACTTCTCTCCTATCACTTTCTCTTTTGTATTTGAATTTATGTTTATCTATAATACAAGTTTGGATCTTGTTTTCATGTTTAGTTAAAGTTTATGCCTAGAGTATGGATGAACTTTCTATATCTTGTTAGTGATGTTTACTTGATTATTTGATGATATTATTTTGAGCAAGTTATTTATCACTTTTGCTTTTCTAATCATGATTAATCGGCCATTAATTGTCATTGTCTAAAGGTGTTAAGTTTGCAATGAGAATTAGAATTTAACATTAGTTCAAGAAAGTAATAAACCTAGAGAGTACACTCACGAGAGTAGAGGTACACCTATGTGGTTTTAGTGACTTGTTTCATGTAATTTCATTGAAGAAATGAACTTGTAGTTAATTTCATAACCACAAGAGTAGGTATGGTTTAGCTACAAGTATAGTTGATTCATTATGAGAGTAAGTTTCACATACATTAGGAAATTACGTCATAACTAGCCAAGATAATAACATTCGATTGACCGGTAAATTCATTGGCAAGAGTAGTAAGGAATTCCATACCTCTAGGAGCTTTCTAGTATTAATTTAATTACTTTTACTTCATGTTTATAGTCTAAATAATAAAGGAGTTTGAAAATCACCGGTAATTGAAAATCTTGCCTGTGGGTTCGACCCTTAATACCCTATATTCGCGCACGACCTGTATACTTGCAGAAAATTGAGTGTGGGGGTATTTAGGATGTTATAAATGTAAAACTTGACTGTGGATGAACTAATTTTATATGTATATCCGCGCTCGTCAATTATGTAACGAAATTACAGGAATTGTTAGACAATTTTGGTGGACAAAAAGGAGATTTGAAGAAAATTTACTAGAAAAATTGGGGTAGTATGTGTAACTAACTCCAAGGAGGAAGGGGGCATGGGGTTTAAAAACATTACAGTTTTAATTATGCACTCGTGGCAAAACAGGGATGGAATCTTACTCAGCAACACGAGTCTCTGGTGGCTAGAGTTCTGAAAGTAAAATATTTCTCGAGATCAAATTTCCTTGTGGAAGAAAAGGGTGTTGGTTCCTCGTATGTTTGGAGAGGAATTTGGGAGAGTAGGGGACTTTTGAAACAGGGACTTAGATGGCATATTAGATATGGAAAAATAATCAGAATATGGAAGGATCCATGGCTGCCTAAACCATATAGTTTAAACCATCTCCCTCTGTAAGAAGATTTTGGCCCGGGAAATTTGTATATGAACTTATTGATGAGCAGAGTGACAGCTGGAGAAAAGACCTAATCAAGATGGTTTTTTCCGGAACTTGATGCTGAAATGATATGCTCAATTCCGCTATGTGAATCACGGCCTGATGATCAACTAGTGTGGCAGTACAGCAATGATGGTCACTTTTTAGTTAAATCAGCATACTGGATGTTCATTGACCTGATGAAACATTGGAGTGGAATGATTGAGTCATCGTCATCACTTGATGAAAGGAGATCTTGTATAGTTGTGAAAAATTGCGTATGGGGTATTTAAAAATTTAAAAATATAAAATTTGACCATGGTTTGAGCTTAATTTTTTATGCATGCCCTGCGCTCGCCAAGTTTTTGACGCCGTTGTTGGGAAATATTGTGGCAATATCGGCATGAAGAGCAATTTTATTATTTTAAACATTTTACTTATTTTTTTATATTTGTTGAGTCTTTGTTTGTGTGTTTTTATATGTGTCTAGTCACCCATTCTTCTTGATTAAGCTTGTTTTTGAAGTACTTTGAAGACATATTTAAGGATTCAAAAGGAGTAGTAAACATGGGCAAACAATGCATGAGAAGTGGAAGTTCAGCAACGGATTATTATCATGTGCAAAGTTCCATGAGTAGAGGTCATCAAGAGGTATCCAAAAGTATGTCATTTGAAGATGGTATTAGGAGTATTAAGGCAAAACTTGATTATATAATGTGAAAAATTCAATTGGACACTATTGTGCATATGATTGAACAAAAGAGGAATGTTAATATTTTAAATTCTAATTATGTGATTTGTGACTTGTGTCGAGACTATCATGTTACTCATACATATATGCAAACACAAAATATTGACTATTATGATGAGTTTGAACATTGCAATTCTAATTTTGATCAATATGATCCTAATTGGGGTAATTCCTAACTTACAATTGGGATAATCAATGTAATTATAGTGTTTTTATGATTACCAACTTGAATATGTCAAATATGAATCTAAACTATTTTGGGAATTAGCTATTGAAAGGTTAGCTAATGCACCTTTATCTTGGGAGTTAGCCATAGAAGCGAAAAAGAATGATTGGGAATTTGCTATAGAAAAATTTGCTAATCAAGTAGATTTAGTTATAAAAAGACTAGTTAATGCGATTTGCAATCGTTTTCATAGGGTTAAGAAATGGATAGATGAGATAGCTTCATACTTTGAAAGAATTCAAGATCAATTGCGTGCATTGTGCAAAGTTATTTCATATAATGACATGCAAAATGACCTTGACATAAATTGTGGAAATGCTATATGTGAAAATGGATTGCATTTTGATGAAAATAATAAATCTCATGTACATTTCAACGATGAAATATCCATTTCACATGATATAACCTTTTGAGCTAACTTTGAATCTCAAAAGTTGAGTATTACTGACTCATTTTTAATCTCTCTTGAGGAGTTTGTTAAAAGTAGAGGTTTTAAATGTATTATTGCCCAAGAAATCTTCACGTCATCTTCTTTGATGAGTACTCAAATGACACGCATTCAAGGTTGTATTTATAAATCACTTGATATTGGTAAGCTACTTCTATCTCTCACATCATTAAAATGTGTGGCTTTTATTATCAAGTCACATTTTGTTAATCCATTACGTCCTAAAATGGTGGATTATTTATTAACAAAACCTCATTGAAAAATGAGATTATATAGTGAAACTAATGACTATAAAAAGAGTACTTGTTGGGAGGCAATCTAATTATTTTTTGTTTTTAGTACTTTTCAAGTGTGTTTGGTATGTTGCAACATCAGGAGTTGGTACAAATCATTTAAAGTGCAAAAGTGCATATAATGAGACAAAGAGGGAGTTTTCATATTCATTTCATACATTTGATACATTTACTGTGTTTCTTGTTAGAACTATAGAAATGCATGAACCTATGTTTTTAAATATATTTGATTGAGAAAAGTGTATTTTCAAGGTTAAAATCGAATTTTATTCAAGGAACATGAAAATAGTTGAAATTACCGTACCAACTCGATTCCTCTAGAGCAAAATTACTTGTTTTTATTTAGTAGTAGGAGTCTAATAGGAAGGTAATCCTTTCCTTATTAGAAATTGGGGAAAGCCGCAAGTACCCTAAGGAGGTTTGTCTGGCTCCTTTTGCAGAGATTAGTCACGGGAGAATTGAAGGAGACGGAAGACTCGTTTTTCCTTTGGTTTTTTCTTTCTTTTCCTTTTCTCTCTTTTTCTCCTAGCAAACCCTAATATTTTTTCTGGGATGTGTTTCCGCCATGAAGAGTGGCTAAACTTTTTCTTTAGTTGAAGAATAATCAAAACTTTGGTTCTACAACAATTGTGAGATATAATTTAATTGAATTGTTTCATTTATTTTTGAGTATTTATATACTCTCTGTGCTTTCTTGAGATGATTATTTTTATTAAATAAATGACCCTAATTTGATTTAACAAAATAATCTATTGCCATATAAAACGTCAAATCCATAATTATTTGATTATTTTGGTATTTGTGACAAGTGATGTAATTTGATTGTAATAGAAACTCTCGAATATATGTATCACATGAATATATAATCTAATCTAAATGGATCGAACATTTGAGTTTGTTGGCTAGATTTGATAGCCTTTTAATAATTAATACGGTTGATAGATTAAATTCTAAGAGATTGTTTAGGATTATCTAATTGGTAAGGGAAGTAGTCGCAATGCCTATTTTTGATTACCAAAATAGTAAGGAGAGGCATGTTGTCAAATCCTGCTAATAAGTATAACTAATTTATGAATAGATAATTTTTATCTTTACATCAAAGATGAGTTGAATGAACCAAAGTTGAAAAAGAAAAAACTGATCTTTGATTACCTTTTTGATCTTTGCACCCAACAGTTGAGTAATTTTGTCTCTGCTACTAGAGTTGTACTCTATTTCTATAACTCCTTGTAAATGGGCGAAACTCCTTACTAACAAATCCAATTATCCAAAAAAAAAAAAATAGCACAGTAATATTCCAAGTCAAATTCCATCATTTCCAACTCTATTCCAAACATTTATCATCATCACATAAGGAAGAAAAGATTGACCTAACAATGTCCCTCCCTCACACTTAAAATTCACATTGTTCACAATGTGAAAGAGGAAAAGAAAGGTAAGAACATATACTCCCTTGTGAGAATGTAATTTCAAATCCATGGAAATGAACCCGCAAGCTACATTGAAGTCAACTAATCTGCCATGCACATCAAAAGGACCAACATATTAAAACTTAACCATACATAAAATAAAAAGGAAAGAAAAAGTACTAGCTAAAACTTCAAAGTAAGTAACATCAAATGGAGAAAAGTCAAGGAAGATCATTCCCATTGAGAGGGTTGCAAGTTTTTGGTAGTGGTGGTGGTAGTGGCACTTCTTGATCATGTTTATGTTGTCGCCTTTCCTCTTCACTTGATGATTCTTCAACCACAGGTCGTTTAGACGCTCGATGGGAAGAAAGTTCACTCTTTCTTTTGCCATTCACTTGCTTGTATCTCACCATCTCGTACAAAGTGGCAAGAAAAATGGGTAAGAGGAACACTTTATATTATTTCTCCGGATGACCAAGAACAAAAGAAGAAACTAAATTAGAGCCATAGATACAATATATAGTCCATTGTACATTTACATGACTCTTATTAAACAAACATACCACCACAACTCTATCATTGATCAAACACACAAGAAAAACCTTACCCCCAAATAATTAAACACTCCTCCAAAGAAATTTGCTAACTTAACACTTCCCCAAGTTAAACTAAAATAATTGGTCAAGTTGCAAATTCATTCCGAATCTACTCCATATGTGTCACCAAAAATATTAAAATATGATAACCATATCACGTGAAGCAAGCAATGAAGTTCAAATGTATTTATAACTCAACAAATCTCATAACCTTCATTAACTAAAAATGAGACATTAACAAGTTAGTAAATATGTGCAACTCCTTCATATTTCCGTAAACTCTCAATGCTAGCATGCTCAAATGAATTATTCTAATCCATCAAATCATCCAAGCACTATCATTGGCATCAAAGGGACATTCTTCAAATTTATATTGAAAATAATTCAATAAAATATAAATATATATTAAGCTCATATTAGAGACATCACCACAAGTTCAATTAATCACCAAAATAACTTAGAAGTAAAGCCCATGCGAGAATTACAAAGAAATACGCAACTAAGAAAATCTTCAAGAAACCCACTTGTTGGAACTTGCTAGACGAAGAGTTGTAAGAAGAAATCTTGCCTCAAGCTTGTAGATGATTGATAAGAGATGCAAAATGAGTGACAGCCCTCAAAAATTTCTCAAGAAATAGTTCCCAAAATGTGCGGATGAGAGAAATTGAACTTCAAGGGTTCTTGAGCTTAAACTTGAATTTGAATTTTTTCGGATGATTTGTCATGGATTAGGATGGATTAAAGTAGCTTCTAGAGTGATTTGTGTGTGGAATCAAGCAAGAAAAACAAGTTAAAGTGAAGATTTGAGAGGTTGGAGGTGGACAAGTAGAGAGGTGCAGGCAATGTGGGAGGAAAATGCGAAAGAAAAAATGGCGCAAAATGAATTTGGATGTTGGAAACAAAGGCTTTAAAGCCTATCCGAGCAGGAACCGCGGCAGCTTCACGGAACGGTTATAGGCCTGAAAATGTTTTAAAAAAATTCTTCCACTAACCGGCCCAGTAACCGGCTTAGCAAAAATGTAATCTTCCAAATTTTCAAAAAAAAAATTCTGGTAACCAGTTTAGGAACCTTTTGAATGTAAAATGCGTTATAGAAACGGTTGTTCCTCCCCTGTTTCCAATTCTTGAAAACGTTTCTTTGCGCCAACAAGCTATTTTCACAAATCTTTGACAAAGTTCACTTGCACCTCAAAACTCACTTAAACTAAAAAAACACATATGCATGCAAAGAATGCAATCTCAATCAAGCAAATACGTATGAAAAACTAAAGAATGCACATCTGAGCATTAACTTCTCTCTTTCTCTTCTTCAAATGCAAAGTTTGAGCTCTTCCATATTCTTCTCCATGCAAAATGTTCTAAACCTACAGAAAACGACCAAACAAAGTCCAAATACTATCAAATACATAAAAACAATAGGTTGTCTCCCAACAAGCATTTCTTTATAGTTATTAGTTTGACTATTTAACCTTATTTTTTGAGAAAGTTTTGTTAACGAATAATCCACCATTTTAGATCACGGTCGATCAACAAAAGATGGCTTGGCAGTAAAAATCACATGTTCAAATGATGTGAGAGATGGAAGAGGCTAACATATCGGAAGTGTTCCATGTAGTAACATCACCTGAAAATTCTCCAATGGAACGTCCATATAACCTTTTTGGATGATAACATTTTTAAAACCTACTCCTTCATCACACTCCTCAAGAAAGGTTAAATGTGTATCATTGATGCTCATTTCTTGAAACTCAAAGTTAGTTCCGAAGACACAATGTGAAATGGACATTTTCTTATTAAAACACCAATTAGATTCATCATTTTGATTAAAATACAATCCACTTTCACATACAACATTCCCACCATTCACAATAGGGTCACCTTACAAATCATTAGAAGAAATAACTTTACACAAAATAAGTAATGGGTGTTGAATTCTACCAAAGTAAGAAGTTAATTCATCTATTCTTTCTTCAACCCCATCAAAACGATCGAATATCACATTAGCTAACCTTTCTATATCAAAATTTACTTGATTAACAAATTTTTCTATAGCAATCTCACATTCACTCTTTTGCTCTTCTATGGTCAATTCCCAAAATAAAGGTGTATTAGCTAACCTATCAATGGCTGACTCCTAAGATGGCTTTGATTCATTTTGGATACTTTGGAGTTAGTAATCATAAAAACATAGAGAAGCATTATATGCATATTGATTATCCCAATCATAAATATAATAATTACTCCAATTAGAACCATATTGATTAAAACAATGATTGCAATAATCAAATTCATCATAGTAATCTATATTTTGTATTTGTATACATGTATGAGTAGCATGATGACCTCCACACAAGTTACAAATCATAAATCACATGATTAAAATTATGAGTATTAACATTTCGCTTTTGTTCAAGTATATTCATAATGGTGTCTAATTGAACCTTCAATGTTATAAAATCAAGTTTAGCCTTTAAATTTCTTAAGTTATCTTCAAATGACATATCTTTGGACATCTTTTAGCTACCTCCATAGTTTTAGTTTTGAAAATTGTAATCCATTGCTGAACTTCCTTCTCTCAAGGCTTTATTTACTTTTGTTTATGATCCTCCTTATAACCTAAAAATGCTTTCAAGCAATCTCAAAAGCAAGATAGTTTTAAAGACACAAACAAAAAAAAACATTAAATACAAAATAAAAGACTCAACAAGACAAACACAACAAACAAGACATTTGACACAACAAATATAACAAAAGCAAATAAAAATGTCTAAACTAATAAAATTGTTCTTAGCATTAATATTGAACCAAATCTTTCCTTACAATGGTGCCAAAAACTTGACAAGATTTTATCATACACCAAATTTTAATAATCTAAATATCCCATTTTCTACATGAATATAGATCGTTTATTGAGTATAGGGTATATTAGGTATCAATCTCATAGGGAAGATTGTCAATTACCGATAGTTTTTGAACTTCTTTATTATTTAGACTATCGCAAGTGTGAGAAATTAAATCTATACTACAAACATAGATATACTAATCAAAGGTTTCAACCTCCACTAACAATGATTAGATCTATCAAGATAGACCCAGGACTAGAAAAAATTTCATATTTGACAACCAGATCTAAAATAAATTCTGATTAAAAAACAACATATGGATAAAGACAGAAACTTCTCAATAGAAACTTCTAAGAGAAACAAAAAATTCTCATTAGGAATCCTTAAGAGAAACAAAGGACACTCACTATGAAAATTTTTAAGAGACTTTATTAAAAAAACACAATAAAATGAAATTCATGGGAGGGTGACCATGAATTTGCAAAATTAAGAAATAAGTATTCCTAAAACAAAGGAGGGCCTTCTGTTTTGAGAAGATTGACAATTCATAGGTAGTTTGCAAATTTTGGAATTAAATATTCGTAAACAATTGGTTACTATTCTTTTTATATAAACAATTGTATCTTTGTGCCAAATTGGAAATATACTCTCTTCTATTCATTTGCATCTATCTAATAAAATGTAGAAACAATGATAGAGGAGGGAGGTAGACGGCCACATCGCGTGTTCGCCTGAATGGTAAAATTATTTTATATTAATCATCTATTTACCGAATCAAAAATTTTGGTATATATCATGTTAGATTTGGAAAATTTTAAGGTGAAAAATAGTAATTATGCCACCTTGGGTCTTTTGCGGCGATTGGTGCCTCTGTGGCCACCATCGTCTAGAATAAGCAGTAGATTTATGACCTTCTATTTTAGCTGAATGGTAGATTTGCATCTGTTTTTGTAGGTTGGTAATGGTGGCAGTGCCACCTTAATCTCAGCCAGATTGGCTGCTTTCCATCAATCTTCGTACAAAAACGATGATAGATTTGTTTTAATTAAGTAATTAGATAGTGGAATGTTTCATTAAAATTAGGGTAAAAAATTTCGGTGGCTACTAAACTATTGGTCAGATCATATTTTGACTATCAAACTATTTTTCGTCCGTAATTGGTCACTAAACAACATAATCAGCAAAATCGCGACCATTTGATCAATAATTACTCTTAATCTGTAAAATTAGTAGGTCATTAGTCTATTCGACTCGGGCATACTTTTTATTTCATATCACTCATTCAACTCCTAATAGTGTGAACTTGTGGTCCCATGAAGATTGGATATTAATTCATGTATCAAGCACCAATGTGTTTTAGTTAACTCATGTATCAAGCACCAATGTGCGCTAAATCTATGTTGAAAAAAGAGAAAGAATAAAGGGAGTATATTTACTTTACCTTTTTGCAAAAGTAGTCAGAGTTGTACCCTTTAAATTTTAAAGTAATTAAATTGTTATTTCCATCATTTTGTTCTTGGCCTTTCAGTTGCTTTTTCACATACTCAAAATTTTATATGAATAAAAATAAAATGGAAAAATAAAATAGAGAAAGGGAAATGAATTTCCTAAAACTGCAAAACCATTTGGCTATTTCCGTTGGATGCTATTGCCGAAGGTTTGGAATTTTTTTGACTGGAGGTTGAAGACAAAGGGGTTGGGTAATGAAGAATAGGGCCATCTTATTCGTCAACTAGGGTTCACGCTCTTTTCCATCTCAGAAACTTGTTCGATCGCCTTTCCATGATTTTTTTAATGTTTTTGTCTACTTGTTGGTTGGATCGGTGGTCAACCCAATGCAACGAACAGACCAAAGTATCCTTCCAATGAGTCTCCAGTGGTGGTCAAATTTAAATTTCTTGGCTGCTCCACTAATTAGGGACCAATTTGGCCCAAAAAATTTTATTGAAAGACTTAATTTCTCATCTTTAAGATGGAGAACTACAGCTGAATTAGTAAATAACTTGAAAGATGATTTAGGGGATTTGATCTAAAACAATATATGACTTTGGCATCTGATAAGCGCTTGTTTTGCATATTTGTGTGTGGTTATTTTATGTTTATTTTAGTGTGTTTTCATTCAAATTCAAGTCGAATAACTAGGTTTTTAGTAAGTTTTTCATTTTGTGGTTAAGTGCGCGGATTGTCAGCCAAATTAGAGTCAGTAAAGCAGCATAACTTATGTAACTTTCACAATAATTGAACCTTTCCTTTTTCCTATAAAAGGGATTTCTCTTCAATGATATTTAAAAAGGGGGAAGAAAAGCACCATCAAAATGTAGATCTAAATCTAGAAATCTTTAGTTTTCTTAGTCTAGGTTAGATTAGTGTAGGATTAGTTTAGAATTAGTGGGTTGTTCTTCAATTCTTATATTAGCTCAACAAGGAAGCAAAGAAAGATGAAGTTGGAGAAGTTGAACTCTAGTGACAAGGGTTTGATCTCCCCTAACACTTGAACTCTTGTATTTGATTTCTTTGTTAGTTATAATACAAGATTGGATTGTATTTTTATTTGCTTTATGTTTTGTTAAAGTTTCTTGCCTTGAATTGGATGAACTTGCTATGATTTGTTTGTGAGATTTGCTTAGGAGGTTGATGCTATCACTTTGAGTTAGTTATTTGGCACTTTTATTCTTACAATCATGATTAACTAGGCATTAGTTTGTGATTACTTGAAGATATTGGATTATCAATGAAAGTTGTAATTCAATGTTAGTTCAAGGAAGTGCTAAACTTTTGAAATACACTCACGAAAGTAGAGGTGCATATTTGTGGTTTGTTTTACAATAATTTCATAAAAGTTCATGAACTTGGAACTAATTTCATAACCATGAGAGTGGGTATAGATTAGTTATCGGTATAGTTGATTCACTACGAAAGTAGGTTTTACATAGATAAGGAAATTACGTCATAACTAACTGAGGTTGTAGTATTCAATTACCCAAGTAATATTGCTAGCAATGAGTGGTTAGGAATTCCATTCCCTAGGAGTATTATATTGTTGATATTCTCCGTTTTTATTATATATTTGCAGTTTACATTTACTTTTTTGTATTAGTGAGAGTCTAAATAATAAAGGAGTTCAAATAGCATCGGTATTTGATCACTCTTTTCTGTGGGATTGACCCGTAATATTCTATATTCAAACATGACCTATATATTTGCAAGTTTGTGTGAGGTATTTAGGAATTTACAAATTTAAAATTTGAGACAGAGATTATTTTTATGTACACACCCCACAGCTATCAACATCTTAGACTGAATGGGTCGTATTTCCATTTAAACAATAATACACGACTTTAGCGTTTTAGCCCAAATGGTGAATGACTTTGCTTTTCATTATGCTTTGATATCTTTATACTATATAAGAATGAGTTTTGGTTAAAGGGGGTTTTGAATTTCAACCGCATGGGTAGGGGTATTTTGGAAATGTGAAATAATGTGTTGCTTTTTTAAAGTTTTTTGTACAACTCATTGCAGCATGTGTTTGGGTATATTTACAGAGATGCCCTCATGTTGTACATTTAAAGTTTGTATTGTAGGTAGAGTACAATTTATGGTGAATTCTGTTGTCATACATTTCCAAAAATAGGGTTGTGTCTTTTTATGGGTTTTTTGGGAATGTATGATTATCTTGGTTATCTTTTTATCTGTGGGTACAAGTGATAATAGCCTTTGTGTGGCTGTAATTAGTTAAACGTCCTTAGTCTCTAATTAAATTGGGGAGCATGTGGTTTAGTAGGTAATTAGTGAAAGGAATTAATGAGGGAAGGGTATTTTGGGAATGCGAGTTTGTTGTACTGCTCTTTTTAACAGTTGGTACAACTCATAATAGCTTTTGTCTTGGTGTAATTACATAAAGGTGGTGAGTTGCAAATTAAAGGTTGGAAAACATGGTTTGATGTAACTGATTAGACTTCTCGGCTAGCTAAATTCCATTCATTGCATAGGTTTATTGCAAATGATTTATTAGACACAATCATTAGGGATAATTGGCAGAAGTTGGCTAGATAGCTGTTACTATTCAAATTCGGCTGCTTCAACTTCATGTATTTTGGCTTACGGTCTTTACCGTTTCCAACCATTCTAGGACCGGGATGGTTAAGACAAAATTAATGCTAATTATTGGAAAATTTAAAGTATCAAGTGTTGGACATCTGTTCATCCCCTTTTCTCAGTTTTTGGGTTTGCTCAACAAAGGTATTGTTGTTTGGAACCATCTTTCATCCATTTGAAGACAGATCATAACAATCAATTGACTTTTAGTTTTTTGAATTGTCTTTTTTTGCATTGCTTGTATTTGTGGTAGGAACAGGATTCATAGGAAGAGTGTTACATACTTACATCTCCTAATCAGAATCTCCAAGCCAAGGTATGTTGAAGTTGTATTTTTTTACATTGAAATTTGTCATAATTTGCAAATAACTTGTGATATATGTATAACTGCTTTCTATGCACATGTTAATATATTTAATTAGGTCATATTAATGCATTAACAATGTCAGCCTCATGTGTGTGAGGAAAAATTTTGTAGGGAATATTTGGAATAAGGTAACCAAAATTTTATCCTTTCTGCTGAATCTTTTAAATTCTTTTGATATACATGTATTTAGTTCTGGAATTGATTTTGGTGTTAGTGTGTACTTAGTGATACTGATTTAGTTTGGTGACAGAGCTCGTTCATTTATGTATTTGGTTATATATATGATTGTCTGATTTCTGGGAACACTTGATTCATTTGATGGTAGTTTGACCTTTGTACTGTTGATTTGCTATGGTGATAAAGTTGATTCATCTATGTGATCATGTGATAATTGATTTTGGTAGTTTGATCTTCTACTATGAAACTTATGACTTGTCTTAAACTTATGTTTGATAATATGTTTATTTTCTCTTATATTTTGCTAAACTTATGGTAATTGAGTAGTCCATATTGGTTGAATAGAATTCATTAAAGCTTTCATTCCTGACTTCCTTCACAAAGCATTAGAATTCAACCTAAATTTAGATACATACTTTATTAGTATTACACCACAAATTATGCCAGATAAATAGTTCCAAAATTCGATTGAAGTTGGAGTTGTTTTATCACCAATTGACTGAAACTATAGCAAATTTAGTACTACCGAAAAATTATACGGACAAACATATTCTTATCTTTTGTAGATCCTTGTAAATACTTTATTACAATTTTAACAAAAACAAAGCTCCCAAAGTAGTTAAAAATGGATCTTAATTTATACAAGTTAATAACTTCAATTTCTAATAATTTGTAAAATCTTTGCCTACTTAATTTATTAGCTATTGCACCAAATGAAATGATTGTTAGATGTTATCATAGAGTAGCATTTGACAAATTTGACCAAAACTCATTCTTATATAGCATAAGGACATCTGGGTATTTTTGGACTGAGGGATTATTTGCAATCGTTAGTGCGTTGGGTACAACTTATATAAGCATATGTATTGGTGTAATTTATTGAAATGGTGTCATAGCGCAATTAAAATAAAGAGACTTGCAGCTATTCATTCAATTATGTGAAACAACTCATAATAATACGAACGCATGAGTTCCCATGTCTGAAGCCCCTGTCTTTGAAACAGCTTCCACACCAGCAATATACCACTATTTACATCTCAATTAAACAGCCAAAAACATAGGTATGTTGATGATTTAATGTCTAAGTATCGATTATGGTTGTTCCGATGTCTCCTCTTTCACATTCTTCCGTTTGTTCCCTTTTCGGCTTCCAGGATTAGGTTTAATGCCCTCTAAACTACTCCATTATCCATGCATTTCCTTCTACTCATATTAAGTAGGATTCGGTTAATATGCATTATTATCTACAATAATTTTATTAATATTACTTAATATGCGTTGTTATCCTACTCTTATCTTTATTCACTTGCTCACCTTGCAACAATATGGATGATATGTACCGATAGGTTCTTGATCAAAAATAACTTCTTGGTTAATATAACCACTAAAAATTCTCTTTAATCACAGGCACTAAACACCTGCGCGATGCGCTGGCACTTCCCCCTAGTCTTATATTATATAAGAATGAGTTTTGGTCAAAAGAGGGCTTTTGAATTTCAACCATATGGATGGGGCATTTCGGGAAAGTGGGATTATTTGGAGTGAAAGTTGAGATTTAGGTACAAGATTGGGTAGTGTTGCCTTTGTTGTGTTTCGTAAATGCCCCTCACATGATTTTCAGCTTATGGGCATTTTGGATATGTGCATTTACTTTAATCATCTTTTCAGCAGTGGGTACAAGTAATGTGAGCCTTAGTTTTATTGTGTTGCCTTAAATGCCCACTAAAAGCCTTAAAAATGCTTGAGAAGGAGGAGGTTTTATTAGTTATTGTCGAAGTGCTTTTTAATGTCCAAGCAATCAGTTTCAGTTGTTTCAGCTGCTTTTTAATCAGCTGTTTCAGCTGCTTAAGTAGAAATAAGTATTAGTTACACTATAATGAATTGATTTGATTATGGGCTATGGATTGACATTATTATAAATGAGGTATTTCAATAAAATTGATGAAATGGAAGAATTGAAAGAATCACCGACTAATCCATTTTCCTTCCTCATTCTTCAATTTTTTCGTACATGCCACACCTATCTTCTTCCTCTTTTAAAGTCTCCCACTTTCATAAGCCACATCCGATACTTTCACTTTAATTCCTTGCTTACAGATAATGCTTTATAAAGCTAATAAATGATCAAATACTTGTAATCTAGCGAAGGTCCATCTTCAATCCAAAACTCAGGTAACCATTATACTATACTCTTAGTTCACTTCAATTGTAAATTCCATAGTTGCAAAATATAGTAGCACATACTATATAATACAAAATTATACATATTATTGCAAGACCTTTTTTCAGACCTTTCAGATCAATCTTTGTTAGATCCTCCTTTCCTCTGGTTGAATTTTGTTTTGTTTTTAACTCCTCATTTTTCAGTAATCTTCCTTTCTTTTCTGTTGTAATGACAAGTCATGATTAATCCTTTGCTTCATCAACTCCCAACCTTCTTGTTCGCCACTTGCCTTTTCAATATTTTTCAATCCATGTACAAAAGTTCAATAACTTGTCTTTTCCACTTTTGTATTCTTTATAATCACCTATAAAGCTCGAAAAACAAAATTTAGGTGTCTTCAAAAAAAAAAAAAAACAAATGAGCAAGAACTTGCCCTAGTTGTCGACGGTACAACGTCAAACTCCCACTTAGACCGCTGTTATTGAAGTGATCAAAAAACACACACCACGATTCTGAAAAATGGAAGTTGCTATAAAAAATTAGTGTTCACCAATGCTCAGGTAATCAATTCTCAAATTCCTTTCAACATTCTTTCTTCACTTTTCCTATAACAATCTACTTTTGTTAAACAATATTTATAGGCATTACATCTCCAAATTTGTAAAGAAAAAATTGAAGCAACCACTTATGACATGACAAAGACATAATTTTTCGAAAATTCTTTTGAACTCCACAGAAAATTCTACATCTCGAATGCCAAAGGCTTCTTCACTATCGTAAACTAATGATTCCATCTTATTACATTATATACTTTTAGTTTTCCAAATTTTCTCATCCTATGTGTAAAGCCAATGACGGGATTTTGATATACGTACAAGTTAAAATTCGATTTACACCCGTTTGACTGCAAGTATACAGGTCAAATTAGTAGTTTAAGGCGTGTATCGGGTCGTTCCCACGAGAAAGATTGAACAATTACCGGTGTTACTAAAGCTTCTCTATTGTTTAGACTATCAATGAATTATAAGAAATGAAACCTACTGAACTTATGCAAAATAATAAATGAAAGCTCCTTAGGTTATGGTATCCCTACCTACTCATGCAAGTGCTATATTTGGATCATTGAATACTACTATCTAAGCTAGCTTATGGTGTAATTTCCTTATGCATATGAATCCTACTTTCGTAGTGAATCAATTATACTCATAACTAATCCATACCTATTCTCATGGTTATGAGATTAGCTACAAGTTCATTTCTTCAATGAAATTACATGAAATGAATCACTAAAACCACATAGGTGCACCTCTACTCTCGTGAGTGTACTCCCTATGTTTAGCACTTCTTGAACTAGTGTTAAATCTCAATTTTCATTGCAGAAACAACACCTTAGATAATCACAATTAATGGTACCAAATTAATCATGATTTAAAGAGCTAAAGTGCTAAATAACTTGCTTAAATAATAGTTTCAAATAGCCAAATAATGAACACTAACAATCATAGGAACTTCAACCAAACCCAAGGCATAAACTTTAAAGATACATAATACAAAATCCAGAACTTGCATATTAACCATACTTAAGAATCCAATACAAAAGATAAAGAGTTGGAGAAGAGATAACCCATGTCACTTGAGCTTCAACTCCTCCTTCTTCATCTCCATCTTCATCCTAATCTAGCCAATATACAAGAATGGATGAACTAACTAGCTAAACTATCCTACACTAAGAAAATGGAAGAACTACATTTCTGCACTTCTAAGCTCTCTCCCGTATGATGTCTGACCTCTATTTTCTCTCTGCATAAAAACTGCTCAAAAGCTGCTTTTTCACTGGTCAAATTTCCACCTCTTGATTCCCAAATCTCAGATTTGTTAAAATAGTCAATAACAAAGGTTTTTGACTTGACAATAAGCCACATTGTCTGCCCATTTGTCTTCTGAAGCATGTGCACCGAATTCCCTTGCAACTTATAGCTGGAAAGTAGTCTGAACACAAGAGAAATGCCTGAGCAAATTGCAGAATTTCGGCTACTAAACGCGCCTACACAAAACGCAGCTTGGAGTCACGTTTTGTCAACTCACGTTTTCAACTCTGTGTTTTTGGCCTCGCTTATGCTGCGATTTTCTCCATGATTGAGGCCGAACTAGTTTTTGTGAAAAACACAAAAGTTGTAACCCATTGAGTTAGCTTTACATTGCTTCAAGAATCATCCAAATCGGAGCTTTGTAGACTGAGATATGATCAAAATACTGTCACCTGGTCAAACCCCTGTTTCAATTTTCGTCCACAGAGTGCAGCTTCTATGTTTCGACTTTTTCCCCCAGAAAACAGCAGAATTGGATTTCGATGTCTTCATACCAAATATAGATCTATCTCTTAGCTTCAAAATGGTATAAAGATTACCTCAATCCGATATGTGTAACTCCAGATATAGTCGAAATACCAAAGAGTGTCAAAACTGTCTTGAACTGCATTTCTTCACTTAAACGTTTTTCACTTCATTTCTTCTTTACCACTTGAATTCATCACCAATTATCTACTTTTCACCTCACTTGACATCCTTTGGTGATTGAATCATTAATCCTGAATGAAAATGAAGTTTTTACCATTAAAATCAAAAGAAATGCAATATTAGCCACTTTTACCAAAAGTGTATATTTTTACCAAAACCTAGTTATTTTAGTTATAAAACTAAATAATGAAACCAGAATTAACTACTAAAATGCACTTAAAAATACGTAAAATAAACTCTTATCAGCCAATAACAGAAAACTTAAAACAACAACTACTAAACACCTTCAACAATAGGCTCCAAACTCTTGCACATCGTGTGGGCTTCCCCTCTAGTCTTGTACATAAATTGGAGGCAATGTTTTAAAAGGTGGAGGTGCTGGGTGAAATGTATGGGAAAATTAGGAATATGGTAAAATGAACATTGAAAATTCATAAGAAGTTTGCAAAATTAGGAATTAAATATTCCTAAACAATTGGTTACTATTCATTGTAGGGTCTATCTAATGGGTGCCTATAGGGCAAGGGTTAAAATATATTTCATGTGCCGTATTTTTTAAAATATAAAATTAATTAGAGAAAGTAAATAAATACAATGGAGGATAAGTAAGATTAAATAGTAAAAATATATAATGCAAGGGGATAATAATTCTTAGTATGTGTACAAACAAGGTAGATTAAGTAAATGTTAGATGTGTCAACAAGGATGGGCGCCAGCTAGAAAAATCCTTCATCTATATAAACAATTGTATCTTTGTGCCAAATTAGAAGTAGACTCTCTTCTATTCATTTGCATCTACCGAATAAAATATAGAAACAATGGTAGAGGTGGGTGGTAGACAGCCACTTCGGGTGTCGCCTAAATGGTGGCTTTCCATCCATCTTTTGACCAAAAATGATTGCATATTAATCATCTAGGGCAAAAAATCTGGATGGCCCTCAAACTATTTAGTTGAATAACTTTTAGCCCTTCAACAATTAAGTGCCTAATTTTACTGCTTCAACTTATAAAAAGTACAACTTCACAACCGTTTACCCAGACTAGCCGATTAAGCAGCCAGTAAGAGCAACATATGCAATGTGCAGACCAAATTTTAAGGGCTTTTTTGTCTGCACAGTCGCAAATTGTTGAACAAAACCCTAAGAAATAAAAATCTATGCTCTTCTAATCTTCCTTATGTATTTTTTCAGGGAAAAAAAAGAATAGCTTTGAATAAGCGCCATCATTCAAAGTAAGGGAGGTGGAGGAGGTTTATATCCTTCAAAGGATAACTAAGGTTTCAAAGAGGCATTTTGATGGGGCAATTGTTGCTACCCAGTCCTCTCTAAGCACAAAAAAAAGCTCTTGCTTCACAAAATCTCTATCAGACATTTTCACAAACACAGAAAAGCCACCATGACTAGAACCAAGCAAACGAACCACAAAACAACAAATTCTTTGCAGCCATTGATGGCTGGCTCTACACCAATTCTTCTTCCATCTTTGACAAGAAAACGTAGAACATCCATACTCCTATTTCAAGTGCCCTAGATATAATTTTAGTCACTTTGAAGTTTTAGTCCATTGATAACTAGTAATGCACAATCTGCCGACATATAGCTTAACAGACTAGATCTAACTATGCAAGAAGGTTGTTTAGACGATGGTCGACGATGTTATGGCCACTAAGCAGTTGATAGGTTTGAAAGCCTGATTTTTGGTTTCGGCCAAATATCATTTATTTCAGACAAGTTGAAAAAAGAAATTAGGTGGTGAGAAGTGTTCGCCTGATGTTGGTTGGGCGAGAAAAAAACATGGCTGAGAAAAGAACTGAAGCAGGGAGAAGGTGGATGGACTTGATGATAGAATTTGGTCTGTGAATTGCTTGACCTGTAAAGAAAACATTTTCTAAAAGGAAAAGGGGTCATGGATCGGGTTTGTGGCAGCTTGGACAAAAAAGCCCTAGAAAATTGGCCTGTGCATGGCGTTTGTTGCTCATACTAGCTGTTTAACCAACTAATCCGGGTAAAATGGTGTGAAACTTAACCTTTTATAAGTTGGAGGGGGTAAAATTAGACACTTAATTGTTGGAGGGCTAAAAATTGCTCAAACTAAATAGTTTGAGGGCCTTTTAGATTTTTTTTTTCCAATTATCTACTTACTGAGTCAAAAATATTGGCACAAATTGTGTTAGATTTGGACAAAATTTGAAGGTGGAATATATTAATTATGCCACCTTTAGGTCTTTCCATCAATTGGTGGCTCTTTGGCCACATCGCCTAGATCAAATAGTTGATTTGCGACCTACTATTTTGGCTGAACAGTGGATTTGCATCTATTTTTGTAGGTTGCAGTGGTGGTAGTGCCACCTTAGCCTCCACCAGATTGGCGGCTCTCCGGCAATCTTCGTACAAAAATGATGATAGATTTGTAATTAACTGACTAAGTCGAACATTTTGGTGTAAATGCTGAATTTAGATATGTTTTGCAAGTTTATAATGGTGGTTGGGGTGGGTCACGGTTTGGGTCTTCACCCAATTGACAGCTCTCTACCAATTTTCATGAAAAATAAGTCCAATGATTTATTTTGCCGACAGAAAGCTCCATCAAGGTGGCAGTCAGCAGTGTTGCGTAGCATCGCTGGTACTGTGCCACCCACCAGTTAAGGAACTTTTTTTTTTAAATTAGACATTCTTCATGGACTAAGTTGCAATTAACTTTTGAGTTGTCAAATTATTGGGGCGTTGGTTATTTGTTATGGCGCACCCACTCCAATAATTTATAATTAATAAAAAGTGGACAATTCCCCAAAATGAATTTTAAAAAGCTTAAATCTTGCGTTTGAATTTCCAAACTTTTCATTCCTATATTCATAATTCCCCAATCGTTTTTTGTATCTTAGTGTAACGAAAGTTTCAAATTTTGTCTTAATTAAATGATTAGATAGTGGAATATTTCATTAAAATTAACTAAGAATTTAGGGATTCAGTTAGTATGTGAAATTCTATTTTGGAATGGGTAAAATTGAAAAGAAACAAACTTAGTATGACAAGTTGTAATAAGAAAGTAAATAATGTAAGTTCGGAAAAAAAAAAAATCAAGTGCAATGGTTTACCGGAGCGATAAAACACTTGTCAAACATTGTGTACCAATAATAAGAAAGCAAATGTAATTGTCCTTTTACTTTGACCTTTCCTCCCTTCTCAACATCCTGTCTAGCCCCAGTTGCCAAATATAGGTTTTAAATCTTAAATGTGACAACAAAAAAAATTCTAAAACCCTTCTGCAACCCTTAGTGCAACCCCAATCAATATATAAAAAAAGTTATAGGGATAAGGTCATAGACGCGTAGAGAAATTAAAAAAAAGGCACAAAAATTAAATTTGATTTGAGAGGAAAGAGCGGTTCTGAAGTTCTTAAAATATTTATATTTCAAGTAAAAAAGTTATTCTCTAGGTACATATGACGACTAAGATGAGGATTATCCTTTTTATTTTATTTCGCTTTCATCAATTTGCCTTGGTGGTTGTTCATTATTTCCTCTCTTTCGCTCTCCTTCAGACAAAAAAAAACAAAGAGGCAGGCCGCGGCCGCAGCCCTATCATGTGAAGTTGAAGTATCATCTACGTTATTGCATCTCTATACTATATTATACATCAAATTTAAGGCATTGTTAAGTGCGACCCGCTGCTCAATGGATTAGTTTATTAACTCGGCCACACCCCACATTCTCTTTCACTTGGCCAAAACTTCTTGCGTGCGGGGTTATGGGCTGGCCCTCTCTGCGTTCCGCTCCAATAAACATCCGGTTTTCAAATTTGGGGTCATGCTTCCAACCGACGTAAAATATTTCTGTCTTTATATGGAAATGAGGCAGGGTTAGCTGCAGATAACGACAATACCCAAAGGTTGACGGCATTCACGTCAATGAATCAGTCCAAAAAATATGTAGGGTTCAAAGTTTTTGATTCCAGAGAATATGGTCGCAAGGCTGAAACTTAAAGGAGTTGATGGAGATCGTATCTTATATTTTGATCTTAACATCATACGTAAATTTATAAAATATTATTCTATTTTACGCGTTATTGAAAATGAATTACAATTTAAATAAATGAGATTATAATCTGTGTGTCGTGAACAAAAACCGGTCCAAACGGTTTGTCTGACAACAATTGGAGCCGTGGTCCTCTCAGTAACTTGTCAGCTTTCTTCGTACTTAAATAGCTCTTTGCTGGTGTATAATTTATGCTGTTGTGCGCACTCTTCGTTCACTCTATTAATGCAACGGCTGCGCGAATGAAATGCCCTAGAAACGGCATATATTCTACTAAACTAAGTTCGTACAACAAATACTACTAAACTAAGTTCATAGCAGCCTGCATATTAAACTAAAGTTTGTAGCAGCCAGCATATTGACCAAACTTATCGCGTACTGATCCAGCTCACAAGATCTTTTCTCTACCTCTGAAGATTAGTATATAAGTACACGAATAAGACACCTCAAAAAGGAAACAAAAATGGCTGCTTTCAATAGATTTCTAGTTGGCCTTGTCATAGTATTCTTGGCTTATTCCCCCTCTTCCTCTGCATTACACTTTCTGTTGATTCATGGTAGCGGTCATGGAGCATGGTGTTGGTATAAGTTGGCGACTTTGCTGGAGCAAAAGGGCCACAATGTCACGGCTTTGGATTTAGCTTATTCTGGGAGAAATCAAGTGCCACTCGAAAGAGTGCACACCTTTGATGAATACCATAAACCTCTATCCGAATACATGAAGTCTTTATCTCCCGAGGATAAGGTAGTCCTCGTTGGCCACAGCTTTGGTGGTTATGGTGTTTCCTGGGTCATGGAAAGGTTTCCAAAAAAGGTTCTTGGTGGCGTTTTTGCTTCAGCCTTCATGGTCGGGCCTAACTTTACACTAGAGGACACTAACAAGGTATTTGTTTATTATATAGGTCAACGTTAAAGCTAATTGATTTTAGGCTTGATTTAGATCGAAAAATTTGATGAAAAAGGTAAAATTCACCCGAATCAGTAGCTCTTGAATTTTTTAAGAGACATTTTTGCTTTTAATTAACTAATTATATTAATAAAATTTAAACACAAGAATATTTGATAATTTTTAAATTCAAATACCTTCGACAAAATCTAAACAATAATTGGAATTTGAGAAAATTTCAATTATTTGTCAAATCTCTCGTTCCAAATGCAGGAATTCTTTATTCAGAATTTTCTTTCATCAAACTCCAAATATATTTGTGTTTCTATGAGTTATTATTTCTATTGTTTGTCGCTGCCTCGTGCTATTTTTGCATTAGCTTCATATGATCTCCAACAGTCACCTGCATAAGTTCGTTGATTGATTAAAACTTTTGGTGTGTTCCTAGATTCATGCATTTCAATTCTTGTTTTTGACTACTATTGTTTTGTGCTTTGCTCTAGCTCCTTCCACGGCCAGATCAACTAGATGACAGTTTCGTTATTGGAGATCCTATAAGAATTGTGCTCATTGGGCCCCACTTTGCAGCAACCCTGCTCTACCAGAATTCTCCTCCAGAGGTAACTAAGTCAATATTCAACCATAGATGATGGAACTAATATGGCAATCTCCGACGTTGCATTCAAGGATAGGCAGTGAATATAATCTTTTTATCCAATGAAAATGCTAAGCTTTACAAGGGGAAAGGAAAAAGGGGATGTCTAGAAAGTTGCATTCGAAAAATAATTATCCAAACAAAAAAAAAGGGCAAAGCAAAGCCAGAAAAAAAAGAAGAAGAAGAAAGTGCTGCTCATTCGACGTCTAGTTAATTAGATGTACCTTTTGGAATTAATGAGAAGTGAAGGGAGGGGAAAATGATTAGAAAAGAAAAAGGAACCCTTCTAAGAAGTCAACTCTAGGACGAAGTCATTTATGGAATCTCAATTTCCTTTTTTAGCCTTATTATATAAATTTTGCAATTGCAAAAACACAAAGTTCAGATAAATAAGTTATTTTCAAAACAACTATTTACCTTTGAAAAAATAATGAGATATAATTTTTCTAACTTTTATTCCTCATTGGTTTATTAGACAAAGAAGGTAGTTATCATACTAGGGAAAATGTGTGGATTGAAGCTGTTGGTTATTGTTGAAAAAAATAAAGAGAAAGAAAAGAAGAAGCTATTTGTTTTTAGTTACAGGTTATGCTAAGTAAGAAGAAACGAAAATAGGATCATGCCCTAAAGAGTCGTATCATCACGTTCTAATTGGCTTTAAATTTTTTAATAGTCAAAAGCTCCTTCAAGCATTTTTCCTTTGACTTCTTTATGAAACTTGAAGCATTCTTCTTTTGCTTTTGAAAATACTTTCTGCTTGGAAGTCAACAAAACCCTTTCCGCTTAGCAAATAGTTCACTAAGCACAAGAAGAAGCACAGCATGCAAATATGCATTTTAATGTTGAGAAATAACAAGCAACATTACATTTTATTTTAAGAATCCGCACTAAATATGTACGGTTTGGTCTATGGGCACCTTTGAGGTCAATTTTATATTTTCCCTTCCACTGCAATTTAAATGTCTAATAATTTCAACAGGATCTGAAACTTGCAAATTATTCTCTGAGATTAACTCAGTTCTTCTATGGAGATGTGGCAAATAGACAATTCGGGTTACAAAAGAGCGGTATGGATCAGTTCCTCGAGCCTATGTTATTGACTTGGAGGATAGGCTAATTACTCCTGAAGCGCAAAAGGCTTATGATAGCGAGGACTCCTCCACAAGTGGTGAGGAAAATCCGGGGGGCAGACCATATGGTTCAGTTTTCTAAACCTCGAGAATTTGCCAACAATTTGATTGAAATAGGTGGGTTGTTTGAGTCGTTTGATCAGGAGGGGCAAACCATAAGCTTTCTAAATCTCCAGAATTTGCCAACAGCTTGCTTGAAATAGCTGAGTTGTTTGGTGTCCTCGTATACTTGGTTGATTTGTGCTGTATTATTGTTTAGTGTGTACCACACGTTGTATTGATGTGAAATAAGTGCATAAACCTTGTATTGGTAATTGTCTTGCTCAGTCTTGTTGGAGGTTAGGTACATGTCCCCCTCCTAATTTCAAGTTTATTAATAAAACATAGGGCTGACATTTCTCTCTCTCTCTCTCTATGGGGTTTGTAAAAAAAATGGCTTGCTCAGTCATATTCGAGATTGTTAACTTAATTATGTTGTATGTCAAAATGAAGATATTAATCTAATTATGCTTTTGCAATTCGAGTACACACATTTTAATATTTCCATATAATATTTACTAGGCCATTAGTCTATTCCACTCGGGCATAACTTTTATTTCATATCACTCATTCAACTCCTAATAGTGTGAACTTGTGGTCCTATGAAGATTGGATATTAATTCATGTATCAAGCACCAATGTGTTTTAGTTAACTCATTTATCAAGCACCAATGTGCCCTAAATATATGTTGACAAAAAGAGCAACAATAAAGGGAGTATATTTACTTTACCTTTTTGCAAAAGTAGTCAGAGTTGTTCCCTTTAAATTTTAAAGTAATTAAATTGTTATTTTCATCATTTTGTTCTTGACTTTTCAGTTGCTTTTTCACATACTCGAAATTTTATATGAACAAAAATAAAATGGAAAAAGGCAAATGAATTTCTTAAAACTGCAAAACCATTTGGGCATTTCTGTTGGATGCTATTGCTGAAAGCTTGGAATTTTTTCGACCGGAGGTTGAAAAAAAGGGGTTGGGTAATGAAGAAAATGGCCATCTTATTCATAGACTAGGGTTCACGCTCTTTTCCATCTCAAAAACTTGTTTGATTTCTATGATTTTTTTTATGTTTTTGTCTATTTGTTGGTTGGATCGGTGGTCAACCCACATGAACAGACCAAAATATCCTCCAATGAGTCTCCAATGGTGGTCAAATTTAAATTTCTCGATTGCTCCACCATTTAGGGACCTATTTGGCCCAAAAGTTTTTATTGAAAGATTGTAATCTCTCGTCTTTAAAATGGAGCACCAAAGCTAAATTAGTACATAACTTGAAGGATGATTTAGGGGATTTTCTCTAAAGCAATACATGTCTTTGGTATTTGATAAGTGCTTGTTTTGCATATTTGGTGTGGTTATTTATGTACATTTTAGTGTGTTTTCATTCAAGTTCAAGTCGTATAGCTAGGTTTTTAGTTAAGTTTTGCATTTTGTGATTAAGTGCAGAAATTGCATGCTTTTATAGGTTTTGAAAATTCAATCATCAATTGAAGGGAAGTGAGAAGATACTTGCATGACCATTGATGATTTGAAATGGAAATCATGTGACACGAAGGACCAAAGGATGAAATGTAAGCAAGAAACAAGAAGAAAAGCCGAGTTACAAAACTTGGATTGATATGATTCTTAAACCAATTTAAAAATAAGAGGAAGGGTTACAATTCTTATGAAGATACCAAAATCCAGTTCTCACATTTTCATAGCCAATAGTTCAAATTATTGAAGTACTTTTCTCTTACAAAGCTTTCTCACCAGTCATTAGTGTTTTCGCCATAACTCAGTCCCCAGACCTCAAAATACCTTGATTCTTGAGCCATTGGAAAGTTATCTCAAAGAAATACAATTTTCATATTTTACACGAGCTAATTCAGCTTTATTTATAGCGAAATTTCCATATCAATCTAGGTCTGGATTTCTGGATGGATTATAGGTAGAGAGCAAAAGATTAATGAAGAACAAAGGAAAATAAAGGATCGGCAGATAGATGGCGTCCACAGATCTCCTTGTGGATCCACTTTGGAAGTGTTTTTCCTGCAATTTTTCAGCAGAAACAGGGGAGCATCTGGCTAACAATTTGCGGCAGATTGTCAACCGGATTAGAGTCAGAAAAGCAGTGCAACTTGTGCAATAATTGAGCCTTTCCTTTTCCCTATAAAAGGGACTTCTCTTGGACATTTTTTGCAGAGAAAAAGAGGGAGAAAAACACCATCAAAGGTAGATCTAAAGCTAGATATCCTTAGTTTTCTTAGTCTAGGTTAGATTAGTGTAGAATTAGTGGGTTGTTCTTCAATTCTTGTATTAGCTCAACAAGGAAGCAAAGGAAGATGAAGTTGGAGAAGTTGAGCTCTAACGACAAGAGTTTGATCTCTCCTAATAGTTTAACTCTTGTATTTGACTTCTTTGTTAGTTATAATACAAGATTGGATTGTATTTTTATTTGTTTTATGTTTTGTTAAAGTTTCATGCCTTGGATTGGATGAACTCGCTATGATTTGTTTGTGAGATTTGCTTGGGAGGTTGATGCTATCACTTTGAGTTTTAGGTACGAGATTGGGTAGTGCTGCCTTTATTGTTGTTTCGTAAATGCCCTCACATGATTTTCAGCTTATGGGCATTTTGGATATGTGCATTTACTTTACTCATCTTTACACCAGTGGGCACAAGTAATGTGAGCTTTAGCTTTATTGTGTTGCCTTAAATCCCCATTGAAGGCCTTAAAAATGCTTGAGAAGGAGTGATAAGAGTATATTTTACATGTTTTTAGTGTGTTTTATTGGTTAGTTTGGTGTGTTTTAACTACTTTTATAGCTAATTAACTAGAATTCTAGTGAAAATATGCATTTTGTGGTTTGAAGTGTGAAAAATTGCATTTCAATAGATTTTAATGGTGAAAACTTCATGTTTTTGTAGCTTTAATGATTCAATCATCAATTGGAGTGAATTGAGAAGATAATTGGATGATTATTGATGATTTGAAGAGGTTTAAAGAAGATATGAAGTGCAAAACATTCAAAGGAAGAAATGCAAGTGAAGACAGTTTTGACACCTCATGGTATTTCGGCTATATTTTGAGTTACAAGCATTGGATTGAGGTGATTTTTATACTATTTTGAAGCTAAGAGATATATCTACATTTTGTATGAAGACATTGAAATCCAGTTCAGTCATTTTCATTGTCAAAAAGTTGAAATACAGAAGTACATGTTCATGGTTGAAATACAGAGTAAACGACTTTGTAACTAAGTATCACAAAAAGTATGCGTACAACGTGCAACGCATGTTCTCTTATGCAAGTTATTTAATGTGTAGGACAAAAGGAGCAAGTTAACAAAAATCCAACTTGAAGCTTGAAATTTTTTTTTTTTTTTGGATTTGTTGGTACAAAATCGTAGGTTGCTCTTCTTTTTTTTTTTTTCATTTGTTTGATGAATATTTTAGGGTGAAAGTCTTCGTCATTTTGGTTTTCAATACTTAATTACCATATTGAAAGCACGTGTTTCCTACACTCCAAACACATTGACCGGGTTTTGGGTTTCGTCAATTATTTTACTTAATTGGAACAGATTTCACAGTTTGTGGATTTAAATGTTCTATTTTAAAGTTTAGAAACTAAAATAAGATTCAACATATTGTTTAAAAGGACAAAGTAGAATTAAGCCTCATGTTGCAACAAATCAAGTGGTCCCTTCGGTGACATCTCTCACCAAAAGATGACCGAAAGATAAGAGGTGTACTGTTTTAGGTAACCACACGTGATCCCTTCGAAGACATCCGATAATAACCTTAATGACCCGTTGTTTTCTTATGTGACACAGACGTAAGAGGCGTACAGATTTAACCACAGGTTAGTATATTCTTCCCCAAACGATCTGCTTTGGTTTTTGAGCACTCCTGTTTTGAGTAGTACTGTTTCCCCAAATTTGAAACTACTCCATTTATGGGTAAGGTCGTACTACACAAGTTTTTTGCCTTTTCTTTTTATGGAATGCTTGAGCGATTGAAAGATAAAAGCTGTACACATCCGATAATAATTAGAATGGCCCGTTGTTTTCTTATGAGACGCTTGTACTACTGAAACATAAGAGGTGTGCTTATTTAACCATGGGTGGTCCCTTCGGTTAGCATATTCTTTAGACCTGACCTACAGATAAGCAAATTTGTTACGTTCTGAATTCGTACTCGATTTTAAATTTAATTTGATAATTTAAAATCGAATATTTAGTAATTTAATACAAAAGCAATATTTATCAAATTCATCGAATTTTAATGTGGTATAAAATAGGTAATAAGATTATTAATTTGGTAACAGCCGATTTCGAATTTAAATTTGGTAAAACGAAATAGGTACCGTATTATTGCATTCGAATACTAAATTAATTTATAAAATTATATAATATATAGGTAAATGCTATTAATAATAGTTAGTATATAGTATTATCATGTACTTATAATAACAATAATATATAATGATGTACAATATACTATTTTAGAATTTGTTATATGATTATATAATACGAATATATAACAATACATAACATGACTATAATATTTTTCTTTTTATACATGACTAGAATTAGATAATAATTAATAAGTATAGGTATAGTACTAAATATTAAACAATAAACATAATTAGTAATTAGAATTTAGATATTGGTAGTTTGGTACATCATTCATGTTTGAATTATTGAATATTTGAATGTGTAACTTATAACTTGCAAGTATTAGTGTGCTCTAAAATTACATTACATATTTAACATGTAAATTTATATTCTCTATTCACTAATCTTAAGGTTTTAAGCATAGATAAGACAACTAAATAGTCTAAACGAATACACACTACAAGAAAATTGGTTTTTAGTGACAAGCCATTTTCGTCACAAAAAAATAAAAAATCGTCATTGGTAAGTTGTAGTGACAACTTTCTAGTCGTCACAGAGTCATCATAGAAGGCCCATCGGTAAAAGTACACAGTGACAACCTTAAAAATCGTCAGTAATTGGTACTATTTTGTGACAACTGGTGTCGTCAATAATTGTTGCAAATTTTAGTGATGACATAGTATCTTGTCAATGATGTACAAAGCAATGTCGTCACTAAAACTAATCCATAGTGTCAACTGGTATAAACTAATTACTGACAATTTTTGTTGTCACTAAATACTTTTCAATTCCATAACAATAGGTGGTTGTCAATGGAGAAATATGATTCAGTGACAACACTTTACCACCATGAAATTTGATGATTTTCCTGCTACAATTATATCTTAAAAATGAAAAAAAAAACGACAATGCTTTACAATTAACAAATGAAGGCATCCATTACATTACGAAATGCCAAAATATCATTTGAAGCATTCGAATATCATAATCAAGTTCAACAACACCCTACAAATAGTTTGATAAGTGGTATTTGACCTAAATTTCACATATAAGTCAAGGCAGTTTTGCCAAACAAATGCAAGTCCCCAAAAAATGTGTTGTTGAAACATTTCTTGAGCATAAGATTTTCTCTATAGTTCTTGAGTCAATTAGCAACTCTTGCTGCTGATCTTCCAAAAATCTAAAATGAGTAACATATCTGCAGTGAAATACTTCAATTATTAGTAGGTGATAAGAAAAACTTGAAACAAGAAAGAGAACTTAAAAATTTGCAAGAAAATAAGTCATATCATTTCTTTTAAGTATTGATGGGATTTTGATATGCGTACAAGTTAAAAAAATCTGAAATACACCCGTTTCACTGCAAGTATACAGGTCAACTAGTAGTTTAGGGTATATATTGGGTCGATCCCACGAGGAAGATTGAATAATTACCGGCACTACTAAAGGTTCTCTATTATTTAGACTATAAATGAATTATAAGAAATGAAACCTACTGAACTTATGCAAAATAACCAATGAAAACTGCTTAGGTTATGGTATCCCTAACTACTCATGCAAGTGCTATATTTGGATCATTGAATACTACTATCTAGGCTAGTTATGGTGTAATTCCTTATGCATATGAATCCTACTTTCGTAGTGAATCAATTATACTCATAACTAATCCATACCTATTCTCATGGTTATGAAATTAGCTACAAGTTCATTTCTTCAATGAAATTACATGAAATTAATCACTAAAACCACATAGGTGCACCTCTACTCTCGTGAGTGTACTCCCTATGTTTAGCACTTCTTGAACTAGTGTTAAATCTCAATTTTCATTGCAGAAACAACACCTTAGATAATCACAATTAATGGTACCAGATTAATCATGATTTGAGAATAAAGTGCTAAATAACTTGCTCAAATCATAGCAATCAAATAACCAAATAATAAACACTAACAATCATAGAAAGTTCAACCAAACCAAGGCATAAACTTTAAAGATACATATTAAACACAAAATCCAGAACTTATATATTAACTAAACTTGTAATCAAGTACAAAAGATAAAGAGTTGGAAGGATAACCCATGTCACTTGAGCTTAAACTCCTCCTTCTTCATCTCCATCTTCATCCTAATCTAGCCAATATACAAGAATGGATGAACTAACTAGCTAAACTACTATCCTACACTAAGAAAAATGGAAGAGCTACCTTTTGCTGTCCAAGTTCTCTCCGTATGTCTCTCTTCTCCCTTCAATCTTGCAAGTTTTGACTATATAACGATAAAGAAGTCAAGAAAATGAGGCCTACACCACCCTTTTACAGCTGCAAAGTGTTCTCACATGTCTGCATTGCATGTGACTTGTGGAGGTGAAATAAGTTTTCCACGTAAAGAGCAGCCTTCTCTGACCACAATCCGGCCAGAAATCCGGCCAAATCCGGCCAAGTTCCGGCGGATTGCTACAGTGACATTTTGGTGCAATTTTGTCAATTTCCAGCTCTGCTCCGTTTTACTCAACATCAACTTCAACTGAACTTTTTTTATGATAAAAGCTGATTTAGCTCTTGACAAAACATGAAACTTGTAGCCTTTGAGTTAGCTTTCCAATGCATCAAGAATCACCTCATTTGGATCTGTGTAGGCTGAGAAATGACCGAAATACCCTTGACTGCTCATGCCCTGTTTCAGCTTCGACCAATAGAAATTGCTACTGTAATTCGGCTTTTTGACTTGGAAAACCTTCAAACTGGATTCATATGTCTTCACCAAAGTTGTAGATCTATCTCTTATCTTCAAATTGGTTCAAGAATCATCTCAATCCGATCACTGTAGCTCAAGTTATAGCCGAAATACGAAAATGTGTCAAAACTGTCAAAATGCACAAAATCCAAGTAAAAAGTGATAAAAACCTCATTTAATCACTTAAAAGCATTTTTCACCAATTATAGCCAAAATGATTCATTTTCTTCCAATAATATAACCAAAGTGACTAAAAATAATATAAAATATCATACAATTATTACGTAAATTAGTCACTTGTCAAATTCCCCCACACTTAAATCATTGCTTGTCCTCAAGCAATTCACACATAATCAACTACAATGATTCAAGAGGTGAAACAATATATGCACTTTTGTCAAATTTAATTCCTCAAGACTTGGAAAAATAATCATTATACAATTGTTCAATTACACTAAATACTCATAATATCAAGTAAAGGAAAGATAATTATACCCTAATTTTAACAAGTTAAACTTAATCTCTCACCCTAACTAATTTCACAAATAAGCAAATCACATAGTCATTTATAGCATTCCTCCTCCTATAATCATCTTTTTTTTCAAAATTTTACAACTAAGAGGGATTTATTCACACTAATTTTACTTAAATAGTGAAAATGCCTTTTTACGCGAAAATCGACACTTTTAGGTGAAGATCTCCGGTTACTCAACATTTCACTTATTTAAATTTATGCATACTCTTAATTCAAGTACCTTTTTACGCGAATGTCGACATTTGTAGATGCCAACCCCCGGTTACTCGTACAAAAATCATTGGAGTAGAATAATTTTTACTTTTTTTTCTTTTTTTTTTCTCTTTTTTTAATAAGACAATAAATAGAATTTCCCTCTTAGAAAATTATATAAAATAATCAAAGGAGGAGTATAACCTTTATTGACTATATCAATCACTTACTTGCAAAATTAAGTAAAGAGAAGAAATCTCATTAAACATGTAAAATTATAGATAATTTTCCTCACTTTACCAAATATACTTTCTAAAATGCAAAAATTCTAATTGCATAATAATATTTCCAAGTTAAATGAGGACTAAACCTTCCAAAATACACATAAAGTTTCAACAATTGGAAGAATTAAACACTTAAGGTTGGAACAATTAGCCCTTTTTGAATGAAAATGCAAAAATTTGAAGAACTTTTGGGCCATAGTGAAATATTGGAAAAGATTTTAGAAAAATTTTTTACAGAGTTTCTCCTTATAAATGGATGAAAACTCCCTGCCAACAAACCCAATTTCAAGCAAATTATCCACATGGCAAATAATTCAAACACAATTCCAACATTTCTAAACATTTAAATTCACAAAATATCATCACATGGCAAATAAATGCAAGTTCAAATATTTCCTCCCCCACACTTAAACTTCACATTGTCCTCAATGTGAGAAAAGGAAAATAAATAGAGTAAAAGAAAAATACTGCTCAATTGAACTTGCGCAATCCAATCCATGTCCAAGTGATGAATTTCCAACCTTAAGTAGTGAATCACTAACACCACAACAGAGATGAAGATCACTTGGATTAGTTCACACAAAAGAAATAAGAAAATCACTAAAAAGTAAACATCACAAATACTACGGAAAATAAAGACAAGCCAGCGGCAATGTCAAGTGGTGACAAGCACTCCCTCAAGTAGTCGCTTGGTCAGGTGAAGAGGGTGGAGTTGGAGGAGCTTCAATACCCAACTTGGTCTCAATGCGACGAAGACGCTCGGAGTTCCGTTTGTTCTCTTGTCGACTTTTCTTCACCTCAGCCTCGAGCAAAGCAGCTTATCCATTATCTTCTTCAGAAACGACCGAGTGTCTTGAGGTGAGGATGGACGACGTGAGGAAGACGGCTCAGTTGAGACCGGTGGGGTGGTTGTCTCAACCCCTTGAGCTTCTTCAATACGTTCAATTTCGCTTCCTCCTCGTGCCTAATGTCTCCCTGAGCACCTTCTTGAGTTGAAGGTCCACCTACGTCTTTACTCTTCAAAATAAACCTACAAAAATCCAGTGTAAAGACATCCTTCTTCTTAAGACCTGTAGGGATAGCGTTAGAAAAATCCACTCCAGCCCTTTGAAACTCAAAGGTCAAGAATCGAGGATATGGGAAAGCATGTTTAATGTCGTTACTGCGAACACTGTCCACATGTGGTTGGTGATAATGCTTCCCAATGGAATGCCTTGGATGTTGCCTAGACCATGCTCCATTTTATCCAAGAAATAGATGTCACTTGTGCGCGCCTCATTGGTTCCACTTGCCCTCGGAATAATGTTGGAGGCAAAAAGGTAAATTAAGAAGACGTTGCGATCCGGAAATGATGAAGTCAATACGGAATATCGCCCGGTCTTCCGAGTAGCCTTGTACTCAACCCCCAAGCGTACAAGTGCCTCTAGCATGTTCCAAGAGTCCAAATCGCTGGGTTTAAAAGCTTTCTTCAAATCTACTTGTACCCCACATCTGAAACATGAAGATAGCGCTCCAAATCAGCTCTATGGACTCGAACTTTTCTCCCTCGCACTGTACTAGTAATCACTTCCGTGTCGTAGTGAAAAACCTTCTTGTCCTCCACATTTGCATAAAATTCTCGGACAAGCTCCTCATAATAGAAGTTTGGGATGTTAAAGAAGTTTTCCCATCCCAATTTGGCAAATGATGCCTTGAGATGGTAGACCTCCTCAACATCCGGAGTGACATCTTTTCCACCAATACCTTAGCTCCCCTCCTAGCATTGTACCAAGCTTCATTTTCGGCGGAGGTGAAGCGCGACTTATCATAAGGGACTTGCTCCTCTTGTTCCCTTGTGCCTCTTGTTCTCTTGCTGTTGAGTATCCTCTTCGATGATGGCTCTTCCTCAAGCACAAGACGTCTACTTGCTTTTCTTTTCATGCGCGGTGGTCTAGACGTCGAAGCTTCTCCTCTCCTATTGGGAGGTGGAGATTTCACCCCCTTTTAGTGCGAGCCATTGTACCTAATTAAAATTATTAAACGTTAACTTCATTTAATAGGTACATTGTTAAATAATGATAACAAACACTTGTTCACATTTATCTTTATCTTAAAGAGGCAACTTATCAACTTACTTACTTAATAAGTAGCAATCAATACCATAAGTAAGTATCAAAATTGATTATCAACAACAAGTGCTCTTATTATTTTTCAAATAAAACATTTAAGCATATAGTCCAAATAGTTAGAGGAAGCAACTAATCACACAACTCACTCCCAACTTAATGACCTAAATAAGCATAATGAAATGCTAAAAAGCACCTTAACCATGAGTTTAGACTTAAAAAGGTCATTAATTCACCTTTAACCAAAATTTCTAGAATAAACATGCCAAAAATCAAAGGATAAGCTAATTAAGCCTAAATTTAGCATGTAAATATCCTAGAGTAATCCATTAATCTCCTACATTTTTCTTTAATCCAATTAGCTCAAGAATTTAGCTAATAATTATCAAATCAAATTAATCCTCAAAATTAGCTAAAATTGCTAAATTCACCAAATAATCACAAACCCATGAGTTAAACATCACCAATAATCATCAATAAGCTCAATAACATAATAAAAAGCATCAAACTTCACAAATGAAAAAAATTCGAAATTGCCCAAAAATAGAAAAAAATGAAAATTGGCAAAATTCAAATGACAACATTTGGTGAAGATTTGTTACCTCAAACTTGTTGGTAGATGATTAATGATGCAAATGGTGAAGAAACCCCCAAAAATTTCACTCCAATTCGGCCTCAAATGAAGAGTTCAAAAATTTGAAACCCTTGTTCTTCTCAAGCTCAAATCCGAATTAAAACTTGTTTTTGAAGAAGTTTAAGCTATGAAATCAACTCTCAAGGGAAAGGGAGTGTTTTGGTGTATTTAGTTTGGAGATTTGAGAGTGAAAAGATGGATTTTAGGAGTGTGTGTTTTAGGTGTGAGTGTGTGTGAAGGTTGAAGAAGAAAGAAAGAAGAATTGGGAATCCGGATTCCCCTATTTGCGCAAAACTGGCCAGAATCCGGCCAGTTTCGGCCGGATATGGCGGATTCCGCCGGATTTGGCAAATTTTTTTCTGTACTGCATATCCGGCCGGATTTAAGGTAGTAGCCAAAAAAATTTTGTTTCGCCTCCCTTGTCAATCCGGCCAAATATTGGCCGGATTTACTGTAGAAATTTTTTATTTCTAGTTTTTCCTTCCGTTTTTTCATTTACAAGTTTTTACTCACCCAATTTTCAACTTTTTCATTTTCTTCAAGAAAAATTCACCTTAAACATGAAAAATGTGCTTTCTCAACTGAATGCAATTAGAATCACGAAATCATGCATCAATAAACATTAGCATAAAGCACTTTAAATGCATGAATTGGATCAAATGAACAAGAAAACTCCCTTTTTACTTCCTTATAAGCGCTTTTACACTTGAAACAATTGCATATACCATTGCCATTGCCACCTATAAAACACACAAAACACTAATTAAACAACTAAAACTTACTAAAATAAAAATCGTTGGGTTGCCTCCCAACTAGCGCTTCTTTATAGTCATTAGCTTGACTATTTCACTCATTATCAAGGCGATTTAGTTAACGAATAATCCACCATTTTAGGCCGTGGTGGATCATTAAAAGGTGACTTTATAGCAAAAGCCACTTGATCTAATGGTGTGAGAAATGGAAGTAACTTACCTATCCCAAGTGTTTCATAGATATTACCTTGAATATGCACCACTTGAGTACTCACCAAAGGAAATGGAATGAGGATATCTTGGGCAACAATACCTTTAGAACCTATACTTTCAATACACTCCTCAAGAGGGGTGAAAAATGAGTCATTAAAACTCACCTCTTGAGGTTCAAAGTTAGTTCCAAGGTTATTATCATGTGAAATGGATATTTGCTCATTAAAACACACTTGAGATTCATCATTTTCATCAAAATGCAACTCATTTTCACATACAACATTCCCACCATTCATGCTAGGATCATTTTGCAAATTATTAGAGGAAATAACTTCACACAATGCATTCAATTGCTCATGTATTCTACCAAAGTGAGAAGCTAATTCATCTATTCTTTCCTCAATCCTATCAAAACGGTCGGAAGTTGCATTTGTTAGCTTTTCTATGGCTAAATCAAATTGATTAGAAAAATTTTCTACAGCTAGCTTCCAAGATACATTAGAATCATTAGCTAATGGTTCACTTTCTAACTCCCAAGGTAGAGGTGCATTAGCTAACTTCTCTATTGCCAACTCTCAAGATGGTTTTGATTCATATTGGACACTTTCAAATTGGTAATCATAAAAATATGGATAATCACCATATGTATATTGATTATCCCAACCATAAGCAGGAGAATTGCTCCAATTAGCACTATATCGATCAAAACAAGGATTGTAATGCTCTAATTCATCATAATATTCCACATTTTGTGCTTGTCTACATGTATGAGTAGCATGATAACCTCCACACAAGTCACAAATCATATGATAAGAGTTAAAAATATTAACATTCCTCCCTTGCTCAATTTCATGCATAATTGCGTCCATTTGAACTTGTAACATCATAACATCAAATTTAGTTTTTAAGCACCTTAAACCATCTTCAAAAGATATACCTTCAGTAATTTCTTGGTTACCTCTGTTGAAAGAGCCTTGCACTTGGTAACTGTAGACACCAAATTTTTAATTCATTTTTATTTTTATTTTATTTTATCTTATTTTTATTTTTATTTTTATTGATAATTATTATCTATTTTTATTTATTAATCTCATGATTTTTGTTTTTTAGAAATTTTTTTTAGCATTTTAGATACTAAATTTTTAATTTAGCTTTATTTACTATTATTTTTATTAAATGATAATTATTATTCATTTTTACTCATTAGTCTCTTAATCTTTATTTTAAGACATTTTTAGCATTAAAATTTATCGAAAAAAGAAAATTTTCACAAAAAGTTGTTTTAATCATTTTGGATTCAATTTGAAAAATATAATTGACATTTAAAAATTTTCAATTTGTTTTAACTTTGTTTGATTTTTGAAGAAAAATGATAAAATAAATAAATAGGAAAATGTGTGAATATGTGGAAGTTTGCATGTGGGACAAATGTCCCTTTATTTATTTGACAACACAACATCTAGAAGGTGAGGTGTCTGGACACTTGGTTGGCTTAGGAAATTTTGGGAACAAAAATCAAAAGAAAATACAAAAAAGGGGGGCTTCGGCTAGAACAGGCAAAAAAAAAAGAAAAAAGAAAGGAGGGGCTTGGAAAAAAAAAGGACAGGGATAGAGAGAACAGAGAGAGCTTCGTCGGAGAAAAAAGGAAAATGCAAGGAAAAACGAAGAAAAATGGGAGAGCTAGGAAGGAAAACCAGAGGGAGACTTCGGCAAGAAAGGGAGAACTGAGTAGAGAAAATTGAGAAAAGCAGAGCAGCAAAAAGGGAATAAAAAGGAGAAAAACTAGAGGGGCTTTGGCCAGACGGAAAAAAACTAGAGGAGAAAAAAAAAGGAGCTTCGTCTGGGGATTGGGGAGAAGACAAGAAAAAGGGAAGTGAAAAAAGGGGGGCTTCGGGAATCAGAAAAACAGTGGAAAAAGGGCGGTGGATGAAGAGGTTTGGAGCGGAGGAAAATTAGAAAGAAGCTCCAAGAGGGAAATCTGGGAAAATTGGAGGAGCTTTCAGGATGCAAAACGAGAGAGTGAGCCAGAGAGTAGACGAAAAAAAAGTAAAAAAGGGAGGAAAAAGGAAAATCTTCGGCAAAGAAATAGAGCGAAGGGAAACTAAGGAAACAAAGGAATCAACAACTAGTTGCTATTGCCGCTGCTACTACCAGAATCTTCCCTTGCTAGCTGTGAAATTTCACCAAGCAAGAGCACTGGTAAATAAGGATTTTTGCGCTTCATTAGGGCCCCAACTCAAGGGAGGTACACTCTATCCCTTGTTTTTACTTTATTTGACCCTATGTGCACTTATGTGACTTTATGTGCTTAATTGCGTGCATTTGAATGTTTTTATTTTATTTATTTATTTATTTGCTTTATTTGTTTTAATTTTGTATATTTATTTGAGTTCAATTTTAATTATTTGAAAGGCATTTAAATGCCAAATTGTAATAGTTAGGGGGTTCAAGACTTGTATTTAGATAGAATATGTAATAGTTAGGGATTTATCTATTTATTTCATTCCTTTTCCCCCCTTAGATTGTTGTTAGGGTTTTATTTGCTTTATTTGTCTTGTGTGGCTTGCATGCTTATGTATTACGTGTTTACTGCTTTCCTGGGATTTTGCATCTAGATATCATGTTTATTTGTTATGTGTTTATGTGAATTTATGTGTTTATTTGCTTTTTATTAGTTTTACATGATTAGTTAGTTATAAATTAATGCATGACGTCACCACACTAGTCCAACGCTAGTTGTGGCCCTTTTTACGATTCCACACTAGTCCAACGCTAGTTGTGGTCTTGTTCCCCGTCTTCTCGCTAGTCCAACGCTAGTGAGAACTTATAGATATGGGCTAGTCCAACGCTAGACCCTTAGGAATCATTCTACGTATTAAATCATGATTGTGTGATAAAATCACTTCATCTCATGCATGTTTTTCACCTTTTAGGATTTTTACCATTTTGCATGACACTTTCCTTATATATGTACATCCCTTATCCCATATTCCCCCTTATATATGTATTTTTCCCCCCATATTCCCCTTATACACACATCCCTTATCCCACATTCCCCCTCATATATATATCCCCTATCCTATATTCCCTCTTATATCCATGTCCCCTATTTTTATATTTTCCTTTATATTATCCTATGCATGAGACATGACATTAGATTTGCATTTCATTTAGGAAAATTAAAATTAGGTTAGTACATTTGCTTGACTAGATTAGAAAATAACCCCTTGGATATGGGATATGGACGAGTTTGGTTTTCTAGCCTTAGCACGCTCGTATTCCCTCTATTAAAGGGAAAATTGAGTCACGAACATTAGTCCCCCGTACCTGACATGACGCATTCCTTTAGGACATGTATATTTTATAATTATTATTATTTTTATTATTATTTTTTATTTATTTTTCTTTTCCTTTCTTGGAGTTTCATATCTTTGCATTATTCATGACCTCTTTAAAGAGTCCTTATTGGGCATCACAATTAATGTGATTGGCACCTATTTAGCTTTGAAGAGATATTTTGACCCCCCGATACCCTCTTAGGCCTAGGCTTTGCATTCATATAGTACATCCAAATGTGGTAAATCTTTAGGTTAAAAATAAGAAAATCTTTGACTAAATCATGCAACTAGCCTTAGTTAGGTCGAAAGGGTGCCTCAGATTTTTATCCTTACCTTCCCTCTCTTCAAATGTGACTCCCGAACCTTTTTCTTTGATTTACGTAGATTTGGAGTCGTTTAAAAAGGGTTTTTCTACTTTTTTATTCAAAAGGGGACTCCAATTTTTTATTCAAAAACCCTTTTTAAACTTATTTTTTGGGCCAAAAATCGTCGCATTTCAAACCCCATTTTAGGCCCAATTTCTCTATTTATTTTCTAAAAATCAAAACTCATTTTTTACCCAAAATCCATTTTTCTAAACTCTTTGTTATTTATTTTCAAAAATGGGGCGCGACAGTGGCAATGGGAAGGGTTCATGCAAATTGTTTCAAGTGCAAAAGCGCTTATAAGGAAGCAAAAAGAGAGTTTTCTTGTTCATTTGATCCAATTCATGCATTTAAAGTGCTTTATGCTAATGTTATATTGATGCATGATTTCATGATTATAATTGCATTCAGTTGAGAAAAGCACATTTTTATGGTTTAAAGTAAGTTTTTCTTGAAGAACATGAAAACATTTGAAAATTAGGTAAGTGTGAAATAGTAAACTGGAAGGAAAAAAATTGCAGAAATTTTTTATTTCTGCAGCAAATTTGGCCAGAAATCTGGCCAAGTTTCGACCGGATTCATGGCCGGATATACAAGGGAGGCGAAAGAAATTTTTTTTTGCTCTCTGCCTCGAATTCGACCGGAAACCCAACTGGAAATCCAGCCAAATTCCGGTCCGATATGCAGAAAATAAAAAAAAAGGGTTCTTGGCCAAAATCCGTCCGCCAGTTTTGCGCAATTAGGGGAATCTGCGCACGGATTCCCCATTTCCTCCTTAACTTTCTTCTTCAACCTTCACACACACTCACACCTAAAACACACACTACTCACTAAAATCCCTCTTTTCACCATCCAATCTCCAAACCAAATTCACCAAAACACTTCCCTTTACCTCTAGAGATGATTTCATAGGTTAAACTTCAACAAAAACAAGTTTTAATTCGGATTTGAGTTTGAGAAGAACAAGGGTTTCATATGTTTGAACTCTTCATTTGAGGCCGAATTGGAGTGAAATTTTTGGGGGTGTCTTCACCATTTGCATCTATAATCATCAACCAACAAGTTTGAGGTAACAAATTTTCACCAAATGTTGTCATTTGAATTTTGCCATTTATCCTTTTTTTCTAATTTTTGGGTAATTTCAAAATATTTTTCATTTTGTGAAGTTTGTTGCTTTACATTGTGCTTATTGAACTTATTGATTATTATTGGTGATGTTTAACTCATGGGTTTGTGATTATTTGGTGAATTTAGCAATTTTTAGCTACTTTTGAAGATTAATGTGACTTGATAATTATTAACTAGATTCTTGAGCTAATTGGGTTGAAGAAAATTGTATGAGAATAATGGATTGCTCTAGGATATTTAAATGCTAAGCTTAGGCTTAATTTGCTTATCTTTTGATTTTTGGCATAATTATTCTAGAATTTTGGTGAAAGGAGAATTAATGACCGTTTAAAGCCTAAAACTCATGGTTAAGGTGCTATTTAGCATTTCATTATGCTTATTTAGGTCATTAAGTTGGGAGTGAGTTGTGTGATTGTTTAATTTCTTCCTCTAATTATTTGGATATTATATGTTTAAATGTTTTATTTGGGGAAATTGTAGGAGCACTTGTTGTTGATAATCAATGGTGATCCTTACTTATGGAGTTCATTGCTAGTTATTAGGTACAATGGCTCGTACTAAGAAGGCCGGAGTGAAATCTCCATCTCCTAAGAGAAGAGGAGAAGCTTCAACGTCTACTTCTAGACCACCACGTATGAAAAGAAAAGCAAGTAGACATCTTGTACTTGAAGACAAGCTATCATCCGAAAAGAAGACTCAACAGCATTCACCTCCGCTGAAAATAAAGCTTGGTACAATGCGAAGAGACGAGCAAAAGTGTTGGTTAAGAAAGATGTAACTCCGGATGATGAAGAAGTTTACCATCTTAAAGCCTCCTTTGCCAAATTGGGATGGGAAAATTTCTTTAACATCCCAAACATCTATTATGAGGAGCTTGTCCGAGAATTCTACGCAAATGTGGAGGGCAAGAAGGTTTTTCACTTCGACACAGAGGTGATTACTAGTAAAGTGCGAGGAAAAAGAGTTCGAATCCATAGAGCTAATTTAGAGAGCTATCTTCAAGTTTCGGATGTGGGATATAAGTTTGATTTGAAGAAAGCTTTCAAACCCCGTGATTTGGACTATTGGAACATGCTAGAGGCACTTGTACGCTTGCGGGTTGAGTACAAGGCTACTCAGAAGATTGGGCGATATTCCATATTGACTTCATCATTTCCGGAATCGCAATGTCTTCTAATTTACCTGTTTGCCTCCAACATTATTTCGAGGGCAAGTGGAACCAATGAAGAGTGCACAAGTGATATCTATTTCTTGGATAAGATGGAGCATGGTCTAGGCAACATCCAAGGCATTCCATTGGAAAGCATTATCGTCAACCACATGTGGGCTATGGTTCGCAGTAACGACGTCAAACACGTTTTCCCATATGCTTGTTTCTTGACTTTGAAGTTTCAAAGGGCTAGAGTTGATTTCTCTAACGCTATCCCTACATGCCTCAAAAAGAAGGATGTCTTTACATTGGATTTTTGCAGGTTTATTTTGAAGAGTAAAGGCGTGGGTGGTCCTTCGACTCAAGGAGGTGCTCAAGGAGACATTTGGCACGAGGAGGAAGCTGAAATTGAACGAATTGAAGAAGCTCAAAGGGTTGAGATAACTACGCCACCAGTCTCAACTCAGCCGTCTTCCTCACATTGTCTATCTTCACCTCAAGACACTCGGTTGTTTCTCAAGAAGATAATGGATAAACTGCTTTGCGTCAAGGCTGAGGTGAAGAAAAGTTGACAAGAGAACAAACAGAACTCCGAGCGTCTTCGTCGCATTGAGGCCAAGCTTGGTATTGAAGCTCCTCCAACTCTACCCTCTTCACCTGACCAAGCAACTACTTGAGGGAGTGCTCGTCACCACTTGACATTGCCGCTAGCTTTTCTTTTATTTTCTGTAGTGCTTGTGATGTTTATTTTTTTAGTGGTTTTTTTATTTCTTTTGAGTGAACTAATCCAAGTGATCTTCATCTCTGTTGTGGTTTTAATGATTTTAGACTTCTTAAGGTTGGAAATTCGTCACTTGGCCATGGATTTGGATTGCGCAAGTTCATATGAGCAGAATTTTCTTTACTCTTCATTTATTCTCCTTTTCTCACATTGAGGACAATGTAAAGTTTAAGTGTGGGGGAGGAAATATTTGAACTTGCACTTTAATGCTATGTGATGAAATTTTGTGGATTTAAATGCTTAGAAATGTTGGAATTGTGCTTGAAAATTTTGCCATATGGATAATTTGCTTGAAAATGGGTTTGTTGGCAGGGAGTTTCGTCCATTTATAAGGGGAAACTCTATCAAAATTTTTCTAAAATCTTATCCAATATTTCATTAAGGCCCAAAATTCTTCAAATTTTTGCATTTTCATTCAAAAATGGCCAAATTGTTCCAACTTTAAATGTCTAATTCTTCCATTTGTTGAAATGTTATATGTATTTTGGAAGGTTTAATCCTCATTTAACTTGGAAATGGTTATTATACAATAAGGATTCTTGCATTTTAGAAAGTATATCCGGTAAAGTGAGGAGAATTATGCCTATAATTTTACATGTTTAATAAGATTTCTCCTCTTTACTTAATTTTGCAAGTAAGTGATTGATATAGTCAATAAAGGTTATACTTCTCCTTTGATTATTCTTATATATTTTCGAAGAGGGAATATCTATTTATTGTCCTTTATTTTTTTTAAAAAAAGAATAGAAAAGAAAAAGAAAAAAAGAGAATAAGAGTTTTTCTTCTACTCCAATGATTCTTGTACTAAGTAACCGTGGGTTGGCATCTACAAATGTCGACATTCGCGTAAAAAGGTACTTGAATTAAGAGTATGTATAACAATTTAAATAAGTGAAATGTTGAGTAACCGGGGATCTTCACTTAAAAGTGTCGATTTTCGCGTAAAAAGGCATTTTCACTATTTAAGTAAAAAAATCAAGCGTGAATAAGTCCCTCTTAGTTGTAAAAATTTTTGAGAAAAAGATAATTTTAGGAGGAGAAAGGCTATAAAACGACTATGTGATTTGCTTATTTGTAAAATTAGGTTAGGGTGAGAGATTAAGTTTAACTTGTTAAAATTAGGGTATAATTATCTTTCCTTTACTTGATATTATGAGTATTTAGTGTAATTTGAACAATTGTATAATGATTGTTTCCCAAGTCATGAGGAGTTAAATTTGACAAAAATGCATATATTGTTTCACCCCTTGAATCATTGTAATTGATTATGAGTGAATTACTTGAGGACAAGCAATGGTTTAAGTGTGGGGGAATTTGATAAGTGACTAATTTACGTAATAATTGAATGACATTTTATGTTATTTTTAGTCACTTCGGTTATATTATTGGAAGAAAATGAATCATTTTGGCTATAATTGGTGAAAAATGTTTTTAAGTGATTAAATGAGGTTTTTATCACTTTTTAGTTGCATTTTGTGCATTTTGACAGCTTTGACACATTTAGTATTTTGGATATAACATGAGCTACACTGATCGGATTGAGATGATTCTTGAACCAATTTGAAGATAAGAGATAGACCTACAACGTTGGTGAAGACATCGAAATCCATTTCTAAGGTTTTCTAGGTCAAAAAGCCGAATTACAGTAGCTAATTTCTATTGGTCGAAGCTGAAACAGGGCATTGAGCAGTCAAGGCTATTTCAGTCATTTCTCAGCCTACACAAATCCAAATGAGGTGATTCTTGATGCAGTGGAAGGCTAACTTAAAGGGCTACAAGTTTTGTGTTTTGGTCAAGAGTCAAATCAGCTTCTATCATCAAGAAAAGTTCAGTTGAAGTTGAGAAAATCGGAGCAGAGCTAGAAATTGAATAGAAATTGTACAAAAAGTCACTGTAAGCAATCCGGCCGGAACTTGGCCAGATTGTGGTCAGAAAAGGCTGCTCTCTACGCGGACAACTCTTTTTCAACTCCAAAAAGTCACAGCTAATGCTAGACATGTGACAACCACCTTGCAGCTGTAAAAGGGAGGTGTAAAACCTCATTCCTTGACCACCTTTTGCCTTTATATAGTCAAAAACTTGCAAGATTGAAAGAGAGGGGATATACGGGAGAAGCTTGGAGTCTGCAGAAATGTAACTCTTCCATTTTTTGAGTGTTAGATTAGTTTAGTATAGAGTAGTAGTTCATCCTTCTTGTTTATTAGCTAGGCAAACATAAAGAAGGAGATGAAGAAGGCAAGGAAAGAGCTCATGTGACAAGGGTTACTTTTCCTTTCCAACTCTTTATCTTTTGTACTTGATTCTAAGTTTAGTTAATATACAGGTTATGGATTTATATGTTATTATGTGTTTCTAAAGTTTATGCTTTGGGTTTGGTTGAACTTTCTATTATTGTTAGTGTTTATTATTTAGCTATTTGATTGCTATGATTTGAGCAAGTTATTTAGCACTTTAGCTCTTTAAATCATGATTAATTTGGTACTATTGATTATGATTATTTAAGGTATTTCTTCTGCAATGAAAATTGAGATTTAACACTGGTTCAAGAAGTGCTAAATATAGGGAGTACACTCACGAGAGTAGATGTGCACCTATGTGGTTTTAGTGATTCATTTCATGTAATTTCATTGAAGAAATGAACTTGTAGCTAATTTCATAACCATGAGAATAGGTATGGGATTAGTTATGAGTATAATTGATTCACTACGAAAGTAGGATTCATATGCATAAGGAATTACACCATAGCTAGCCAAGATAGTAGTTCTCAATGATCAAAAAATGGCACTTGCAACGAGTAGTTAGGGATACCATAACCTAAGGAGCTTTCATTTGTTATTTTCTTGTATAAGTTCAGTAGGTTTTATTTGTTATAATTCATTGATAGTCTAAATAATAGAGAAGCTTTAGTAGTACCGGTAATTGTTCAATTTTCCTCGTGGGATCGACCCGATATATACCCTAAACTACTAGTTGACCTGTATACTTGCAGTGAAACGGGTATAAATTGGATTTAAACTTGTACGTATATTAAAAACCCGTCAAATTTCAGCTAGAAAGTGCATGAAAACATCTTGGAGATTTGGAAAAACAACTATTAGGAATCTTAAGACACAATTTGCACAACTTGAAACATGATTGCTTGGAGGTTTTAATTTTCTATAAATAGGGCTTTCGTTGAACTTGTTTGGCAACTTTGAAGGCTAGAAACACTACTAAAATGTAGTTTTCATTAGTTTTTCTTAGTTCATTAGCATAATATAGTTAGTATAGTTTATTCATTTTGTACTTGTAGTTAGATTTGGATGAAGAATTAAGGAGTAAGATGGAGAGTTTCGAACTCATGTGACAAGAGTGACTTCTCTCTTGTCACTTTTTCTTCTGTATTTGAATTCATGTTTAGTTATAATACAAGTATAGTCTTTTCTTTCATTCTCTTCATATTTAGGTAAAATTTATGCCTAGAGTTATGGAGGAACATTCTATATTTTGTTTGTGATATTTATTTGGTTATTTAATGATATTATTTTGAACAAGTTATTTAGCATTTTTGCTTTTCTAATCATAATTAACTGACTATTAATTGTGAATAATTTTAAGGTGTTAAGTTTGCAATGAGAATTGAGATTGACACTAATTCAAGGAAATGCTAAACCTAGGAATTCACTCACGAGAGTAGAGGTATACCTTGTAGCTTCAGTAGCTTGTTCCGTGTAATTTTATAGAAAAATTGAGTTTGTAATTAATTTCATAACCACGAGAGTATGTATGGCTTAACTACAAATATAGATGATTCAGTATGAGAGTAAGTTTTCATATATATTAGGAAATTACGTCATAACTAACCAAGATAATAATATTCAATTAACCAGTAATTTCATTTGTAAAAGTAGTGAGGAATTTCATATTCCTAAGAGTTTTCTATTGTTATTTTGATTACTTTTATTTCATGTTCGTGGTATAGATTTCTTGCATTTGTGATAGTCTAACTAATAAAGAAATTGGAAAATCATAGGTACTCTGTCTTGATAAACGATTTGTATGCTTGCAGAAAATAGGGTATTTAACTTTTATTAAAATTTGGTACATGTTATAACCTGGTCAACGAGGGTAATTTAGTTATTCAACAATAAATTTATTTGCGATTTTAATCCATAAATAGTAACCCATACCTCATTTACAAATTTAGGACTGCTACACCCTCTTATGAATTTTGCATCTTCTTATTCTCATTTTCCATTTTTTCCTTATTTACTTCTTTTATTTTTAAACATTTAGTCACACGAATCTGGAGTGCTCTCCAGTGTTTACATTACTGAGCCTATTGATTCAGGAAAACGTATGGTTTGTGGGAATTTCCAGGGAAAACGTATGGTTTGTGGAATTGGGAAATTGACCAGGGAACGTATGGTTTGTGGGATTGTGAAATTGACCCCGGAAAACGTATTGACCAGGGAAAACGTATGGTTTGTGGAATTGTGAAAAGTGAAAGCCTCCCGGATCAACCATCTACTCTTAGCTAGTTGGTTACCAAAAAATTTTAAAACTCTATTTAGATACAGGTGAAGGAATTATTCTAATATTCAAACTTTTCTAATGTAGATTATGAGATCAACATCTAAGTAGAGATTAAAAACGTGGTCAATATTACTAGATATAGTTTGATTGACCGAGGCTTTCACTTTTTCACAGTTCAACAAACCGTACGTTTTCACGTGCTCCACAATTGGACTGATGGACATTGGTAAGTGAATTCGGAGGAAGGCAGAACTCAACTTGAATACTGACTCCATTTAAGATGCTGCGTACATCACTCAGACAAACATCCATACTTCACAAATTATTGGTATAAGACACACGAATAAGACACCTCGAAAGGCAACAAAAAATGGCTACTTTCTACGGATTTCTAGTTGGCCTTGCGATAGTATTCTTGGCTTATTCTCCCTCTTCCTCTGCAGTGCACTTTGTGTTGATTCATGGAAGTTGTCAAGGAGCATGGTGTTGGTATAAGTTGGCGACTTTGCTGGAGCAAGCGGGCCACAAAGTCGCGGCAGTGGATTTAGCTTATTCTGGGAGAAATCAAGTGCCACTGGAATTTGTGCATACCCTTGATGAATATCACAAACCTCTATTCAAATACTTGGAGTCTTTATCTCCTAAGGATAAGGTAGTTCTTGTTGGCCACAGCTATGATGGTTATGGTGTTTCCTCAGGCCTGGAAAGGTTTTCAGAAAAGGTTCTTGGTGGTGTTTTTGCTTCGGCCTTCATGGTTCGGGCCTAACTTTACACTTGAGAACACTAACAAAGTACTAGGTTTGCTTACAAGTCCTTGAACTTAGTATGATATTTCATTGATTCCGCAGCAGGTAGCATATTCTCCTTTTATCTTAATTCAGTTTCATACACACACACACATCAAGATTCCACAGCAGAAAGCATATTATCCTTTTATCTTAGTTCAGTTTGAAATGAAGACTACGGTGGAGAAATGTTTATATTGGTCATCGTTAAACCTATTTTATTATATATGTATAAATTCTAAACATAAAATATTTGATAATTTACAAAATTCAAATGCCACCTAAGAAATCTAAACAAGAGGGGTTTGAGAAAAATTCAAGCTCTTCGTCAAACCCTTCAATCCAAATGTACTTTAAAGAAGTCTTAACTCTGAATTTTCTTTCATCAAACTCTGAATTTTTTTTTTCTTTTTTTGCATTAGCTTCTTACGATCTCCCTGAATCTGCTTTGGTTTTTGACTACTGTTGTTTTGTGCTTCGCTGTAGTTCCTTCTACAGCCAGATCAAGCAGATGACAGTTTTGTTATTGGAGATCCTGTAAGAATTATCCTCTTTGGGCCCCACTTTGCAGCAACCCTAATGTACGAGAATTCTCCACCAGAGGTAACTAAGTCAATATTCAACTATACATGATGGAACTAATATGGCAGTCTTTGACGTTAGATTCAAGGATAGGAAGTGGTCATTTTTATATTTTCTTCCACTGCAATGTAATGCCTAATAATTGCAACAGGATCTGAAACTTGCAAATTATTCTATGAGATTAACTCAGTTCTTCCTTGGAGATTTGGCAAATAGACAAATTCGGGTTGCAAAAGAGAGGTATGGATCAGTTCCTCGAGCCTATGTTGTTGGCTTGGAGGATAAGGCAATTACTCCTGATGTGCAAAAGCTTATGATAGCGAGGACTCCTCCACAAGTGGTGAGGGAAATCGAGGGGGCAGACCATATGATTCTGTTTTCTAAACCTCAAGAATTTGCCAACAATTTAATTGAAATAGCTGAGTCGTTTGAGTCGTTTGGTCAGGGGGGCAGACCACACGGTTATGCTTTCTAAATCTCACAGAATTTGCCAACAGCTTGCTAGAAATAGCTGAGTTGTTTGGTGTCCTTATGTACTCGGTCATTTTCTGCTGTATGACTGTTTAGTGTGTATCACACATTGTATTGATGTGAAATGAGTGTGTAAACTAGGACACTGCTCCGCACGAGGCGCGGAGTTGGGTTCCTGTTATTATGAAAATATCTTGGTGTATGGATTGCGAAGGAGGTGGCAAGAAATAAAGTAGTTGTTGTGAGATGAAAAAAGTTTTTGTAGGTTGTACTACGCGTACAGAACTCATATAAATGCTAAATTAATTTTTTCAATGATACTTGGGGAAAGTAATTATAAATATGAAACATTTATATGTTTTGTAATTATTTATTTAATTTGTCAAAAAATATTTATCAAGTTTCTTTATTGGGAAGAACAGAAATAAGCATTATTGAAAAGAAAAGGACAGATGTTCGACTGATTGGCTTACATTTAGGGAAAAAATATAATTAAAAACATATAATTTTGCCAAAAATATTATGTGCTTAATAACTTTGTGTACTGCATAATTTGGTATACGTATATTTCAATATACATACATATATATATAGAATATACATATAGAAGCCTACTAATGGAACTGTTGTTATTTTAAATGTTATTTAATGTAACAATAGTGAAGAACTTATATTTGAAAGATCGTAAATAACAAATTTTACTAGAACAAGAAACCTTTTGATCTTCTTCTACAATGAATATGGTTTTCTAGTCATTTTCATGCCAAATACTGCAGCTTTGTTCTCATGGAATACAAATTCAAAAAGCTACAAGGCTCATGAAATCATTCCTGTATATAAATGAATATGACAGCTTTTGAAGTCTCTTCCCCAAAACTACCACCATTCGCATGAATGCTCTATTTAAGCGGCAACATAAAAGTTTGGCGTTGCAATCTCTTCAAATTCCCAAGCATCACTTTTTTGCTGTTTTTGCCTTCTCTTTTGTCTGTATTATCTTCACCAGGATAAAACCTCAAATTCAACAATCGCAAGCCATTACTTCCATACTTGATCCAAGGGTGTGGTCAACTTCCTTATGTTTTAGTTTGACCGAAGGTTGAAGATCATGGTAAGTAAAGAATATATCAGTTTGATGCAGTAAAAGAACTCTTCCATAAATCAAATTATTTCCTCAACCAGACATAAGAAATTGGTAAATGGAAAAGTTAGTAACCTTATTAGTTAAATATCAAGAAATTGAATAAGCTGGCAAAAGACAACTAAAAAAATGTTCCACCACATATAATGGAAACTTGAACATAAAAGCAAACAGCACATGAAAGGAAAAACAATTCATGAATGAGGAATACCTACTTGTATGTACGACAAGCTGATGATAGCCTGGAAAGCATACCACAAATAAAAAATATCAGGACATGCACAAAGTAAATATTAGCAACCAATATTAGGAAAATAAAATCACTACAGGGCACTGATATTACAAGAGTTATACAGCATACCGACACAAAAATTTTAACTAAAGTAATCAGATGACAGATATGTTAGAAGCATAAAGTTATAAGCAACCAAAGTTATGATGAAAGTTGTACAACAGTTAAGTAAACACAAAAAACTTACCAAGAATTTGGACAATAAACACAACAGCACTCACTGTAATGCTGACCCCCCCCCCCCCCCCCTTTTTTTTGGTCATATTGGTGTGACAAAAGGGAAAACGGATGGAAATGTGGTGGTGAAAGATGGAAAGATGGCAGAGATTGGCATTCAATTTGCCATTGTATATGCTATGAAGAGTTTATTAACCACACCATCCTCAGTTGTTGAAAGACTTGTATAGTGCTTTCTTTGGTACACATATCTATGACCGAATAATCAGATACTACCCTAGCTGAAAACTGGATTACAGTAAGTCCCCTGCACAATAAACATACAAATGCCTTAAAACAAACTGCTTTGCAAACAACAAAAACAGATTTTATAGTTGTTTAGTACATTCTTTGTCTTTGTTTTGTCTTTCCGTAGGACCAATTTGTTTTACCTGCACCAGGTAAAAGATGGTTGGCGTAGTACTCGCTCGCTCAGCTACTTTCTCTGCACTAATTCTCCTCATATTAGCAGCTTCTTGCCTGTTAAACAATATGAGAGCATAGAAATGAGCACAAACAATTGCATCATGAACTTAAGAAAACCATTAGCCTTCAAGTTTGCCTCCAATCTTTCAAGCATCTCATGAGTCATACCAAGCACGCCTTTTCACTGAACCAATGACTTCCTGCGAGAAAATATTTGTTTAAAGCTCCTGTGCTAGTATGTTAGTCTTATTTTCAGTTGTGAACCTTTCATCATGCTAACTATGAAGAGAGGGGTCACCTAACTTTCCAAAATAAAAAACCATTGATTTTTTTATTTTTTTTCTCTCTCAAAGTAGTTCCACTTCTCACGACAACAACTATGACATCAGCTATCCCCCATCTAAGAGGCCCAAAAAAAAAAAAAGAATAAGCAAAGCAAATGACAAAACAACAGCAATACAAATGTGGAGACCATAATAGTATCATAATCTTCTAAGACAGAAGAACAAAAATAAAATGTTTAGAGTACAAAACTATTCGTCAAACAATAATTCGTCAGAGCACATGCTTAGACAAAGCCACAAGGACATTTTATTAAGCAAGAAATCACAACGATAAATCAGAGTTGCAAAAGTTTGATCAGGCATTGAGAATAAATTTTCTCCAGCTAGCAAAACATTAGAAGCATGTGAAAAAGAACCAAAACAAAGGAACAATTTTTTAACTCAATCTACCAAGATTTTATTACAACTACCAATAAGTTAAATTTATACCACAAAGATTTGAACTTTACCTTACCTGGTAACAAGCACTTTAACGATTCACGGATACAAAATGCTTCCCACAAAAGATTGCAAAAAGGATTTTGATTTAACCAAGTATGAGTAGTGGCAATTGAAAAACTTGAACGAAATTCGATAAGAAACCAGTAAAGAAAGTTCTTATAAAAAGACAGAAAACATGCAGTGCAATAGTTACAAAATATAGATGCTAAAATAATTATCAGAGTAGCTTTCCATTCCAGCGAGCATATTAAAAGCTAAAATTGTATATTTCGCTATCTTTTCTACATAATAACAAAGGTAAAAGCCAGAAAGAAGACCTACTCGAATAAATTACAATCAACAAACTAGGAAAGCAAAAATAAGAGAATCAAAGACAAACAAATAGGGAAAAATCGGATAATTAAACAAAAGCATAAGAGAATCAGAGGTAATTATCAGTAAAACCATTACGCATTAACTAAAAGATGAATAACGAAAAATGAGAAGAAGAAGGGTTGAAGAAGAAATTTTGGTTTCAAAGAACAGTGATAAGAGAGAAATACTTGAGGGCAAAAACTAAGAATGAAGAAATGGTCGTGATAGTTGAACTCTGAAAAGAAAATTGAGACATCCGACATGAACTCTAGAAATCTGGCCTCCTCTACCACACTCTATCTTTTATCACCCAATCCCATGATTGAAGGATGAAGGGCAGTAGAATAAACTGTGGAAAGCATAGGGACATGTATATATGATAGCAGCCTAATCAATGCAATCACATAGCAACCAAACACCCACGCAAATTTGACCGGAAATACTCCAAAGTCGAAATCCATAGGACTGAATGGATGCAATGAGTTGAAAAAGGGTAAATCAGTAACCTACATTAACAAACCCCACTTTAGGGGTTGTATCCGACGCTCCATGAATGATTTACATGGGATGCCAAAGTACTGAAAAGGCCCTTTAGGAGACGTACGAAAAACTTCCCAAAGTGAAACCAAAGTCGTTTTTATCATATATGTAGGATTGTCTTGCTCAGTCCTATTGGAACTTAGGTTCATGTCTCCTCATAATTTTAAGTTTATTAATAGAATATAGAACTGGTATCAACTCCTCCTCTATGGGGTTTGTCAAAAAAAAACTTGCTTAATTATATTCGAGATTATTAACTTCATTATGTTGTATGTCAAAATAAATATATCAATCCAATTATGCTTTTGCAATTAAGTACTTAATTACATTTTAATATTTTTTAATAGAATATTTACTAGGCTATCGTTCCACTCTGCTCCGGCATACTTTTTATTTCATATCACGTATTCAACTCCTAATAATGTGAGCCTTGGGTCCTGTGAAGGTTGGATATTAACTCATGTATCAAGCTTCAACGTGTTTTAGTCAATGAAATACAATAGGTTCTGTATAGATTAAGTATGTTTAGGGGTGTTTTGAAAAATTTTACTAAAATTTTGTATATTAAAAATTTTGACCCTAGATGTATTTCACTAGAATTTAGTTTCCGGACTTGGTTCGGTTTGGAGTTTGAAATCTTTCTTACAAGCAACTCTATTCGGGCTTGTCTTGCTGCCTGGTGGTTCAAAACAGCTTCAAATCCTTTCGTTGCTTTACTCCTTCATGTGACACCTTTGTTTATAGCTTGGCATATTTGGAGATTTCGCAATTTGGTAGTTTTTGAAGGTGTAATGCCATCCCCTGTCGGCTTTATGTGCTGCTGTTTTATTTCCTGGATAATAAGGTTGTATTTGGACTTGGATTCAACAATGTTTCTTCTGATTCATGGAGCTACCTGGCATTCCTTCTGCCATTCTATTAAAACATTGCGCAGATGTTATTAATTTCTTCGCTATGGTCAGGTGGGTGAAGCCAACGCCTGGGGTTTTAAAGCTCAATACGAACGGTGGTAGCAAAGGAAACCCTGGACAAAGGGTGGTGGTGGTGGAATACTACGGGATTCTGATGGGAATATTATTCTTGCTTTTCCTAGTCATTTGGTTCTTCAATAAGTGCGCAGGCAGAGATAAGGCGCTATTATTTGGAGCTCGATTATGCAAGAGGTAGGTTTTGATATGTTCGAAGTTCAATTGGATTCAATGGTTCTTGTTCAAATTTTAAATAAAAATGCAGATTATTCGTGGGCAATATCTTATGAGGTAAAGGAGTTGCTGTTCATGCACTTTATCTCAGTATCACGTTGCTTTCGCGAGGCTAATAGAGTTGCGGATGCTTCAGTAAATTTTGGCTACCAAAATTAATCTCCCAAGTTTATTTTAATATGACTGATCTTCCTAGTTTAGCAAGAGGGGAAGTTAGAATAGATAGGATTGGCTTGTTACATCATATGTTGTGTATAGGGAGTAGTACTCCCAATTTCCTATTTAATTTACACGTGTAATTTTGCAGGTTCGATTTTGATTGGTTGTCTAGTCGGTACAATAATAAATACATATTCAAGAAAAAATATAATTTTTTTATATAGCGGTGAGTCGGGTCGAATCCACGGGGGATTGGGGATAATTTATTTCTTCTGGAGTTCAGAGTAAGAGGGATTTTTGAAAAATAAAAAAATAACTAATTAACCAATTAACAAAATAATGGAAATAAATAGGAATTAAATCAATAATAAATACGACTCTAGTCAAAGGTACAACTTTTCAAATGCTGACCACTCAACTGATTATTGATGCAAGGATAATTTAATTACTCATTAATAGATTAATTATAGCCATCAACAAGTTCTGACGGCCAACTTTTCCTTACTTTATCGATAGTTAAGATACGACCGTTGGCTATTTGTCTAATCAAGAAACAACCCTAAATAAGACCGTAAGATTTAATTTTCTCAATTACATTAAGAATTAGAAAAGCCCAATTCTAACCAACAAATGCGCTACGAGAGTTTGTTTAAATTAGATTATAGGTTTTCCTAATATGGGACCAATCATGCTAGTTGCCACTAATATTAATAAATCAAACAATTACAGATTCAATCAATTATTCTGTCAATCGATTATTAGGTTAATTCGAATATCAGGCCCTTGACATTCAAATAACAAAACAATGATAAGAAATTAAACCAGAAAATGTATGAATACTTAATGAATAAAAGAAATAAATAAAATAATTCAATCCCACAAATGTTTGAGACCGCATCTTCTAGTTGACCTTCGACTAGAAAAGGAAATTAGTTCTTCATTGTTTGAGAAATTTCCAACGCGATGTTCTGCCAAAAGATCCAAAGACATGCGGCTCCTAAGAAGAGATATCCAATGACTCCTCCTAGTCTTGTATGGCTGACCAAGTAAAGATAAGAAAACCTAATGACTAATTGACTAGTTTCTCTGGCCCAAAAGTAATTACCCTATTGACTAGTCTCGTATTACTACTAAATTACTTCTACTATTTCAAATCGAAAAGGAAAAAACCAACCTATCCGAAAAGGAAAAACCAACAACAATCCTCTGGTAAAATAATGTGACTCCATTCTTGAGACTTCACTTCGCAGCTAGATATCGCACTTCAACTCCTTAACTCTCGGACGTGTTGAGCTTTGAATTTGACGTGACCACATTGATTAGGCATAAAAATTCAATGAAAATCACGTCTTTAATCTCTTTTGCTCTAAATCCCTACAACCAATGATAATTACCAAAAATAAGTAGAATTCACCAATTAACGCAATATTTGGTAAAATAAAATAGGAAAATAATCATAAAATTAATGAAAAAATTACAACCTATCAATTTCCCCCACACCTAAACCATACTTGCCCTCAAGCATGAGAACAACAATCAAACAAAAAAAATTCGAACAATGGTTATTGCTCAAATCATCTATTGCCAAAGTACAATTAAAAAAAACACGAGTCAAGCATTAGTGGCTAATCTCCAAAAAATATCTCTCCGGTTAGCTTTTAAACAAAAGACTGTCCCAATTTCTGGTTAACCAATCTAAGGATATAAAATATTCAACTGGCATTCGTCAAGCAAACACTTCGACTATTAAGCAAAATCTCAACATTAAGTCCCATGGATCAGCAGGCTAATAATTCATTTGCATTCTTCCACATTTTCACTACTAGCACATCCCCTTTTTTAAAAAAAATAAAAAAAATCCCCACCCTCGAGTTTTTTTCTTTTTTTAGGGGAAAAAACCTAGTTCTTAGCTATTCAAGCTTTTTGATGTGAACTCCGACATCTGCCAAATGAAGGAACCCGATTACTCAACTTTTATCGCCAAAGGATCACATACTCATAGTTATCGTCATTTTTGATGCAAAAATTGACACTTGTGGGAAAACTCCTGGTTACTAGGCAATGATATTAGTAGAGTTTAGCCAAATACTATCCATAGATAAGTGTAAAATACAATTAAAAATCACAAACCCACTTCATTTCCCAAACATGGAGAACTAAGATTGATAGTTGAACCAATTTACACAAAAAATGTCAGAAAACATTTACAATGCCTAGAAAAGTTAATCAAAATTGTAAAAATCATAAAAATCTTAAATATTCATCGGAGAGACACCTTTAGATCTTACTCATATCATACTTAACACCTTAGAATATAAAATCTTAGCAATAGAAAAAAATTGAAACATCTAACCATCGTTTTCAGGAACAACCACAAATATGCACAAAGATAGGCAAAAATTAGATAAATTTTGAAAAAAAAAAATTCGAACAAAAAATTTTAACAAAAATGCCTGCAATTGCACTTTTTCAATATACTCCTCCCCCACATATAAATCTTACATTGTCCCCAATTTACGCAATAAAGAATCCAAAGAGAAGGAAAAAGGGACAACAAAACTTCCTTCCTCAACAAGGAAGAATCTGCGTCCCTTCTCATTGAAACAAGACGCGGGCACATCAAAAAGTGGAAGAATCTTCTGATCATGACCTTGGAAAATTTCTTCCTAGCAGGTGAGCAGAAGGCGCGGGCACGTCATAAAGACTAGGAGTCTTCTGACCTTGCATCGTGAAATTTTTTTCCTAGTGCGCGACCAGAAAGCATAGGCACATCATAAAGTGGAGGAGTCTTCTGACCATCATTTTTGGATGTCTCAAAGTGAAGCGTGCCCTACCAACGTAGGTGCATGATCTGCCCCTGAAGTCTTCTTGAAAATTGTGATGGACACAACAATATTCAACATTCAATTCTGACTTGAGTACATCTTCCAGCGAACTACTTCCTGACACAAAGAAACAAAATCACTTAAACTATAACCTAAAAATTAAACAAGAAATATGGAATGACTTAAAATAAAATTTTAAAATTCATGAGTTGCCTCCCAAGCAGCGCCTTTTTTAATGTCTTTGAACTAGACATTGCCATGTTTGTTCAAAGAGGATAAAATAGTGTAGCTCGTTTCAGTGCTTCGTCCTCTATGTGATTCGGATAACCTTCATCAATAGAGTGATCCTTAAACACACGAGTTACGTTCTTCCATTGACTAGTAGACGGCGCCAAATAGTTAAACAGTGACCTTAATTCTTCCCTTGCTTCTCCATCACAAGCACTTACTAATTCAAGATATTTGGCCATAGCAACTCTTAACTTATTCCTGCCATAAGACTCAAAAATTTCTGGTATAACAAAATGAATCGAACTAGCAGTAATTATAGAATAAGAGCTAGGGTAATGTTGGTTAGAGAATGGAGGAGGTGTCACCATATTTGAGAATTGTTCACTGGATTCATTCACTTGAATGATTAGAGATTGGGTTTTATTTCTTCATTCTCAACTTTCTTTTCAACCGCATCTTTAGATCCTTCTCTTTGGGACTCTTGCAGCTTCTCGTTATATGTTAGGGTAATTGCACTCTCATCTTTGTCAAGGTCGATAATAGTTTATGAGGGCCATGCTTCACAAATTTAAGAAGTCAATTGCAGTATTCTAGATGTCAATAGACATATTTGATCCGTCAGGTCACGAATGCTTATTGTAGATTCAAACAGATGCGTTTGGATCCTCCATCTTTCTAATTCTCATTTGTGTCGCTTGTCAAAAATAATATATCAATTTTTCAAGAGACATATCTGATGTAAATAATGGTTGTTGACGCATTCCATTCCTTAGTCGCTTTACTTCTCATTTGTGTCTCCTGTTCAAATCGATATGTATTAGCAGTTAGTAATTCCATTATTTCCTCAAGAGACATACCTGACATGAATGATGGTTCTTAAGACTCTCGTTGTTGATATTGATGTTGAACATCGATTGGCTCTATTGCATAATTAAAGTCAGAGTTGTCCCACCATCCTTGATTATACCCGTTTGAATAAGGGTTATACCACATTCGAGATTGGGTGAAAAATCTCCAAGACTATGGATTGGAGTGTTCAGGTCATTTTGAAATGTGGGACATATGTTGGTTGAATGATCTGAGACATAATAAATTTCACAAGTTGCAACAGCCCATTGATCATTAGAAAAAACACAAGACTCATTACCCCTTCTAGAAATAAAATCCAATCTATCACCAAAATATGAAATGTTAGCAGCCATAAACTAGTAAAAAAAATAAAATAAAAATAAAAACAAGATGAACTCAAAAAGAAACAAATTAATCGGGCACTAGTCCCCGACAACGGCGCCAAAAATTGACAGGTTGTCGAACCTGTACAATAATAAATACCTACTTAAGAAAAAATAAAATTTTTGTATATAGCGGTAAGTAGGGGTGAATCCACAAGGATTGAGGATAATTCGTTTCTTCTAGAGTTCAGAGTAGAGGGATTTTTGGAAAATACAAAAATAACTAATTAACCAACTAATAAAATAACTAATGGAAATAAATAGGAATTAAACCAATAATAAATACGACTCTAGTCCAAGGTACATCTTTTCAGATGCGGACCACTCAACTGATCTTGAAGCAAGGATGATTTAATTACTCACTAAAAGATTAGTTATAGCCATCAACAAGTTCTGACGGCCAACTTTTCCTTACTTTATCGATAGTCAAGGTACGATCGTTAACTATTTCACTAATCAAGAAATAACTCTAGGTACAACTGTAGAATTAAATTTAATTCCCCGATTGTATTAAGAATTAGAAAAACCCAATCCTAACCAACAAAACACGCTACGAGGGTTTGTTTAAGTTAGATCATAGGTTTTCCTAATATGGGACCAATCATACTAGTTGCCACTAGTATTAATCAATCAAACAATTACAGATTCAATCAATTAATCTGCAATAGATTATTAGATGAATTCGAATATCGGACCCATGACATTCAAATAACAATACAATGATAAGAAATTAAACCAGAAAACATACGAATACTAATCAATAAAAGAAATAAGTAAAATAATTCGATCCCACAAATGTTTGAGACTGCATCTTCTAGTTGACCTTCGACTAGAAAAGGAAATTAGTTCTTCATTATTGAGAAAATTTCCAACGCGATGTTCTACAAAAGAGCCAAAGACATGCGGCTCCTAAGAAGAGATATCCAATGACTCCTAGTCTCGTATGGCTGACCAAGAAAAAGATAAGAAATCCTAATGACTAATTGACTAGTCTCTCTGGCCCAAAAGAAAGGAAATTACCCTATTGACTAGTCTCGTAATACTACTAAATTACTACCACTATTTGAAATCAAATTGTCCAACAAATTCCAACCTATTCGAAAAGGAAAAACAATAACAATCCTCTGGTAAAAACAATGTGACCCCACTCTTGAGACTTCACTTCGCAGCTAGATATCGCACTTCAACTCCCTAGCTCTCAGACATGTTGAGCTTTGAATTTGACGTGACCACGTTGATTAGCATAAAAATTCAATGAAAATCACGTCTTTAATTCCTTTTTGCTCCAAATCCCTACAACCAATGATAATTATAAAAAATAAGTAGAATCCATCAATTAACGTAATATTTGATAAAATAAAATAGGGAAATAATCGTAAAATTAATGACAAAATTGCAACCCATCAGATTTATGTCCCCTCCATTTTAAATAGTAATAAAAGTTAGAGGCGGCGTTCCTCCCTGTGTACTGTGTTTGTCATTAAGAAAAGACGTATATTGGCAACATAAATTGTGTTATATAAGACAATTCATCTTAGTGTCATTCATAGTCATAACATACAAAATGAGACATTTCATTAAATATTTTTAAATAATTTCTAATTATAAAGGGAAATCTTTCAATATTTTCTGTCTAGATAAGGATAACAAATATTTATTTTAATATCTATTTTCATCCTTTGTGAAAACATCATTGCTTCTGTTTGCATTTCTACATTAATGAGATACAATATTAATTGTAAATGTCTCGTCTCTCAAATTTACACTGCTTTTATTTTTTCAGATACACATGGTTAAATCATAAATGTCAATAATAACTATGGCCTCGTTTGGAACCTGAGTTTTTTGAAAATTTATCTAAAACTTTACTGTAGTACACTGTAGAAGTTTTTGGAAAAATTTTTAAGATGAAAAACTTTTTTTCCTTTTCTTTCTTTTCTATTTCTTTCTTTCCTTTTTCTTTTCTTTCCTCTCTTCTTCTTCTTCTTCTTCCTTTCCCGTTACCTCTGCCTTCCCAGCAGCCATGGTCCTATCAATTATTTTTCCTTTCTTTCTTTTTCTCTTTCTTCTTTCCTTTTTCTTTTCTTTCCTCTCTTCTTCTTCTTCTTCTTCCTTTCCCCCTCCCCACTTCCCCGTTACCTCTACCTTCCCAGCAGCCATGGTCCTACCAATTTTTTTTCCTTTCTTTCTTTTTCTCTTTTTTCTTTCCTTTTTCTTTTCTTTCTTCTCTTCTTCTTCTTCTTCTTCTTCCTTCCCCCTCCCTCTTCCCTCCCCCGCCACCTCTACCTCGTTCAAGAACCAGCAGCCTGCACGCCCAAAAATTTTTTTCTTTTTCTCTTCCCCTCTTCTCCCTCTCTGCTCCCTTCTCCCCCTCTCCCTCCCGAAGCCAGAGAACCAGTAACGGAAGTTTTTTCATTTTTTTTTTTTTGCTTTCTCTCCCCCTCTTCTCCATCTCCCTCTCCCCCTTTGGCCCAATCTGGTCGCGTTACCAGATCGCAGGCGACTGGTTGCGATCCGGTCGAGCAACCAAATCGCAATTAGGGGAAGGGGAAGGGTGGCCAGGGAAGGGAGGGGAGAAGAGGGGGAGAGGGAGGGAAGGAGAGAAGGAGAGGGAGAGGGAGAAAGGAAGGAAAAAAAAAGGGGGAACGTCGGCTCCGGAATAGGTGGTAGGCGCCGGAAGTGGCCGGTGGCCGGCGATGAAGTTGTGGTGGATCAGGGTGGGGGAAAAAGAAGAAGAAAAGAGGAAGTCTTTTGTGTATTAGATATTTTGAAGTGTGTAGGTTAAAAAATTTGTTAAGTTTTTTTGGGTTCCTGTAGCTAAAGTTGTTAAAAAACTAGTAGCTAAAAAACTTGGTCAAAAAACTCGGTTCCAAACAGGCCTATATGCTTGAATTTGTATTGTGAGAAATTTGTATAGTTCAAAAAGAGAGGAATTTGAAATGAAATGCTGAAGAAATTATAAAAAATTCAATCTATGGAATTTACCAAATTAATCAGCAACACATACCTTAAATCAAGAATTAATTCACACAATCTAAGAGTCAAAACAAAAGGTGTTTAAGAGATGTGCTTAGTCAAAATTATGGTATAATTCCACAATTGCGTTTATAGTTTTGACTTTAATCGCTTTAAAGGTGATAACGCTATGTGAACATAATATTTAATGAGCATATTAATAATATTAATCATTCTAACTACTTGTATCCATTTGTTATATTAGACATGTACATTAAAGTGAGATTCATATTCACACGTACTAATTTCAATTTTGCATTCCAAAATCTAGAGAACACAGCCATATAATCAACATAAGGGAATAATTATAAATTGTTGAAATATTAAAACATAGATACTTGTATAAGCCATATTGATGTTATTATGTATCAATATAACATCAATTGAGAAGTAAATCCAAGATAAAAGCTAAAACAATAAATTAAAGAAATAGTCCTCACCTTTGGGCATAGAAAGACTTCCCAATTCAATTTCTAGCAAACCAACTTGTTTAATAAATTTACTAAATAGTTGAATTATTAGATAAGTAATCTACTGCATCATCGTATCCTACCTTTAGGTCGAATAACGACATGCCAGAGATTCACTCTAAAAGCGAGAAACAATTATTCACTTATAAAACTAAGTATATAGTTGGACAAATTTACAAGTGTGTGATAATGATTCACTTACATCTAACCAAAAAGTTATACACCTTTGGATAATATACAACTCCTTTACAAATATAGAAATGTAATACCTTTGGACAAATTATAGTTCTATAATCATGATTTTACATGAATATAAATAACTATTTAATAAACTTTATCATAATTAGATAACTTTGGTGATAACTAATTAATGACCACTATCACATTTTTATAGGTTCTTTAATCTTAAATTGTCCAGGAATATAAGAATATAATATGGGCTTCCTATCATGTAAGTCTTTCATATGGGCTCCATACCAAATTGGCACCATACATGTTTTTTTTTTTTTTGTATTAACTCAAAGGTGTTTGCATCCGTTTTACGGTCTGCGAATAATCTTTATTCGAGCCGCGTCAGGCCCCATACATGTTTAACATGGGCTCCATATCATGTGAGTCTTTCATGAAAGCACAAAAAGTACTTGCTACTTGAAGTGGACGATAATTGCAAATTTGACTACATAAGAATAATCTAGTGACCAAATAAAAATTTTATACAGTAAAACCTTTATAAATTAATACCCTTAGAATCATAAAAATTCTATTAATTTAAAGAGATATTAATTAATCAATAAATTAATAATTTATTAATTTATTGAGTGTACTTAAAATTTTGTCTAAGAAATATAAACCAATCCATATCTACTTGATTTGTAAGTATAATTTAATTCTATTTATATCTTCAATTATGTAGTAATTGATATCATTTTTATGTTATCAAGATGTCAAAAAGATTTAGGAATACTAAATGATTGATATCTAAAAGATAGATGTCTATACGCATGTGAAATGTTTTCTATTATACTCAATCACATAATGCCTTATGCATTTGTGATTAGTCACGGTTAATTTTGGATGACATTTAGTTACATTTAATATTTAACAAAAAACAATAAACTCATATTTTAGAAAATATAATATGTAATTTTAGTGAATTATTAATTTATTATATGAATGGGACCAAAAGACTATATAAAGTTTTCAAAAAAATTATCTTATGATTTTATTAAAATTATTAATTTAGCTCGTTAGTCCAAGTTGGGATTAAAAAAATTATTATTTAATAGAGGTTATTAATTTATCGAGCATTATTTTATGGAAGTTTTATTGTAATAGCATATCGAGGCAAGTATTAATGAAAGACACCTTAGATAAAGCTATGAAAGCTTTCTTACATTGCCAAACCGATTTGATTATAGCAATTCTGTGCGAGCCTGACATCACATATTGCCAAATACGGCACGATCAAAGTTTCTCACCCGAATAGTAAAAATTTTCCATGTGAGAAAAGGAGCCAAGTCTCAAAATTAAGAAAGCAATCCAGATAAACTGAAAATTTGGGTAAATAAAAATATTATTGGTTACCATCTATGTTAGGCCCCTTAAATTCAATACACATGGCCTTAATAAGGAATAAAAAAAAATCTAACAATAATCGGCTGGCACATCTGCCCAAAACTAGAAAATTGTGTATGGGCTGATAGACTCTTGAGTGTAGATGAATTCCATGAAACCAACACTCAGCCCCAGATAGAATCTGAACGGACTCACGCGGCTGTTACCATTTGTTATGATCATACAATTGAATTCGTCTACAATAGGGCATCCGTATGTAGTAGGCACTATTGAGACTACCTATGAAATTTTTTTTTTTGTTGGACATGATAAACTTACACTTATTTATATAGATAGTGGGAGTGGAGGGACTTGAAGAGAATTAAGGAGAATTCGAAGGGGTTGAATCACCACCGATCGAGACAGATACATTGACGACATTTCCAGAAAAGTCTGGATTTTAAAATGTAGGCAAGTAGATTTGATCCCTTGACCTACATCCAATTAGAGTTTTAAATCTCTCTTGGAAGCTACTTAAAAAATCTATGATAGTGGAAGTTTGGCTGTGTGCTAATACAAGTTAGTTCAATTGGTAAGAATAGATTACTTCTTCACAAAAGATCGCATGTTCGAATTCCATTGCGGATATGAGAGTTGTGTTGGTGGACAATCTGTAAGTGCCTCTATAAATGATTTATGGCTCCAGCGGCCTGCTCTGACCCATGGTGGTGACTGGAGCAGAACTCACCCAATTTTTTTTTACCAATAAAAACAAGAGAAGTTGGCTTTGTGGTTTAGGAATCAACGGTACGTGGTTCGATAAATTCACAGGACATCCGAAAGCAGAAGGTAGTTCACAGCACTAAAAGCGCCATGGGCTACAATGAGCGGGGGCCAACATGGTAAACAAATCTCAGGAAATGAAAAGAAGGGGGGAAGGGGGGTGGAAATTATTTGGGACCGATTATGCTATTTTAAGGAGGGCAAAGTGCATATAAAATGTAAAATTTAAAATTAAAATCTTATATGAATTGGAACAATAAATTGAGGTCAAATGACATTTAAATATTTTATAAATAAGAAAAGCCACACAAACAAGAATCAGTTGATAGTGTGGTGCATTTGAGTTTGCATATATTACAAAAAATAAAAACTACCAAATTAACTAAACAATGGACTTGTAATTACAAATTAGTGAATTTACCAAACAAATTATGGTAACATATACTTATGCTTAAAACATAATATGTGATTGTAGACTAGATTAATGGTACAAGTATAACATAACATCATTTACCGATTAATTTCTACACTTTGATTCAATGTAGATGTTTTTTTTTGTAATACGTATGTATTTTTTTTAAGGCAAATATTTGTGCAAAATTAGATGAGTAAATTCAACATTCATTTTATAGTACATACAAATTGACTTGAATGGTCTTACATTTCAGGATCTGCAAGGAAGAACGGGCATGAGCTGTTGACGGGTGCTTCTTTTTTTTTTTTTTTGAGAAAACCTTACCTCCTAGAGTACCACACCACAAATACAAAGGTTTAGTAAACATGAAAATTAGGATAACCTAACCTATCCAACTTGAGGTCTCCGCGAACCAATCGTGGCAGTTGCAACAAAGAATCATACACTATATTGGATTCTAACTCCGTTCCAACCTTAGATAATCGATCTGCAGGAACATTCGCTTGACGGTAACAATGAGTGACGGATTGAAAGAAATGCCGAAAAGTTAGCAATTGATCCGGTTCTCGTTGCAAACCCCATGGGCATCTACTAACTCCCTTAACCCTTTGGACTAGAAGTAAAGAATCTGATTCCAAATGCAGGCAACAGAAACCTCGCATAACACACAGCTTAACTCCAAATAACAAAGCCTTCAATTCTGAATGTAAACTCGACATGTCACCCCAATAACACGGGAAACCTAACAAAAACATCCCTGAACTATTCCTCAAAACCCCCCCACCACCACTCCTTCCCGGATTACCCAGAGAACAACCATCAGTGTTCAGTTTGGATATCGTCAAGAGTGGAGGGATCCACCTGACCAGGATGAACTTAGAGATTTTTTTCCAACCCACCAGTGAAGAGTAAAAACATGGCCACGAGAACCTTCCAACTCTCATGTCTGTAAAATGTACTTGGAAAATATCAAAGAGATCAGAAAGAACAAAACTATAAATCTGTATGACCGACAACACCTTCCCTTCCCACACCGCCACATTCCTAGCTTTCCAAAGATGCCAGCAAATCAGCGATGGGCAACAACTGATAAACCAATCTAAGCCACTTGTTTTTAGCTGGCCGCAGCCACCACTAAATGACTGCATGCTTTACCGTTGAAGGAGTAGCAAATTCACCAATCTCTACTTGAAACGAATGCCAAACTTGCCAAGGGACTTCACCTGCATAAAAAACATGATCAATCGAATCCAATCCAGGATTTTGGCAACAAACACAACGCGATGGTCCGCACACCCCAAAACGCTGCAACACCTCCATCACCGGCAGTCGCCAAGATAGCATCCTCATCATAAAGAATGAGATTTTTGCTGGCAAGGCCTTCACCCAATGTAGAGGAAAAAATAGACGTATTGGCAACCTTGCGGACCACATTATATGCTGAAGAAAAGGAAAAGGAACCAGAAATATCCAAATCCCATACCATCCTATCAGGTTGCTTAGAAAAACATTAGGAGAGGTAATCTGCAGAACCGTAGATACAATATTTTCTGGAAGCCACTGACGAAGCATTGGAGTGTTCCATTGACTATTTAAAACAAAGTCCGCCACTGTGTGATCTCCAAAAATCTCGATCTGCTGCCACAAAGGACCTGTACCAATCCAATTCTCATGCCAGAAGTTTAACAAGCCATTCTGCAACACCCACTGAATATGGGAATCTGCCAAAGACTGATATGTGACCAATCTCTTCCAAGTTATCGATTGTAATGGGTGAAACTCTGCTTCACAAGCATGCAAATTATGTAAATATTTAGAGTGCATAAATTCAGCCCAAAGGGATTGACGTTGCCTTAAAGACTACCATAACTTCAATGAAAAAGCATCAAACACATCAGCCAAAGCCCTCACTCCCACACCCCCTTCGGCATACGGCTTACACAACGATTCCCATCCAATCCAATGATACCGATGTTGGGGAAACCGGGTAATTTCCCACTCAAAATTCAACTAGTGATTAAACCGATTCAGTAATTCCCAGGAAAGATCGTCAAATCAATTTCCTTAGACAGAATTACCATTCCAAGTAAATTCCCAGGAAAGGCTGGAGGGGTCACAAGCGGTCCCACTTAAAACCCAGTCTCCTAGACAGAATTTACGTGCACGTATATTATCACAACTAGACCCGTGTATACATAAATAATATGTAAACACGAATAATAAAAATACACCCAAATGAATCGTATAAAACACTACAAATAAACCCGACAAATATATTGAATACTATACTACAATAGAAAAGAAACTACTAAATAAATGCGGAATAAATAAAAGAGATAAGGAAAGAACGCACCCGAAAAATTGATAACGGAGTTCGGCTAATTTTGCCTACTCTCCGAGCACCACTCAAACAGCCTGCTCTTATAATTTTAGGAGAAGAAAGAATTACAAGAGAATCACAAAAATCTTTATTGGTGTAATTCTCTTGTTTTTGGTACATATTCAATTGAGAAGAAGAAGTGCTTATTTATAGCTAATAATCACCTCCCTTCAAAGCTAAACCACCGATGTGGGATTTGGCAAAAATTAGGCCAAAGAAATAAAGTCAACAAGTGTTGGTTTGTAAAAGTCAACAAGTGTTGGCTTGTAAAAGTCAACAAGTGTGGCTTTGAATTCAACAAATCTCCACCTTGGCATAATTTCTAATCCCACCAAAAATACAAATCTTCTCCCACAAATAACAACCGGTCCTTGCGGTGCTTCCAAATTTGCGCCTTCAGGCGCCAACTCAAATGTGCAGGGATGTTGACCAAGTCTAAACAATGTTCAAACTTGGACCTTGTAACCACCTTGGTCAGCATATCTGCAGGATTCTCCGCAGTTCGAATCTTCTGGAGAAGAATCTCCTCTTCTTCGAGAATTTCCCGCACAAAGTGATAGCGAACATCAATGTGCTTCGTTCTTGCATGCAAGATTTGGTTCTTTGCTAAGTGAATAGCACTCTGACTGTCACAAAACACGTTAATATGTTTTTGACCAACTCCCAAATCTTCAAGCAATCCTTGAAGCCAAATTGCTTCCTTCACAGCTTCAGTAATCGTCATATACTCTGCCTCTGTTGTAGACAAAGCCACTGTTGACTGCAAAGTAGACTTCCCACTAACTGGTGCCTTGGCAAACGTGAACAAGTAGCCAGTTGTAGAACGTCGCTTATCCAAATCACCTGCATAGTCAGAATCACAATATCCAACTACACATTGACCAAGTGATTCATCCTGTTCAAAAACTAATCCAACATCTACCGTATTTTGGATATACCGTAGAATCCATTTCACAGCTTGCCAATGACCCTTGCCCGGATCATGCATAAACCTGCTCACCACACTAACTGCCTGTGAAATGTCTGGTCTCGTACACACCATTACATACATCAAGCTACCAACTGCATTAGCATACGGGACTTTCGCCATGTATGCTCGTTCTTCATCCGTTCTTTGGAGATAATAAGCTACTAAGTTTCAAATGAGGAGCAAGCGGAGCACTTACAGGTTTTGAATCTCCATTCATACCAAAACGCTGTAGTACCTTATTCAAATACTGCTTCTGTGTCAGACAAAGCTTGCCTCTCGTTCTATCCCTACTTATCTCCATGCCGAGAATCTTCTTGGCTTCTCCCAATTCCTTCATCTCAAAACTCTTTGCTCAACTGAGCCTTCAATTTGTCAATTTCAACTTGGCTCTTTGACGCTATCAGCATATCATCAACGTACAAGAGTAAATAGATGTAGGAATCATCTCGTAACTTGCACAAATATACACAATGATCGTATTTGCTTTTTGTGTACTTCTGACCCATCATGAACTGGTCAAATCGTTTGTACCATTGTCTCGGTGATTGTTTCAATCCGTACAACGATTTGCTCAGTTTACAAACCCAATTCTCTTTACCAGCAACTTTGAATCCATCTGGTTGAGACATATAGATTTCCTCCTTCAAGTCACCGTGAAGGAACGCGGTCTTCACATCAAGTTGAGCTAGCTCCAAATTCAACTGCGCTACCAAAGCCAACAAAATTCTAATAGAGGAATGTTTAACAACTGGAGAAAATACCTCATTATAATCAACTCTCTCCTTCTGAGCGTAGCCTTTAGCCACCAATCTTGCTTTGTAGCGAACATTATTCTTGTCAGGAAATCCTTCTTTCTTTGCAAATATCCATTTGCATCCAATTGCCTTCTTACCCTTCGGTAGTTGTGTCAATTTCCACGTCTCGTTCTTCTGAAGCGATTGCATCTCTTCTTCCATAGCATCTTTCCATCTATCATTTTCTGTACTTCGAACTACTTCGAAAAATGTGGATGGAACATCATCAAACAACTGGAAGTACATAGGCCACCATATCAGCAAAACGAGCAGGTTTTTGAATTTCTCGTCTTGGCCTATTTACGGCAATTGACTCTTGCTGCTGTGGAGGTCCTTGGGTAGAAACCTCTTTCTCATCTGACTCCTCTTCTGCCATGGGAGAGTCACTGATGGTGCTGTTTGTTGGGCTCACCATTATTTGCTCAAACTCCACCTGTTTCAGCGTACACTCCACCTGTTGCGGAGTACCACTGGTCCCTTCTTGTATTACATTTTTCAACATGGCAGATTCATCAAAAGTAACATCCCTGCTAATAATGGTCTTCTTTGCTGCTAGACACCACAAACGGTATCCCTTAACCCCAACATTAAAGCCCATAAAGAGAGCTTTCTTTACACGTGGATCCAATTTTGATTCATTTACATGATAATATGCAGTAGAACGAAAAATACGTAAAGAATCATAATCTGTTACAGGTTTTTCAGACCATACCTCTAATGGAGTCTTGCCACCTATTGCAGACGATGGTAAACGATTGACGAGATGTTGAGCGTATGTCACAGCCTCGGCCCAAAACTTTCTACTTAACCCAGCATTAGACAGCATGCAACGTACTTTCTCCACTAGTGTCTTGTTCATACGCTCTGACACTCCATTCTGCTGCGGTGTTCTTCTAACTGTGAAGTGCCGAACTATGCCACACTCATGGCATATCTTTTGGAAGGGATCACTCTTGTATTCTCCACTGTTGTCTGTTCGGAGAATCTTGATCTTTCTTCCCGTCTGATTTTCAATCTGGGCTTTCCATTTAAGGAAAATCCCTAGCACCTCATCCTTACTCTTCATAGTAAACACCCAAACTCTTCTGGAAAAATCATCAATAAAAGTGACAAAATAGTACCTGCCACAAAGGGATGGAGTTTTGGCAGGTCCCCACACATCTGAGTGCACATAATCCAAAATACCCCTGGTATTATGGATACTTGTGCCAAATTTCACTCTTCTTTGTTTTCCCAGAACACAATGCTCACAAAATTCTAATTTGCAAGCTTTTGTACCTTTCAACAATCCTTGTTTGGCAAGATTTTGCAAGAATTTTTCACCAGCATGTCCCAATCGCATGTGCCACAATTTTGTTGCCTCCGCATCCTTCTTGCTATTGGAAGATGTTACTGCTGCTACTGTCCCAATAATTGTATTACCTTGGTAGTAATACAGATTATTTTTCTTTACACCTTTCAACATCACAAGTGCTCCCGAAGTTACTTTAAGAATTCCATCTCGCATCTTCACTTCCAGACCTTTTGACTCCAAGAGTCCCAAGGAGATGAGATTCCTTTTTTTCACCAGCATGTCCCAATCGAATGTGCCACAATTTTGTTACCTCCGCATCCTTCTTGCTACTGGAAGATGTTACTGCTGCTACTGTCCCAATAATTGTATTACCTTGGTAGTAATACAGATTATTTTTCCTTACACCTTTCAACATCACAAGTGCTCCCGAAGTTACTTTAAAAATTCCATCTCGCATCTTCACTTCCAGACCTTTTGACTCCAAGAGTCCCAAGGAGATGAGATTCCTTTTCAAATTCGGCACGTATCGAACATCCTTCAAGATTCTGGTGGATCCATCATGATTACGCAGTTTGATTGAACCTATCCCAACTGTTTTACATGGAATGTCATTTCCCATGTAAACAACTCCACCATCAAGTTCTTCAAATTCGAAGAACCAATCTCGCATGGGAGACATATGATAGGTGCAACTTGAATCCAAAATCCACTCATCTGAATGGGATGTTAAAAGTGATACAGCCAAAGAGAAATCTGATTCCGCATCACTTTTGCACTCTGCAACATTTGCGTCTTGTGGAGTTTTCCCTTTCTTCTTCAATTTTGGACAGTCTTTCTTCCAGTGCCCTTTCTCACGGCAGAAAGCACACTCATATTTGGCAATTCTACTTTTCGATTTGGACCTTCCTCTTCTCCCCTTTGATTGGCTTTGTTGACGACCTCTTGCCACTAATGCTTCATCTGCTGTAGCTACTTTCTTCTTCATTTTATCCTGCTTTCTCAATTCACGACTATATAAAGCAGAACATACAGCATCTAAAGACACATTTTCCTTCCCATGAAGTAACGTAGTTTCCAAATGTTCAAATTCATCAGGAAGGGATGATAACAACATCAAAGCCAAATCTTCATTTTCAAATTTTACATCTAAATTAAACAGGTCTTCTACTACTTGATTAAACATAGTGATGTGTTCATTCATAGTAGTACCTGGTTGGTAATCGAATCGGAACAATCTCTTCTTCATAAGGAGTTTATTCTGACCACTCTTTTTCAGAAATTTTTCCTCCAATGCCCTCCACAATTTCCATGCAGAAGTCTCGTTCTTGAAAGCATACTTTTGCTCTCTGGACAAACAAGATCGAATAGTTCCGCATGCCAACCGATTTATGGTACTCCACTCCTTCTCTTCTATGTCATCTGGTTTCTTTTCTTCAATGGCAATGTCAAGACCCTGTTGGAAAAGGGAATCCATGACCTCGCCTTGCCACATGCCGAAATGGCCAGTACCGTCAAATGTCTCCACCGCCACCTTCAAACTTGACATTGGAATTCTCGACCATGTGGACGAGGAAGCCGATGCCCCAGATATAATTCTTGACGTGGAATCGTTTGATGCCATTACAGACTCAAATAATAATATTCAATATATAAAAAATACAAATAGGGCCAAAGGACGAACCTTCGGCTCTGATACCACTTGTTGGGGAAACCAGGTAATTTCCCACTCAAAATTCAACTAGTGATTAAACCGATTCAGTAATTCCCAGGAAAGATCGTCAAATCAATTTCCTTAGACAGAATTACCATTCCGAGTAAATTCCCAGGAAAGGCTGAAGGGATCACAAGCGGTCCCACTTAAAACCCAGTCTCCTAGACAGAATTTACGTGCACGGTGTATTATCACAACTAGACCCGTGTATACATAAATAATATGTAAACACGAATAAAAAAATACACCCAAATGAATCGTATAAAACACTACAAATAAACCCGACAAATATATTGAATACTATACTACAATAGAAAAGAAATTACTAAATAAATGCGGAATAAATAAAAGAGATAAGAAAAGAACGCACCCGAAAAATTGATAACGGAGTTCGGCTAATTTTGCCTACTCTCCGAGCACCACTCAAGCAGCCTGCTCTTATAATTTTAGGAGAAGAAAGAATTACAAGAGAATCACAAAAATCCTTATTGGTGTAATTCTCTTGTTTTTGGTACATATTCAATTGAGAAGAAGAAGTGCTTATTTATAGCTAATAATCACCTCCCTTCAAAGCTAAACCACCGATGTGGGATTTGGCAAAAATTAGGCCAAAGAAATAAAGTCAACAAATGTCGGCTTGTAAAAGTCAACAAGTGTGGTTTTGAATTCAACAACCGAGACCCTCTCTCAGACCTTCCCCATAGAAAATTCGCAAATGCTTTCTCAAGGGTGCGGAGAACACCCTTCAGAGGAGCCGAAGCAGCAAGGACATGTATAGGCATAGATGACAAAACACTTTTGAGTAACACTAACCTCCCTCCAGACGACAAAAGCTTCTCCTTCCAAGACAAAACTCTCTTAGCAACCGAAGTGCAGATATCTGAAAAATAACTGCTTTTCCTTCTCCCTGAATAGAGAGTACAACCAAGATATTTAAGAGGAAGTGACTTGGCATGAAAACCAGAGATTTGTGAAATAACACATTTACAAGGTAAACTCAAAGCCTCGTGAGCAATAAAGCAGCTTTTTTGACAGTTAAGTTGCTGCCTAGACACACTACAATAGGCCTCCAAGATACTCATAACTTTCTTCAAAGTACATTTAATTCCACTACAAAAAAATAATCACGTCATCCGCATAAGCTAGATGCGTGACAATAGGACATCTAGGAGGAACCTTAAAGGGAAGAAAACCTCTCTGACCTACCAAAGAATTCAGCAATCTAGATAAAACCTCCGCCTCAATAACAAAGAGAGCCAGCGAAATGGGATCTCCTTGGCGCAACCCCGAGTTGACTGAAAAAAAAACCGCAGGGGGAGCCATTAATAAGAAACGAAAAACCAAACATTAGAAATTAACCGCCAAATCATATCAATCCACTGCTCACCAAAACCAAAACGTCGCAGCACTTGCAACAAAAAGAGCCATGAGACTCTGTCGTAAGCCTTGGCCATATCCAACTTCAAAACCACATTCCCCCCTGATTAGACTGCCGAATTCCAGAAATCAGCTCTTGAGCCAGCAAAACATTATCTGAAATTTGCCTTCCTCTGACAAAACCACTTTGCTGAGGCGAAATAATCTTAGGAAGTAGTCGAGACAATCTAACCGATAAGACCTTTGAGACCACCTTGTTGATAAAGTTACACAAACTTATAGGACGAAATTGTGTAAAGTCTTGTGGAGACTGCACCTTTGGAATCAAAACTATTGAGGTTGAAGAGATACTTCTAGGCAAAACCTCCCCACAAAAAAACTAATAACTGCCGCATATACATCCTCAGCCACAATGTCCCATGCACACGTAAAAAACTTACCCGAGAAGTCATCCGGACCAGCCGAGCTATCACCATCCATAGAAAACACCACCAACTTAACTTCTTCCTTGGATGGAATTTCCTCCAACATCACATTATCCTGTGCAGAAATTAATTTAGGGATAACCTCAAGAGTTTCGAAGGATTGAGCATGGGACTCAGCCGTGAATAAACGTCTAAAAAACGATCCTGCCTCTCCCTCAATATCAGATGTACTGTCCAACCACTTCCCAGTGGACGACTTGATGTGATGGATTAATGATGTACTTTGGCGTTCCGCCACCACAGAATGAAAATACTTGGAGTTCCTATCGCCATCCTTTAACCACTTAATCCTAGATTTTTGTTGCCAAAACATATGCTCAACTCCATGAGAACGCCTTAGCTGGGCTTGTGCTTCATGTAACACAACTAAATTGGCCTCAGACGGATCAGCATCATAACTAAACTCGGCTTTGAGAGCACGTTGTTCCGCCACCTTTACAGCTTCAAAGATATCACCAAAAACCTCGTGCGACCATGTTCGTAATGCCACCTTTACATTTCGAAGCTTCGCAGCAAGGACCTTTAATGGTGGCCCTGAAAAACTCCCGTTCCAATTGCACCTAACAACGTCCAACAGCTCCGGTTTAGATGTCCAGAAATTCAAGAAACTAAATGGTTTTGGCTTGTTATCCAATTTTGTTATAGCCGATAATAACAATGGAGCGTGATCTGAGAGGTCTCTACACAAATGTTGAATACCAAAAGTTAAGCCCAAACTAGAAGAAACCTGATTCATAAGCAACCTGTCTAATCTCTTCCATATACGCGCCCGACCATGTCTATTATTGCACCATGTGAAAATAGATCCCGAATACCCCACATCAAAAATCCCAGCCTGAGACATAAAGTTCAAAAAATCCCAACCTTCCTCTGGTCTAAACGGCACCCCACCCCTTTTCTCCTCCTCTGAGACAATAACGTTAAAATCCCCCACAATAAACCAGGCAGACTGAGTCGGTTTATCCACAAGAAGGCTATTCCATAATTCTACTCGTTCAAGGGCAGTGCACTTGGCGTGGACAAATGAAAAGATAATAGGTAAAGCAAATATTGCGGAACCAATTTGTAACGACAAATGTTGACTAGATTATCCAACTATACAACAAAAATAGAGGCTTTATAAAAAATCCAAATATCACCCGTACTATTAAATACTGCGTGCTCCATATTAAGTCTCATCCTGATCGAATGGATTTCTGCAGCTTGAATTTTTGGTTCACAAATAGCCAGTAATTGAATGGAATGGTGGTTTACCAAATACCTCAATTTTCGAAAATTTGGGGCGCGAGACACACCCCTAATATTCCAAAACATAAACTTAATCATTGAGACAAAGAAGAGGAAGAATTTGAGGAAACCTTGGCTTTCGATCGCGGCAAACGATCAGATGAAAATTTAGCACGAATACCTTTTGGCTTTCCATGTGTCACCACCTGAAAACCTTCCTCATGCTGGAGCTTTTCACTGACTTGTTGAATGATTGGGTCAAGATTAAAGATATTCGCAACCGCAGATGATTGTATAGCCTGCAGATCCTCCATCACACCACAAGGAGATATATCAATGACAAGCGTATTCTGCTCCAGCAGAACGGGCCTGCTGGTTTTCCTTTCCAGCCATGAGTTCCAAATTGTCCGTTTGCCTGTTTGAAGGATCAACAGTGGGAGCCGCCGTTATAGTGTCTCCCAGCCCATCAAGAGCAGGCTGCTGAGACACCACCACCTGAGTATCAGAGCGTGAACATGTAGCAGGTTTTGTGAATACCCCAGTGCAAATATTTGCGCCTTCGGCAGAAGGTGCCGTGACTTTGGGGGTTAGTGAAGGCCCCTCCTTATCAACGACACCCACATCCTCCTCCATAGGAACAGCCACGATGTTTGGATCCACCTCTTTCCCAGATTGATCATCCTGTCTACCTACGGTGCCCAAGTCAGGCAAAGAACTAGGTTGAAAGTGTATATGACCATCTTGTTTCTTGGAAGCTAACGACCTCTAAATTCTAAGATCTGGATATAGCACATGACAATCCTCTTGGATATGTCCTTGCCTAAAGCAATGAGAGTAGTATTTAGGCAAATTTTCTGGAATTAGAGCTTGGCAAAAGCCCTCATGATCACCATTACCGATCCACACCCTGGGAGTAAGCGGTTTTAACAAATCTACTTCTACACACACCCTAGCAACACTCGGCTTGGAAGCCACCATGGTTGCAGAATCCACAAACAAAGGGCTCCCCAACACGCTCACAATCTGGAATAAGCATTCTTTGTTAAAGTAATGCAGCGGCAACTTTGGTAATTTAAACCAAATTGGAACCACCGAAGGCTCCTTGTCCACATGGAAAGCAGGAGACCATTTGAAGACACGCATAGGAGCACCATAAACGTACCAAATACCTCTAGCCCAAATCCGATGGAAATCCACCTCATTCCCCAAATTAATCACCACATGTCTGGAGTCTAACAAACCTACCTTAGCAGTCTCTTTTACATCGAGTGATAAAAAGAATTTCCTGAGATCCTCCATAGAAGAACGACCCTTAGAAAATTTACCGACCAAAGCAAATTTGTATGGAGCAGCAAGTGTGGCCAGATCAGTTTGAGAAAAAAGAATCGCAGGTTCCCCCCGATGAGTCGAAGACACTGCCTTGACAGTCAAATTGGGCTGAGAAGCTGCATTACCAAAACGTTCAGAAAAAGATTTGTTTTGGAATGAAAGGTCGTATGTAGTAGGCACTACATAAAAAGTCGTATGTAGTAGGCACTATTGACTATTCGAACATTCGACCTTTTATGTGTGTGTGTGTGAGAGGTAATTCATTATTAATGTATGTTTCTATATATAAGTATGTATTTATGATATATGTAATTTCTGAGTATTTTATATATGTTTAGATATAAATAATTGAATATAATTGATTTTTTTTTTACCAAGAACTAGATAAAATTTTCATAATCTTGAAGCTAGTATGATAAATACTGAACTTTCATAAAATAAGTGCTCAAACAGTTTGTGACGAAATTAGCCAGTCACAAGGGCTTCCCATTAGCTAAACTAAACAACTGGATTGAAAAAGCAAATTTGGCCTGAAGTAAAAGTACTACTCCAGGAGCATGAAGTGCATAATAAAGTTATAGACTTGTTCAATGATGGCAGCGCAATTTCCAGAAAAGATCAGCTTGCAACCAATCCACTATCATGCGGTAAGCGTCCTGTGTTAAATGAATTCCATCCCAGCTGATGTATCTTTCGGGATCAGGGCAAGTTGTAACACCTGGAAATCCACACATTCGTGTCTGATTGAAGTTGTACAGCCATATGCAATGATTTTGGTCGAACTCGTCGACTTCGCTTTCTAGCCCAAACTTTGTAAGAAAAATTGGCAGATAGCCCATCAGAAAGTTTCCAGGAACCACTATTGTCTTTGCTCCAAAACTAATAACTTTCTCAACAGCATGCTTAATTTTGGCAACAACTAGAGGTGCCAAGTCTTGAATTCCAAGCGTATCTCTAGCCTCATCAAAGTATTGAAGGAATGCATAATTATAATCGTTGCCCCCGATTTCACCCACCATAAATAGAGCGTTTTGAAGCTTCCTTTCACAATCATTGTGGCAAAAATTGTGAAAGTGATCTTTCATCCACTGAAGTTGTACGTCAAGGGAACTGTTGGTCACTGGATTTCTAACATGATGACGGGCGAGAACAGCTGATGATAGTGCCGTAGCACCGGCTACGGCAAAATTTGCTCCATGCTCAAAATTTGCCTTTGTATCCTTGATCGGATTCACAAGAGGTAGATCCAGCGCCTGGGCAATGTAGTCAATCATAAGAAGTCCATTAGAGCAACGGCCAGTGGCTTTGCGGTGGGAGAAGGTCTGACCGTAGGGGTTTCTGGCGAAAGGTAAAGCGACTCCAAGTGGAGATTTCCTGATCAAATTCCCAGTGTCTGATATGGAGTCCCCAAGTTGGTACACTTGATCAAAACGGCAGGCACTCAGGAGAGGACTAGCATCAGCGGATGGTGAAGGAGAAAGAAGCAGCAAAGCAGATGCAATAACAAAGAAAACAGCAGCAATGCTCATGCCCTTGACAGCCATTATTGCTCAGAAAACAAAATGTTTTAACTAATCCGTGGGGCATGTAATATTACTACGTAGTACTATCAAGGTTGCTATGTAATTATATAGGATTGAGAAAGTGTTATAAACCTGTTGGAACTTGGATAAAAAATTTGAATCCGTAGGCAAAACCTAACTGGATTTGTTCTGCATATGTCAAACCAAAACAAAATACAGCCAAAGTAGTACTATACAAAAATGTAATAAGCAGTTTTCTAGATGGAATTGACTTGTTTTTAGATAAGGTCACTAATCCTATAAACCTGTTGGAACTGGGATCAAAACTTCGAATCCATAGGCGAAACCTAACTGGATTTGTTCTGCATATGTCAAACCAAAACAAATTACAGTCAAAGTAGCACTACACAAAAATGTAATAAGCCGTTTTCTAGGCGAAATTGACTTGTTTTTAGATTAAGGTCACTAGTCCTGCTCTTATTCAACTTACAAATCTAGCACCCATTCTACTAGGATTCAAGTATAAGATGCAATTCCACTAGTGATTGAACGACATAGAAGTTGTACGGAGACAAACAACTTTACAAGTTTGACTAACATAATACTACTAGAAACAACCAGGCAAGGCGCAGCCTGGGCCCTCGAAAAAATCAAACTAAATACTTTGGGAAGATTATTTTGCAGGATAATGAACAAAAACATGAGGGCAAAATTTTTCTTAGAAAGGAAACCCAATTATTTACAATAATATATAAGATCATTGAAGTAAGCCCTGTTTCTTGTCAGCTACAATAGTGCTTTTAGATCTTGTTTTATTTGGATAAAAAGGAAGCAAAAAATGGTGAAAAGTAAATACATTGTGAATATGAAGCTACTTCAATAACCAAATAGTTGTTCCACGTTCCTAACTATCAAGTAGTTTTAGTAGTAATATATAATCCAATATAGTCTAGTTCTATTTCAGCATAAATAAACATATAATTGGATCGTTTGAGCTCCTGAGCAAGATGCAAACTTAATAGAACATAGCATGATGTATATCATATCACCACACTTTTACTGCAGCGATTTTGCCTGTGCTGGATAAGGGGAAGATGGTTTCTTTTCTACAATATCTCATAGTTGATCTATTAATTCAGCCTTATCATTAGCTCATCTTGTATGCACGTGTCTTCAAGGCAAGGCTACCTTTTGTTTCAGCTGGTGATCGAGATAATTTGTTGTAGCAATAGAGGACTGAGCAACCAATTTGAGCACCATCTTTGTTGTTGAAGAATTGATCCTTGTTACTTGATTGCTAGCATGATACAACAGAGGCGTCAACGTGGGCAGCAACATTTTATGCAAGATCCTGATGCTTGATTGGATCGCCAAGGTAACTTGAGCTAGCTCTTTAGATGTGCATGCTTTGACGATATTTGTTCGGCGTCTCTTTGACCTTCATATTATAGATCAAAGTGCTGGATAAAAAATATTAGCATGAGCTTCTCAATAAAAGATGCTAGTTCAATGCATAGCTTGACATACTATATCTTTTTCAGAGTAAACTTTCACCTGATTATAGTTTTATATTCTAAATTTATAATTTAGTTTCTGGTGGGCATGTATAGTTGACAAAAGATGTAAATCGTGTGATATTTGGAAGTTAAGGGTGCCATTATAAATCGTGAAATCATGATCACATGGTTCTATAAACTAAAACAGATTCTTGCACTTATAAATTGATTATCTTAACTATTAAGCATCATTTTGAAAGGGCTGCAAACTCTGGGAACTACCAAGACTTAGAGTGCGTTTGATAAAATTGAAGTTTGAAATCTGAAATTTAAAATCTGAATCTATTTAGTTATTGAATTGTTAAGTATTAAATTTAATACATTTAAGTGCATATGACATTCAGTGATAAGTGAATAACTTATCACTTAATTTTGGGAGCCAGTTTTTCCTAGTAAATTCAGTGCCACTTAATTAATTCAGAAGTCCAATTTTTAGTTATCAAATTATATGAATATTTTAAAATCTGAATCTATTAAATTTAAGTGCCGAACTAGGTTATCAAACAGAGCCTTAGACTTATGCTGTAATTTAGGATCTCGATATCTTTCAAGTAAAATTGAAAGCCAAATAAGGATTCATGAAGCTGAACCCATGGCAATAAATCAATGTAAGGATATACTCACAAATTAAACTGGAAAGTAGAATAGACTCTTTGTATCAAACTAAGAAAAACTATGTTTTGCTTTGGATGTCAAAGCTCTTTGTCCTATCTCTCAGATTAGGAGTTTTTGTTTTTGTAAAATCAAACAATGCATTCATAGATATTTGGATACCGTATGAGTTCAGAGGTGTAGAAAAAAGACACTAATCGCACTCAAGCTTGTCGAACTATGAAGATGTAGTACCTTAGCAACTATTTCCATTCCCACCTGATAATAATGTCTCTCCTATAGTTTGAGTTACATCAAACTCAGGAAACATTCCAGGAACTTTGCCACACACTTCTATAATCGCAGAGTCTATAATAGTAGAATAATCTTAAAAACTTTTCATTAAGCAAATTATTTATTCTTGCATTCAAAGTATCATGGCAATCATTGTTGGATATTAGCAACAGCTGACTATTACATAACTCATCCATTTTTCTAATCAGCCTTCTGACAACTTTTGCATTTTGTGGCTCCTTCTTTTCCCCCTCCTGAGCAAACTAAAGCTAAAAGTCTAAACTAAAGACCAAATAGTCTATGTAAAATAAAAATAAAAGTATAAGCACGACATTCAATTCCTAACATAGTATTTGATTGAAAACAATACATAAATAGTTTATAACTTCCCAATAGAATGCAAAAAACCTCGCATTGAAAAGTTGACAAACAAAAGCAAAACTCTGAACATAATAAACAAAGTAAAAAACCAGAATTGCTATAGAGACCACATTGAGTTTTAAGACAAACCTTACGAAAGGAGAGCCAACTTGAAGGAGCAAAACATATGAAGGCTATAAAAAAAGATGCCAATCATGTCCCCCAAAAAAATTAAAGAGAGAAATATCAGCCATACATAGGATAAGGAGACAAAAAAATGGAAAAAAAGAGCAAAGTCTATACAATACGTAAAAGCTGAAGTCCATGATTTGCAGCATGAAATTAAAGTAAAAGGAAAAGAAGCACACCAGAGAAACAAATGGCAGGAGCAACAGAGTCGAAGGTCACTTGTTGTATGTTTCTCCCAAAAGAAACTAACATTAATTCCATCTTGATCTAGAGAGACTATTAATGATTCAGGGCTACTGTTAATTTCTTCTGGTCATTATGCAAACACACCAAAAAAGCAAGAAACATCAATACGTATTGAGAGAGAGAGAGAGAGAGCACTCAAAAAGGAATAATATGCAGAAAATACAAACTAAGTAAGAGGAAAACCTAAGTTGATGATTTTCACTATTAAAAGATAATATAGGGAAAAAAAGAAAGAACTATACCAGAGTGAAAAAATGATAAGAGCTAAACCTATGTATCAATTCATCCATCACCAAACCAGAAATACAGAAAAAACAACAATGTTAGTGTGATTAATTATTAAAAGAAACAAATAAGAAATAAGGGTTGAAAGTAATAGCGGCCAGAGGAAGAACAAATGTGAGGTAGGGTTTCTGTGTATCGTGTTGCGGCTTTAAGAGGCGAGATTTTTTTTTTTTGGTTTTTCTTTTTTAGACTAAATTTGACAAATTGAAGAAAACAAGGGAGGAAAAAATTCAACTAAAATAAAGGAAGTTGCCACTTGTCAAAAGAAGAGTTAGCCACTTGTTAAGAAATTATTGTTCTTTACAATAATAGGTCTTGATTTGAGGTAAGAGGCAAAACCAATAGAGCATTGCTCTTTACAATAATAGGTTTTGATTTGAGGTAAGAGGCAAAACCAATGGAATAGTAACTTCTTGTTGCAGCAAAATTGCAAAAGAATGTAGGAAGTGAATACGCAATCTCGAAAATGCACCCTCAGCCCACATTTTAGTGTATCTTCACAATTTCTGGAGAAAACACACCCTCAAAACGCGGGGTATCGGCCCGCATATTCAGTCTGCATATTTCACTTTTCCATAAAACAAAACTTTGCTTAATATGCCATTTTTCTTCTTTTTATGCCTAAAACACATGCATTTCACTTATTTCTTCAAGTTTCTTGATCAATCAACATTTGTATTCACCATTAACATCATTTGGAATAGTTTTTAACATTCAAATGCATCATTAAAATACATCATTGGGGTGTTTAATCTTCATGAGTACTTATTGAGCTCAATTGCATAAAGTTCATGTTAAGGTGAATTTCTTTCCCTCATATAACTATTTCAAGGTGAATTTCTTTAACTTTGTAAGATAGTTTCTATTTTCACCTTTGTGGTTCCATTCTCATTCATGCATAAGCTTGCATAATGAACATATGAAGGTGCTTTAGGATGTATAATCATACTAAATGACTTCATATGACTTGTTTTTGAGGTTCAAATCATACATTTACATATTAATTGCATGGTGAATCATTAAGGTCAATATGGTTCATTATTTGACGATAAAAGTATCATATGCACTTCTTTGACTTTCATTTACGCAATAAAGTTTGTTGCTTTTATTTTCTACTTTTTGCAAACTAATGGTTATTATATGAAACTTTTGTAATCTTTGGCTTTCATTTACATAGGTAATTGTTGAAATTCAAGAAAGATGAGACCATCGAAGATCCCAAGCAAGAGGGCAATTCACCATAGAGGGAGTATTTCTTTTGCTCTTACTTTTCCTTTTCACACATTGAGGACAATGTGCACTTTAAATGTAGGGTAGAGGTTTACTTCCTTTTTAATTATGGTGATTTGAGGAACATGGTTCAAAATTTTCACAATTTTGTTAATTTTCAAGTAGTCAAAATTCTCCATTTGGAGTAAAATTTAACTTGAAAATAGCTCTTATGTGACTAGAAATTTTGCTATGAAGAAAGTATATCTTGTAAAGTAGAAGAAATTGTGCCTTAAATTTTGCATACTTGATAAGTTTCCTATCTTGATTGAATTTCACAAATTAAATGATGAATATGGTCAATAGTTGTATTACTTTTTCTATGATCATTCTATATAAGGGAAGTTCCTAGAAAAAGAAAATAAAAAATGAAAATGAGAAAAAAAAGTGAGAAAAAAATTGAATAAATGTTTACTCCAATGATTCTTGAACCTTAATAATTGGGAGTCTTTATCTACAAATGTCGATTTTCACGTAAAACGCCTATTGAATTATGAGTATGCAAATGCAACTCTAATTAGTGATGAACTTAAGTAACCAGAGGTCTTCATATGCCAATGTCGATATTCTTATCAAAATACATCTTCACTACTTACTTCATATACCAATGTCGATTTTCGCATTAAAAGATATTTTCACTACTTGAGGAAACTGTTTGTTGTGTATTGAATAAATCGCTCTATTGAGTAAAAAAAAGGATGATCATGGAAGTTGTATGCCTTGACTTGACCATATGAGTTGTTTAAAGGTAAAATAAGTTGAGGGGAGGAAATGAGTTGAACAAGTTTTAATTTTTGATATGATTCTCTCTCCTTTACTTGGTATGATGAGTATTTGTGGTGAAATGAATGATTACATAATGGTAATTTACCTTGTTATTGAGGAAATGAATTTGAAAGACACATAAGTAAAAAGGGATATATTTAAACTATTGTGATGGTTTGTAATTCTTAATTACTTGAGTACAAGCAATAGTTCAAATATGAAAAATTTTGATAAGTGTGCATTTTGAGTGTTTAAGTGTGTTTTATTATTTAGTTTCGGTGTGTTTTATTCATTTTTATAGCTGATTAACTAGGTTTCTAGTGAAGTTTATATTTTGTAATTTATGTGTGATTATTTGTATTTCTATGGATTAGAATGGTAAAAACTTCATGTTTTTGTGGGTTTTAATGATTCAATCATCATATGGAGTGGATTGGGAATATATTTGATGATTATTGATGATTTGAAGTAATTTAAAGAGAATATGAAGTACAAAATATTTAAACGATGAAATGCAATCAAATATAAAAGAAGAAATATTTGATAGCTTTGTTACATTTTGGTATTTTGTCTATATCTTGAAATACAAGTATCGGATTGAGGTAATTCTTGAACCATTTTGAAATTAAGACATAATTCTACAATTTTTATGAAGACATCAAAATCCAATTCCTGGTTTACCTAGTTAAAAAAGTCGAAATATAGTTGAAATTGACCAGTCATGGATGTTTTTATCATTTCTCAGTCTACAGATATCTAAATTAGATGATTTTTGACGCATTGGAAAGCTAATTCAAAGGAGTACAATGTTTAGTTTTCATACAAGAACTAGTTCAACCTCCATCATTGAGAAAATATTAGTTGAATTTGGTGCAAAAACAGAGCAATGTTGAAGATTAATAAGAAAAGTGCAAACTTGCAGGGGAGGACAATATGCAACCCAATATGCAACCTTAACCCGCATTTGAGGGTGCGTATTCATATTTTGGCTGCTTTATAACTGAACCAGTTGTATTTCAACTTGCAGCTTTTTTCTACTACTTTTGAACCAATTTTCTGAACAAATTTCAGCTAGAAAGTGCATGAAACATCTTGGAGATTTGGAGAAACAACTTTTAGGAATCTTAAGACACAATTTGCACAACTTGAAACATAATTGCTTGGAGGTTTAATTTTCTATAAATAGGGCTTTTGTTGAACTTGTTTGACAACATTGATGGCTAGAGACACTACCAAAATGTAGTTTTCATTAGTTTTTCTTAGTTCATTAGTATAGTATAGTTAGTATAGTTTATCCATTTTGTACTTGTAGTTAGATTTGGATGAAGAATTAAGGAGTAAGATGAAGAGTTTTGAACTCATGTGACAAGAGTGACTTCTCTCTTGTCACTTTCTCTTCTGTATTTGAATTCATATTTAGTTATAATACAAATATAGTCTTTTCTTTCATTCTCTTCATGTTTAGGTAAAATTTGTGCCTAGAGTTATGGAGGAACTTTCTATATTTTGTTTGTGATATTTACTTGATTATTTGATGATATTATTTTGAACAAGTTGTTTAGCACTTTTGCTTTTCTAATCATGATTAACTGACCATTAATTGTGATAATTTTAAGATATTAAGTTTGCAATGAGAATTGAGATTTGACACTAGTTCAAGGAAATGCTAAATCTAGGAATTCACTCACGAGAGTAGAGGTGTACCTTTGTAGCTTTAGTGGCTTGTTCCATGTAATTTTATAGAAAAATTGAGTTTGTAGTTAATTTCACAATCACGAGAGTATGTATGGCTTAACTACAAATATAGATGATTTACTATGAGAGTAAGTTTCGTATACATTAGGAAATTACGTCATAACTAATCAAGATAATAATATTCAATTAACCAGTAATTTCATTTGCAAAAATAGTGAGGAATTCCATATTCCTAAGAGTTTTCTATTGTTATTTTTATTACTTTTATTTCATGTTCGTAGTATAGATTTCTTACATTTATGATAGTCTAAATAATAAAGGAATTCGAAAACCATAGGTAATTAGCAATCTTCCTTATGGAATCGATACCTAATATCTCTGTCTTGATAAACGATTTGTATGCTTGCAGAAAATGGGGTATTTAGCTTTTATTAAAATTTGATACATGTTAAAACCTTGTCAACGAGGGGTAATTTAGTTATTCAACAATAAATTTATTTTCGATTTTAATCCATAAATAGTAACCCATATCTCATTTGCAAATTTAGGACTGCTACACCCTCTTATGAATTTTGCATTTTCCCTTTTTTCCTTATTAACTTCTTTTATTTTTAAACATTTAGTCACACGAATCTGGAGTGCGCTCGAGTCTTTACAGTACTGAGCCTATTGACTCCGGAAAACGTATGGTTTGTGGGATTGTGAAATTGACCAGGGAAAACGTATGGTTTGTGGAATTGGGCAGTAATTTCATTTGCAAAAATAGCGAGGAATTCCATATTCCTAAGAGTTTTCTATTGTTATTTTTATTACTTTTATTTCATGTTCGTAGTATAGATTTCTTACATTTATGATAGTCTAAATAATAAAGGAATTCGAAAACCATAGGTAATTAGCAATCTTCCTTATAGAATCGATACCTAATATCTCTGTCTTGATAAACGATTTGTATCCTTGCAGAAAATGGGGTATTTAGCTTTTATTAAAATTTGATACATGTTAAAACCTTGTCAACGAGGGGTAATTTAGTTATTCAACAATAAATTTATTTTCGATTTTAATCCATAAATAGTAACCCATACCTCATTTGAAAATTTAGGACTGCTACACCCTCTTATGAATTTTGCATTTTCCCTTTTTTCCTTATTAACTTCTTTTATTTTTAAACATTTAGTCACACGAATCTGGAGTGCGCTCGAGTCTTTACAGTACTGAGCCTATTGACTCCGGAAAACGTATGGTTTGTGGGATTGTGAAATTGACCAGGGAAAACGTATGGTTTGTGGAATTGGGCAGTAATTTCATTTGCAAAAATAGCGAGGAATTCCATATTCCTAAGAGTTTTCTATTGTTATTTTTATTACTTTTATTTCATGTTCGTAGTATAGATTTCTTACATTTATGATAGTCTAAATAATAAAGGAATTCGAAAACCATAGGTAATTAGCAATCTTCCTTATGGAATCGATACCTAATATCTCTGTCTTGATAAACGATTTGTATCCTTGCAGAAAATGGGGTATTTAGCTTTTATTAAAATTTGATACATGTTAAAACCTTGTCAACGAGGGGTAATTTAGTTATTCAACAATAAATTTATTTTCGATTTTAATCCATAAATAGTAACCCATACCTCATTTGAAAATTTAGGACTGCTACACCCTCTTATGAATTTTGCATTTTCCCTTTTTTCCTTATTAACTTCTTTTATTTTTAAACATTTAGTCACACGAATCTGGAGTGCGCTCGAGTCTTTACAGTACTGAGCCTATTGACTCCGGAAAACGTATGGTTTGTGGGATCGTGAAATTGACCAGGGAAAACGTATGGTTTGTGGAATTGGGAAATTGACTTGTCAATTGTGAAATTTACCAGGGAAAACGCGTGGTTTGTGGAATTGTGAAAATGTGAAAGCCTCCCGGATCAACCATCTACTCTCAGAGTAGTCGGTTACAAAAAAATTTTAAAACTCTGTTTAGGTGCAGGTCAAGAAATCATTCTAATATTCAGACTTTTCTAATGTAGATTAAGAGATCAACATTCAAGTAGAGATTTAAAACGTCGGCAATTATTCTAGAAGTAGTTGGTTGATCGGAAGCTTTCACTTTTTCACAATTCCACAAACCGTCCGTTTTCACGGGCTCCACTATTGGACTGATGGACATTGGTAAGTGAATTCGGAGGAAGGCAGAACTCAACTTGAATACTGACTCCATTTAAGATGCTGCGTAAATCAGTCAGAGAAACATCCATCTTCTTCACAAATTATTTGTATAAGGCACACGAATAAGATACCTCGAAAGGCAACAAAAATGGCTACTTTCTATGGATTTCTAGTTGGCCTTGCGATAGTATTCTTAGCTTATTCTCCCTCTTCCTCTGCAGTGCACTTTGTGTTGATTCATGGTAGTGGTCATGGAGCATGGTGTTGGTATAAGTTGGCGACTTTGCTGGAGCAAGCGGGCCACAAAGTCGCGGCAGTGGATTTAGCTTATTCTGGGAGAAATCAAGTGTCACTGGAATTCGTGCATACCTTTGATGAATACCACAAACCTCTATTCAAATACTTGGAGTCTTTATCTCCTAAGGATAAGGTAGTTCTTGTTGGCCACAGCTATGGTGGTTATGGTGTTTCCTCTGGCCTGGAAAGGTTTCCAGAAAAGGTTCTTGGTGGTGTTTTTGCTTCGGCCTTCATGGTTGGACCTAACTTTACACTTGAGGACACTAACAAGGTACTAGGGTGCTTACAAGTCTTTGAACTTAGTATGATATTTCATTGATTCCACAGCAGATAGCATATTCTCCTTTTATCTTAATCCAGTTTCACACACACACACACATCAAGATTCCACAGCAGAAAGCATATTGTCCTTTTATCTTAGTTCAGTTTGATATGAAGACTGCGGCGGAGAAATGTTTATATTGGTCATCGTTAAACCTAATTTATTATATATGTATATTTATTTATTTAAATCTAATATATGTATATACACATAGATATATATAAAAATATACACACATACATACATATACATCAAGATTCCACATCAGATAGCTTATTGTCCTTTTTTCTTCATTCAATTTCATATGAAGACAACGACAGAGAAAATATTTATTCAATTGTTTATATTGGTCATCATTAAATCTAATTCATTTTAGGCTTCATTTAGATTGATAAATTTGATGAAAGATTTAAAATTCACCTAAATTAATCTCTCTAATTAATTGAATTGTTTAAGAAGTATTTTTTTGTAATTCATTAATCATATAAATAAATTCTAAACATAAAATATTTGATAATTTACAAAATTCAAATACCACCTAAGAAATCTAAACAAGAGACTTTTGAGAAAAATTCAAACTCTTCGTCAAATCCCTCAATCCAAATGTACTCTAAAGAAGTCGTAACTCTGAATTTTCTTTCATCAAACTCTGATTTTTTTTTTTTTTTTGGCATTAGCTTCATACGATCTCCCTGAATCTGCTTTGGTTTTTGAGTACTGTTGTTTTGTGCTTCGCTGTAGTTCCTTCTACGGCCAGATCAAGCAGATGACAGTTTTGTTATTGGAGATCCTGTAAGAATTGTGCTCTTTGGGCCCCACTTTGCAGCAACACTGCTATACCAGAATTCTCCTCCAGAGGTAACAAAGTCAATATTCCACTATACATGACGGAACTAATATGGCAACCTCTGACCTTGGATTCAAGGAAAGGAAGTGAAAAAAAATCTTTTTGTCTCTTCCCAAAAAAAAAGAAAATAATCTTTTTATCCAATGAAAATGCTAAACTTTGTGAGATGAAAGGGGATGTCAAGAGAGTTGCACAGGAAATGTAATTATCCAAATAGAAAAAAAAAAAAAAGTGTTACTCATACGTTCATCTTATTGATAGATATGAAGAAAGAGAGATCTAGTTAATTAAATGTATATTTTGGAAATAATTAGAAAGGAAAAGTAATCCTTCTAAGAAGTCAGATGGCATATTATGAGACTTTACGATAATGTCATTTATGGAATGTCATGTCCTTTTTTAGTCTATTATGTAAATTTCGCAATTGCAAAACATAAAGTTCAAATGAATAAGTTATTAAAAACAACCATTTAGCTTTGAGAAAATAATGAGATATAATTTTTCTAACTTTTAATCCTCGTTGGTTTATTAGACAAATAAGGTAGTTATCATGCTAGGGAAAATGTGTGGATTGAAGCTATTGGTTATTGTTAAAAAAAAAAAAAAAAAGAGAGAGAGAGAGAAAGAAAGAAAAGAAGAAATTAAACTATTCGTTATTAGTTACAGCTTGTGTTAAAGCAAAAAGAAACGAAAATAGGATCATACTCTAAAGAAGTCGTATCATCACGACCTAATTGGCTTAAATTTTTTAATAGTCAAAAGCTCCTTCAAGCATTTTTCCTTTGACTTCTTATGAAATTTGAAGAAATGCTTTCTTCTAGGAAGCCAACAAAATCCTTTCCACTTAGCAAATAGTTCATTAAGAACAAGAAGAGGCACAACGTACATGTATTTTAATGTTGCAATATAACAAGTAACATTTCATGAATTTTAAGAATCTGCAATAAATACGTACAGTTTGGTCCACGGGGATTTGGCACTAAATAAATAATCCTATGTGGTCATTTTTATATTTTCTTCCACTGCAATGTAATGCCTAATAATTTCAACAGGATCTGAAACTTGCAAGTTATTCTATAAGATTAACTCAGTTCTTCCGTGGAGATTTGGCAAATAGACAAATTCGGGTTACAAAAGAGAGGTATGGATCAGTTCCTCGAGCCTATGTTGTTGGCTTGGAGGATAAGGCAATTACTCCTGATGTGCAACGAGCTATGATAAAGAGCACTCCTCCACAAGTGGTGAGGGAAATCGAGGGGGCAGACCATATGGTCCAGTTTTCTAAACCTCAAGAATTTGCCAACAATTTGATTGAAATAGCTAAGTCGTTTGAGTTGTTTGGTCAGGGGGGCAGACCATAGGGTTATGCTTTCTAAGTCTCAAGAATTTGCCAACAGCTTGCTTGAAATAGCTGAGTTGTTTGGTGTCCTTATGTACTTGGTCATTTTTGCATGATTGTTTAGTTTGTATCACACATTCTGTTGATGTGAAATAAGTATGTAAACGTTGTATGATAATTGTCTTGCTCAATTCTCTTGGAGGTTATGTATATGTCCTCTATTAATTTTAAGTTTATTAATAAAATATAGAACTGGCATCCTTCCTCCTCTGTGGAGTTTGTCAAACAAAAAACACTTGCTTAATTACATTCGAGATTATTAACTTAATTATGTTGTATGCCAAAATAAATATATCAATCCAATTATGCTTTTGCAATTAAGTACTTAATTACATTTTAATATTTTTTTATAGAATATTTACTAGGCTATCGTTCTACTCCACTCGGGCATACTTTTTATTTCATATCACTATTTCAACTCCTAATAATGTGAGCCTTTGGTCCTATGAAGGTTGGATATTAACTCATGTATCAAGCTTCAACGTGTTTTAGTCAATGAAATACAATAGGTTCTGTATAGATTAAGTACATTTAGGGATGTTTTTTAAAAAATTTTACTAAAATTTTGTGTATTAAAAATTTTTACTCTAGATGTATTTTACTAGAATTTTGTATACTAAAAATTTTACTAGAATTTCGTTTATGGACGTGGTTCGGTTTGGAGTTTGAAATCTTTCTTACAAGCAACTCTATTCGGGCTTGTCTTGCTGCCTGGTTGTTCAGAACAACTTCCAAGTCCTTACGTTGCTTTCCTCCATGTGACACCTTTGTTTATATCTTGAAATATTTGGAGATTTCGCAATTTGGTGGTTTTTGAAGGTGTAATGCCATCCCTGTCCACTACAACAACAATGGCCTTTAAGAGCACTTAAAAGTATCCCTGTCCACATAATGTCTTATGCATTTGTGATTAGTCATGGTTAATTTTGGATGAGATTCAGTTAGATTTAAGATTTAGCAAAAAAAATAAACTCATATTTTAGAAAAATATTGTAATTTTAGTGAATTATTAATTTATTATATGAATGGAACCAAAGGACTATATAAAGTTCTCAAAAAAAAATTATCTTGTTATTTTATTAAAATTATTAATTTAACTCGTTAGTCCAAGTTGGGACTAGAAAAAAATATTATTTAATAGAGGTTATTAATTTATCGAGCATTATTTTATGGAAGTTTTATTGGAATAGCATATCGAGGCAAGTATTAATGAAAGACACCTTAGATAAAGCTATGAAAGCTTTCTTACATTGCCAAACCGATTTGCTATAGCAATTCTGTACCAGCCTGACATCACATATGCCAATACGGCATGATCAAAGTTTCTCACCCGAATGGTCAAAATTTTCCCTGCGAGAAAGTAGCCAAGTCTCAAAATGAAGAAAGCAATCCAGATAAACTGAAATTAGGGTAAATAAAAATATTATTGGTTACCTTCTATGCTTGGTCCCTTAAATTCAACACACATGGGCCTTAATAAGGAAAAAAAAATCTAACAATAATGGGCTGGCACATCTACCCAAAACTAGAAAATTGTGTATGGGCTGAGAGACTCGTAAATGTAGATGAATCCCATGAAACCAAGAATCAGCCCCAATTAAAATATGAACAGATTCACGCGGCTGTTGCCATTTGTTATGATCGTACATTAGGGGATCCGTATGTTGTAGGTACTATTGAGACTACCTCCGAATCTTCTTTTTTTTTTTTACATGATAGAGCTACACTTACTCTATACTAGAAGAAGAGGGGGGACCTGAAGAGGCTCAAGAAGAATCCGAAGGGGATTGAATCACCACTCGCTTAGATGGATGCCTACGCACCCGCTGACGACATTTCCAGGAAAAGTTTGGATTTTAAAACATAAACAAGAGGATTTGATCTTTTGACCTACATCCAAGTAAAGTTTTAAAACTTTCTTGGTGGCCAACTTGACTACCTATTAATCTATGATACTAGAAGTTTGGCTATGTGTCAACACAAGTTGACTCAATTGGCAAGGATGGATTACTTCTTCACAAAAGGTCGCATGTTCGAATTCTACTGTAGATATGAGAGCTGTGTTGGTGTACAATCTATAATTACCTTTGTAAGCGACTTATGGTCCCGAAAACCTGCCTTGGTCAGTGGTGGTGATCGGAGCCGAGCTCACCCAAATTTTTTTACCAAAAAAGAAAAAGAAGTTTGGCTATGTGGTTTAGGAATCAATAGTACATGGTTTAATAAATTCACAGGACATCCGAAAGCAGAAGATGGTTCTCCTTTTTTTTCTTTTTGTCGCTATAGTAACATTTTTATAACTTAATATATTCTAATTTAGATGAAAGGGGAGTCTATGGGAGTTAAATTACTATCAAAAAAAGTCACTGAAAGCAATCACATATAGTGGCAAATTAGTGGGAGGTCAAAGGTTCATAGCTCCCACATCACCAAGACTTAATTAGTTGGTGGTGACCACCAGTCCTTGGAAAGCAGGAGGTAGTTCATAGGACTAAAAGCGCTTGGGCTACAATGAGTGGGGCCAACATAGTAAACAAATCTCAGAAATGAAAAGAAGGGGGAAGGGGGGATGGAAATTATTTGGAACCGATTATGCTATTTTTAAGGAGGGCAAAGTGCAGATAAAATGTAAAATTTAAATTAAAATCTTATATGGATTGGAACAATAAATTGAGGTCAAATGACATTTAAATATTTTATAAATAAGAAAAACCACACATACAAGAATCAGTTGATAGTGTGGTGCATTTGAGTTTACATATATTACAAAAAATAAAAACTGCCAAATTAACTAAACAATGGACTTGTAATTACGCATTAGTGAATTTACCAAACAAATTATGGTAACGTATACTTATGCTTAAAAGATAATATGTTGTTGTATATAAGATTAATGGTACAACTATAATATAACTTCATTTACCGATTATTTTCTACACTTTGATTCAACGTAGATGTTTTTTAATACATATGTATGCTATCAATTGATTTATATCCTTATATATATCTGTGTGTGAAATGATTCATTATTCATGTATGTTTCTATATATAAGTATGTATTTATGATATATGTAATTCTGAGTATTTTATATATGTTTAGATATGAATAATTGAATATAATTGATTTTTTTTCACCAAGAACTAGATAAATTTTTCATAATCTTGAACCGAGTATGATAAAAACTGAACTTTCATAAAGTAAGTGCTCAAACAGTTGGTGACGAAATTAGTCAGTCACAAGGGCTTCCCATTAGCTAAACTAAACTATTGGATTGAAAAAGCAAATTCGGCCTGAAGTAAAGTACTACTCCAGGAGCTTGAAGAACATAATAAAGTTATAGACTTGTTCAATGATGGCAGCACAATTTCCAGAAAAGATAAGCTTGCAACCAATCCACTATCATGCGGTAAGCCTCCTGTGTTAAATGAATTCCATCCCAGCTGATGTATCTTTCGGGATCAGGGCAAGTTGTAACACTTGGAAATCCACACATTCGTGTCTGATTGAAGTTGTACAGCCCTCCAACTCCACAACAAGCATTGTGTAGCTCGAAACCTTTAGTTTCACCTAGTTGAGAAGCTGTTGATATGCAGCGTAGTAGTCTCCATAGACGATTGTTACATGTGGGTACTCCTCTTGCAGCTCTGCAATCGCCTTCTTTAGGTGATCATTGTGGAAAGTTGCAAAGCTGTTTAACAGCCACATGCAATGACTCTGGTCGAACTCGTCTACTTGACTTTCTAGCCCAAACTTTGTAAGATAAATTGGCAGACAGCCCATCGGAAAGTTTCCAGGAACCACTATTGTCCTTGCTCCAAAACTAATAACTTTCTCAACAACATGCTTAATTTTGGCAACAACTAGAGGTACCAAGTCCTGAATTCTAAGCGTATCTCTAGCCTCATCAAAGTATTGAAGGAATGCATAATTATAATCGTTGCCGCCGATTTCACCCACCATAAATAGAGCTTTTTGACGCTTCCTTTCACAATCGTTGTGGCAAAATTTGTGAAAGTGATCATTCATCCACTGAAGTTGTACGTCAAGTATGGTTCGCCGTCGCGGATCGCGGCCACGTCGCAGTCTCGATTGTTCCACATCCGCCACGGCATATCGGTTGAATATCGGGTGATACACACATTATAGTATATAAATTTTTCAAAAAATCTGAAAAAATTACTAAAAATAGAAAATACGATTAAAAACACAATTATCAAATTAATTTTACTAAATACCTACTATATATTACCTAAAATTATCAAATTTGCCTTTTTCTAATTAATTTACATAAAATCATTTTAAACAACATAATTGAGATACATGAAAATAAATAAATTATATTTATGATCATTAAAATGTATCCAAATAATCACTATATATTTTCTAATTAAAATTTAGATAAGAGACTACGAATACAAATTAATCATATACTTAATAATATGTAAAAATTGTCAAAATGCATTACATAAATTTACAAATATCTAAATATCACATCTGAATACTAAATTAAAAAAATTAAAATTGATAAAGTTATTTTAAAAGGAGATGCGGACTTGAACTTGGGCCAAACTTGAAATTTAAGTGCTTCTAATTTTTCCAACTATTTTTTTCCCTGTCTCTGGGTCTGGTACAAGAGCCCAGCTTCTCCACCAAATATGTGACAGTTGCCGCAATGTGGAATTAGAGAGTGGAACCTGGCAAAGTGGGAGCCTGGTGTCTTTGGGATTGTTAAATGGGTGCCGCTCTCTCAAAGCTCTGTCATTAGGCTCCTTTCATATGCTGAACATCTCTGTATAAACTTACTGCCAAAGAATTGAGCTGCTCTCGATTCTCCGAGTGAGATTGGGAATCAAACTATCAAAGTAGCAATCTGACTTCACTAGTGTTGTTCCTCTCACATTTAGCCGTCCCTTTGTTCGTTTTTTTTTATCAATTTCCCTTTCACCCTTTTCAATTTCCTCTCAGATTTAGCCGTCCCTTAGCTTGGTAATTTCCCTTTCACAGCCAGATTGAAGACCCCTTTGGCCCAGTACAAATGACGAAGAAATTGAAGTTTCAGCTCTAGATTAGCCAGCCGGCACCGTCATTCTTTCTTTCGCTTTCCCTTTCCCTCTGTTGTCTCCTTCCCTCTACCGTCACCCTCTGTTTTTCTCCTCTCCTTCCGTTCACAGCCGAACGATGAAGAAAGAACTTGCTTCTCCAAATAACCATGGTCGCCAAAATAAACTCGCTTCTCCAAATAAATTGTGACCCTCGTTCTTTCTTTTCCCTTTTCCTTTCTCTCTGTTTTCCCCTTCCCTCTCTACTAATCTGAAGATATTCCCTCTCTGCAAAAGGCACCCAGAAGATATTCCTCTCCTTCCCCTCTCTGAACGATGAAGGTATGTTTCTCCCCTTATCTTCCCTTTCCCCTAAATCTTGTCTTTGTGGCTGAGAAAGAAAACAAGAAAGCATAGGTAATCGGACAATATCCGAGTCGAATCTGGGAATTTGGCCGATATCTTTCTACACGGTTCTAACTCGGACAATATCGACTGATTCGGAGCGATTCAAATCGGATATGATATAATCGGCGTTTCGGTATCGGTATCGGAACGGTAAGTACTGTTCCGGTTATGACTCGGCCGAGTCGTCTCGGACTCGGCCGAGTTGGCGAACCATGACGTCAAAGGAACTGTTGGTCACTGGGTTTCTAACATGATGATGGGCCGAGAGCAGCTGTTGATGTTTTGTAGCACCAGCTACGGCAAAATTTGCTCCATGCTCCAAAATTTGCCTTTGTGTCCTTGATCGGATTCACGAGAGGTAGACCCAGCGCCTGGGCAATGTAGTCAATCATAAGAAGTCCATTAGAGCAACGGCCAGTGGCTTTACGGTGGGAGAAGGTCTGACCGTAGGGGTTTCTGGCGAAAGGTAACCGGCTCCAAGTGGAGATTCCCTGATCAAATTCCCAGTGTCTGATATGGAGTCCCCAAGTTGGTACACTTGATCAAAACGGCAGGCACTCAGGAGAGGACTAGAATCAGCGGATGGTGAAGGAGAAGAAGCAGCAAAGCAGATGCAATAACAAAGAAAACAGCAGCAATGCTCATGCCCTTGACAGCCATTATTGCTCAGAAAACAAAATGTTTTAACTAATCCGTGGGGCATGTAATATTACTCAATGTTTTCAAACCCGGACCGGACCGGCCGGTTCGACCGGTTCGACCGGCGACCCGTGCATGTGCCCGGTCCGGTTCATAGCTTGTGTTGACCTGTACCAAGAACCGGTCAAAACCGTTAAAACCCGTTAGAACCGTTAGAACCGGTTCGACCGTGAACCGCGGTTTCCATTTTTTGTCAAAATTGACTGAATTTTCAATTTTGACCGAAATTATCTAAACCTAATCTTCATTCTTCACTCTTCAGTTCAGACTTCAGACAGAGTTCACTCTTCACTTCAGTTTTCGGCTCTTAGCTTCGCCGCCGCTTTGGTCTTCAAGCTTCCTCTACAATTGCTGAAATTGCCTGCCGTCTCTATCTCCGTCTCCCCTTAATGGCCTAACCCTCATCCCTTCTCCAAACTCCGAACTCCAATTCATCCCTCATCCCTTCTCGAAATTGCCTGCGGTCTTCATGGAAGTTTTTCTACTCACCGCACCGATTCTAAGCCAAAATTTACACTCTGGAATCAATCACGGACAGTGATCTATGAGCAACTCAATTCACTGGTTTCGATTCTCAGCTGCTACCCATCAATTCATCAACAGCTTTAGGGACAATTTATGATCGAGTCTTGTACAGCATTACCAGCACTGAAAGTGAACCTGCCGAGGTGAAACCTGAAAGGTTTTCCCATTTACGATTTACCATTGCACTCCTAAAAGGCCTCAAGCTTATACCAGGTTCGTTTATATTTTTTCCCTTTTTTTTTTCCTTTCGTTGATTACTGGGTGATCCCTTCCGTCCCCTTGGCCCTCTGTATATATACTGCTGCAATTTTTGGGCATATGATCCTTATTAAATTGTCATTGCAGTAGCTGTCTAAATGATTATATTATAAGCTGATCAGCCTAAATCAATGTTTTTTTTTTGGTTTGCCCTCAAATTAGATAAGCTATCAGCCTGTTTGTCCTGCAATTTTTGTTTTGTTTTGTTTTTTTACTCGTTAGATAATTTGGTTGCCCTGTTGTTGAGTTGCGCCGCTGGTGAAACTGGAACTTAACTTAATTTGGTTGCCCTGTTGTTGAGTTGCGCCGCTGGTGAAACTGGAACTTAACTGAGTAGGTAGACTCCTACTCAGTTTTTTGGCCGACAACCAAAAATGTCAATTAATTGGTGGTCAGGTACCAGATGTTGGTACTAAACCCAATTTTGAATTTCAAGCAGTCTATTCTATTGATGTCCGTTTCCTACCTTGGCCTTATGGTGAACGAAAATGTAGGAAACATAAAAATTTAAGATAGGCTCTGAAACATGATTCACTGCTGTCTTTGAGGTAATGATTGGTGATGCATAATAGTCTAGTAAGGATTTGTACCAATTTAGACAGAAAGTTTCATGGTCATAAGTGGAAAAAGTTCATGGATTATCTTTTGGCATCACAGATTCCTCACTAATGTTCATAGCCGTGCATCACTTGGTGTATATTGTAGTTTTGGCAATTATTACAAGACTAGGATTATCTTTTGCTAAGGTGCTATTGGATGTCTCCTTGTGATTTGAGAAATTTGATACAAAATTTCCTATCCTCCTTGGCTATGTTTTAATTTATTCGTTGAATATTCATAATTAGCTATGTATTAATTATTTGTTTAAGACTAATTATTTTTAAATATCTCATTTTAGGATGGAGGCTGGTAGCGGTAGTAACTCACAATGTTCACCGGGGGAGCATTCAATAGTGAGGAATCTGCAAGTCAGCCCCAAGGTCATAGGCAGAAGACGGATATAGCATGGGGATATGTTTCTGAGGGCAGAAATGCACAAGGAAGAAAAACCATGACCTGCATTTTTTGTTTGAAAGTATTTCATGGGGGTGGCATCCACCGAATGAAGCAACACTTAGCAGGAGTAACGGGCAGTGTTACTTCGTGTCCACATGTTGATCCAGCAGTGAGGCTTGCAATATTAACATCTTTGCAAGAGAATGATAAAAAATCTAAAGAAAAAAGAGGAGATTTTGGGGTCGAAAATCCTTTTGGTCAACCAGTGCACGAATTTGTTGGCGATGAAGTGCAAGAGGTTCCACCTCCTCGAGTAAGGGAAATTTCAATGAATGAGGCTGGTACATCATAGGTAAGGAGAAAGAGAAAAAACCACTGCTCCTACAGGTATTCGTGCTTTCTTTAAGGGTGGACGTAGATAGTTCTCAACCTACTATCAAAGCTTGTTTGCAAAGTAAGGATAAATGGCAAAATACTGATATGGCCATTGCTCTTTGGTTCTATGATGCATGTATTCCCATTAATGCTGTTAATTCTCCATTTTTTCAAAAAGCTATCGATCAAATAGCATCAATGGGTCATGGTTATAGAGCTCCATCTTATCATTCTTTGCGAGTCACTTTGTTGCGAGATGCTAAGAAAGATGTGCAGTTAGTTGTTGATTCATTTCGAAATACTTGGGCTGAAACTGGATGCACTATAATGGGTGATGGATGGAAAGATAGTAGACAAAGACCATTGATCAATTTTCTGGTTTATTGTCCTAAGGGTATATCTTTTATTAAGTCTATAGATGCATCGGACATTGTGACAAATGCAGAAAATTTGTGCAATCTGTTTGTTGAAATTGTTGAAATGGTTGGTTCCAAAAATGTGGTGCATTTAGTCACTGATAATGCTAGCAATTATAAGGCTGCTGGAACTTTATTAAATGAAAGATATCCAACTATTTGCTGGTCTCCATGTGCTGCCCATTGTATCAATTTGATTTTGAAGGATATTGGTGAAATGGGTACTGTTAAATCTCTAGTTTCTCTTGCTTCTACAGTAACTGTTTTTGTGTATAATCATAAATATGTTCTGAATTGGTTGAGAAAAACTAATGGGTGGAAGGAGATTATTCGTCCGGGGGAGACTCGATTTGCCACCACTTTTATTGCACTACAGAGCTTACATGATCACAAAGACAGCTTACAAGCTTTAGTCACTAGTCAAGATTACAAAAAGTTCTTGAAAATGAACAAAGGAAAAGAGGTCAAACAAATTGTTTTGGATGATAGATTTTGGAATAATTGTTTGATTACGGTGAGAATAATGGGTCCTATTATTCGGTTGTTGAGAGTTTGTGACACTGATGAAAGGCCTTCTTTGGGGTATGTGTATGAAGGTATGTTTAGAGCAATTACTGGAATCAAGAAGTTGTTTAAGAATATTGAAAGACTATATAAGCCTTACATTGATATCATCAATGACCGATGGGATAGGATGTTGAGGAAAAATTTGCATGCTACGGCATATTTTTTAAATCCCGCTTTTCAATATGACACTGCCACATTCTCTACACATCCAGAAATTACAAATGGTTTGTTGGATTACATAGAATCAAAGGTGGATTGGTGTAGTGTGGAAAATTTAACAAAAGAAATTGGAATGTATCGAGAGCGGGAGGGAAGTTTTGGCAGAAAACTTGCTATTCTTACTAGCAAGAAAGATAGACCAGGTAATATTTATTTGGTTCTAGCATTTAAATCTTTCTAATATATATATCTAATTTATAAATATTTTGTTTATATTTAAATTTTGAATATGACAGAGAATTGGTGGAAACTCTTTGGTTGTGATGCTCCCAACTTACAGAAACTTGCAATTCGAGTTTTGAGTCAAACAGCTTCTTCTTCAGGATGTGAGCGTAATTGGAGTGTTTTTGAACGTATTCATACTAAGAAAAGGAATAGGTTGGAGCATCAAAGGCTCAATGATCTTGTATATGTGCATTACAATTTGCGTTTGCAGTATAGGTATATGTAAATGGTTTATTTTTATAAATGACATTTCATTCTTTTTAAGAAAATATTTTAGAACTAACTAAGTGTATATGTTGTGTGTTTGTGTATATATATATGTTGTAGGCATAATCAGCAAAAGAGATCGTATGATCCCGTTGATTATGAGTCAATTGATAAAACAGAATTTTGGGTGGTTGAAGAAGAACAAGAAGGGGAGCTTGATTATGAGGAGTTAGAGGAAGAGCTTGAAGAACTTCCAATTCATGGTCAATGTTCAAATTCTGAACAACTTGAAGGTTAGTCTGATATAAATCATTAGTTTGATGCAAAAATAAAGCTAATATGATATGATATTCAATTGTTGAATATGTATATAATTAAATATGCTGATTTTTTAGATAATGAAGATGAACCAGAAGATGTTGATTTAGAAACATTTCAGCGTCGAAACTTTTTTAATGATGAAGATGATGATTGGCATTAAATGTTCAAATGGTAATTGGTATAGAATTATTTGTATTCTTTTATTTTTATTTTTAAGATTGGTATCAGTTGGTGGATGAAACTAATATGATTTTATACTTTTATTACTTGTCAGTGATTCATATAATGGTCTTGGATGATGATGACGACTTGTCAAGATGGCTTTTTTTGAAGCTTTGTTGTCCCAAAATGACAAAGAAGATTATAGAAGCCTCAGGAACTAGACTTGTTTGGATCTTTTGATTGTTTTCTAGACTTGTATTGTTTTTTGTTAATTCTAATATTTAGACAATTGGACATGTAAGTTGGATAACTATGTTAATTGTGTGTGTTAATTGTTGGATATTGCTCTTATGTTAATTGTGGTTTAGCATTTATATCTTATTATGTGCATAGGTGTGTGTGTATATATATATATATATATTATATATTATTTATTTATTTATTGAACCGGGGTTGAACCGGTCCGACCGGTTGAACCTCGACCCTTTCACTTCACCGGTTCAATTGACGGTCCGGGTTTTAAAACATTGATATTACTACGTAGTACTATCAAGGTTGCTATGTAATTATATAGGATTGAGAAAGTGTTATAAACCTGTTGGAACTTGGATCAAAAATTCAAATCCGTAGGCGAAACCTAACTGGATTTGTTCTGCATATGTCAAACCAAAACAAAATACAGCAAAAGTAGCACTATACAAAAATGTAATAAGCCGTTTTCTAGACGGAATTGACTTGTTTTTAGATAAGGTCACTAATCCTATAAACCTATTGGAACTGGAATCAAAACTTCGAATCCATAGGCGAAACCTAACTGGATTTGTTCTGCATATGTCAAATCAAAACAAAATACAGTCAAAGTAGCACTACACAAAAATGTAATAAGCCGTTTTCTAGACGAAATTGACTTGTTTTTAGATTAAGGTCACTAATCCTGCTCTTGTTCAACTTACAGATCTAGCACCCATTCTACTAGGGTTCAAGTATAAGATGCAATTCTACTAGCACCAATTCTACTAGGATTCAAGACATAGAAGTTGTACGGAGACAAACAACTTTACAAGTTTGACTCACATAATACTATATGATTTTATTATTTTCCAGCTGAACATGTATGCTGTAATTACTAAAAAATGCAGTCCCTTCAAAATTTTAGTTCTTCAGGCGAAAGTAGGTATACTATTTGTCCGAGATGCCTCCATTCTTGGAGTTCAATGTTGATTAATTCTGGTAAAAAGAGAATGGATATCTCGAAATAGTGGCTCAAAGATGTGTTAAATAATATAGTTCAGGTAAGAGGCGCCTGATGTTGCACTTCTTTTATTCCACAATCAGCTCCTAAGGAATATTCTACTCCTCTCATGGTAATTAAGAGAATCTTGCTGGACTTCATAATCTCCATACATTGGAATTGGTCGTGGATATTTTCTCAAAGATGTTAATGAAATTAGTGCGCTAGCCCAGCTTTGCGTGAAGGTTGCCTCATTTCAAGCGGAAGTTAAAGCTTTAGTTTGATTCAACTTGCATGAGGGACTGGGTTCAGGAGATTATTAGCAGGCCTTCCAAGATCAAGTAGGAGGTGGAATTAGCAATGGAGATCCTGCAGGCATGGCATTATAGATTAATTAGTGTGATTGGCTTTTCAAAGATGTGAGAGGCATGATTCGTTTGGGTCTTCCTGAATATAATTGATACATGTATCCTTATATATACTCGTAAATTAGAATACTCTCAATATGCTAGTACTTATATATATATATATATATATATATATATATATATATATAAGAAAATTTTGGGAAGAAAAGGATTGGATTTGGTGGTAAGGTATGAGAAATTGTAATTAGGAGTTTCTGGATTCAGTACCTCCCACTTGAAAAAATAAAAAGAGAATTTATTATTATTAATGTATATACTATGCAATAACAGTTTAGTTAGTTGAATTCAAAATCGATGTACTCCTAAATGGAAGAATTCATTACCATTTTCTTAAAACTCTTTCCAAATCATCCTACATGGTACGTTGTATCCGTATGAAAAGTTGAATTATCAAAATCAATTTGAATTCGGTAAAAAATGCAATACGTTTATTATGTGCTTCTCCAATTGGAATTCCATGGTTTGGTAAATGCATGGAATTCGAAGGGATTTAGTTAAATTTTTTGTTTGAATTGAAGAAATTCCATGTTTTGTAAAATAAAAAACAAATCAATGCATTATGTCAAAGACCAGAACTAGTTAAATGTAACTTAACTAATTAACTAAATTTTATCCAATTCAAAATTGAATACATTATTCACACACAGTAAAGGATATATGATAATTTTTAACATAATGAAGAATTTCATAGATGAACTACACATAATAACGAAAATAATAAATACAATAACAATGACATATGATTTTAGAATATCAATAATGTCGTAATCACAATACAAAAAGAATTAAATTTAAAAAAAATTGATACATTTAACTAGGTAATCTCACAATTTCATGTCCCTCTCCTGACTTTTGATGTATTCTGTTTGGAATACATATTATTTACACGTTATTTGCACATATTAATTTACTTGTATTATCAACATATTTTTAATCACTTTTTTATTTCACATAATCACATCAAAAAAATATTACAGTATTTTTTTCGCAAAATTATTTCAAATAATTTACTATCCAAACACGCTCTTTATTATTTCTTTGCTTAATTCATGCTTTTCAGCCCCACCCTTTTGACGAACTCGTATAGTCGTATGTGGCTCTTTTGTTGCAACTGTTTTGCATTGTGCACCACAATTACACTTGATTTCATAACACGCTTAGCTGTCAAGCTCTCATTGGACACAATACCTTTCATTATATAGCTAATTCTGTACACTACCCGCCGTAGACGGATCCTTGTTGAGCTATTTTCTTATGGGACACTTGAATGACCGAAACAAAAGTGGTGTAAACCATGGGTGGTCCCCTCGGGGACATCTCACAAAATTGGAACGTGACTGAAACAAAATGAAAAGTATACTGTTTAGGCAACCACGGATGGTCCCTTGGGACATCTCATAAAATTGGAAGTGACTGAAATCTAAGAGGCGTATTGATTTAAAGCAAATTATCTGATTTGCCTTCAAACTATTAAGTCAGTAGACTTTTAGTCTTCCGGCAATTATTTGTATATTTTCAACCCTCAAACTCCTAAAAGCATATACTTCTGATCATTTTTTCTATTCAAACTATTAAACCAACGAACACTACACCATGAACAATACACAAGCAAAAATCTATTCATAACTAGGGGTGGCAGAAGTCTATCTCAGCAGCCAAGCTGGCATCAGTCACTGACAAACAAGAGTATGTCAACAACTCAAAAATATACTTCTACAACTGGATCAATCAAAAGAAGCTCCAAACAAAAAGAAGGCCTCCAGTTCTGGACCAAAACTTGATGAATATGAAAGCGCAGAAAATGAAGATGATTGTTATGAAATTTTCTGACAAATTCCATAGAGTCATAAAACAATAAACAAGAAAGAAGAAAGTAAGAAAAATATTTTTTTACTGTAGCACCGAAAGCACTGTAGCAGTCCGGCAGGTTATTGTGTAAATACTACAACAAAAGACAAATGAGACACTATAGCGTGCACTGTAGCGGGTACTGTAGCAATACGAAAATTTTGTTATAAAGACCCCTCAAACCCAACACAATCGACACACCATTCTTCAAGCTCTTCCTTCTCTCTAGACTTAAAGAAACTCTCCCTCTCTCTTTACAAACTAGTTTTAGTTTTTAGTTTTTTGTTTTTAGAATCAAACAAAGGAGCAAGTCTTGTGCAAGGTTCATATCTTGTAAGTTTTCTTATATTCTGTCATTCAATATCATTCAATCAAATGGTCGGCTGAGCCGCCTATATTCATATTCATTTATTTGTTTTATTTTATTTTGATTATACTAACCATACATGGCTGGTTCAACCGCCTATATTAACTAGTGGCAGTCCGACTGTGACCCACTTCCTAACTTTTATGCCCTCTGCTTTATTTATTTTCTTTATTTTCCTGATTTAAGGGACTAACCCTCGTCCCGTCTGGTATCAGAGTTAGAGAGGGAAGTGGGGTGATGGCTATTTTTCATTACTTATTATGACATTGTTAGTGTAGATCTACAAGTTTATATCTTCTTGATGAGATTGTTTAATTTCATGATTACCATCTTTCTTTATTGATGATGTTGCTAGTGTAGATCTACAATTTTAGATCTGTCTGATGAGACTGGTTAATTTCGTGATTACCATCTAATGTATTCAAGCTTATTCTAATATTGATAGTATTGATTTTATGACTTTGGATCTGTCCGAGGAATATGGAGCCTGTAATTGCTAGCATCCGGTCCAAATAAGGCCATGAGATTTGGCATTATACGGATGTTAAGGTTCCTGTGGTTTGAGATCCAGCACGGTGAAGTGTCGAAGGATCAGATCTGATTTCATGGGTTTTTACTATCAATATTATAATTTTGTTTGGAAATATAGTCGTCATGTATAGTTAATCTTTCTTAAAAGATTTAAATATATTCTTGTAGGTTTATCACCTATTTATTATGATAGAAATATGGTCGTCATGTATAATTAATCTTTTTCAAAAGGTTAGATCTTTTCTTGTAGTTTTCATACTATCCTTTATAATCTGTTTAGAAAAATAGTTATCCTCCATGGATCTCGAAAGATTCTGTGCCAAAGGGAAGAGAATTATAAGTTGTTTAAATCATTTATTTGTCTAAATATTTATTTATTTATTTGTCTTTGCTAATGGCTTCATCTGTCAAAACAAACTCCAGATGTTCCATTTATTCTTTAAACAACAAACCATTAGATGACCTTCAAATTAGAATTCTCGAATTGAGCAATCAATCCTTATTCAAAGAAAACTAAAAAACAAACCCCTGAATTCCAGATTGACAAACAATACCATAGATCGGAATTTTTTGCAAACCACGACCATTTTAAAAGAAAACAATTTTTTGACAAATATTAAGGAGAAACCCGAAAAAATATACAAGAGCGCTTTTATGACTTTTTGACAAAACAAAACAATATATTCATTTCTTTGACTAGTATGAGTCAACCTTTAGATCTACATCAGGATTCGTAGATCTAGAACAAACTATATCAAAACCTACATCTTCTATAAAAACGCAGGATTGTACACCAAATCTTGTAGATCCGGTCCAAACTAAGTCAAAACACATAAATCTATCCATAGATCTATCCCAAACAACTTATACATTAGAATCCTCTCATAAACCCTCAACAGAATCAATAGATCCAGCAAACCCATTAGATTCACAAAAACCTTTTTCAATTAACATAGGCACACCAGGATCTATAAACCTACCAGATCCGCAAAAATTCTTGAAAAATAAACTTATAGGTCTACCAAATTCTCCTGTAGATCTGTCAAATCTAATAGATTTACCAAACCAAGAGTCTATTGGAACTTCAAAATTTTTGATATCCGGTCAACCAATGAATAATTCTGATAATACCACTAGTCTTGATGAAAGAAAAGGCATAGGAAATTCCTTAGACATAGGATATTCCACAATAAATGTCTTAACTAAAACTCAACCTAGTGTCAAACCTATTACCAAGTCTATGGTTATTAGAAATCCACAAACAAAGAGTATTTCTTCTAAACAAGAAAACTAGTTAGTTGAAACCCTGTCAACTAAAGGTATAATTCAGAATTCTTTACAATTATCTATCTCAAACTTATCCTATGATTTTTCCTATAGCAAACTTATTTCTTGAAAAAATTCAAAAGAAAATTCTGCAAACAATAATCAGGAAGAAATTTCTAAATTATCTATATATTCTTTCATTTGCAGCTTGATAAGCTGAAAGTACTTAATATCGAGTACCCAAACCTTAAGGTGGAATCTTATACAGAGGAAACATGGTTATCCAGCAAATACAAAGGACAAACTGAGGAGACATGGATATTCAACAAATTAAAAGGATAGTCTCAAATACAATCTGAAAAATCTGATCTATCAAAACTGGTTAGATCTCGAATCGATATTCCAAAACCCATCAGACCCATCAAATGGAGTCAAAAAATCAAATATTCAAGAAGAATCAAATACATTCAATCTTTATATTCCTGGAAGAATAGGATTGATCATCCCTTGACTGAAAATACAAAAAAAGGCAAACTATCAGAAGCATCCGGCGGAAAACTAGACGCATTCGGCAAAAAATTCAGACAAAATCTTCTTTGAAAAAATTAGTCACCAAACAAGAGATTCAGGTTGAATCTTCATCGGCAAAACTGGTCATTCATGAAATTGAGATCAGAATTGATCAAGAAGCAGCCTATACCCATGCCAAGAAGATTCTTACAATCTATCCAGAAAAATGCCTCTTCAATCTTTTTACCTAATTCATCCCAAAAACTCCTCTTCCAAATACCTACTTCTCAAACTTGTTTTTCAAACCTTTAGACCAATCAAAAATAAAAAATTTTGTATTGAACAATACTTTCCAATTCCTTTACTCAAACAAGAATTCGAAATCCAAAGAACTTCCTTGGTTAATATCATACAAAACTTTCAAGGGTCTTCTACTCTAAATAAATCATATTCAAACCCTTTTTTACAAGATTATACTCCCAACCGAGAAAATATCCAAAATCTATACCACCCTCAAATGATTCATTCTAATATTTTCATGATAAAACCCAATATCATTCAACATTCATACAAGAAGGAAGACATCTATGGATGGAGCATAGATGGAATATTCAGATACAATCTTCCTATGGTATTTCAACAGAAGACAACCACAGCTATGTTTAATCAAACATCACATGGCTACAATCAGTTAACTACTCATATCCTATCCATAGGATTTATTGGGCAATTCAATGAATGGTCGGAAGAACATCTCATCATTGGAAACAGAAATATTTTCACAACATTCTAGTCACAACCAACAAGGATGAATCTGATCTACAAGATAGGAACATCCTCCCAGAAACAATGGAATTCAATGTTATATCTACCTTGGACATATCACATATAATGCAGCCCAAGAGGATTTATCAAAGTTATTCCCAAATTCCAGTAGATATCTACATATATTCCTAACAAGGTCAAACAGAGACAAAGTTCACAACAAAGATTTCTTCAAAGGCCTTATTGGATCACAATACAAGAAGAATAAGCCCTGGGAAGAAACAACTTGTGAACAGGACCAACAAGCAAGTTGGTTTCCCAAACCTATAAAGGATCAGACCCAAGAAGGAAGTCTTGAATCCTTTTACAAATAGATTGGGCTATCTAACTATCATACAAAATCTAGTAAACAGCCCAAACCTATAAGCCGTAAATACCCTTTCTCTCATACAAAACAACCAAACCTATCTACTTACAAGACCCATAGACCTAAACATATAGCCCAACTGTCAAATCTTTTAATCGAATCAGATATTGACAAATCTGAGAGAGAAAAAGATTACGACAATTATATTCTAACATCTTCCCCCTAAACAACTAGTGATGAAGATTAAAAAAGAAGGATATATGATTAAAGATCAAAACTTTCTTCTTGACATCATTGAAATGGGGAAAAGACAACCCTATCTGAACCAAGTTTCGATCAAAAATCTTCTCTTTGATATTCCAGAAAAAGATAGGTTCAAAATCCTTAAACAAAATCTTTGCAAATCAAAACTCCAGGATTTTCTAGAAATCCTTGACAAATCTCCTATTCAGAATTTTTAAACTAATCTTGTGAACCTGAATAACAATTCTCAGTTATTTCAGGAATATTCGATCCAAATACGATTACTAATTATTGGTAATTATGTAATCAAAACAAAAGCCCTAATTGATACAGGGTCAGACCAAAACTACATTCCTGAAAAGTTTATTCCAATCCAACTTTTAGAATTCCTTGGAATAACCAATAATCCTAAACTTGATATCAAATTCAAATTTTTGAATATTCAAAACCAATTCTCAGATATCTTCTTTCTGACTAAACATCTGACTAACCATATTATTTTAGGAGCATTATTTCTCAATCAATTGGCTCCTTTCCAAATTATCTATAAAGGGATAACATCCTAACTTTTTAAACTAACCACTTCTTTATGCAGAAACATGGCAGATGAAGGAAGTTCATCATCATACAATTCAGAAGAGAAAAACTGTCTCTTCGATGGATACTCTACTTGGGAACAAACCTCCCATGAAAAAATATCCAACAATCAAACTAATGAGTGCCAAACATCATCAAATTAGAATCAAGCTAATTGGGAGTGGATCCCTGAAGAATCATCCTCAAATTGAATACCTACAAAATCTACTTCAAATTGGGTGCCCAATGAAACAATTTCAAATCAATTCCAAGCAATTGATGAAACTTCAACAATAAATTGGATTCAGGAAACAGAAGGGGATGAAAATTCATTTTTAATTCCTGAAGATCCTATTACTCAATCTTTTCAGATCAAACTCATAGACGATGCATTCTCATGCCTATGGACAGAATATCACTACCTTGAAAACGAGCACAAAGAATCCAGAATCAGAAACTTTGATAGTATATTATTTAACCATGACATCGAAAGAATTCCTATCTACCATATACATAGATACAACCATGTGGGAGTCAAAGAGTCAAACTACTCCATACAAACTTTGAAGGAACAATGTTTCATGCAAAGAAGGTATATACAAAAAATAGCTCTCAACAAGTATTTATTGAGAAACAGGGAGCCAATACACAACCTTACAAGGAATGGATCAAAGAAGCATTGGAAGAATTATCAGCAATGATCTGCTGAACAAATATTTCTAGAAACATTCAAGTTGGCTCAATCAGAATAAAAAATAGAAAAAATCATTCTTATTGTAATACTGGAAACACTGTAGCAGTCCTATAGGTTACTATACAAACATGGCAACAAAAGACAAATGAAGCACTGTAGCGCGCACTGTAGTGCTACTGTAGAAAACATTGTAGCGAGTACTGTAATAATACGAAAATTTTGTTATAAATACCCCTCAAACCCAACACAATCAAAACACCATTCAAAACACAATTCTTCAAAGCTAAGTCTCTCTCTAGTTTGAAGAAACTCTCCTTCTTCTCTCTACAAACTAGTTTAGTTTTTAGTTTTTAATTTTTAGAATCAAACAAGGAAGCTAGTCTTGTGCAAGTTTCAAACAATTGTAAGTTCTCTTACAAACTCTTCTATTCTTATATTCAATCAAATGGTCAGCTGAGCCACCTTATATCCATTTACTTACTCTTCTTTTATTTGTTTTGATTATACTAATCATACATGGCTGGTTATACCGCCTGATCTAACTCATTAATTTGTTTTTACATTTTATTTACATTCTGTTTATACATGGTTGGTTCAATCGCCTATACTAACTAGTGGCAGTCCGACTGCGACCCACTTCCTAACTTTTATTCCCTCTGCTTTATTTATTTTCTTTACTTTCCTGGTTTAAGGGGCTAACCCCTCGTCTCATCTGGTATCAGAGCCAAACGGGGAAGTGTATATGTATATATATGTATGTATGTATATGTGTATATGCATACACATACATTATATGTACATTGACATACATTATATGTACATTATATGTACATATGTATATATAAATATGTGTGTGTATATACATATGTACATATATATATGTGTGTATGTATAAGTACACACATATATATATGTACATATGTGTATATATATGTACACACACATATGTACATATATATATGTATGTACATATGTGTATATATATGTGTACTTAACAGATATGTATATGTGTATGTACATTATATACACACACACACACATATATATGTGTGTATATATATATACACAAATTGAGTGGAAAATTTTTTTTGGATTGGAGTAAAACTATTCGGATTTATCTGCGCAATATCGATAGAAATGATCAACTCACTAATTTGTGTATATATATGTATATGTATGTATACATACATACATACACATATGTACATATGTATATATAAAGATGTGTGTGTATATACATATGTACATATGTATATACACACACATATTTATATATACATATATATGTGTGTATATATATATGTATATATAAATATGTGTGTGTATATACATATGTACATATATATATACACACATATATATACACACATATGTGTATATATATATGTACATATGTATATACACACACATATTTATATATACATATATATATGTGTGTATGTATATATACATACACACATATATATGTAAATATATATATATATATATGTACACACACACATATGTACATATATATATGTATGTACATATGTGTATATATATGTGTACTTAACAGATATGTATATGTGTATGTACATTATATACACACACATATATATATATATGTGTGTGTGTGTGTGTGTATATACATATATATATATATATATATATATATATATAAACTTAGCCATTAGACAATAAAGTCCTCGTCAATTAATTTTTTAATAAAAACCTCAAAAATTTGTTTTCTAAACCATAATTTAAAAAACCCAAAAAGAACATAAAAATGTACAGTTGCAAACTAGTTTTAATGACAGTTTTCACAAGAAATTAATATTTATGTACAACGTAACCTTGGTATCAATCATTTTGACATCTATCATTCTTGAAGGGATGTGACCAAGTGGTTGATTACAATTGACAACATTTGTCCTCGTGCCTGAGTTCGATGTAGACGCTACCACACAAGTTGGTCGATTGAGGATGGACAGCAAAAACTTGTGTAGATCCGGTGTATGAGTCCACTTGTAGACTGAGCGGTGGTAAATTTACCACGAGCACAAGTTTTTGCTGGACTTTGCAACTTCTCTGCACTTCCAAGGTCCATCTCTCTCGTTCTTTCCTCTTTTTTTTTTCAGTTCATTACTTCATTTGGATGGAGAGATTTGACGAATTCTCTCAGGTTGTGTTTGGATGGGTGAATTTAGGTGGATTTGATTTCAAATTCATAGTTCAAATCCTTTCCACAATTAGAAATTTTATTTTAAAGATGAGATTTTAAATCCACATAAGAAAAATGAAGTAGGTTAGTGTACGGAATCTCAAATTCATCAAATACAAGAGTTATTTGAAATCCCTCCCTCCCAATTTCTTCCCCAGATTAAAATCTATCGATCCAAACATAACCTTCAAATCATTCTAATTGTTTAGATTATTTAACAGGTATTTGAATTGTAAAATATAAATTATTATAAGTGTTTGAAATGTATTTCGATAATTGGTGAATTATAAACTCAAATGTTTTTTAAATAATTTAAACAACTATAGTAATTTGGGTAGATTTCAAATATTTCATCAAATTTCTTGATCCAAACCACATCAAACCAAAATTTTTCAAATATTTTTAAATTTCTCTTTTGAAATACAAACGAGAATAAATTAAAAATTCTAATAGCAACAATTTTCAAGTTCATGTTCCATTTTTCTTTCTTGCCCAAACTCCATCCCACCCTTCTTGTAAGTTTTCTTCATCAACTATGAGTTTAACCCCAAAACTATAAATATAATATATATATATATATATATATATATATATATGAAACAGTAAAGCATCTCAGGAAATAAACGAGGGAAGGAAATCATGAAGACGGAGAGTGGCAGCGGTTTCAATGAGAAGGATCTCATCATCTCAAGAGTAGGTGCCGGTCAAGGCACAGAGGAGGAAGTGCATGGTCACAATTCTTGGGGAGAGAAGATAGAGAAACTAACGAAGAGGTGTGGATAATATGGTGGATGATGAGTAGGGTAGGAAGGGAGCAGTGATTTTGGGGGAGATAGTAGTTAAGGAAGGGGTTGTGATGATTGGGGTAGGCATGATTGGTGGGCACCAAGCAGGGATATGGATTTGACGGTGGAGTCCCAGAGCCTGAAGGGATTACAATGGTGATGTGGCATAACTAGCACTCCTTGGTTTGCCATCTTTTTGCTAAGGATGGACCATTTCTCTTAGACGTTCATGCATCTGAATTTGTTGTGGATGCAGTGACTGCAATGGTAGAAAATATGTAAGCAGAGATAACAACTCTCAATTTATAAGGATGAGTCACTTTTTCATAAAAGGTTATGCATTCGAATTCCACTATTGACGTGAGAGCTTTATTGATACATGGTTTGGAAGAATATTTATAAATCACCTATAATTTCGCAGGCATGTCTTAATCCATGGTAATGACCGGAGCGACCTACGGTCCTAAAAGCACGTTTTGACTTATGGTGATTATTGGAGTCGAATTTGTCTAAACTTGTGGTGGTGATTGGAGCAAACCTATGATTTTCAATGCGTGCCTTGACTTGTGGCTGTGATCGGAACTAAACCCACCTAAACTTTTATTTATATATAAAAAAAAAAGTTAGTACAGATAAAAGTCCGCCTATTTGATTGCTAACAAAATGCTTGTTTCAATTTCATTGGCTAGAAGTCTACCACCCGTTCCATTCGCATTGGAAATCCATCACTTGTCTCTATATAATAACTAGGGTGTTTTTCCCGGCACAAGGCGCGGGTGGTGCCCGAGGGTTGGTATCTTTTATTTTGAGGTATTAGGAAAATGCATGTGTTTTAAGTGTATTATTTAATCTTAGTGGTGATTTAAAGAGAAGTTTTATTAATATAAGATTACATTTGATTGTAAGAAATGTAAGATTAGGTAAAAAAATTTATTTAGACAGAAGAAGCAATGTAAGAAAAATTACATTAATAGCATAATAAACCTTTAATGGAAACATTAGTATCAGTGATATTTGGTTCTATCGTCTGATTCAGAGAAGGACCATACTAATGTCTACAAGAATACAAAAATGTGCATGTGAGACATTCTGTTAAGACAATTCATAGAGTAACAGAAGTTCAAAATATAAAGAATAAAACTGTTGATGGCAAACCTGGTGTATCTTGCACAGCATCAAAAATATACTTGTAACAGATGGTGCAAATTGGAGATTGACCTGCTATATAAGACTGATTAGCAACTAATTATGATCATAAGATACAAAATGTCTTGTGTAATTATGGAAATGAAACTTGATTTTGTTCTGTATTGGATTGCAGAGATTGGTGAACACATTGCAGTATAGGCTGCTGAACATTGGTTGCTGTAACTATAAATTGATAATGATAAGCATATAATCAATGATCAAATTGTCATTAGATACGTAACTGTAGCTGTAAGGTAAGTATAAGAGATATAAAATGCAGGATGAAATGACTAAATAACTGAATCAATTAACCTTCATTTTTTGTAAACTGAAGTTCAGATGTCTGTAATACTTCATCAGATCGCAATTGGTGCTACAGAATTTGTTGGGGGAGCTTGATTATGACGAAGTTGCTCTGCAGCTAGAGGGAAAAATATCTGAGATAGTAGCGGAAATAAAGTACCAGTGCAATAGAATAGAAAGTTAGTTTTATCAGATATAAATAATAGTACATTTGTCACTAAATATAGGTATCTCACTCTGGAATTCTTGATAAAGATTAGTTGCGGTTGATATGTTCGCAGCGTCACTGGATTCTTGAGAACATTTGGTAGCTTGCTTAACCACTATTTTCAAGGGGAAATAATCATATTGAATAATTAGCATGCATAAAAATAGAATTAATATTAAGACTAAATTTTAGTAACTGAATACAGTAAACAGCTTGTGCACCTGCATCAAGCGGAAGTTCGAGCTAGTCGCATGGCTGAAGTGTATCTCTGGTGTTCGTTTCTTTTTCATGACACAAATTAGTGGGAATTTTTTTGGCTTTCCTCTTTTGATAGGCCTCTCTCTGTTTCAGACGGCGCAATTCTTTTTCCTCAGGCGATAACGCAGCATATTTCTCCCTTAACTTCTGATTGCGCATAGCTTTTTGCGAAGCTATCTTATGACTATCACTATAACTACTCATCGTATGGTCTAGCTGAATAGACTTGGTTTATAAAGATGTTTAAAAAAGCTATAAACACATAAAAAGCATCATGCAGATAAAAGCGAGACAAACAGAAGTGGAGCTAATCGTTTGCGGGAAAAGATGGATGCGAATAGCTACCGAAGTCGATGCAATTATAATAGTGCAAGAAATTGCAGTGAAAGTGAGCGAATACGGTAGAGAGATTCTTACCAAACAAAGATCCCCAAAAGTATTCAACAGGTGCTGGAGAAAAGAGAAACAACGTCAAAAAGATATGCATGCAAGACATAAATGCAAAATGAATAGAAGCATGGAGGAGGAAAACATGCAAAAGAACTGGTAAACGGCTGATCAGCAGCTATTAATCGGAAAAAAATGAGGGAAAAAATAAAACAGAGGGAAGTAAAAAGATCAATACCAGTAGCAGCAAGGCAAAGGAAGCAAAGCAATCGGAGACGAAAGGAAACAGAAGAAAGCTAAGCTAATGGAGGAAGACCCGTATATGCAGATGATGAGTATAATCTGTATAGCACTGTGCCGAATATGGCAGTGGAAACAGCACATACATGAAAGTGGGGACATAAAATTTATTTTCCAATAATGACCTCAACTTAAAATCTCATAATCCACAAGAAAGGCATCTTTGAGGAGGAAAGTGTGAATTGGAGACTGAAATTACTATTTATTGATTTAACCCAACAATCTTGTCAAAGGAATTGACAAAAAAGGCCAATTTCATAAGACTCAGAGGACCATTAAAAAAGAAGCTATTGAGGGTAAACAAAGGAACAATAAGTGCAGCAAGGGCAGAAACGTAATATGAAGCTAAAAAATCTCCACTTGTTACACAAATGTTTATGAGTGTGAGAGGCGGGGATAGCAGAAGCAAAACACCTATAGAGCAGAAAATGACGGCAAAGGCCTTGGAAGAGCAGATGAAAGTGCCTTTGCACAGTAAAGGAAAAGTGCCTTTTATATATTGTAAGGATATAGCTAGTCTTCTTATAATTAAATAATATTTGAAAACAAACACATGCTCAATAACGTTTAATGTGCTTGTGGGGCTGACATATGTCTAGCCTAGCATTTAATGCTCAAAATTGTACATTCAAAGCTGTCATGGGGCCAATTTTTCCCCACTTAGTTCTTTTTCTAGAAAAATAAAATAAAAATGTTTTATTGTTCAAATGAATTTTTTTGACTTAGAATTAATTTCTCTAAATTTTACAATAGCCTTAGAAGAAAATTCTCATTTAGTTTTTTTTTCTAGAGAAAGAAAATAAAACGTTTTATTGTTCAAATGAATTTTTTTGACCGAGAATTAATTTCTCTAAATTTCACAATAGCCTCAGAAGAATATTCTCACTTAGTTTTTAAGTAAAAACATCTGTTTGATTCAACTAAAAAGATTGTCCAGAAAATATTTTCTGTGACTTCTACTGTTTGGTTCAATTTAACGCTGAGAAAATGAATCCTTTTTTTTTTTTTGAAAAAAAAAATAACTTCATGAGGGGTAAAATCTTTTTCATGAGGGGTGTAAAATAACTTCACTTATAAACTTACTAAGTTATTTTCCCCCATCGAATCCCAGTCCCCTTTGGCCTTAGTTACCTTCATCAACGTAAGAATATCCAAGAAGTAAAAGGCCCATAGGAAACTTGCTGCAATGGAATTCTTTGACATCTCTAAGCAAAACGTCGATCTTTTCCCTTCCCCTCTTTTCACTCCATATTATTCACTCCATAATATCCGAATGATGGATATTATTACTATAACACTCGCATTTACCAATAAGAAGGGATAAATACAAATTAAAAGGGTAAATAGGCCAGGAGGTTAATTGCAATTAATAAATATACATATAAAACCAGTTAGATTGTATTTACCCATATAACCGTACAAGTCATTAGGCCTAATTAAGATTATGAAACTTATCAACAGCTGTGGCCTTTGGATTTAACCTGGAAGTGACGAGCAAAAGATGCTGGAATGAAATTGCGTCTTCATGTTCGAGGAAACTAACATATTGCCTTTAAGGGACTTGATAGTTAAAAGGGATAATTTCAGAAACCTCCCCTGTGGTTTCTGAAACTAGCACTAACCCTTGTGGTTTAAAAAATTACACATACCTCCCTTGAGATTAGAATTTGGTAACACATTCACTCCATATCAGATAAAGTGACATAAGAAATTATTTTTCAGGAGTGAGAAAATAATTTACATCCGAAAATGCCCTTTTAGTTAGTACTAAAGTTGGGTTAGTGAGAAGAAAGTTATAAATTAATATTTATTTTGAGCATTTAGTAAAAGGGAGGGGTGTATGTGCAAAGTTGAAGATTTCTGCAATGGTTACCAACGGCATTCTGCCTATCTCAGCAACGGCTTTCTGCCTATCTCAGCAACGGCCAGTGCACAGCATGTCTGCTTCTCTTACTGTGCAACAAGCATATAAAGCAATGTGATTTTTTCTCATAAAACTCCATTGAACCAGTGTAGTTAGGAATATTTGAATAAATCAAATTGCGTGTTTGTGAGGAATTTTACTTGCTAAAGGTGCCATAGTACTTCCAGAACAATGGCTGCCTCAAGCCACAGGGGAGAGTCATGGCATTCACCTACCACCTTCACCATCAAGAATAGATACTGTGGCTGTGGTTGAAAGGCAACAGTGAAGATTTCTGAATCAGAAAACAACCCGAACAAGTTGTATTTTTCTTGTACGAGGTGCAGATTTTTTCAGTGGTATGAAGGTAGTGAAGCTGACGAGATTAACAGCCGAAGAATTGATGGAAGGTCAGTGATGCAACGGGAAGGTATAGTGCATGCTGGAAGTCATCGACAGCCAAATGGCATAGTTAGCATATTGGTGATCATCAATTTGACACTACTTGCTGTATTTATTTTCATCCTCATTGTCAAAGCAGTTCGATGATGAACTGGTGAACTGCTGACAAGTGATAAAAATGTGGTAATTTTTATCTACTTTCCAGAACATAATGTGGGTAGAAAGGAGTAAAAGTTACCAAGTTCTTAGTAAAATTGCATGAAGAGTTGAAGTGGTTGAATGTGTATAAAAATGCAGTTTTACTTGGTAATTGTATGAAATTATGCAGATCAATCAAGTCAAGAAACAATTCATTGAGTGGAAGAATTATTTGGAAGCTCAAAAGGTTGGAAATCAGATGAAAAAATCGTTGATTGCACATGCATTGGAACAAAAGGTCAAAAATTGCATCTCAAGAATCCTCCAACGGTTTTGTCAACCGGATTAAATCCGTCCACGGATTATACTTAGAGTCAACCGGATTGTCCAACGGATTCTTGGCCGAGAATTGAGAAGAAGACATTGAATTGAATCCGTCCACGGATTCATTTTGTTCTCAACCGGATTCTTCCACCGGATTTAAATCCGGTGGACTTCCACATGAATTCTCCCACGGATTCGTCCATCTGTTATTAATTCTATTTGTTAACACATCATTCGAAAGGTTTAGATAATAAGATAAGATTTAAACTTTGGCACTTGTTAAAATAGCTCCCTGTGGGCTTCGATCCTATATACTACGATTCGATATATGCACTTGCAGAAAAATCGAGGTATTAGGTTAAAACTTGTGAGCACTTTGATTAGTAAATTTTAACCTCGTCAACTGCCATAACTATTACAGTGCCTCATGTAAGTACCAAGTACTTAGAGTCCTCTCTGGTTATGGAATATGAATCCAGATAGAATTAGTAGTTGGATTGTGTATGGAAGAAATGTAATGTATCAATGACAGAAAAGCAACACATTAAATGCGAGTAGCTTAGTTACACTTCACAGTACTTTCTGATGAGATGCTTACAAGACTACTGCATTAGACATTACTGCAATCCATGACATACAAAACACCATCTAATGCATACAGCTGAAGTAGATGGTGAGGATTGCAACAACTTGAGTCAAAAGCAAAACATGTCTCTAATCAATTCAGCAGATTCAAATACCTCCTAACAAAGTAGTTCATTGGACATGATCTCAGTCAAAAGAAATCAGCTGCAATGGTTACTTAGAACCGAATGCTGAAACTGTAGCTGCTACTGATATTTCTAGATTGAGAAGTAGATGGTGCATTAATGGTCACAGATGTTGCAGCTTCAGCTGCAACAGTTGGCTGCAGTGGAGTACTCTACACATTAGATGCACCTTGTGCAGGCTGGCTTCGTTGTCTTCTTCTTCCAGATGATGTGGTACAAGTTCCCACATTTGTTACAGGCCTCCCTCGTTGAACCTACATGAAAATGAACTGTTATCCAGATAATACTTACATGCAAAAATCAGGAATTATACATAAAACGGAAAAATCAATTTGATAACAGCTGTATTAGGTAAATATTAGGTGTCATTCAGATTCTCACCTTCCTTATTGGTTTCTGAACTGGTATGAACAGTGGGGGCAACATTAAGCGATGCATCTTGACTTGTAGGACTCGAGTTGCTACCTTGAATGGAGAATACAATAGGAACATTTCCTTGGACATGATCCTACCAACAAATATAGTGTCATTCTATGGAATTTAATCTGTTGACATGTTTTATAATCTTAGTTAAAATTTTTTTTTCAAAAGCTACCTAGAGAATAGCTCCTGATAAGCCTGCACTAGCATTTCCTCTGCCTAGTTTACCCTTCTGTTGGCAACCTGAAATGTGACCGAAAGTCATAGTAACATGCTTAATCATTGGGACAACTGGTAATTTCAAATGCAAAAACTATAGCTAATTACTATGTGGATACCATTTCAGCCCGTGTTCTGCTGCTCTTGTTGGGTTGGGGTGGACCCCCTTTGCATGTCCTCTTATTGTGACCGAAAGAGCCACAATTTCCACATTTGAGGGTGCTTGATCTTTGCACTTGGGATGAAGAAGGACCTTCATTAGCTTCCCTCCTCCTATTTACTCGTGGTCTACCAGTAGCTCTCCTCATTAGTGGGGGTAGAACTGCTGTTAGTAAGATGTCTTCCATGGGAGGCCATCTCTTCTCGTGAGGAATTGGATGAATCATGTAGGAGCAAGTCTTTAGGTACATATCCTTGGAAAACCACACCTCACAGTAATCCTCCAATTTTCTTCTCTTTTAAATGATTCCCAACGCAGCATGTCTACAGGGAATTCCAGAAATTGGAACGCACCACAATCACAAGTTCTTTCAATTAGATTGACTATGTAAGATCTATCATATTCCCCCACTTCAAATATTTCATCACTTGCCATGGTCAATTGACAATGTCTAGAAGCTGTGCTAATTTTTTTTCAGTTTCTCAACAACCTTGGGTATGATGGGTGGTCATGCTGCACCCCTTCTAGTACCTCTTGTGCAGCTTATTCATGAACTTCTTTCTCAAACCATCAACAAGTGTCAGAATAGGATTACGTCTCAGTTCACCTACCCACGCATTGAAAGACTTGGTCAAATTATTTGTCACATGATCACACTTAATTTCAAAAGAGAAAGTGTATCTACACCACGCCTTCTTAGGAATTTTGCCCAAATACTTCCAAGCATCAATGTTCACCTACTTCATATTTTCCATTGCTTGATTGTGGCCTATGACATCATAGCTTTTTGCAGCTCTCCAAAAAAAAATGAACTGAGTAGAACACCAGGAAATTGGTTTCTGAAATTTGTGCATATATGCCTGCAACCATACCTTCCTGTGGCATTAGGTACTAGCTGTTCGTAGGCAAGGTTCAGTCCCTGCAAACAAGTAGGAATAATAAAGTTATACCAATGCACATTAGATGGTGTCATATGCAGTGATTAATAAACGGTAACTTGTACCATTTGCCTATCACTCATAAATGTTAATGGTAAATTGTGTGCAAAGGGTCCAAAAAACTCCTCAAAGTAGTGAAAAAACCACATCCATGTCTCCTTGTTTTCACACTCAGCAACAGCAAAAGCTAATGGTAAGATGCTGTTATTTCCATCCAATGCAACTGCTGTAAGTAGCACTCCCCCAAATGGTCCCATAAAGAAACATCCATCAAAGCCAACAAAAGGCCTGCAACCTTCCAGAAATGCTGATTTTTGAGCCTTAAAGCTAACAAAGATTCTCAAAAATCTAGGCTCCATTAACATATTAGGCCTGTCATAGTGTATTTTGCAGATGCTTTGTGGATTATTTTGTCGAACAAGCTCTGCATACTTAGGCAGTTTTGCATACGACTCACTGTGACTCCCTTCTATCTCTTCCCTAGCTTTAGCTTTTTCTCTAAAAATCTGCATTTTACTGGGCTTGACACCATACTTCAGCATCTCTGCTTCCACTCCTGTACTCGAAATGTTAGGATGAACTCGCATGACAGGAATTAGCTTCTTTGCAATCCAGTCTGATATCGCCTCCAGATTTTTGTTGTCCATAACACAGGTGTGCTCTGGCTCATAAGACTTAATCATGAAAGTCATTAAGCCAGGCAGTGGTGATGCATGAATGCGCCAATTGCATCCTTTGGTACCACACTTAGCAGTGACTCGACTCTTCTCATTTTTCACCCTACGGATTGGGAAGCCTTTCTGTATCACAGTCTTTCAAAGTTTCTCTGAAAGCATCTACGTTGGTAAACACTTGACCCTTGTGAAATTCTATAGCATCCTTTGGATTATACACCCACATTTTTGATCTAATCAATTGTTGCATATGGTCCGAACCTTCTTCATCAGATTCTGTATCAGGGAATATAGGGCTTTCCTCATTGTCCTCGAAATCAGAAAAGTTAGCATCAGAATCCTCACTTTCAGCAACAACATCATCCTCTCTATCACTATCCACATTGTGTAGCCGTGATGACTCCGAACTGGAGCTACCATATTCGTCATCAGAAGTATCAATGTCAACGGCAGGTCGTTACCACTTTCCTTAATCCCCAAATTCTGTTGTTGATTCGTATGACCAGTGTTGATGTCCAAATCAGTAGGATGATCAGTAGGGATAACATCCATATCGATGACATGCAAATTAATTAGTTGAGCAGACTTATGTACTCGAAACATTTCAGAAACTGATTGGTCATCTGTAATATCAAGCATTCCACTTGATCTAGGACTCTCACATCTCATATGCATCAACATATTTGTGTTACCCGGCATTTCAGTCAATGCTTTGTCAGCAACATCATACAACAAATTCATGTACATAGAATCATTAGGGATAACATTCCGAATCCTCACTTGCCTTCCCCGAAAATGCACAATAATGTCATGCGCAGCAATTATAGCCATCCTGCATTTTATTCAATCACAGTTAATAACCAATGATACACATTCACATTACTACAAATGAACAAGTGAACAACATGTGCACAAGCTATTATTTAACATTTGTGCAAAAAACTCATCTGCCAACTATAGGTTTCGGCAATGCGAACCACTCATGAACTGTAATGGAAACTAACACCATTCTAACCTCCAATAGGTATACAAACACATATTAATGATGAAAACACACCCCACACATACCTCTAGCATGTTTCCAGCAAATACATAATACGAGACAACATTTCATCAATCTCTCTCACTGTAAACAACAATTATGAGTTTCTGTGATTACAAACAGGAATTATTTGTGGAATGTTCTAAGTTGCTCTTTGTTCCTGTCTTAGAAGAATGGTTCAATTTTCATCTTCCACGTCCCCTTCCAGCTTCTTCCTTCCCAAATTTCCCCTTCTAAGATTGCAAACTAACCAACAAAAAGAGGGAAATGAAGGAAGTAATTGAGCCACCAAACCTTTTCCTCTGGTTTTAATATGTTTAGGTTTCAAGGGAGAAGAATAAGTGGTTCAAAATGGTTGGAGGGAAACTAGTAAAGGTTGTTTAAGGTGAGATCTTTTAAGATGAAGTACTTAATTCTGCCTAATTTGGGAGCTTACCCTGGATGGAATGCTTGTTGGATAGACATATCAATTCTTTGAAAGAATTTTTAGTTTTTCGAACTAGTGGTTAGTAATCTAGTAACTATTCCCATAGGTTTTCTTGATGGCACTTCTCGGATAATAATTCTGAAGGTTTAACCTTGTCCCACTTAATTTCCATTGTAAACATCAAATAAGTGTATATCACCTGACGTGTGCTGTCTGGAACCCAAAAGTTTTAACCATGTGCATTGAGTTTGTTAGACTATCATTCTGTACCATGTCAACATATGCAGTGTATGTATATTTAGCCTAAAAGTTGCAATTTTGCCTTGCACCTTTGGTTATCTTTAGATTTTCAGAGTCAAAGATTAGTTTTGCATGATTTTTCATATTTGAAGTAATAGTTCATAACAGGCTACAACAGTCACTGGTATAAAAATTATTTAGATTATTAAAAGTGATCATATCTGTAATCTGGTGCTTAGTCTGATCTTGCCAGTGGATCATTCTGTACCATGTCAACATATGCAGTTCTTGATACACATTCACATTGCTACAAATGAACAAGTGAACAACATGTGCACAAGCTATTATTTAACATTTGTGCAAAAAACTCATCTGCCAACAATAGGTTTCGGCAATGCGAATCACTCATGAACTGTAATGGAAACTAACACCATTCTAACGTCCAATAGGTATACAACACATACTAATGATGAAAACACACCCCACACACACCTCTAGCATGTTTCCAGCAAATACATAATTCGAGACAACATTTCATCAATCTCTCTCACTGTGAACAACAATTATGAGTTTCTGTGATTACAAACAGGAATTATTTGTGGAACGTTCTAAGTTGACAGTAGCAAAGTGATCACTTACCTGCAATGATTGGCGCACCCACAATCCTGTGATTTTTCTTTAATTTTAGCTTCGTTTCTGCTTCTATTTACACAGATTCTTCACCTGCGAGGAGGAACGAAAAGAAGCAGAGCTTACTTACATCTAAGCTCTTTGTTTTTCTTTCTGTTTTCACTCCATTTACACCATTCCTTTCCCTCCATCCCGGGAATGCAACTGGTATGATACTTTCTGTCATATCAACTGTCATCAATCAGATATTGGCACCATTTTAGTTGAAGAATTGGCGCCACTATTGTAACTGTACATTAGCTTCCTTACTGAAGCCAGCAACGTTTCGGTTAATCTTGTTTACTTAGTTAATTTTAACTTTGCTCACCTAATCTTGTTCAGACCTCATAATTCGATCATTAAGCACCTTCTGCACTTGGGGTAGCTTAGTAATTTCATAGCTCTTCAAGTCAGCAACGGGCCCCAGAACAAATCTAGGGGTGGTATGTGTAATTATCCAAACCATAGGGGATGTTATTGCTAGTTTCAGAAACCATAGGGGAGGTTTCTGAAATTATCCCTAGTTAAAAGAAAAACAAAGTAGCAAGTTGCTGGTAATTTCAATATCCATTTTCATTTTCCCAAAGTTAAATAACTGATGCGGCAAATAATAGCAGTCGTACGAATTGACATGACACAACCGTTTGTACCAAGTTTTGTCGGTCAAATACCGCAAAAATCTACTGTCTCGTCTCCTGCGTCATTTGCTGTTCCAATATTTATTAAACAGACATATATCTTTCATAAATATCTCAGTCCAATTATTTTTATTTGTCCCTTTCAGTTTCAACAATTACTTACAGGTAGAATACACAAGATAACAAATTATAGGGTTTGTTTGGATTGATTTTATTTGTAAAATTTTATTTTGCTTGCATCACAATTACAATTCCCAATTAACATTTTATCTTTTCAATAATCTTTTTATCTCACATAAATCACATCACAAAAAGTACTACAGTCATATTCCAAATAATATCTCAGATAAACTCTTATCCAAACACACCCATTAATGTACAATAGGAAAACCAAAAAGTCAGAAAATTCATTAAAAACCCATTTTTTAGCTACATTTTTTCTTTAGTCTATTGTCTTTTGTATTCTACCCTGTTAATAGTGTAAAAACTTAAAGGGACAAGAAAAAGAATTAAATCAGAATGTCAATGAATGATATATGATGATTTATTGCATATTAGGACAGAAAATATTGCAGAAAGTGGGATAGAAGATACTTCGCGAATTACCACCAAAGGATTGGTAGAGACCATTTATATCCTTATGTATAAGCTTCCGTAAAAGCATACGTGTATCAGTGGACCACAGTTGTTCAAAATTTTACGGTAACATCACCTCTGAATCCAGCTTATATAAAGCCAAGCAATATTCTCACCACAATTGCACTGGATAATTGCTAGACTTCATACACACGTTGCAGCTCACGATGAAGAAATCACTTCTCTTTCTTTCATTTCTTCTCTTCAACTCTTTCCTTTCTTTCGCTTCTGGACAGGATGATGATCCAGTGCTCGACACTGACGGGGACAGGATCAGCCCTGGTAGCGAGTACTACATAGTGTCCTCCATCTGGGGCGCCGGAGGTGGCGGGGTAAATGTTGGCCGCAGCACAGGCCATGAAAAATGCCCTCTGTCTGTTATTCAGGAGCGGTGGGATCTCAATCGAGGCCGTCCAGTAACTATTACACCGGTGAAGCAGGATGAAGGAGTGATTCGTGTTTCCACTGATATAAACATCAAGTTCTCTGAAGCAAGTGATGTTTGTAATGATTCAAATGTGTGGAGGCTTGCTTATGACAGCCGACGTGGAAGATACTTTATAGCGACTGATGGAGTCGAAGGTAACCCGGGATGTGAAAACATGTACAATTGGTTTCAGATTGAGCGCAGCCGTCTGGGTTATAACCTTGCTTTCTGTCCTGCGGAGGCGATTTGCAAAGACGTTGGCGTCCATTATGAACGTGATGGAACCAGGCGTCTGACTTTGAGTGATAACCCTTTCACGCTGGTGTTGCAAAAGGCTGATCTTAATAGCATGAGGAATGGAACCATCCTTGAGTCGGTTACCTCTACTTGAGGTTTTAAGTAAGCACAATAAGGAAGCATGCATGTGTGGTTTTATGTCTCCAGTGAATAATGTATGACTCTGTCGTATTGAAAGCTTGTAATGCTTTCCATGTGAAAAATAATGGAATTTATCCAGAAGTGAAGTGTGAGGTTGTTTGTTTCTTTACATTTTCTGTAAGGTGCATGAGTGGTGTATTGAACTGTGTTTTTACTATAGTTTTGATTGAATAAAACGATTCAAGTAGAAGTGCATAGTTAAGAAGTAGAAACTCCTCCAATCAAATCCATTAGAGAGGCAATATGAGCAAAGGAAAGGAATTCGCCGAAGCCGCAAAAATAAACTTTAACTCCGGGCTGAGGTCTTGAAAAGGAGGAATCGCAATTCTTTGTTTCCTTATGCATGGTATGGGGGTCTGGATTTGGTACGACACTAAAAAGGCTTGTTACGGTTATGTGGCTGTATAGAAAAGGTGGGTATAACAACTTTCCAATGAACTTGATGTCTTTGCCCGTGTTCGCCTTCATGTATATTTAGGCTCTTTCACTAGATTAGATAAGCTTTAGTCAGGAAACAAAATAGGCCTACCCTAACATGGAAAAAATGGCAGAAATAGTTGCCAATTTAGTAACATTGTTTCTGACCGTTGTCAGTACAATTCAACTGCTCGTGAATAATATAAAATCTGGACCGGTTGTTAGTACAATTTTACGTTACTTTCATTCAAGGAAGAAAGCAGGCACCAAAAAAAAAAAAAGGAGAAGAAGAAGAATAAGCGCGTGGACCAAACTGTTAAATGCACCAAACGCTAAAAGAGGGGTAAGAAAGTCTTTACATGGAGCTGCAATAATTGAAAGTGATTAAGTGATCAAAAGATAATATTAGGGATGCAAGTGGCACTAACTCCAGGAAAATCTTGTACTAAGCGACATATAGCATATGACTTAGACGATAGAAATAAGCTAAAAGATGACGTACTTCCTTGATTTTAGAAATTCTTATATTTGTGTCTATTGATCAGAAATATCATAATTTTTAATTGCTTTTTATAGACAGGCTCCTAAGCCCACTCTATGGGCGTGTTTGATTGGATTGAAAATATTTTCCAGACAATGTTTTCAGCAATTTCAAGTGCTTGGTTACATTTAAGCAGAGGAAAATAATTTCCAGCGGAAATTAATTTACATCCTCGGCTGTAAAATAACTTACGGAGCCAACTTCCCGAATCGTCACAAACTCATCGATGGAGCTTGCTGATCATATACTCCTTGGCCCTTTTTAGCTTTGCCCTTCGAAGAACCATATATTGTCAGTAACGTCCCCTTCATTCTCCAGAGTTGTAAGAGTCATATTGATTTCTTTATCAAGAACTCTATACTGCAAATTTGTAGTTTCTAGATATCCAAGATCAGTAGCCAATTGCGGAGCCAGGATTATCGGGAAGGGGGGGGGGGGGGGGGGATGGGTGTACATTGTGTAAAAAAATAATTTTTATGTTCACCATTTTCAGACTTATAAATTGCGTGTCAACTATTTGTTCTAGATTTTTTTTATCCAGTCGAGATACTAAATTGCAACCGGAGAAAAGTACTTTTGATTAAAAATTTATGACTTCTTGAAAAAATAATAGTAATATTTAAACATGATAAGGAAGCTATCTATTGTGTAATAAATCAAAATTTGCATTAATATGTTAATTAAATATAACTACTCAATTCTCCATCTTTTTATTCTTACACTGTTAAGGGGACAAAATATAACTCGAATATTCTGTAATATAAAACTTTTAAGAGCAATCATATCTCAAAGTGCAAAAAAGAAGTAAAGAGACAACATTACTAATTTGCTATAAATGTTGGTTTTAAATGTTTAGGAAGAGAATTTCTAAAGTATGCTTCCTATTTGTTTTCTTGTTTTACACATAAAAGATTGCGTACATGTAGAATGAAATACTTAATTTTGAAATTTGATTGATTAATAACGAAAATTAAATAAAACAGTTAATTGAAAGGTGTGCATAACTTAGCTAGTAAAAGATTTTCCTTAAGACGTGACGATGATAAAATTTTAACAATATAAAATGTAATACTAAAACAATTAATACAAAGTAATCAATTAATAATAATGCAAGGTCGGAAATATGCAAAAGGTGAATAAAAGTTCAAATTTTCATGAGGCAAAAACTCTAAGTTAAGTGGTATACGAGTGGAGGGAGTGTAAGTGAAAAATTTCGAATTTCAAACTTTCCACTTATACAAAAAAAGAATAAAAAAAAAAAATTTTTTTAAAAAGATTTTTTGGGGGGGGGGGGGGGGGGTGGGGAGAGGAATAAAATTTTCACAAGAATTTAGAGGGGGCCAAAAAAGAGATCTCTAATGAAAATTATTAAAATTTTTTAGAGGTTAAAAAGAAATCTCAAAACTTAAGAGGCGACTGCTCCCCTGCCCCTATTCCGTCCGCCCTTGTCCGCAGCAACACGTTTCAATACGGACAAGTTCATTGTTTCAGCAATACATGCACCTGAGATTTTGACAAAGCATCGAACATATTTTTTGATATTTTCTCCTATAATTACGCTGTCTTGATGAACTTCCAAGTCTTCGAGTAAGACATCTGTAGTTGGTAGAATTGAGGACCACTTTGTCTCAAAAAATAGGAACAGGAAAGCAATATACTTTATCGGAATCGGGGACCATTTCTCCGTTTGTGCGAGTCATACATAACCGGAACTACAGGCCATCAGAGTTGGGCTCACCTTAGCCATAAACTACAACATCCAAAATTCAATTATTCAATCGAGCAGCTAAGTGATGGCAAATTTAATTTGCAGGTGTCCACCAGCAGGGACACAGGCGCGGAACCTGATAAGGGATTGCCGAGTGCGCAAAAAGACGAACCGTCACTTGGTATATAAGCCCCACGAATGCAACCATGCAGCTGATGCCATGTTTAAACATGCACTATGTAATACTTCTGATTATGGTTGCCTGTACCTTGTTGCCTATTCTAGAAAGGTAATCTATGTGATTTTCAAGTGCATTGATGTGAACAGCGATCTGACTTTTAAATACTTTTAGCTCGTGAAGTTGCTTGGTTAAAACCCGTGCTCGAACTCGCATCGGCAAAGTTCGAGCAATTAGAGCTACTTAACAAGTCGAGTTCAAGCTTACTATGTGAAACTCGAAAGCATGTCGAGCTTCACGTATATGTGTTTTTTTAAATTTTTTAGTATAAAATGTCTATTTCATCTTATATAGAATATAAATTTGAATTTGTTAAACTCGTTTGGACTCGATTAAGTTCAATGAACCTCAATTGGGTTCGATAAGCATGAGTTCAAACTCAAGTTCGAGTGATACGAAACAAAATCGAACTCCAATTAGACTTTCAAGAGTTCCATGAGATCAAATCGAAATTTTTTCAACTTGAGTCAAACTCCAATAGTGCACTATTCGAATTCAACTCAACTCGAGTACAACCTTACCTTTGGTTTGCAAATATAAGCTTATCTCGTTTCTTAAAAAAAAAAAAAAACCGAGGACCAATTTATCTTAAAAAATAGGAACATGAAAACAAAGAGGATGAACAATTACGCAAATAGTCAAATGCCGTGGACCACAAATAGTAATTCATTGATACATATTTAATTCAACTTTGACCCACATTAACCAAATCCCATTAATGAACATGCACCAAACCTAACAAATATCCATTGTCAGAACTCAGAAGGCTATTTGGAGGTATAAGAGTGAGGAAAATTACTGTTCAAATGGTCATTAATGCTACATCCTGCATGCATTTTGTCGTCCGATCTCCTTTGCGGACAACGGATGGAGATCCAGGCCTAGATTAATTGGTGTCTTTTTGGTGGGTATTAAGATGAAACTTGGATTAGGAATTTGGGGGGGTGGGGCTCCAAATGGTGTCGTTGCCTTCGATCCCCCAATCGGCACTATCTATTGTCCCATCAAAACCCTTTCTAATGATTTCAATGAGGGTTTTGCCCCTTTGTCTACCAAAAGAATTTTGTCTAATTGAGGAGTCAATCTAAAAAAGGCTAAATTGGTTAGGCATATATAGTTGAAGGACTAAATTGGCCCCAATTAAAGTTTAGGGACTATCGCGGCTTTTTTCTTCTTGTTCTCCAGCTTGGAAGGAGTGGGACTTAAGGACTATTGCGGCCTTTGGTAAATAATTTTGGGACTATTTTGTCCTTTTGTTCTAAGGAAAATTTCTTTAAAATTGGTTTAAAAAATATTTAACTTGTGGACATACAGAAAATTACTTAAGATCAACATGTGGCCTTGAACTCACTACAAGAAAAAAGTAATTTAGTGACATTAAATTAATGACATTTTTTATTTTAATGCCATGGCAAGACATTATAATGGCATCTACAGTTATGACTGAGTGATACTTTGTTTCAAGTGTCAAAATGAAAAGATTTAGTGACATTCTTATGACATTTAAATAATAAGTGCCACAAGATAATAGCATTTACCATATTCGTGCCACAATGGAATAACTTTTAGTGTCATGACTATGATAACTTAGTGTCATTATTATGTCGTACCACTAAATTTAATAACTTTACCAATATTATAATGCCACGTGACATAATAATTTTTTTATACGAAAGATAATAAAGATTATAAAAGTAATTAAGTAAACTACATTCTTTTAAAATTAATTAAATTCACATCACACTGTACTTATTAGTTATTAAGAATATAAGTTATTTTTATTTCAAAAAATAATTCTCTAACAGGAGATGTATATATGATTTGAGAAGTAGGGAGAGAAATAAGATATTTGAATCCGAAACCCTTAATTCTTAAAGTTTCAACCTCAGTCACTAGAATTATATGTATAGAAAAATAGCCTAGCCATTAGACGATAAAGTCCTCGTCAATTAATTTTTTAATAAAACCTCAAAATTTGTTACTACAACATCCAAAATTCAATTATTCAATCGAGCAGCTAAGTGATGGCAAATTTAATTTGCAGGTGTCCACCAGCAGGGACACAGGCGCGGAACCTGATAAGGGATTGCCGAGTGCGCAAAAAGACGAACCGTCACTTGGTATATAAGCCCCACGAATGCAACCATGCAGCTGATGCCATGTTTAAACATGCACTATGTAATACTTCTGATGATGGTTGCCTGTACCTTGTTAACCCCAAAAATATCTTTTGCCTATTCTAGAAAGGTAATCTATGTGATTTTCAAGTGCATTGATGTGAACAGCGATCTGACTTTTAAATACTTTTAGCTCGTGAAGTTGCTTGGTTAAAACCCGAGCTCGAACTCGCATCGGCAAAGTTCGAGCAATTAGAGCTACTTAACAAGTCGAGTTCAAGCTTACTATGTGAAACTCGAAAGCATGTCGAGCTTCACATATATGTGTTTTTTTAAATTTTTTAGTATAAAATGTCTATTTCATCTTATATAGAATATAATTTGAATTTGTTAAACTCGTTTGGACTCGATTAAGTTCAATGAACCTCAATTGGGTTCGATAAGCATGAGTTCAAACTCAAGTTCGAGTGATACGAAACAAAATCGAACTCCAATTAGACTTTCAAGAGCTCCATGAGTTCAAATCGAAATTTTTTCAACTTGAGTCAAACTCCAATAGTGCACTATTCGAATTCAACTCAACTCGAGTACAACCCTACCTTTGGTTTGCAAATATAAGCTTATCTCGTTTCTTAAAAAAAAAAAACCGAGGACCAATTTATCTTAAAAAATAGGTACATGAAAGCAAAAAGGATGAACAATTACGCAAATAGTCAAATGCCGTGGACCACAAATAGTAATTCATTGATACATATTTAATTCAACTTTGACCCACATTAACCAAATCCCATTAATGAACATGCACCAAACCTAACAAATATCCATTGTCAGAACTCAGAAGGCTATTTGGAGGTATAAGAGTGAGGAAAATTACCGTTCAAAAGCTCATTAATGCTACATCCTGCATGCATTTTGTCGTCCGATCTCCTTTGCGGACAACGGATGGAGATCCAGGCCTAGATTAATTGGTGTCTTTTTGGTGGGTATTAAGATGAAACTTGGATTAGGAATTTGGGGGGTGGGGCTCCTAATGGTGTCGTTGCCTTCGATCCCCCAATCGGCACTATATATTGTCCCATCAAAACCCTTTCTAATGATTTCAATAAGGGTTTTGCCCCTTTGTCTACCAAAAGAATTTTGTCTAATTGAGGAGTCAATCTAAAAATGGCTAAATTGGTTAGGCATATATAATTGAAGGACTAAATTGGCCCCAATTAAAGTTTAGGGACTATCGCGGCTTTTTTCTTTTTGTTCTCCAGCTTGGAAGGAGTGGGACTTAAGGACTATTGCGGCCTTTGATAAATAATTTAGGGACTATTTTGTCCTTTTGTTCTAAGGAAAATTTCTTTAAAATTGGTTTAAAAAATATTTAACTTATGGACATACAGAAAATTACTTAAGATCAACATGTAGCCTTGAACTCACTACAAGAAAAAAGTAATTTAGTGACATTAAATTAATGACATTTTCGATTTTAATGCCATGGCAAGACATTATAATGGCATCTACAGTTATGACTGAGTGATACTTTGTTTCAAGTGTGAAAAAGAAAAGATTTAGTGACATTCTTATGACATTTAAATAATAAGTACCACAAGATAATAGCATTTACCATATTCGTGCCACAATGGAATAACTTTTAGTGTCATGACTATGATAACTTAGTGTCATTATTATGTCGTACCACTAAATTTAATAACTTTACCAATATTATAATGCCACGTGACATAATAATTTTTTTATACGAAAGATAATAAAGATTATAAAAGTAATTAAGTAAACTACATTCTTTTAAAATTAATTAAATTCACATCACACTGTACTTATTAGTTATTAAGAATATAAGTTATTTTTATTTCAAAAAATAATTCTCTAACAGGAGATGTATATATGATTTGAGAAGTAGGGAGAGAAATAAAGATATTTGAATCCGAAAACCCTTAATTCTTAAAGTTTTCAACCTCAGTCACTAGAATTATATGTATAGAAAAATAGCCTAGCCATTAGACGATAAAGTCCTCATCAATTAATTTTTTAATAAAACCTTCAAAATTTGTTACTACAACATCCAAAATTCAATTATTCAATCGAGCAGCTAAGTGATGGCAAATTTAATTTGCAGGTGTCCACCAGCAGGGACACAGGCGCGGAACCTGATAAGGGATTGCCGACGTGCGCAAAAAGACGAACCGTCACTTGGTATATAAGCCCCACGAATGCAACCATGCAGCTGATGCCATGTTTAAACATGCACTATGTAATACTTCTGATGATGGTTGCCTGTACCTTGTTAACCCCAAAAATATCTTTTGCCTATTCTAGAAAGGTAATCTATGTGATTTTCAAGTGCATTGATGTGAACAGCGATCTGACTTTTAAATACTTTTAGCTCGTGAAGTTGCTTGGTTAAAACCCGAGATCGAACTCGCATCGGCAAAGTTCGAGCAATTAGAGCTACTTAACAAGTCGAGTTCAAGCTTACTATGTGAAACTCGAAAGCATGTCGAGCTTCACATATATGTGTTTTTTTTAAATTTTTTAGTATAAAATGTCTATTTCATCTTATATAGAATATAAATTTGAATTTGTTAAACTCGTTTGGACTCGATTAAGTTCAATGAACCTCAATTGGGTTCGATAAGCATGAGTTCAAACTCAAGTTCGAGTGATACGAAACAAAATCGAACTCCAATTAGACTTTCAAGAGCTCCATGAGTTCAAATCGAAATTTTTTCAACTTGAGTCAAACTCCAATAGTGCACTATTCGAATTCAACTCAACTCGAGTACAACCCTACCTTTGGTTTGCAAATATAAGCTTATCTCGTTTCTTAAAAAAAAAAAACCGAGGACCAATTTATCTTAAAAAATAGGTACATGAAAGCAAAAAGGATGAACAATTACGCAAATAGTCAAATGCCGTGGACCACAAATAGTAATTCATTGATACATATTTAATTCAACTTTGACCCACATTAACCAAATCCCATTAATGAACATGCACCAACCTAACAAATATCCATTGTCAGAACTCAGAAGGCTATTTGGAGGTATAAGAGTGAGGAAAATTACCGTTCAAAAGCTCATTAATGCTACATCCTGCATGCATTTTTGTCGTCCGATCTCCTTTGCGGACAACGGATGGAGATCCAGGCCTAGATTAATTTGGTGTCTTTTTGGTGGGTATTTAAGATGAAACTTGGATTAGGAATTTGGGGGGTGGGGCTCCTAATGGTGTCGTTGCCTTCGATCCCCCAATCGGCACTATATATTGTCCCCATCAAAACCCTTTCTAATGATTTCAATAAGGGTTTTGCCCCTTTGTCTACCAAAAGAATTTTGTCTAATTGAGGAGTCAATCTAAAAATGGCTAAATTGGTTAGGCATATATAATTGAAGGACTAAATTGGCCCCAATTAAAGTTTAGGGACTATCGCGGCTTTTTTCTTTTTGTTCTCCAGCTTGGAAGGAGTGGGACTTAAGGACTATTGCGGCCTTTGATAAATAATTTAGGGACTATTTTGTCCTTTTTGTTCTAAGGAAAATTTCTTTAAAATTGGTTTAAAAAATATTTAACTTATGGACATACAGAAAATTACTTAAGATCAACATGTAGCCTTGAACTCACTACAAGAAAAAAGTAATTTAGTGACATTAAATTAATGACATTTCGATTTTAATGCCATGGCAAGACATTATAATGGCATCTACAGTTATGACTGAGTGATACTTTGTTTCAAGTGTGAAAAAAGAAAAGATTTAGTGACATTCTTATGACATTTAAATAATAAGTGCCACAAGATAATAGCATTTACCATATTCGTGCCACAATGGAATAACTTTTAGTGTCATGACTATGATAACTTAGTGTCATTATTATGTCGTACCACTAAATTTAATAACTTTACCAATATTATAATGCCACGTGACATAATAATTTTTTATACGAAAGATAATAAAGATTATAAAAGTAATTAAGTAAACTACATTCTTTTAAAATTAATTAAATTCACATCACACTGTACTTATTAGTTTTTAAGAATATAAGTTATTTTTATTTCAAAAAATAATTCTCTAACAGGAGATGTATATATGATTTGAGAAGTAGGGAGAGAAATAAGATATTTGAATCCGAAACCCTTAATTCTTAAAGTTTCAACCTCAGTCACTAGAATTATATGTATAGAAAAATAGCCTAGCCATTAGACGATAAAGTCCTCATCAATTAATTTTTTAATAAAACTTCAAAATTTGTTACTACAACATTCCAAAATTCAATTATTCAATCGAGCAGCTAAGTGATGGCAAATTTAATTTGCAGGTGTCCACCAGCAGGGACACATGCGCGGAACCTGATAAGGGATTGCCGAGTGCGCAAAAAGACGCACCGTCACTTGGTATATAAGCCCCACGAATGCAACCATGCAGCTGATGCCATGTTAAACATGCACTATGTAATACTTCTGATGATGGTTGCCTGTACCTTGTTAACCCCAAAAATATCTTTTGCCTATTCTAGAAAGGTAATCTATGTGATTTTCAAGTGCATTGATTTGAACAGCGATCTGACTTTTAAATACTTTTAGCTCGTGAAGTTGCTTGGTTAAAACCCCGTGCTCGAACTCGCATCGGCAAAGTTCGAGCAATTAGAGCTACTTAACAAGTCGAGTTCAAGCTTACTATGTGAAACTCGAAAGCATGTCGAGCTTCACATATATGTGTTTTTAAATTTTTTAGTATAAAATGTCTATTTCATCTTATATAGAATATAAATTTGAATTTGTTAAACTCGTTTGGACTCGATTAAGTCAATGAACCTCAATTGGGTTCGATAAGCATGAGTTCAAACTCAAGTTCGAGTGATACGAAACAAAATCGAACTCCAATTAGACTTTCAAGAGCTCCATGAGTTCAAATCGAAATTTTTCAACTTGAGTCAAACTCCAATAGTGCACTATTCGAATTCAACTCAACTCGAGTACAACCTTACCTTTGGTTTGCAAATATAAGCTTATCTCGTTTCTTAAAAAAAAAAAAAACCGAGGGACCAATTTATCTTAAAAAATAGGAACATGAAAACAAAAAGGATGAACAATTACGCAAATAGTCAAATGCCGTGGACCACAAATAGTAATTCATGATACATATTTAATTCAACTTTGACCCACATTAACAAATCCCATTAATGAACATGCACCAAACCTAACAAATATCCATTGTCAGAACTCAGAAGGCTATTTGGAGGTATAAGAGTGAGGAAATTACCGTTCAAAAGCTCATTAATGCTACATCCTGCATGCATTTTGTCGTCCGATCTCCTTTGCGGACAACGGATGGAGATCCAGGCCTAGATTAATTGGTGTCTTTTTGGTGGGTATTAAGATGAAACTTGGATTAGGAATTTGGGGGGGTGGGGCTCCTAATGGTGTCGTTGCCTTCGATCCCCCAATCGGCACTATATATTGTCCCATCAAAACCCTTTCTAATGATTTCAATAAGGGTTTTGCCCCTTTGTCTACCAAAAGAATTTCGTCTAATTGAGGAGTCAATCTAAAAATGGCTAAATTGGTTAGGCATATATAATTGAAGGAGTAAATTGGCCCCAATTAAAGTTTAGGGACTATCGCGGCTTTTTTCTTTTTGTTCTCCAGCTTGGAAGGAGTGGGACTTAAGGACTATTGCGGCCTTTGATAAATAATTTAGGGACTATTTTGTCCTTTTGTTCTAAGGAAAATTTCTTTAAAATTGGTTTAAAAAATATTTAACTTATGGACATACAGAAAATTACTTAAGATCAACATGTGGCCTTGAACTCACTACAAGAAAAAAGTAATTTAGTGACATTAAATTAATGACATTTTCGATTTTAATGCCATGGCAAGACATTATAATGGCATCTACAGTTATGACTGAGTGATACTTTGTTTCAAGTGTGAAAAAGAAAAGATTTAGTGACATTCTTATGACATTTAAATAATAAGTGCCACAAGATAATAGCATTTACCATATTCGTGCCACAATGGAATAACTTTTAGTGTCATGACTATGATAACTTAGTGTCATTATTATGTCGTACCACTAAATTTAATAACTTTACCAATATTATAATGCCACGTGACATAATAATTTTTTTATACGAAAGATAATAAAGATTATAAAAGTAATTAAGTAAACTACATTCTTTTAAAATTAATTAAATTCACATCACACTGTACTTATTAGTTATTAAGAATATAAGTTATTTTTATTTCAAAAAATAATTCTCTAACAGGAGATGTATATATGATTTGAGAAGTAGGGAGAGAAATAAGATATTTGAATCCGAAACCCTTAATTCTTAAAGTTTCAATCTCAGTCACTAGAATTATATGTATAGAAAAATAGCCTAGCCATTAGACGATAAAGTCCTCATCAATTAATTTTTTAATAAAACTTCAAAATTTGTTACTACAACATCCAAAATTCAATTATTCAATCGAGCAGCTAAGTGATGGCAAATTTAATTTGCAGGTGTCCACCAGCAGGGACACATGCGCGGAACCTGATAAGGGATTGCCGAGTGCGCAAAAAGACGCACCGTCACTTGGTATATAAGCCCCACGAATGCAACCATGCAGCTGATGCCATGTTTAAACATGCACTATGTAATACTTCTGATGATGGTTGCCTGTACCTTGTTAACCCCAAAAATATCTTTTGCCTATTCTAGAAAGGTAATCTATGTGATTTTCAAGTGCATTGATGTGAACAGCGATCTGACTTTTAAATACTTTTAGCTCGTGAAGTTGCTTGGTTAAAACCCGAGCTCGAACTCGCATCGGCAAAGTTCGATCAATTAGAGCTACTTAACAAGTCGAGTTCAAGCTTACTATGTGAAACTCGAAAGCATGTCGAGCTTCACATATATATGTTTTTTAAAATTTTTTAGTATAAAATGTCTATTTCATCTTATATAGAATATAAATTTGAATTTGTTAAACTCGTTTGGACTCGATTAAGTTCAATTAACCTCAATTGGGTTCGATAAGCATGAGTTCAAACTCAAGTTCGAGTGATACGAAACAAAATCGAACTCCAATTAGACTTTCAAGAGCTCCATGAGTTCAAATCGAAATTTTTTCAACTTGAGTCAAACTCCAATAGTGCACTATTCGAATTCAACTCAACTCGAGTACAACCCTTACCTTTGGTTTGCAAATATAAGCTTATCTCGTTTCTTAAAAAAAAAAAAAACCGAGGACCAATTTATCTTAAAAAATAGGAACATGAAAACAAAAAGGAATGAACAATTACGCAAATAGTCAAATGCCGTGGACCACAAATAGTAATTCATTGATACATATTTAATTCAACTTTGACCCACATTAACCAAATCCCATTAATGAACATGCACCAAACCTAACAAATATCCATTGTCAGAACTCAGAAGGCTATTTGGAGGTATAAGAGTGAGGAAAATTACCGTTCAAATGCTCATTAATGCTACATCCTGCATGCATTTTGTCGTCCGATCTCCTTTGCGGACAACGGATGGAGATCCAGGCCTAGATTAATTGGTGTCTTTTGGTGGGTATTAAGATGAAACTTGGATTAGGAATTTGGGGGGGTGGGGCTCCCAAATGGTGTCGTTGCCTTCGATCCCCCAATCGGCACTATATATTGTCCCATCAAAACCCTTCCTAATGATTTCAATTAGGGTTTTGCCCCTTTGTCTACCAAAAGAATTTTGTATAATTGAGGAGTCAATCTAAAAAAGGCTAAATTGGTTAGGCATATATAGTTGAAGGACTAAATTGGCCCCAATTAAAGTTTAGGGACTATCGCGGCTTTTTCTTTTTGTTCTCCAGCTTGGAAGGAGTGGGACTTAAGGACTATTGCGGCCTTGATAAATAATTTAGGGACTATTTTGTCCTTTTGTTCTAAGGAAAATTTCTTTAAAATTGGTTTAAAAAATATTTAACTTATGGACATACAGAAAATTACTTAAGATCAACATGTGGCCTTGAACTCACTACAAGAAAAAAGTAATTTAGTGACATTAAATTAATGACATTTTCGATTTTAATGCCATGGCAAGACATTATAATGGCATCTACAGTTATGACTGAGTGATACTTTGTTTCAAGTGTGAAAAAGAAAAGATTTAGTGACATTCTTATGACATTTAAATAATAAGTGCCACAAGATAATAGCATTTACCATATTCGTGCCACAATGGAATAACTTTTAGTGTCATGACTATGATAACTTAGTGTCATTATTATGTTGTACCACTAAATTTAATAACTTTACCAATATTATAATGCCACGTGACATAATAATTTTTTTATACGAAAGATAATAAAGATTATAAAAGTAATTAAGTAAACTACATTCTTTTAAAATTAATTAAATTCACATCACACTGTACTTATTAGTTATTAAGAATATAAGTTATTTTTATTTCAAAAAATAATTCTCTAACAGGAGATGTATATATGATTTGAGAAGTAGGGAGAGAAATAAGATATTTGAATCCGAAACCCTTAATTCTTAAAGTTTCAATCTCAGTCACTAGAATTATATGTATAGAAAAATAGCCTAGCCATTAGACGATAAAGTCCTCATCAATTAATTTTTTAATAAAACTTCAAAATTTGTTACTACAACATCCAAAATTCAATTATTCAATCGAGCAGCTAAGTGATGGCAAATTTAATTTGCAGGTGTCCACCAGCAGGGACACATGCGCGGAACCTGATAAGGGATTGCCGAGTGCGCAAAAAGACGCACCGTCACTTGGTATATAAGCCCCACGAATGCAACCATGCAAGCTGATGCCATGTTTAAACATGCACTATGTAATACTTCTGATGATGGTTGCCTGTACCTTGTTAACCCCAAAAATATCTTTTGCCTATTCTAGAAAGGTAATCTATGTGATTTTCAAGTGCATTGATGTGAACAGCGATCTGACTTTTAAATACTTTTAGCTCGTGAAGTTGCTTGGTTAAAACCCGAGCTCGAACTCGCATCGGCAAAGTTCGAGCAATTAGAGCTACTTAACAAGTCGAGTTCAAGCTTACTATGTGAAACTCGAAAGCATGTCGAGCTTCACATATATATGTTTTTTTAAATTTTTTAGTATAAAATGTCTATTTCATCTTATATAGAATATAAATTTGAATTTGTTAAACTCGTTTGGACTCGATTAAGTTCAATTAACCTCAATTGGGTTCGATAAGCATGAGTTCAAACCCAAGTTCGAGTGATACGAAACAAAATCGAACTCCAATTAGACTTTCAAGAGTTCCATGAGTTCAAATCGAAATTTTTTTCAACTTGAGTCAAACTCCAATAGTGCACTGTTCGAATTCAACTCAACTCGAGTACAACCCTACCTTTGATTTGCAAATATAAGCTTATCTCGTTTCTTAAAAAAAAAAAAAAACCGAGGACCAATTTATCTTAAAAAATAGGAACATGAAAGCAAAAAGGATGAACAATTACGCAAATAGTCAAATGCCGTGGACCGCAAATAGTCAAATGCCGTTGACCACAAATAGTAATTCAATGATACATATTTAATTCAACTTTGACCCACATTAACCAAATCCCATTAATGAACATGCACCAAACCTAACAAATATCCATTGTCAGAACTCAGAAGGCTATTTGGAGGTATAAGAGTGAGGAAAATTACTGTTCAAATGCTCATTAATGCTACATCCTGCATGCATTTTGGCGTCCGATCTCCTTTGCGGACAACGGATGGAGATCCAGGCCTAGATTAATTGGTGTCTTTTTGGTGGGTATTAAGATGATACTTGGATTAGGAATTTGGGGGGGTGGGGCCCAAATGGTGTCGTTGCCTTCGATCCCCCAATCGGCACTATATATTGTCCCATCAAAACCCTTTCTAATGATTTCAATGAGGGTTTTGCCCCTTTGTCTACCAAAAGAATTTTGTATAATTGAGGAGTCAATCTAAAAATGGCTAAATTGGTTAGGCATATATAGTTGAAGGACTAAATTGGCCCCAATTAAAGTTTAGGGACTATCGCGGCTTTTTTCTTTTTGTTCTCCAGCTTGGAAGGAGTTGGACTTAAGGACTATTGCGGCCTTTGATAAATAATTTAGGGACTATTTTGTCCTTTTGTTCTAAGGAAAATTTCTTTAAAATTGGTTTAAAAAATATTTAACTTGTGGACATACAGAAAATTACTTAAGATCAACATGTAGCCTTGAACTCACTACAAGAAAAAAGTAATTTAGTGACATTAAATTAATGACATTTTCGATTTTAATGCCATGGCAAGACATTATAATGGCATCTACAGTTATGACTGAGTGATACTTTGTTTCAAGTGTGAAAAAGAAAAGATTTAGTGACATTCTTATGACATTTAAATAATAAGTGCCACAAGATAATAGCATTTACCATATTCGTGCCACAATGGAATAACTTTTAGTGTCATGACTATGATAACTTAGTGTCATTATTATGTCGTACCACTAAATTTAATAACTTTACCAATATTATAATGCCACGTGACATAATAATTTTTTTATACGAAAGATAATAAAGATTATAAAAGTAATTAAGTAAACTACATTCTTTTAAAATTAATTTAAATTCACATCACACTGTACTTATTAGTTATTAAGAATATAAGTTATTTTTATTTCAAAAAATAATTCTCTAACAGGAGATGTATATATGATTTGAGAAGTAGGGAGAGAAATAAGATATTTGAATCCGAAACCCTTAATTCTTAAAGTTTCAACCTCAGTCACTAGAATTATATATATTGAAAAATAGCCAAGCCATTAGACGATAAAGTCCTCATCAATTAATTTTTTAATAAAACCTCAAAATTTGTTTTCTAAACCATAATTAAAAAAACCCAAAACAAACATAAAAAATTACAGTTGCAAACTAGTTTTAATGACAATTTTCGCAAGAAATTAATATTTATGTACAACGTAATCATGGTATCAATCATTTTGATATCTACTATTCTTAAAGGGATGCGACCAAGTGGTTGATTACAATTTACAACATTTGTCCTCGTGCATGAATTCGATGTCGACGCTAACACACAAGTTGGCTGATTGGGGATGGACGGCAAAAAGTTGCGGACTAGAGTAATTTTTTGTGGCGCTTGCAGACATCAAAATTTGTCAATTTTTAATATTTTTCTAAATTTTTTTATTTAATAAGTTATTTATTTTTTATATTTTAATGTGTATTTTTATTATTTTTTGCAGGTATATTTTAGGAAAAAGAAAAACAAACACAACAAAACAAAACAAAAAGAAAATCAAAAAAATAAAAAATTCTCCCCTAATTATTTCTCTTTTCACCAAATACAGTATTCATCCATTTTGCACTCAATATTCCATGCATTTTTCTTTTTATTTGGTGGAAAACTCATCATTTGGACTAACAAAACACTCCGCCTTTTTGGCTCAAGGACTCTCTCGGCTCTCTCTTGTCTCGGAACAGATAAGCCAAAAAAAAGAAAAAACCAACTCTCCACTCCCCAACTCTCCCTCTCGGCTCCTTCTTCTTTTCTCCCAACACACTCCACAAATCAAACAAAAGAGGGAACTAACGGTCAGACCATTGAGGTTTAGGAATTTCACCTCAAAGCTCAACCAAGTGAGTGCAATATTCAAGAGGTATTCCTTGCTTTCTTTTTTTTTCAGTTTTGTTTTTCACATTAAATTCATATTTCGTTGCTTTATTTTCTCCTGTTTTTGCTGCTTTGTTGTTGTATTGTTAAAAAATTTGGGAAATGGCATGAACCAAATTTAGGAAAAGGAAATGTTTCTTATGTATGCATTTTAACCGTTTGAAGAAATGCCAAGATGGAAAATCGGATTAAAATGTTAATTTTGTACATGTATTGTTGTTAAAATGAATAATCATGACTAGTTACCGGTTTGGGGGGGGGTTTGTTTAATTAAGTTTTGTGTCATTTTTGTAGTCTAAAAGGCAGCAAAAGAAAAATGAATTTTAAGGGGCTGTTTTACTTTAATTTAGCCTTTTTATGTTGTTTTCTTGTCCAACTAAGATTATAGTTGTAATGTAGAAGTTATAAGGAGGGTTTTGGCATAATTTTTATGATTTTGGTGAAGATTATGGTGTTTTAAAAAATAAAAAACTGAACTGACTTTTGCTATTTTGGCCACTTTCGGGTCATATTTTGTAAAAATTAACTTCAAAAATGGAATCTATGCGAAAAATCGAGTAAGGGGGTGTATTTTGAGAAAATTTGGTGACCGGAAAAAATTTGCCGGCAGCGGCGGCCCGGTAGCGGCGGCGCCACCGGCGGCCGCCATGGCCACCACCTGTGAGGAGCTTCAGCTGGCCGAACAAGAAGAAGAAGAAACGGAAGGAAAGAAGAGAAGGAAAAAGAAAGAAAAAAAAAGGAATTGCGCTAAATGGTTTTTTTATGGTGGGCTTGTGGTTATTTTTGGTTGGATTTTGGTTTATTTCTTTGGGTTTCGGTTTGGGCTAGGAGGTTAGAGTCCAGACATTTTTTGGTTGGGCTTGAGTAATAAAAAGATGGGCTGGCCTGTGTGTTTTGGCTTGGACTTTCGGCTTGGCTTAGGTAGTTTTGGCCCAAATAAATAAAATGATGGCCCGATAACCCTTTTCTTTCCCAAATCAGAAACCGAAATTTTCACTTTAGCCCCTGATCTTTGGAGTAGTTTTACTTTGGCTCAGAACAGTTTAAATTTCTTTCACTTAGGTCCTTAAGTTAATTTCACTTTGGTCCCTGAACTTTACCTTTCATTTAATTTGACCCCTAAGTTTTGGAGAAATTATATTTTTGCCTCCAAAAGTTTTTCAATTTTTGCAATTCAGTCCCTATTGAATTTTGACTATTTTTATTATGATTGTTTCTTTTTTTTAATAGCTAATTATGTTACTTTTGAGTATATTTAACTTGTAATTTCTAGATGTTATTAAATTTCTTTACGTTTGACATGTTAAGGTGAATTTAGTGTTTTTTATCATTATTATTATTTTCAATTAAATTGGTGTCTTGATTCCTTTGTTCATTTTGAGTATAAATAGGGCAATTTGACTTCCATTTAGTCACCACTTCAAAAGGAAGGTACCCCTATTATTATTTATATGTCAATTACGTGCTCTTATGTGCTCCTACGTTTTCCTATGTGTTTATATTTTTTTTACATGCTTTGTTATTTATTTGATTCGAATGTTCATTCAAATTTTCTTATATTTGTTTAGTTAATTTTTATAATTATTTGAGAGGCATTTAAATACCTCAAAAATGTAATAGATAGGATAATTACATTTGTTTTATTATATTTTCCCCTTTTAGAATTGTAGTTAGGTCCTCTGTTGTAATAGATAGGGTAGATAAGATTTTCTTTATTTCCCAATTTTAGATTGTAGTTAGATTCCCCACTGGAATAGATAGGTCTTTGCGTGTTTATGTGGCTTATGTGTTATATGCTTTATCCGCTTTTCTTAGGATTTTTTGCATTTAGATATTATGCTTATGTGTTACGTGCTACGTGCTCTTATGTGTTTATTTGTTTAAATTATGTCTTATTGTTTTACTATGTATTAAGAATGCATGACGTCACCACACTAGTCCAACGCTAGTTGTGGTTTCTCCCTCCGCTTACTTGCTAGTCTAATGCTAGTAAGGATTTTTAGAAATGGGTTAATCCAATGCTAGACCCTTAGGTTGTTCATGCGTTAGATTCATCTTTTGTGTGATATTCATTACATTTTTATGCATATTTTTATATTTTTAGAATTTTTCTCATTTGCATGATATTTCCTATTATATTATCCTCTACCCCCCTATCCTTTATATGCGTTAATCATGTCATTTAGAATTACATCTCATTTAAGTTAATTCATTTGTTTGTCTATGTTAGGAAAATTATTCTTCAAATATAGGAAATGGGTGATTATAACTCTTTAGTTTAAATACCTCATCGATCCCTGTATAAGAAAATTATGTCACGAGTTTTTGTCTCCCGTACCCATTATGTTGCATTCCTATTCTTTGGCCACTTATATTTAGATATATAATTTAAGTTTCTTTTCTTTTCTTTGAATTTCATTCATGCATGCTCGTGACTCCTTCAAGGAATTATTTTGATCTTCGCAATTAATGCGATTGGTATCAATTAAACCCTTGAATGAACATTTTGTCCCTTCGATATTTTCTAAATTTAGATTTGCATCCATGTAGGAAACATACAAATGTGATAAAATTGAGGGTTAGATTAGGAAAATTTTGTCTAAACTTCGCAATTAACTTAGACTAGGTTGAAAGGGTGCCTTAGGTTTGAATTAATCGAACATTTGCCTTTCCTTTCTTCAACTGTGACTCCCGAATCCATTTTCTCTTGTTTTTCAAAGATTTGGATTTGTCGAAAAGGGTTTTATTTTATTTTATTTTTGTCAAAAAAACACTTTTGGGTGATTTGGTACACCAAAACTCAATACCAAGTGGCGACTCCTAATTTTTTCTTAAAAAACCCTTTTAGACTAAATTTTGGACCCAAATTGTCGCATTTTTTTAAAGTCCCATTTTAGGTCTTTTTTCATTTATTTTTAATCACATCTTTTATAAACACTTTATTTATTTTCCATCGCGAAAAATGGGGCGCAACAACGCTTACGTGTTCACAATGATGACTTAGTATCATGACCATATTAAGCCACTAAAATTTAATAACTTTATACCATGCTACACCACTTAATAATTTTTTTTATACAAAAGATGATAAGGATTGTAAAGGTAATCAAGTGAATTATATTCTTTTAAAATTCATTAAATTCATTTCATCCCATACCCTATTAGTTAATAAGAACCTGAATTATTTTTTCTTCAAAAAAATTTTGTAGCAAGCCAGATGTAAAATTTAAGAAACGGTGGTAGAAAAAGTTGATTTAAATCCAAAATCTCTAATTCTCAACATTTCAACCTTAGCCACTAGAACTACAAAAAAAAAAAAATACTTAACCAGTAGACAATGAAGTCCTCGGCTAATAAAAATAATTAGTTTTGTAATGAAAATTTCAAAAATTTGTTCTCTAAACCATAATAAAAAGACCCAAAAAGAACATAAAAGGTGCCACTAAACACTGGTTTTAATAACAGTTTTGAGTGCCATTAAATCACTTATCTCTTATAGTCATTGTTAGTGATATTTAGACAATGTATTCAAATCCTGAGCAGAAGTGCAAGGACACAAGAATCACGTGCTGATTACATAAAGTTTGAGGATTCAAAAGAAATTATTATGCATGTACGAGGCAACCTGTGGTGCCTAACGTTTTGAAAGGGATGCTACCATGTGGCTGATTACTACAGTGGTCCTCGTGGATGAATCGACAATAGATGGACCATTTTCTCTTAGATTATTATGCATTGATAGATAAGATGTAAACAATATCCCACTAGAAATCTGCCATCTTTTAGCATCTAATTGACAATTGAAGCAGACCCATGCCGACGCACTCATGAATAATAGAACATCTAAGGCTCATAAGCAAACTTTTTAGACAGACGTCTCTTTTTAGCGGACCATAACTAATTACTTCAATTTCGACACTTCGGCCGTGTAAACTGACGTCAACATTCACACACACTTTACTTGATAAATAAAAGTTAAACTTTTTCTTATTTATTGTTAACTTCTTTTCCTATAAATAAATCAATAAATAAAAAATTGAGGGATAAATAGAAAAAGAATAGAACTTTTTGATGTGTTGGGGTAGAATATTATTATTATTATCGCAAAGGTATTGGTACGGGTTCAATTATGGATTCATGTACACTTTCTTCTTCTTTTGATTGTGACTCAGGCTAACACTAAAACCATAGGACACATCGAACGTTCGCTTGGGTCCGTTCGTTTCGAGTGAAAATCTTTGAATAATCTTGAAGATATCTAATGATACAAGCACAAGAAAATGTCAAGAATAATCTTCTTTGGATCCTTTCGCTTTGGGTGAAAATCTTTGACGTCGATGAATTCACCCTTGATGCCGATGACTTTTACCGGTGATGCTGACAGTGTGCATTTGCCAATAATTTGGATTATTATCAATTGTAGAGCTTTCTCAATGAAAATTGCACATCTTTTGCTCAGATTTGCCTTGATTTTTGTGCCTGGAGAGCAGAGTAGTGTTGTTTGATTGCTGGTGTATGATTTCTAATTAAACCAATATTTTATGGAGCAGAGCCTATTTCTTCAACTTGACAAGGTGTTCATACCTTCTCAAATGAGTAGTAGACGCAGTAGGTGTAGTTGTGGGCCACAATTGTTCAAAACTTATAGTGATATCACCTCTGAATTCAGCTATAAAAAGCCAAGTAATATTAATATTCTCACCACAATTGCACTGAATACTATTACGTCCTAGGCTTCATACATACGTTCCAGCTCACAATGAAGAAATTCCTCCTCTTCCTTTCATTTCTTCTCTTCAACTCTTTCCTTTCTTTGGCTGCTGCACAGCCTAATCCAGTGCTGGACTTTGACGGGGATGAAGTCCGCACTGGTGTCGAGTACTACATCGTGTCCTCCATCCGGGGCGCTGGTGGCGGCGGGGTAAATTTTGGCAGGAGCGGACGCAATGTAAATTGCCCCACGTCTGTTGTTCAGGAGGGGTCGGATCTCAATAGAGGCCATCCAGTAACTTTTACACCGGTGAACCCAGAAGAAGGCGTGGTTCGTGTTTCCACCGATTTAAACATCAAGTTTACAAACCCAGGAGTTGCAAATTGCGACCAATCAAATGTTTGGGAGGTTGATTATGTCGCAGAACTTCGAGAATACTTTATTGCGACTGATGGAGTTGAAGGGAACCCGGGATGCGACACTATTTCAAATTGGTTTAAGATTGAAGCGGCAGGTAATTTCGGTTATAAGCTTGTTTTCTGTCCCCGGGTTTGCGACATCGCTCCAGTGTCTTGCCAAGATTGTGGCATCTACTTTGATCAGGGAATCAGGCGCCTGGCTTTGTTTCAGAGTGGGCCTTTCACGGTGAGGATCTTTAAGGCTGGAAGCATGAAAAATGAAAATATTCTTAAGTCCGTTACCTCAACTTAATTTCCGTTTTAAGTAAGCACAAGAGGGAAGCATGTATGGTTTATGTCTCCACTGAATAATGTCTGGCTTATGTCTCCACTGAATAATGTATGACTCTGTCATATTGAAAGCTTGTATTGCTTTCCATATGAAAAATAATGGAATTTATCCAGGAGTGAACTTGATTGCTTTTCAGCCTTGTTTGCCTTCATCTGTATTCAGGTTCTTTCACTACTCTTTAGTCAGGGAATATAATAGGCCTATCCTGTCATTGGCGGAGAGGAGGAGGGGGAGGGGAGGGTAGGAGAGGGAAGGAAGGAGAAGGAGGAGGAGGAAGGAGCATGGGAGGAGGGAGGGAGGGAGGGGGAGATGGAGGGAGAGAGAGGATGGATGAGGGAAGGTGGCGGTGGTGAGTGGTGTAAATTTTTAAAAAAATATCAAAATAAAAGGTTTTAAATTCTAAAAATGCCCTAAAATACATCTCAAAATAATCCTAAAAATATCTTCAGAAACAGTACGGAAAACATCTATAATAAAAGTTTTCCCCTTATTTAAAAAAAAACTTCCTATGAAAACAACTAATTCATATAGAGCCTATGTACTGTTTAACAAAGACACAATCAATATTTTTAAGGTCTATGTAAACAATAATTGAATAGGACACTGTTGTTATGAAATAGTACAAATTATTAACAATGAATTATAACCTATTTAAATATCTTACACATTCCCGTTTTGACATGTATATGTAAGAACCTTGAGGAAAGTAGAGTAATAAATATATAGCAACTACATAAGTTTTTATTTTCTGAGCCAAACTAGATAAGTTACTATTATATATTTTACTAGGTCGATGGAAAGATACATTATAATACGAAACCATAACCCTGTCTCAATGTTCCATGCAATTAGCTTGATATTATAGAGTGCTTTCCCTTTATTTTTCCTTACTGAGACCCTATTTGGGGTTGTGGTGTATTTATAAAAAAAAAGCACTTTTAAGCCTTAAAAGTGCTTTTAAGGTGTTTAGTAACTAATTTTCTGCAACTTATGGAGCCTAATTTTTGGTAATTTAAAAGTAATTTTGTTAAGAGCACTTGCGTCAGTGATTTTTTTTTTTTTTTTTTGCAAGTCACCATAACCTCAAACGGGCCTAACTAACAAAAAGCTGTGAAGAAACTTTGGCCTTTCCTGTCCTTGGATAACCTTGTCAAGAAGTGAAAGCATATTAATTCCAAACTTTTCAAGATGATTAGCCTTCAGCGTATTTGGGGTTGATTTTTAGTACTTTCTCACTTGATTTTTAGTGCCTCTATCACTTTACCTCGTTGGACTTATAGTCAAAGCTGACGTCGTGTAATTTTTTTTTCAGTAGAAAACCAAATCTGCACATAAACTAATGAGGGGCTTTTAATACTTTACTGTTAACGTTTGTTTGGTAATTAAAATCGAAGAAATTAATCACCTATTACGAGAAATAGAATATATTCCTTAGTGCTGTGTATTTCCATTATTGTGGATTTGAAACGTGTTCATTTCGAATCCATTCAATCGAATTTCTCCCTTAAATTCAAATTTATCAATCCAAACACATCCTAGGATAATTTACTACCGAAATAAACATACCATTAGAATCTTTGCATTATGAGATATCATTACAGATCTTCAGAATTGGAATAGAGAAAATTGACTTTGACCACGAAAGTTATATTTTACCTTTGTCTGTGGTTCATTTTTAATGGCTTGATTATAGTGATTGTGGTATTTAATCATGTTCCTTGTGCTGAAATGATGCTATGGATACATGCTTTAACTTAAGAACAGAAATACACTATATAGCGCAACACTAATTGGCTTGAATTATGTTAACATATTGTGAATTCCTTATACAACTGTTATTAATATCATCATGCACTTAACATGAGGACCATCTGATATAATGTTTGTGCAATTTTACGTGACTTTCATTCAAGGATGAAAGCAGGCACCAACCAAAAGGAAAAAATAGAAAAAGGAGAAGAAGAAGAAGAGTAAGCGTAAGGATGGCAATGGGGGCAGGGGGAATTTTTTTCCCCCGCTTAGAAACGGGGCGGGGGACGGGGGAGTGTACCCCCGCTCCATCTCCTGCCCCGCCACCCGCTTTAAAAAAATAAATATATAAAAATATATATGTATATAATATATAATTTAATTAGTTAAAAACTTATGATAATGATATTATTAGTTATATGTATTATTTAATGTATATTAGTATATGTAATATAATTGATATTATCAATTATACTAATAATTATATATGTGTACTAATACAAATTATTAATTGTTATACTAAATTTACTAATACATTTATACTAAATCCCGAATTACACTTAATACAATAACATTTTTTTCTTAAAAAAAAGCACAAGCACAATAATGAATTAGTGATTGTATTTGTGCCAAAAGTGAAAACTTGACCACTTTAGTTGTATTTATTTCATCATGTTGGATTGTATTCAAATAACTTTTGTTTGATTGTTTTTATAAGTTTCAATTGTGAAATTACAATGAATAATAATTTGGTGATGTGTTGATATTTTAGTACTTGATTATTTGCTAAAATTTAACTATAATAAAATTATATAACAAATTTTTATTGGCCCCGCGGGGGCACCTGCGGGGGAAGCGGGGCGGGGCGGGGCGGGGCGGGGACGGGGGACGGGGCGGGGGCGGAGGGAATTTATAGGCAGCGGGGCGGGGGATGGGGGAGAGGTCCCCCGCCCCAACCCCGCCCTGTTGCCATCCCTAAGTAAGCGCATGGACCAAAGTGTTAAATGCACTAAAAGGTAAAAGAGGGGTAAGAAATTAATTTTGTGAGGCTGACGTAATTGAAAGTGATTAAGTGATCAAAAGATGATATTAGGGATGAAGTGGGACTAACTCCACTTTACACTCGTAAATTTGTACCACCACAATTTTAAATACTTTGCATTCTAAATTTTGAAATTTGTTACGGATAAATCCAAGTGATGAAAATATTGGTAAAATTAACAATATTGAGGACTCCATAAATTAATGATAATTTACTAGTAGTAGTTAAAATGAAGCAAGGTATCGCATTCAAAACAAGACGATACATTTTCACAAATTTAAATTTCTTTTATCTCATTAATCATACTAATAATATTAGTTATTCAGACGATATAAATCAATGACGGTGTATTGAAAAAAGTCAAAAGGATTTACGGGATCACATTTAGAGCAAAAATACATTGTTATTAATTTCTACTATCATTTATCTCATTAATTTTGGTAACTTTTTAATTAATTGGATTTTAAATGGGATAAATTTGAAAAATTAGCATGCAAAGTATTCAAAAATGAGATTTTAGGGTACAAAATATCTAAAATTGAAGTTTAGGATGCAATGCGAGAAAGTGGTATAAATTAGAGGGTACATAGTGGAATTAGTCGATGAAAATGATTTGCTTTTTGATAAATAACCGCACTATTGGAATAATTAAACCAAACATATTTAGAGTTGTTTTAGAAGTTGATTATTATTTGATAACTAGATTAGAATTAGTATTAAAGTCAATTTAAGAAATAAATTTTGAGTACAAATGTATCTTTTGGACTATAGTGTTGAAAATGAAGGTGACTCTATGATTTATTTTAAGGTAACTACAGTAGACCAACAGGGTCAGGGCCGAGGAGGTAATGCCCAAAATAACAATGGGAAAACGGAAGATGAAAATAGAGTGTTAGAGATTAGGTTTTCGATCTCTGACCAGTCTGTAGTGCAAGTGTTTCTTAAGTGAAAGAATAAGCTAGGTATTTGATGATCGGAACTGAAAAGATTGACATGGAGGAATACATTGGAGCTTTTCTAGTAAAAGTGAATGTCGAGGACGACATTCTTTTAAGGAGGGGAGATTGTAACATCTCGTGGTTTCAAACGGACATTTTAGGTGTTAAACTGTGGTTAAGTGAGCCAATTTTCATTTGGAAACAAGAGATGAAAGCTGGATTGGAGAGTCTAAGAATCCGGGGAAGGAATCCGCGGACGGATTCGTTAGTATGTGCACCAGATTTGAATCCGGTGGAGGAAAAGTGAATCCGCGGACGGATTCAATTCGAAGATATTTTCCAAGTTCACTGACCAAGAATCCGGGGACGGATTTGAGAGAATCCTTGGACGGATTCGTGTCGCGATTTTTGACCAAGACTTGACTTGTTAAAACTTAGCTATCATGCTTGAGGCTTCAAGGACAATCAGGAGAGCAGTAGGGGAGCAAGAACACACAGAGAGAACCGAGAGAAAAGGGGAAGAAATAAAGAAAACCAAAGAGAAAGGAAAGAAGAGAAATTGAGAGAGAGAAAGAAAGAGGAGAAGGAAAACAAGAGAAAGGAGAAAGAGGTGAAGCTGGTAGCTTGCGATGTTCTTCGACCGTTTCAGTTTTCCCCGTTGAAGATGAAAGGTAAAATTAGCTCAAGAACTCTTGATTCTTGTAGTATAATGTGAATTGATGGCTGGAGATTGAAATTAGTGAGCCAAGAATCGAATTGGATGGTTGAAACCTTGTTGGTTTGGATAAATGGCATGTCTTGATTTTCTGTCTCAATATCTGTCCGAAATGTCTGTGATTATTCGAAGATGATGGGAGCTGAATTAGCCTTAGCCTAAAACATGAAAGTTGTAGAAGATTGAATGACGATTATTCCTGTAAATTTTCAGCTCTATCGGAGTAGGGTATCCCATGAAATGACTAAATTACCCCTGCTGCCCTGTTTCTGTCAGAACTGATGATCAGCCTTTGTAATTGGTTCGTTTGACTGGGAGGATGACTGAATTAGTTGTTAAAGCCTCCTTAATAATTTTAGCCTCATATCTTAGATTTCAAATGGATTTGGAATCACATGAATTGGACTTGTGTGCAATGAGATAATATTAAATGAATCAGGCCTGCCTGTAAATTTCGCAGTGAGATTGGAACTTGAGAATCTAGGGGCTATTTTGGTAAATTTGGCCTAGTTAGGGTGGGAATTGGGTTGAGATGTCTTCATAAGAATTTTAGAGCTATGTCTTAGCTTCGAAACAGTATATTGTTTGTCTCAATCCAATAAGTGTAGCCCTAGTTGTGCTTAAATTACTAAAAGGTGACAGTAATGTGTTATATTGAACTTTGTACTTTAGGAGTTGGATTCGAACAAGAATCAATTTGTGGTGGATGGGGATCATTAGCGGTGATTGGTGAGTGTTATTTACTTGCTAAAGGATTTCCCAAAGTGTTCTAGTAAAATGTGCTTTACGTGCTTAATGTGAGTGGTCATCTTTTCTAAATGCTTTACTCGAGTGTTTTAGTTAAATATGCTGAATATTCGCCAAATGATTTGCTTAAGGACTTTTGCTAAATGTGCACTAGATTTCATAGAAATGTATTTACTGTTACTAAAGGTGTTTGGTAAATGGATTTGCGAACAGGTTTACCTTTTGGTGAGTAATTGGGTTCTTATTGTGTTGACTGCCTTATGTGACCAAATGGGACTTAGACGGGGGTGTACTTTGTCGTATTCGATCTAGGTCTCATTATTTTGATATTGGATGTGTGATATGTGATGTGATATACATGTGGGCTAGTCACTTGTTGTGGGTAACACCCCACCTCCTGGAGTGGTGCTGGGTTCCTTGATCTGCGGGTTTGGATTCTTCACTTGTTGTGGGTAATACCCCACCTTTGGAGGGGTGACTATGCCCGATCTCTGGGTTAGACGGATTATTCGAGCCGGCCGGGGCTTGGTCGAAGTCAGTCCAATGCTAACTTTGAGATCCGGATATTGTGACTTGATATTGTTATCTCAGGTGGCATGTGTGCTGAAAGCTCGGGAGGCTTGAGTTGCTGTGTGCTATAAGTTCAAGTTGGTATTGCTATTCTTACTGTTATTGACCCCGGGTTGCTGTGTGCTATAAGCTCAGGAGGCTTGAGATACTTAGGCTATTATCGTTATCGTTAATGATATTGTTATTGATTGGACTGACCAGGGTGGGTGATAAGGTGGACGGGTGGAGTGAAGTGGAGTTCTACGGATTATTGGTTGACGAGTGCCAACATAAGATCAAGTGTGGAATTGAATTGGCTTTGGAGCCGCCCGTATCCTTTTATTGTATTGTTCTATTTCTGTGATTGATTTGCTATATACTGATTGGATGACTGATATGTTATTGAATTGCTTAACTGTCCCCTTGACGTTTCGCTTTGGCATTTTAAATACAAGATTTTAGCTAAATGACTTGAAAAAACCCAAAGGCTTTATGAAATTGATTTGGAAATCAATGTTTTGACTAAATGAGATTTTGCTCACCGGTTTTCACTAAGCACTCACTGAGCTTCTAGCTCACCCCAAAAATATTTTAGTTGCCTTGCAGGAACCAGGAATGGAAGAGCTCAAGTGAAGTGGAGACTTTATTTGGATTGTCTTTATTTCTTGAAAAATTGTATTAGCATTCGCTTGGACATATAATTGGATGTAAATATTGTATTTATTGGAATCGAACTGTAATTTGGTTGAGGTTTGTATAGAGTCACGACGAGAGTTGGGCAGACGGTCTGCCAAACCCTCTGGATTGCCCTAGGGAGAGGTGGGGTCGTCATACTTTCTATCTTACCAAAACATCAAACGTAGAATTGTAACCGCGTTTTCTTTGTTAGTCTTGTTTTTCAATTTTTCTAACAAATCTTAGAATTGTATTTTAACATGTTAAAAAAAAACCTCTATAAAATTATTGCTTTAAAATTGTTAAATGAAAACATTATGCAATAATTTGTTTGGATTACAGATTAATAAATCAAACCAGTGTAAAATTTAATAACTTCCATATAGTACACAATATTTCTTTGGTCCATTCATATGATAAAATCTTAATTCAGTCAAATTATATTACACAATTTCCACAAATTTAAGTCCAGTGCCAATTGTTGTGTTTTTTAAATTGCAATCTTACAAATGAATCCTATCCCCAATTTGTCTTATTTCACCGCACACCCAAGTGATGTTTAATTTTCGTTTTGCAAATGGAAGCTAAAACTTGCTTCAAAGGATTCCTGTTCCTGAATCCTCTATGTTTTTGGTATTTCAAGAATAGTAGGGGCTGAACCAGTATTATTAGGGTGCCACTGTACAATTAACCAAACATACAAGATGATGGGGTTAACTTAAAATGATAAACGCCAATTTGTATTAATTCAGTTATGACACCCTAGAATTTAAGATTTGGCCCCAACTATAATAAACATATTTTGTACCTGGACACTCATGAAGAAGTTTCTCTGTCAACTATGTGTATAGAGTTAAACATATGAGTTCACGATCAAGGGTATCAATTATAAAATATTTCAGTCCCACAAAATTTCTGCATTTGAAAATACTTTTTTTTTACAAATTTATAGCCACACTGACGTATATGTAACTTGTTTGAATTCAAAGAAACTTGCATACAAATGAGTTCACGGGCAAGGGTATCAGTTATAAATATTTTAAATGTATTACAAAATTTGCATATTTGCAAATATCTTTTTCACAAAATTTACATATACATTGACGTATATGTAACTTGTCTCGAATCAAAGAAACTAGCATACTCACGAAGAAGTTTTTCCGTCAACTATACGTATAGAAACAACAATGTTCACGAGCAAGGGTATCAGTTATAAAATATTTTTTTGTTATGCAATTTACCTAATTGTAAATATATATTTACAAAATTTACATATTTAAAGACGTATAGAAAAACTTAAAAAATCTAGAAGAAATGAACTGAATTTTATTTTGCTAAATGAGTCTAAGTACTCCTTATTGAGAGGTGGACAGCATCTCACACCAGCCAGTTCCACTTAGAGGATTTAGTTAGAGCCCACTAGGACTTTTTCAGGGAGATACTCCTACTTCCTCTATCCGGTTAGTTCATCAAATCCACTCTCTTCCTCTACCAATCAACAACTATCTTCACTCCTCCGTGGTCTGATGTATCTATAGCTACCAAAAGGGAAATCGTATTGGACCGTGGCAATCAATCACAGCTTAGAGACTTCAATTTGAGGGAAAACAGAGGTACGGACATGCTTTCCTCAACTTATTCTAAAAGTGCTTTCCTCTATCCGATTAGGTGGATTCTTGCATCCACGTACTTAAATGACTTGTTATGAAACTAAATGGTGTTTTTTTGGTCCGCCGAATTTGATGTTGCTTTGAATTTATGGTTGGGCTAAGAAATGGCTAGCTAAATGATGTTATTTTTTAGAAATTTTTCTCATAATTTTGTACTTTGATGGGCTGGATTACTTAGAATTTGACATTATCGCTTTAAGTTGAAGTAAATTTTGGATCACATTTTAGCAAATTGATTGACACTGGACTCTGTTGTACGTGTTTCATTACTGCCCCTGTTTATGCTTTCAATTTAGCAACTGATCAATCCCATGTTTGATTCACATGAGCTAGGGATGTCTTTTTTGTTTTAGATTTGCAGTAGTTTGATACTTGTGAAGAAAAAGCCATGGACAAGAGTTGGCTAAACATAACAAATAGAAAGGACGAGACTTACTTAAATGGGGTGAAAAACTTTTGGCATTTGCATATGCTGGTAAAGAGAGCCATGTAAGAATACAGTGCCCTTGTAGAGAATGCAATAACTTCCGGAAGCAACCAAAAGGTGTTGTGGAGGATCACTTAATTACAATTGGCATTCGTAAGAGTTATGTTAGATGGATATACCATGGGGAGGGATTTTGAAATGAAACTCTTGATGAATTTGAGATTGAAGAAGACGCCGAAGATGATACTAAAGAAGATGACCTAGAAGATATGTTAAATGGAATTGGTACCACTAAGTGGGGACGGAATTGGAGGAATATAGAAGAAAAAACAATGGAGGACTTGGATGGGAATGATACCGGAAGTAGATGCATTTATGAGAATGTTTGAAGATGCAAAACATGATTTATATCTTGGTAATCAGTTTTTCTCAAAACTGTCATTTGTTGTGACCCTCCTACATTTAAAACAACGAGTGGCTGGACCATTAAGTCATCTGATGCATTGCTCACAATTTTGAAGAATGCATTGCCCCCCGAAGCTGCAATTCCCAAGACATTTTTTGAGGCTAAGAAAATTATTAGAGACTTGGGATTTAAATGTGAAAAATTCATGCTTGTGTGAATGATTGTGTTCTTTTTCGCAAAGAGTATGAGAGCTTAGACACCTGCCCTAATGAAAGATGCAAGGAACCTCATTATAAATCATCAGGCTCTAAAGTTCCATGCAAGCTGTTGCTCTATTTTCCTTTGAAAATGAGGCTACGAAGATTATATGTACATAAGGAAATAGCCGCTGATATGAGGTGGCATAAAGAAAATGCATTGACAATGATAATGTAATGAGGCATCCGGCCGATCGTGAAACAAGGAAACACTTCGATAGGGAGCATGAAGAGTTTGCTGATGATGCTCATAATGTGCGTTTCAATCTAGCAACTAATGGTTTCAATCCTTTTGGATCATTTACTAATACTTATAGTATTTGGCCTGTGTTTCTTGTCCTTTACAATCTACACCCTTGAAGTGCATGAAAGACCCATTCTTTTTTATGTCAATGCTGATTCCCAGACCTAAATCTCTAGGAAATGATATTCATGTTTACTTGCAACCTCTAATTGATGAATTGAATGAGCTATGGACTGGTATTACAGCATATGATGCACACACTAGCTCCAAGTTTACTCTACATGCTGCTTTATTGTGGACTATAAATGATTTTCCAGCTTATGGTATGTTGTCCGGATAGAGTACTAAAAGGTATAATGCATGTCCTACATGCATGATGGAAACATCGTCTATGCATTTGCCAAATTGGAGGAAAATATGTTACATGGGACACCGCCGATTCTTGCCGGCTGATCATCGTTGACGTAGAGAAAGAACGGCTTTCGATGGTCAAGTGGACTTGCGGGAGCATATTGTACCTTTAAGTGGGGAGGAAATTGTAGAACAGTTGCAACTAGTTGATGTACAGTTTGGGAAAAGGAGCAAAAAAATGAACACAAAAAGCGCAAGCACGTTTGTAATTGGAAAGCTAAAAGTGCTTTCTTTGATTTACCATATTGGAAAGGTTTACAGCATAGGCATAATATAGATGTTAAGCATGTGGTGAAGAATGCTGCAGAAAGTGTCATAGCCAACTGTTATGGATATTGATAGTAGAAGCAAAGACAGTTATAAAGTTCGCATGGATTTGATGGAACTGGGTTTGAAGAAGGACTTACATTTGATTCCAAATGGTAATTCACATATGATGCCCATGGCTTGTTTCAACCTATCGAATGCAGAAAAAAGAAAAATTTGTGGTTTCTTGTCCTCTATCAAATATCCTGATGGATTTGCGTCTAGCATTTCTCAGTGCATTAAGAATGAAGCATTCCAAATTTCTGCTATGAAAAGCCATGATTTTCACATTTTCATCCAACGGATACTTCCACTTGCTGTACGAGGAAGCTTGACCAAAGAGGTTCGACAGGTGATCTGTGAACTCAGTGACTTCTTCAAGAAATTGTGCTCAAGAACATTGTGTAAAGATGTTGTTGCCGATTTAGAAGAGCAAATTGTTCTCATATTATGCAAAATGGAAAGAATTTTTCCCACTTCCTTTTTTGACATTATGATGCACTTGATGGTCCACCTTCCAACTGAGGCTAGGATAGCTGGTCCAGCCCAATATCGTTGGATGTTTCCATTTGAAAGGTAATAACCAGAACAGTTTGAATCTTATTGTCAATTATTTTGTTCCCTTATTCTCAACTTAGTAAACTTATTGTTTATGCAAAAAAAACCAAGAAAATGGGAACATTGAAGGGTTTTGTCAATAACAAAGCTCGACCTGAGGGGTGTATTGCTGAGTGATACATTGATAAGGAATGCTTGACCTTCTGCTCCATGTACTTGGATGGTTATTGAGACAATATTCAATAGAGTTGAGCGTAACAATGATGCAGTGGATAAGTCTGGGGAATTGTCAATATTTTCCGGTAGTGGCCGTCCATTTGGAGGGCCTAAACAAGACTGTTTAACTAATGCAGAACTGGCAAAGATTCACGTCTTTTTACTAAATAATTGTGATGAGATTGAAGATTATGTAAAGTGAGTGAATATTTGTAATTGCATTATGTTGTATATGCAATTAGTTTGCTACTACATATGTATCTTGCTAATATGCCCTTAACTTGACATGTATTTGGCCTTTTTTTTTCCCACAATTGAGTATTTTATTAATTTCTTGGTCAAGTGAGCACAAACTAAAATTGGAGAGAGAGAGCACAAACAATATAGATCAAAGGAATGATGAAGAATTTCCATCCTGGTTCAAAGAATGTGTAAGCTCAAACTGTTTCCTCCTAATGTCAATTTATTTATTTTCCATATCAACTTACTTTAGTCCACTAACTGCTGTGGTACACTTATGTTAATAGGTATTACATGGTACTGGTCAATGCAAGCCTGAAATTCGATCATTGGCTTTGGGTCCGGATAATAGAGTCAACAAATTTTCCGGTTGCATGGTTAATGGGTATAGGTTTCACGTTGAAAATCGTGAAAAAGAGAGAAAAACCCAAAATAGCGGAATTGTGGTTAAAGCAGAGCATGGAAATAACATCATAGATTTTTATGGTGTACTCAAAGAAATTATTGAAATCAAATATTGGCTTGGGAAAAGAAAAGTCTTGATATTCAAGTGTGATTGGTGGAAATTAGACACACGACTCGGAATTCAAATCGATAAAGAATGGGGCATCACAAGTGTGAATACATCTAGAAAATGGTATCAAGACCAACCATATGTTCTTCCGGACCAAGTCGAGCAAGTCTTTTATGTGGAGGACAAGAAATTGGGCAAGCATTGGTATGTAGTGGAAAGATTTAGTCCTCGCAACTTTTCTAACGTTTTGGAACACGTGGAAACAGAGGAGGTTGAGGAAGTGTACCAAGAAGAGGCACCGCATCCTGGGCTACCTATAAGGGACCTTAATAAGTTGCCGTCACTTTCGAGGGATGGAATGGGAGCATACAAGTCTGTTGACTCAGCACTTATATATGGTGAAGGCGTGAACAGCCACAGACAGCAGATTGATAATTTCATCAATGATGACGATGATGAAATGGAAGACACTGCTTGCAATGACAATGAAGAAGAAGAAGAAATACGGAGTGATGATACTATGGATTCAGACTAATGGCTAACTTTTTAGCACTTTTAAACTTTTATTTTGGGTTAGCAGATTTTGTAATGGAGCAGCTCATATGATTACTCAATTACCTACATCGATCAATCGCTAATTGTAAATTGTAGCTGCTACCTTATGGTTTTGAAATGCTTTGGTTCCTGGACTAATTTTTTTTCTTCCACTGGCCTCTTCCTTGGTCTTTAATTAGACAAAATGTATATTTTTTCGCAAAATTGGATGCTGTGTTCAACAGTGATAAAAATATGTTGTCACAAAACAATGACGAAAAACTGTTGTCACAAAAAAAGGAATTCAATGACAACATAGCATGTTGACACGGTATCTCCAACTTTTATGACAATATAGTCATAGATTGTCACAAATGTTTCCCGCCACACCAGACCAGGTGCGCGCCAACCATTTCATGACAACTTGCATATGATGACTTACGTGGTGTCACTAACCAACATTAACCAATGTGTCATTGGTGACGACATGTAAAGTTGTCACTTAATTATCTCTATTGTGACAAGATCTTGTTTGTCACTGATATTCTTGTCACTGATGGGCAGATTTCTTGTAGTGAGTCTTGCTTCATTTTTATCTTCATTCTTGCTCCACCTTTGAAGAAAATCACCAACACAAATCTCCCTCCTCTTCCTTTCTTGTAGCCGGTCCTTTAGAGGTGAGAGAGGAGAGATTCTTCAACAATTTTCTTCACTTTTTGCTCCTTCCTAGCTAGTTCTTCTAGCTCCAAATAGAGAAGGAAGATTTCATCTTTTCTTCCACGAATTTTGTTCCAAGACCACTACTACATCCAACTTCACTTGCACCGTAGTTAAGTTTGAAGGAAAGGCAAATCTTGTGGTGAATCTTGGAGATCTAAGACTTGTCTTGACTAGGGTTTGAAGCTTTGCAAGCGGTAAGGGCTTGAACTCTTTAGATCTATAAGTTTTATGGTTTAAATCTGGTTAGTTGAGCTTGGGTTGTGGAAGGGTTTCTCTTGAACCCCGATTACTAGGCTAGATGACTTGAGGGGATCCATACTTTATAGCGTAAAATTGTTGGTGAATCTTGGTGGTTAATAGCTTGATATATGTTGATTGTTGTGTATTGTGGTTATTTCATGAGATTGATGAACTATAGTTTGTGAAATTGATGAGAGAATCTTAGTGAAATTTTTGGAAATACACCCTACTGGCCGAATCTGTTAAGCTACCTTTAGCCCCTTTTTTTTTTGCAAATTTTTTGGTGAAATCTTTCTCAATAATCCTTGTTAGATGTTGACCTTTGAATGAGCAAGTGTGTTGAGGAGAATTTAGAAGTTGAAAAGGGTGAATTTCTTGAACTCTATTTTGCTAGAAAGCACTGCACAGTTTTAGAAATTGTGATTTCTTGGTGTAGAAAACTCCAAATCGAGTTTCGTTTGTTGGATTTGAAACTAGACAAGAGCTCTTTTAACCATGTTAATTTCAGATTTTACTCAATTTCTATATACACAAGTAATTTTTCAAAGTTGATTGAAATGTCAAACCTGTTTTGCTTTTCTACTTGTTAAATCTGTAAATTGAGGCCAAAATTTGACTTATTTACGGATTGAATCTTGAGAAGATGCCTTTGGAAAATTGTAGTACTTTGAGTCTACTTTCCAATGGTATAAGGTTGGTAATTTTTGGATTTGTAGAACTCAAGATATGATTTTTCAAGTACAGTCGCGTAAAGTTGGGATTTTCTTGTTCGAAGCAAAAGTGTTCTTTTAAAACTTACGACTTTATTTTGAAAATGTTAATTCATTTTGATTTTGATTTTATGGATGAAAACAAGGTCTCTTGTAGTTTTAATTCCTCTTCTGAATGATGGTTTTCGAAGGCTTTAGACCCGTCTTTAGGTGTTTCGTTAGTTATCTAAGTGTGTGGTTTTTCCTCTTCATTTGACAAGAGTGATGGTTTAAGGGAATTGGTTAGAGATGGTTTACTTCTGGTGATCATTGGTTGTAATTGCCTCAGGTGTTCAAGGTGACCTCTAGGGAAATCTCGAAATGGAAAAGTAAAGGACTTGAGGAACAAAAAGATCCCTTTGATTAAGGTCCTTTGGAGAAATCATGACATCGAGGAAACAACTTGGGAGGTAGAAGAGGAGATGCAGAAAAAGTATCTAAAAATGTTTGTTTAGCAAAGTGTAAATTTTGAGGACGAAATTCTTTGAAGGAGGGGAGGTTATGAGGACCTAAAAATTTATATATGTTCAAAATTTTTAATTAAATTATTTTATTTCATTTATATTGAATGAAATTTATATTATCTATTTCATTAAGAGTTTTAAACATTTTTATAACCTTTTGCATTGATTTTAAAGCATATCACTTATTTTCATCGCGGAACTTTCGAATTTCACGTTCGAGATGAATAGTGAAGTGTGGGGTGAAATTTGGATTATAAGTTGGGGTTAGGCGAGTAGAAGAATATCAGTACTAGATATAGCAGCGGACAAACCACGAAGATTTCACTCAAATTGCTTTCCAATTGTCGCGAGTGCACGGTCAAACTTTCTACCTAGGACTTTGACCAAAGTCCAAACCTTATAGGCTAAGTTTCTTCCCTCTATAAAAGCCTCATTTCTCCTCCTATTTTTGCTGCTTGCTGTCGTGAGCTTGAGAGAGAGATAAGGAGAGAATTTCTTCAATAACCTTCCATGAATCTTGAGGAAACTGGAGGGAAAATTGAAGGATCGAGCTTTGGTTGTCTTGCAACCATAAATCTAGCTTGTGGGAGAAGATTTTGGAGAGGAAAGTAAAGAGGGTGCTGGCCGAAAACTTTATGAGGAAAAAAGAGAAGAAAAGCTTTCGATTCATCCGATCAAACCCGTAGATCTTCGTTTAAACTAGGTAATCATCCGTCGATTAAATTTTTTTGCTTCGAATTCAAGACAAATTTGAGATCTTGTGCTTGTGAAGAGAGGGAGAGAGAGAGAGACCATGAGGAAGAGAGAGAGACCGAGAGTGAGAGAGAATTTGGGGAAAAAGAAAAGCTTCACCTTTAGCTTCAATCTTCGAGGATCTAGCGAGATATAGAAGGATTTTGTCGGTGGTAGCTCGAGGGGGAAAATTGTTAGAAGTTGATAACTTGAATGTCCTTGGATCTTGAAAATCTTAAGAAAAAGGAAGTTAGATCTTTACTTTATTGTTGTTTTTAAAGCTTAAATAATTTAGATCTGTGGATTGTACGGTTGATTTATAGTTGATATGGCTTATTTATGAAACTTGGAGGATTATATGTAATATTTGTGAACTTGGTTCAAAATAGAGATTACTTGTTGTAATCTTGGACTTGTTGGTTTTGGTGTGATGTATATATGTTCCTTGGGTGTTGGACTTGAGGAGAGGATATTTTATTGACGTTCGTTTAGTCTCGAAATCGTGATTTTTGGTACGGCAGATGATCAAAAAACCTTAATTTTTCTACTTTCGCGAAACGTGGTTATTAAGAAAGTTTAAAAGTGATTTTTCATGTCTTTTGGTTTGATGTGTGGTGGATTGTGATATATATTGTTTATTTGTTACTTTTAGGGTCTGAATTCGAATTTGAGTTGGACCCGTTGGCTGAAGAGAATCGTTTTTATTGACCTTTTTCAAGTGAGTATTCCTTGCATGATCATTGTTCTTATTTGGTTATGTGATTCTTTGAATTTGATTTATGTGCTTGAGATGTGAACCATCGAAAAGGGTAAGAGTGTACTTTATCGTACTAACTCTTCTCGAAAGGTTATTAGTGATATATGAAATGTGATGTACATGTGCTTATAAGTGTGGTAACATCGTTGGGTTGTTATCCCATCGACTAGTATTTGTGTATGTGTGAAATTTCAAGAATTCCTGAGACCTAACAGAAAATCACTTGAATCGAGCCAACTGTGTGGCCTTGGTCGATGAGATTTGACGATCCGTAGGGCATGTTTTGCCTTGAACTTGGCGTATGGATTTGTCCATTTGTAAAAGGCATCAAAATCTTATGTGTTTGGTGAACGGATCCAAACGGGGGTGATTGGTGATAGGAGATGGTGAAAGTGGAGTTCTACATAGATCTACTATTTTTTAGAGGGACTGGGAACCAAGGGGCTGACTTGAGCGATCAAGTTGAACTTGAGGTGTAAATTTTGAGCTGTACGTGATTGAACTATACCTTCTGATATGTGGCACTTAGAAGTATGTTTCGAACTTATAAGTTATGTATGGATAGCTTGTGAAAGAAATCTCATGGTTGAGTTAGTATTTTGGAGTGCTTGATTGTATTTATTCGAGTTAAAATTTGAAATTTCAGTGAGGTCTATAGTAAGTCCTGGCGTGAGTTAAGCAGGCGGTCCGCTGACCCCTTTGGTTCGCCTTAGGGGGAGGTGGACTATCGCAGGTGGTATCAGAGCTCTAGGTTTCAGATATCTGTAGTGTGCCCTAGACTTAAAGTTAGGGATGCCGGACTATGGGGCTCGTTAGTCTATTAAGTGAAATGTTGAACTCAGTGCCTAATGTCTGATAAGTTGAATTTGGTGCCTAATGTTTGATAAGTGATATTGAATGTTGATGTTTCTTTGGAGTTAAACCCTTGTAAATTTATAACTTAAAGAGATAATGATGGTAAAGAGATAATTAGTGGGGTGTATCACAATCGAGAGTCGAAGTTGAGGGTTAGTGAATGATGGTAAAGAGATAATTAGTGGGGTGTACGCTGAATTTGATTGAAACAAAAAGGAGTTAAGTGCAAAAGAGGCAAACTAGTGGATAAGATAAGATTTCATTAGATTTTCAACTGATGGGAATGTGACAATTGGCACCACCTCCACCACTCATTTCTTGCAAGACTTCAATTAATTTTCATTCTACTATTTCATTTTGACTTTGCAAGAAACAACTAGAGGGAGAAAAAGAGTCTTGCTTCATTTTTATCTTCATTCTTGCTCCACCTTTCAAGAAAATCACCAACACAAATCACCCTCCTCTTCCTTTCTTGTAGCCGGTCCTTTAGAAGTGAGAGAGGAGAGATTTTTCAACAATTTTCTTCACCTTTTGCTCCTTCCTAGCTGGTTCTTCAAGCTCCAAATAGAGGAGGAAGATTTCATCTTTTCTTCCACGAATTTTGTTCCAAAACCACTACTCATCCAACTTCACTTGCACCGTAGTTAAGTTTGAAGGAAAGGCAAATCTTGTGGTGAATCTTGGAGATCTAAGACTTGTCTTGACTAGGGTTGAAGCTTTGCAAGCGGTAAGGGCTTGAACTCTTTAGATCTATAAGTTTTATGGTTTAAATCTAATGATTCATGGTTAGTTGAGCTTGGGTTGTGGAAGGGTTCTCTTGAACCCCGATTACTAGACTAGATGACTTGAGGGGATCCATACTTTATAGCGTAAAATTGTTGGTGAATCTTGGTGGTTAATAGCTTGATATATGTTGATTGTTGTGTATTGTGGTTATTTCATGAGATTGATGAACTATAGTTATGAAATTGATGAGAGAATCTTGGTGAAATTTCTAGAAATATACCCTACTGGCCGAATCTATTCAACTACCTTTGGCCCTTTTTTTTTTGTAAATTTTTGGTGATATCTTTCTCAATAATCCTTGTTAGATGTTGACATTTGAATGAGCAAGTGTGTTGAGGAGAATTTAGAAGTTGAAAAGGGAGAATTTCTTGAACTCTGTTTTGCTAGAAATTTCCGCAGGGAGCACTGCACAGTTTTAGAAAATTGTGATTTCTGGGTGTAGAAAACTCCAAATCGAGTTTCGTTTGTTGGATTGAAACTAGACAAGAGCTCTTTTGACCGTGTTAATTTCGGATTTTACTCAATTTCTATAAACACCAGTAATTTTTCAAAGTTGATTGAAAAGTCAAACCTGTTTTGCTTTTCTACTTGTTAAATCTGTAACTTGAGGCCAAAATTTGACTTATTTACGGATTGAGTCTTGAGAAGATGCCTTTGGACAATTGTAATACTTTGAGTATACTTTCCAATGGTATAAGGTTGGTAATTTTTGGATTTGCAGAACTCAAGATATGATTTTTCAAGTACAGTCATGTAAAGTTGGGATTTTTTTGTTCGAAGCAAAAGTGTTCTTTTAAAACTTACGACTTTATTTTGAAAATGTTAATCCGTTTCGAGTTTGATTTTTTGGATGAAAACAAGGTCTCTTGTAGTTTTAATTCCTCTTCTGAATGATGGTTTTCGAAGGCTTTAGACCCATCTTTAGGTGTTTCGTTAATTATCTAGGTCTGTGGTTTTTCCTCTTCATTTGACAAGAGTGATGGTTTAAGGGAATTGGTTAGAGATGGTTTACTTCTGGTGATCATTGGTTGTAATTGCCTCAGGTGTTCAAGGTGACCTCTAGGGAAATCTCGAAATGGAAAAGTAAAGGACTTGAGGAACAAAAAGATCCCTTTGATTAAGGTCCTTTGGAGAAATCATGACATCGAGGAAACAACTTGGGAGGTAGAAGAGGAGATGCAGAAAAAGTATCTAAAAATGTTTGTTTAGCAAAGTGTAAATTTTGAGGACGAAATTCTTTGAAGGAGGGGAGGTTTTGAGGACCTAAAAATTTATATATGTTCAAAATTTATATTATTTATTTCATTAAGAGTTTTAAACATTTTTATAACCTTTTGTATTGATTTTAAAGCATATCTCTTATTTTCGTCGCGAAACTTTCGAATTTCACGTTCAAGATGAATAGTGAAGTGTGGGATGAAATTTGGATTATAAGTTACAGTTAGGCGAGTAAAAGAATATCAGTACTAGATATACCAGTAGACAAACCACGAAGATTTCGCTCGAATTGCTTTCCAATTGTCGCGTGTGCACAGTCAAACTTTCTACCTAGGACTTTGACCAAAGTCGAAACCTTATAGGCTAAGTTTCTTCCCTCTATAAAAGCCTCATTTTTCCTCCTATTTTTGCTGCCTGCTACCATGAGCTTGAGAGAGAGATAAGGAGAGAATTTCTTTAATAGCCTTCCATGAATCTTGAGGAAACTGGAGGGGAAATCGAAGGATCGAGCTTGGGTTGTCTTGCAACCTTAAATCTAGCTTGTGGGAGAAGATTTTGGAGAGGGAAGTAAAGAGGGGTGCTGGCCAAAAACTTGAGAAGGAGAAAAGAGAAGAAAAGCTTTTGATTCATCCGATCAAATCCGCAGATCTTCGTTTAAACTATGTAATCATCCATCGATTAACTTTCTTTTGCTTCGAATTCAAGAGAAATTTGAGGTCTTGTGCTTGTGAAGAGAGGGAAAGATATGATGACCCCACCTCTCACTAGGGCAACCCAAAGGGTTCAGCGGATCGTCTACCCAACTTTCGCCAGGACTCTATACAAACCTCAGTCACTATTACACTTTAAACTCCACTAAATACAATATTTACTTTCAAATATCCCAAAAGAATGCTAATACATGTATCATCTCCAAATACATTCCAAGAAATATTCCAATAAATGAATACATTTCAACTCAACATTTCACTCTTGAGCTTCCATTCTCGGTTCCTGCAAGACAACTGAAATAATTTGGGGTGAGCTAGAAGCTCAGTGAGTTCTCAGTGAAAACCAGAGATCAGATCTCATTTTAGTTAAAAGCATAAGCATTGGCATCCACATTGTTTTCATAAAGCACTTAAGTCTTTCAAATCATTTAACTACTATTTTGTATTTAAAATACCAACACGAAACCACAAGGTGACAATGATGCAAACCGATAACATATCAGTCAGCCAGTCAAAATATAGCAAATCAATAGCAGAGAAGTAACAACGCAATAAAAGGATACAGGTGGCTCCAAAGCCGATACAGTTACCAATCTTTCTCATGTTGACACTTCGTCAACTAATAACCGTAATCTCCACCTCACTCCCACCGACCACCTTAACACCCACACTGGCCAGTCACCACAGTTTAGTTCAATTAGATTCAGAATCAATATGGTTCGATCAGATTTAGAGTTCGATTTGTTTCGATCAGATTCAGAGTTCAATCAGATTCAGACTGATACAGATTCAGACGATACAAATTCAGACCGATATAGATTCAGACGATACAGATTCAAACAATACAGATTCAGTCAAATCCCAGGGTCAGGTCTAGACTGGCTTCAACCAAACCCCCGCTGGCTCGAATAGTCTAACCATTCCCAGAGACCGGGCCCTAACCTCGAGTCCCCCACTCCAAAGATTAAGTCCCTCAATAAATAGTCACCCCGAGACCAACGCTTAAGGGGTTCAATCCCAAATATAAACCACATCACATATTACACACAAGTCACTTCACATATATCACAGTCAATACACAATAACTAATGGCTCTGAATCGAGTGCGATAACGTACACCCTCGACCAAGTCCATTAACTATGTTTAACTCTTGAGCAAGACAAGCAAAAAATAAGAATTTAACCAACATCGGGCACATTTAACCAAAATGCAGTTCGCAAAAATAGTTTGCAAAATAATTCGTAAAACAGTTCGCAAATCCATTTACCACCTTTAGTAACAGTAAAGACATTTATATAAAATCTAATGCACGTTTAGCTAAAGCACTTGAGCAAATTATTTAGGAAATGGTGTCACCAACCACAGCTCATGAGGCTCATCCATCCTAGGTCGATTCCTGCCCAAGTTTCAAATCCTAAATCACAAAGACCAATGTAGCACATTACTGTCACCTTTTAGCAATTTGAGCAAAAGTAGAGCTATACTTATTGGATTAAGACAAACAATGTGGTGTTTCGAAAGCTAAGTTAAGCTCTACAATATTCATGAAGCCATTTGAACCCAGTTCTCATTCTAACTAGGTCAAATTTACCAAAACAACCCCCAGTTTCTCAGGTTCAAATCTCACTGCAAAAACTTATTGGCAGGCCTGATTTAATTAATCATAACTCATTGCACACAAGTCCAATTCAGGTAATTCCAAAGCCATTTGAAAGCTAAGATATAAGGCTATAATTCTTAAGAAGGCATCAAAAGTAAATCAATCATCTTGCTGGTCAAAATGACCAGTTACAGAGGCCAAAGATCAGTACAGAAACACGGCATCAGGGGTAATTTAGTCATTTCACAGGCTACCCTGCTCCGATTCATCTAAAAATTTACAGGTAGATTCCTCACTCAATTCTATACAACTTTCATGTTTTGTGCCAAGGCTAATTCAGGTTCAATCCTATTCGAATATTCACAGCAAATTCGGACAAAACTAGATAGAATATTACATAATTGGAGTTCTTCCAATTCAATCTCAAACCAACGAATTTCCAACCATCCAAATTAGTTCTTAACTCATTAAATTCAATTTCCAATCATCAATTCAAGTTATATCACAAGAATCAAGAGCTAGGAAACCAATTTTACCTCTTAACCTTAAGCAACCAAAGCTGAAATTACAGATAGCAGCAGGCTTCCCTCGGTTCCAGGTTAGAGAAATCATGACATCTTGGTGGAATCCTCTCTTTCCCCTTCAGTTTTTCTCTTCTTCTTTCTTGGCTTCCTACCCGACTCCACCTCTCCCTTTCCTTCTCTTATTCTTTTCTTTCTTTGCTCTCGGTCTCCTCTTCTTTTTGTTTGTGCCTTGCCCGAACCTCTCCTCTCTTCCTTTCTCTTATTTGTTTTGCTTAAGTGTTATGAAGCCTCTCACGGTTGCCTTCTTCTCTTTTCTTCTCACCCGAGCTTCCTCTTTATTTCTTTCTTCTTGTTTTGCTCTCTTCTCCCTTTCTTTCTCTCCCATGGTTTTCCTCTTCTATTTTGTTCTTGCTGCCACTCGATTCCTCTTTTCTTTCTTTCTCTTGTCTTGTTTTCCTGAGCTATTAAGAAAGACTCCAAGATAGTTATTAGATGGTCAAAGTCCAAGCTAATCACAATTTCCTTTCTTGCATTCTTGTCCCAATTCTTTCCTTTTCTCTCAATTAGTTCCATATCTCATTAATTTAGCTTAAATCCAAAATCACCAAGTGCACTTAATGAATCCAATTATCAAGAATGCACCTTAATCACCTTTGTACAAACTCGTACTATCACTCGTGATCTCAATTGAAGAACCAACTTTTGGTTTGAGGGAAAACTAGTGTTTGATAAACAAATTAGGGTTTTCACAAAAATCAAGTTTCCTTTAAATCAAGGTTTTCAAGAAACCGTGTTTGGATTCAACTAGGATTTTAAAACATTTTTAACATCTTGGGCCAACTTAATAAATCAAATTACACCAAAATGTGTATATCAAATCGAGTTTACAAAACTAGGGTGTTGGAAAAATTTTCAATCCTTAAACCAAAATTCATAAACCACAATTTGCACATAAAATGTCATTACCGTACTAATAAACCAAAATTAACACATAAAATGTCATTTTCAAAAATCCGAGATGTTACAATCTCTCCTCCTTAAAAGAATGTCATCCTTGACATTCACTTTCACTGGACTAGCTCAACACTATTCTTGCATGTCCATTTCAATTAGTTTTCCATTTTTCTCATCCAATCATCAAATACCATGCTCATCTTTTCAATCAAAACAAAACTCTAGCATTACAGGCCGGTACCCTAAACCATTGAAACCTAGCTCTATCTTTACCCGCCGTATTCCAATTGTTATTTCGGGCATTACCTCCTTGGCCTCGATCCTGTTGGTCTGCCATAGTTACCTTAAAATAAACCATATAGTCAACTTCATTTCCAATACTAGGGTCCAAAAGATACATTCGTACTCAAGCACCAAAACAAGATCGAGTCATTTCACACCAAGGTTGGCCACCCCAAGGTGTAAATTAACCCAATCCCGTTCTCGCCTGACATACGAGCTAAAACACACAAGAAACACTCGGTCCCACGCCCCGAAAGATCTGAAACCTAAGCTCTGACACTACCTATGACGACCCCACCTCTCCTTAGGGCAACCCAAAGGGTTCGGCGGATCTCCTGCCCAACTCTCGCCAAGACTCTATACAAACCTCAATCACTATTACATTTTAAACTCCACTAAATACAATATTTACTTTCAAATATCCCAAAAGAATACTAATACATGTATCATCTCCAAGTACATTCCAAGAAATATTCCAATAAATGAATACATTTCAACTCAACATTTCACTCTTGAGCGTCCATTCTCGATTCCTACAAGACAACTGAAATATTTTGGGATGAGCTAGAAGCTCAATGAGTGCTCAGTGAAAACCAGTGATCAAATCTCATTTTAGTCAAAAGCATGAGCATTGGCATCCACATTGTTTTCGTAAAGCACTTGAGTCTTTCAAATCATTTAACTACTATTTTGTATTTAAAATGCCAAAATGAAACCTCAAGGTGACAATGATGCGAACCAATAACGTATCAGTCAGCTAGTCAAAATATAGCAAATCAATAGCAGAGAAGTAACAACGCAATAAAAGGATACAGGTGGCTCCAAAGCCGATACAATTACCAATCTTTCTCATGTTGACACTCCGTCAACCAATAACCGTAATCTCCACCTCACTCCCACCGTCCACCTTAACACCCTCACTGGCCAGTCACCATGGTTTAGTTCGATCAGATTCAAAATCAATATGGTTCAATCAGATTCAGAGTTCCATCAGATTTAGACTGATACAGATTCAGACCAATACAGATTTAGACGATACAGATTTAGACGATACAGATTCAGACAATACAAATTCAGTCAAATCCTAGGGTCAGGTCTAGACTGCCTTCGAACAAGCCCCGCCCGATTCGAATAGTCTAACCATTCCCAGAGACCGGGACCCTAACCTTGAGTCCCCACTCCAAAGGTAAAGTCCCTCAATAAATAGTCACCCCTAGACTAGCACTCAAGGGGTTCAATTCCAAACACAAACCACATCACATATTACACACAAGTCACTTCACATATATCACAGTCAATACACAATAACTAATGGCTCTGAATCGAGTGCGATAACGTACACCCTCGACCAAGTCCATTAACTATGTTTAACTCTTAAGCAAGACAAGCAAAAATAAGAATTTAACCAACATCGGGCACATTTAACCAAAATGCAGTTCGCAAAACAATTTGTAAAACAATTCATAAATCCATTTACCACCTTTAGTAACAGTAAAGACATTTATATAAAATCTACTGCACGTTTAGCTAAAGTGCTTGACCAAATCATTTAGGAAAGGTGAACACTCACCAACCATAGATCCATCCTAGGTCGATTCTTGCCCAAGTTCAAATCCTAAATCACAAAGACCAATATAGCATATTACTGTCATCTTTTAGAAATTTGAGTAAAACTAGAGCTATACTTATCGGATTGAGACAAAAAATATAGGGTTTTGAAGCTAATATCTAGCTCTACAATGTTCATGAAGACATCTCAACCTAGTTTCTCATTCTAACTAGGTCAAATTTACCAAAACAGCCCCCCAATTTCTCAGGTTCAAATCTTACTACGAAACTTACTGACAGACCTGATTCAGTTAATCTTAACTCATTGCACACAAGTCCAATTCAGGTAATTCTAAAGCATTTGAAAGATAAGATACAAGGCTATAATTCTTAAGAAGGCATCAAAAGTAAATCAATCATCTTCCCGGTCAAAATGACCAATTACAAGAGGCCAAAGATCAATTCGGATAGAAACAGGGTATCAGGGGTAATTTAGTTATTTCACAGGCTACCCTGATCCGATTCATCTGAAAATTTGTGCCAAGGCTAATTCAGGCTCCATCCTATTCGAATATTCATAGCAAATTTGGACGAAAACTGAACAAAATATTACATAATTGGAGTTCTTCCAATTCAATCTGAAACCAGCGAATTTTCAACCACCCAAATCAGTTCTTAACTCATTAAATTCAATTTCCAATCAATCAATTCAAGTTATATCACAAGAATCAAGAGCTAGGAAACCAATTTTACCTCTTTATCTTAAGCAACCAAAGCTGGAATTACAAATGGCAGCAGGCTTCCCTCGGTTCTAGCTTGGAGAAATCATGACAGCTTGCTGGAATCCTCTCTTTCCCCTTCAGTTTTTCTCTTCTTCTTTCTTGGCTTCCTACCCGAGTTCCACCCTCTCCCTTTCCTTCTCTTATTCTTTTTCTTTCTTTTGCTCTCGGTCCTCCCTCTTCTTTTGTTTGTGCCTTGCCCGAACCTCTCCTCTCTTCCTTTCTTTTATTTGTTTGCTTAAGTGCTATGAAGCCTCTCACGGTTGCCTTCTTCTCTTTTCTTCTCACCCGAGCTTCCTCTTTTATTTCTTTCTTCTTGTTTTGCTCTCTTCTCCCTTTCTTTCTCTCCCATGGTTTTCCTCTTCTATTTGTTCTTGCTTGCCACTCGATTCCTCTTTTCTTTCTTTCTCTTGTCTTGTTTTCCTGAGCTATTAAGAAAGACTCCAAGATAGTTTATTAGATGGTCAAAGTCCAAGCTAACACAAATTTCCCTTTCTTGCATTCTTGTCCCAATTCTTTCCTTTTCTCTCAATTAGTTCCATATCTATAATTAGCTTAAATCCAAAATCACTAAGTGCACTTAATGAATCAATTATCAAGAATGCACCTTAAATCACCTTTGTACAAACTCGTACTATCACTTATGATCTCAATTGAAGAACCAACTTTTGGTTTGAGGGAAAACTAGGGTTTGATAAACCAAATTCGGCGTTTTCACAAAAATCAAGTTTCCTTTAAATCAGGGTTTCCTTTAAATCAAGTTTTCCTTTGAACATCTTGGGCCAACTTAATAAATCAAATTACACCAAAATGTGTAAATCAAATCGAGTTTAAAAAACTAGGATGTTGGAAAAATTTTAAATCCTTAAGCCAAAATTCATAAACCAAAATTTACACATAAAATGTCCATTGCTGTACTAATAAACCAAAATTAACACATAAAATGTCATTTCAAAAATCCGGGATGTTACAAAAGCGAGAGACCGTGAGGAAGAGAGAGAGAGACCGAGAGTGAGAGAGAAATTTGGGGAAAGCAAAAGCTCGCCTTTAGCTTCAATCTTCGAGGATCTAGCAAGGTATGGAAGGATTTTGTCGGTGGTAGCTCGAGGGGGGAAATTATTAGAAGTTGGTAACTTGAATGTCCTTGGATCTTGAAAATCTTGAGAAGAAAAAGTTAGATCTTTACTTTATTGTTGTTTTTAAGCTTAAATAATGTAGATCTGTGGATTGTACGGTTGATTTATAGTTGATTTGGCTTATTTATGAAATTTGGAGGATTATATGTAATATTTGTGAACTTGGTTCAAAGTAGAGATTACTTGTTGTAATCTTGGACTTGTTGGTCTTGGTGTGATGTATATATGTTCCTTGGGTATTGGACTTGAGGAAAGGATATTTTATTGACATTCGTTTAGTCACGAGCTCGTGATTTTTGGTGCAGCAGATGATAAAAAACCCTAATTTTCCTACTTTTGCTAAACGTGGTTATTAAGAAAGTTTAAAAGTGATTTTTCATGTCTTTTGGTTTGATGTGTGGTGGATTGTGATATACATTGTTTATTTGTTACTTTTAGGGTCTGAATTCGAATTTGAGTTGGACACGTTGGCTGAAGAGGATCGTTTTTATTGACCTTTTTCAAGTGAGTATTCCTTGCATGATAATTGTTCTTATTTGGTTATGTGATTCTTGAATTTGATTTATGTGCTTGAGATGTGAACCATCGAAAAGGGTTAGAGTGTACTTTATCGCACTAACTCTTCTCGAAAGGTTACTAGTGATATATGAAATGTGAATGTGCATTGTGCTTATAAATGTGGTGATGTCGTTGGGTTGTGTATTCCATCGACTAGTATTTGTGTATGTGTGAAATTTCCGGGAATTCTTGAGACCTAATGGAAAGTCAATTGAATCGAGCCAACTGTGTGGTCTTGGTCGATGAGATTTGACGATCGTGGGGCGTGTTTTGCCTTGGATTGGCGTATAAATTTGTCCATTTGTGAAAGGCATCAAAATCTTATGTGTTTGGTGAATGGATCCAAACGGGGGTGATTGGTGATAGGAGATGGTGAAGTGGAGTTCTACTTGGATCTACTTTGAAAGTTGACGGAGATCAACTACTTGAGCTTGGATCGCGTGTGGATGGTTTAGCTCCTGAGAGCTACCTGTATTCTCAACTTGTGCTGTTACTTGCTTTCTTATTTGCTTCTATTTGAACTTGAGATATGATTTGACTTGTTTGATGTGAAATGCATGATTTGGAACCTCACTGAGTTTTGAGCTCACCCCTTTCCCAAATTTGTTTTTCCTTAACAGGGACTGGGAACTAAGGGGCCGGCTTGAGCGATCAAGTTGAACTTGAGGTATAAATTTTGAGCTGTACGTGATTGAGCTGTACCTTACGATATGTGGGACTTAAAGTATGTTTTGAACGTACAAGTTATGTTTGGATGGCTTGTGAAAGAAATCTCGTGGTTGAGTTATTATTTTGGAGTACTTGATTGTATTTATTGGAGTTAAAATTTGAAATTGATTGAGGCTTGTAGTGAGTCCCGACGTGAGTTGGGCAGGCGGTCCGCTAACTCCTTTAGTTCGTCTTAGGGAAAGGTGAGGTTGTCACATTCTTGATATTTAATGTAGCTTAATAATGGTTTCTTCTTCTTCAGTAAAATTTTCTCCGATGTTTATAGTTATGAAAGCATCGATGATAAGTATTAATGTTCGCTTTTCAATGGGATATTGATGATTAGAGTTTGTATTAATATTTGAATAGAGGACTATAATGAATTGGTTCAATCGGACCACAAAAAAAAAAAGAAATACAAGAAGGATGAGGCTAATAAAGTTTGAATTATAGCTAAATTGTAAATCTCAGTATGTAAATTGTCTTAATTGTGCAGACACTCAATTTGCACACTCAAGTAAATATTTATATAATTTTGGGCATATGAGGCAATCAAAAGAGTAAGAAATATTTATTAATTTGGGCACATGGGGCAAATCAAAAGAGTAAGAAATATTTATATAATTTTGGGTATATTAGGCAAATCAAAAGAGTAAGAAACAACCATTGGTAAATCATTCAAGTCATTTTTATATATAGCATTAGGGGTGTGCAAATGCGAAAATTTCCAATTTACCGACCGATTTCGAAATGAATTCGAAAATTCGAAATCGGTGAAATCGGAATTCGGAAGTTAATTCGATTTTTCGATTTCGATTTGGGCGAATTCGGTTATGAGCCTTTTAAAACCGGAATTTTTTATTTCGATTTCATAATTCGAAATCGAAATAGGAATTTCTGATTTCAGTTTTAAATTCATATGTATAATATATTATATATTATGTAAAAATAATACCTATAACTAATATTATATAATAAAATTAAGTCTAATTAAGTTAGTTGTGTATAATTAATATATATAATTATTTAATTATTGAAATTAGGCTATTTAGTATATCAGAATTTTTTTTAAAAATTAGAAATGTAAAAACTACCGAATCCAGTGAATTCATTAATTACCGAATTCCGAATTCAATTCGAAACGAATTCAAAATCAGAATTGATGAAATCGAAATCGAGATCGATCGGAATTTCCAAGATCCAAATTTTGAAAATTTCCGAATCCATAGTTCCGAATTACCATTTCGAATTCGATGTACACCCTATATAGCATAGATAATTGCTTTAAGTGCTTTGCTCTTACATGCAGCCGGACCTTACTTCCAAGCTTTTAGGTTTGTACTCTTGACAATTGGAAATTTTCGTATGCTGATTTTACTTCTGCTACATGATATTCTGTACCAACATGAATATCATTAAGACAAAGGACTTGCCTACAGCACTGTAGTCACCTTCAAAGACAATTTTTGAAACGTCCTCCTCATAGCAAAGCCCTGATAACAGAACAACACTGGAGTCACCTTCAATGATAACGTGCCGATCTCGCATACCATAGGTGAAAAAAAGCGCTTGGCCACAAGAATCTCTGCAGTGGAAGTGATCTACTAAGGCCAGCAATTTATTGAGACAACATTTTCTCTGCTTTTGTGTTGGGCATAACGTCTCGATCTTTGCCCAGTAATGAGATTTAGCTAATAAGTATCACAAGAAAATGATATTTACCATATGCGTACCACAAACAATAGAGTAATTTTTAGTGACACTTACAGGTTTACAATGATGACTTAAAATCATGACCATGTCAAGCCACTAAATTTAATAACTTTATACAATGCTACATGACTTAATAATTTTTTTATACAAAAGATAATAAGGATTGTAAAGGTAATTAAATGAATTACATTCTTCTAAAATTCATTAAATTCATTTCATCCTGTACCCCATTAGTTATTAAGAACATGAATTATTGTTGTTTCAAAAAAAAATTTGTAGCAAGACAGATTTAAAATTGAAGAAGTAAGGACAGAAATAGCTAATTATATCCAAAACCTCTAATTCTCAACATTTCAACCCTAGCCACTAAAACTTTTAAAAACCAAAAAAAAAAAAACTTAACCAGTAAACATGAAGTCCACAGCTATTAAAAAAAATTAGTTTTGTAATGAAAATTTCAAAAAAAATTTTCTCTAAACCCTAATAAAAAGACCCAAAAAGAACATAAAAGTTGCACTAGACACTAGTTTTAATAACAGTTTGAGTGCCATTAAATCACTTCTCTCAATAGTCCACTGTTAGTGATATTTAGACAGTGAATTCAGATCCTGAGCAGAAGCGCAAGGACACAACAATCACGCATGGTGCGTACATAAAGTCTAAAAGATTCAAAAGAAATTAGGGTTAATCAGATTTAATCCCCATAAAGTTGATCATTTTCTCATTTTACCTCCAAAGGTTACATCTTAAGCACTTAACCCCCTAAAAGAATAAAAATACCCCTCTATTATTCTGAGTTTTTATTTTTAAACTCTCAATTTCCTTTAATTATTGAACTTTAATTTGTTGATTTGATTTGGACCACTCTAATTGATGGTGATAAATTTTCACATGAAATAAGTATGTCCATTAAGGAATATACTAACAATTGATTATTTTTAAATATTGGGTGAAAAAAGAATCGCAATAAGGGTTAACACATTATAGGAAAATAACAAAATAAATGTCTAGTACTACAAGTAAATGTGTGATTATAAAATTGAGCAATTGACTGTGAATAATATAATTATAAGGAAGTGTAAATGTGTGATTATAAAATTGAGCAATTGACTGTGAATAATATAATTATAAGGAAGTGGAATAAAATAGTACTAGACATTTATTTGTTATTTTCCTATAATGTGTTTTTGCTTGTTGCGATTCTTTTTTTTTTTTACTTATTTTTAAAAATAATCAATTCTTAGTATATTTCTTAATGTACATATTCATTTCATGTGAAACTTTATCACCATCAATTAGAATGGTCTAAAATCAAATCGCAAGTTAAAGTTCAACAATTTAAAGAAATTGGGAATTTGAAAATAAAAACTCAGAATAATAGATGGGTATTTTTGTCTTTAGGGGGTTAAGTGCTTAAAATGTAACCTTTAGGGGTAATGTGAGAAAATGGCCAAACTTTATGGGAATAAACGTGATATGCTTGTACGAGGCAAACTTGTGGTGTCTATCATTTTGAAAGGGATGCTACCATCATTGTTTGAAAGGGATGCTACCACGTGGTTGATTACTACATTGGTTTTCGTGCATGAATCAACGAGGATGGACCATTTTCTCTTGGCATTAATCACAAGGCAACTTGTGGTGTCTATCATTTTGAAAGGGATGCTACCACGTGGTTGATTACTACATTGGTTTTCGTGCATGAATCAACGAGGATGGACCATTTTCTCTTGGCGTTAATCACATTATAATCCCCATAAAGTTTGGCCATTTTCTCATTTCACCCTCAAAGGTTTCATTTTAAGCACTTACCCCCTCCGTCTGTCCAGAATTCCAGATCAACAAACTTAACAGTTGACTCGTCAACTTTCCAATTTTGCCCTGCATTTAGTGTTGAAATATGATGTCGAAAGTACCCTTCCGTGTTTTTAATAAGCAACGCGACCACAGACATTCTCAGAAATCATATTGTCCATTGGTTCTTGTTTTGTCAACCCAGAAATATGTCTGTAGAATCTAGAAAATGGTCCACAAGGCTTGTCAAGCTCCTGAACATGCAATAGCTTCAAGTGTTATCACACAAACAACATTGGAAGAATCAACCCCGAAGATTTGTAGATGTGGGTAAAATAGCACCACTATACACATCTTGACAGCTGAGAATCCGGAAAGAAGATTTTATGTGTGCTCTTAACTATAGGTATGATGCTTGAAAAATAATTTATGCTTGAGTGGAAAAAAATGGAATTTTTTCCAGCCTACAATTTTGTTTTGAAATATAACTAAAAAATATTCATATATCGAATTACTATTTTTGTTGGTTTAGAATCGGGATTACATGGCCATTTTTCCATGGGTGCATCCTGAAATTTGCGACAAAGTTAGGGAGATAAACAAGTGTTGCAAGCTAAAATTTTGAAGAAGAAGGAGAAGGTGATATATTTGCGAAGAGATCATCAGCAGCTGACTTATGAATGCGATAGATTGAAGGTAAGATGTGAAGCGTTAGAAACAGAAAATTGTGTTTTGCAACTGAAAAAGCGCACTTGCAGGCAACGATTGAGAAGGGGGGAACTCTGCTAAGTCATTTTCAGTGAGAAAAAGATTGGCCCCTTACGGTCCTAATTATAGCATTGATCTATGGTGCTGTATGTTCCAAGTTAAAGACAAGAACAATGTGCTGTATCTACCAGAAGTGAATGAAATGAAAGTGCATTTTAACTATATCTGTGCAGTCATAATGACAGGTGCCGAACCTGTCCACTAATAAAATCTCTAATTACCACACAATTATCCTTTAAACAATCTTGAGTACTGGAACAGGAATCTGGATGGTACAATGGGCTATTTAATTCACCCGAGTTCCAAGAGTTTTGCTTGTCCTGATATACAAGAATTGTCCAAGAAAATATTAATTTGCACTAGTGGTAAACAGGTTCGTCTTCTCAAGGACCGGGGAAAAATACGGTTCTTCTTTAAAGTCGTGACAAAAAGGGGGATTTTAAGGATTCAAGGAATTACACACTAAGCTAGCAATTAAAGAACTATAAAAGGAAATAGCAAATAAAGGTATCAGTTGGGAGACAATCTAACCAATATCACACTTCAGGAATGGTTTCAGGTACTGATCATTGATAAAAGAATAATTCTAAGATTTATTAATAAATTAGGTTTTTTCACTGCCGATACAATTTGACAGCAATCACTCTTAATGTATCGATAGTCAAGGTACGTACCATTGACTTACTTCTCTAATCTAGAAAATAACCCTAGGTATCGACCATAGGATTAAGATTCCAAATTGCATTAAAAATTAGAGAAACCCTATTCTAATTAACAGACACAGCTACGAGGGTCCATTTAAATTAGATCACCACGCCCCCCTGACATAAGTCCAATTATGTCAGTTGCTACCAAATTAGCAAATTGATCATTGCAAATAATTAAAATATCACGCGTTACCAAATTACCCACAATAATTAGGGCCACTAAATAAACAGAAGACGTGCAAATACTTAATGAATTGAAGAAAATAAATAAATCTATTAGATCTCACAGTAATTGATGAACCAAGCCCTTAGTTGCTCCCTTGACTAGAAAGGGGAAATTAGTTCTCCATTAAAGGAGAACAAACCATGCAAAAATCCAATGAAAAGTCGCAGGGCTGTTCGCCAAAATTAATTGAAGAAGCCAACTTGTAAATCTGTTCTTGCGTTCTACCTTCCCGAGAGAAAATCGCAAAAGTCAAAAGAAAAGCAAAGGAGAACTATCCTACTACTGCCGCGGGAAGGGAACGAACAAAAGACTAATTACTAACTACTTATCTAATAGGAATAAAAAACGACAAAGACCCAATTGCCACTGACTTCTACTACTAGTAGTTATGAACTTAGGAAATAAAACAAGCTTTTTAACACGTTTCCTATTTGGAAACAAAGAAAAGGAAACAATCCAATCCAAATTCTAATATTCCTAACTAAGAATAAAATCCAGCAGCTGCCCAATTGGAGTTCAAACTTGAATTAGGAAACGCGCCAAACTTTAATCCCGACTCTTCCGGCTTTGAATTTTTAATCCAAATGTGTCCACGTGCAATTTACTAGAAAAATCCTCGATTTAGCACTTTTCACTCTAATCCCAGTAATTAACCACAAAATAACAAATATAAGTAGAATCAAGCCAATAAGCAATATTTGGTATAAATGAAAAGGGAAAATAGGAACAAATACACCAATTAATTGCAACCTATCAACTCCCCCACACCTAAATTATGCTTGTCCTCAAGCATACTCAATCTTAGAAACACAATCAAAATAGCAAATGACACGCAGTAATTTATACTAACCCAAGCATCCTACCTTCTTGAAAATTCCGCCAAAGCTAGAACTACCAAACCGACAAACCTCCCAAGGATTTGCAAATCAAGAATGTATATAGATAATAGGAACTCTCAAATCGACACTGCCGAATGACATTACCATAACTTGCACATTTATCACATCTCCACCACTTAAAAAGTGAACTAAATACAAAAATCAAAGGGATTTTAAAAGGGTTGTAATGGGGCTTGGGTGAAAGGTAGGATAAAGAGGTAAATTTGGAGTGTAATGTGTCAAGATAGTGTCCTTAATTCACTGCATACACTTCATGCTTTTGCCAAAGAATTTACATAGGCAAGGCATTTCCACTAGTTGTACTCACTTAACAAGTGCCGACAATCTTTTTCTTGTTTCCACTTCTTCAACCACCATGTACACACTAAAAAGAACACTTCTCTATATAACAAAAAGAAATACTTCAACTCTTCTCCTTTTTTTCAGCTTTTCGCATTTTTTTTTCATTTCTGCTTCTTTTTTTTTTTTGCCTTTTTTTTCACTCAAGGAATATTTTTCTCAACACAAACAAACACAACTTGTCTTTTGACAGCACTTGCTAATCTAAACTGATTTGCCTTGCAACAACAATGAAATTTGGACATCTCTCCGTATGACACAAAGTTGAACAAGAAAGTCTAAAAAGGCCTTTGGTTATCAAATACGGCTAATAAGCAAAGAAAATGGATAAAGGCTCAAATTGGTTCACTAATGGGAAATAAAATAAGGGTAGGATTTTTAGAAAATAAAAAATGGTTAATTCCTAAATGCCCTTATCATTTCAATACATCCAATTCAACAAAATGTGGTCTCGACATGTATAAAAGAGCAAATTCTAGAATGACAAACCATATGCAATAACCATTCAACAAATAAAAATAGAGTAAACAGATTAGTAGAATGCTCATGAAAGGCTCAAAAGCTCACAAGTGGTTCAAAATTTCGTCCAGTCTAGCATATTCATCATTCAACTACATTGCCAAGAAAAATAGAAATACTTACCAGCACAAATTACCACATATACATGCATCTTGATTGTGCAATTCATCATAGCACACATACAGGGCAAACTAAAATTGACCGCTAATGTGAGAACTCGAGGAAGAAAAATCCGATTTTAAGGTTTTACCGATTTTCGTGCACACGTTTTCTATATTTTCTTTATTATATTTATTTTACATATATTTTACAAGTAAATATAGTTTTTAAGTCATTTTCTAGTATAAGTGAGTTCACGAGAAATTTGGAGCGAATAGCGGATGTGGGACCCGCTAGTGCGTTAAGTGAGAGAAATTCGGCCAATTAGGTTAAGTTTTGTAGAAAGGCATTAAATTACTGAGTGCTAAGAGATAACTAGAGGTTGGTTAGATGCTTGGTCATTAGTGAGCTAAAGGATAAGGAAAAGATCAAAAAAGGTGACACGTGTCGCATTCTTATTGGGCCAAGTTTTACCTAACTTTCTTACAACTTTACCAAAAGCAAAAATTGACCAAAAACATCTTCAATTAAGCATCTTCTTGGCCGAAAATCCTAGAGAGAAAATAGGGAAGAAAGCTTCAACTTTTCCTTCCATTTCTTGTCCAAATCTTGAAAATCAACCGATTAAATTCCGAATTCCTCCGTAGAAATCACTTATTAAGTGAGATTGAAGGTGTTTGTGGAGTGATTTTGCAAAGGAAAGCCCTAAGTTGCTATCTTTCTTGAGGTTAAGGTATTTTTGCTTGGAACTCAACTTTTGTCCATAATAATTGCAAATTAGTGGCTTATAATGGCTAAGGAACTTGTTTTATGGATGATTTTGTGGATTAAAGTGAAGTTTGGTGAATTTATTATTTTCTTGGGAATTTTTCTGATTGCATATGATAATCATAGTTGGCTTGGATTGATGGCTTAATATGGTGTAATTTGGAGTTATTATACGTTAATTGTGGTGAATTGCGGAAAATTCCAGCTTAGGGTTTCTATATGGTAGTAATCTGCCCTGTTTTTGCACTGTATGTTCGACCTTGAGAGACCGAATCAGCCCTTGCTCAAAACATGAAAGTTGTAGGTATTTGAGTTAGCTAACTACTGGTAAAATTTCAGCTCAATCGGAGCACCGAAACTTGTGAAATGACCGAAATACCCTGACTGCCACAAGCTGCAATTCGTAAACAGTTTTGTGAATTCACCAGTTTGGGCTGCATTTTTCACCCTGATTCGTATCCAATTAGCTTTTGGCCAAAACACAAAACGTGTAGCCCTATATTTTAGCTTTCCAAAGCCTCTGAAAACACCCCAAACGGAGTTGTGTAGCCTGAGTTATTGCCGGTTAAAGTCAGTGCTGACAACCAGACTGATCATAAACTTTTGGATCTGTGATTGGCAAATTCGACTTAGATAAACTATAAATTAGGTTAAGTGGCCTTCATAAAGTTGTTCCCCTCTGTCTTAGCTTCGAAATGGTACAAGGTTCACCCCGATTCGATAACCATAGCTCCGGTTATGACTAAAATGCTACGAGATGCCAAATCTGCCGTTTAGTTTTTTTCTTCAAAACTGATTTTCAATGGTACTTTTGCACTTGTGTTGTACTTGGATGATTTTGGAGCCTATGGAAGGGCTATTGTGGTAACCTTACTTGTGTGTATTGTGGGGCTGAATTAAGGAAAATAAGGAAGCCATAAATGGCTGGAAACTTGGTAAACACAAAGGGCATGCTGCCCAATTTTCTAGGCCGCTTGGTTCCTTCAAGTTTGAGTTGATTCTTAGTAGACGAACGGCTTTTAGGTCATTCAAGCCCCTAGGTCCTCCTGTTACCTTTTCGTTCCGAAATCACGCTTTTGCAACCTTGCATTCATAGTTCATTTGGATAGGCATACGACTTGTAGTCGAGCCTCACTTGTGCTTTTGTTTACTAGAATTTGGGATGTGAAAACCTCAATTGTTTACCTTGGTTATTTTAGGGTTTCTGGGCGATTAAAGTCATTTTGGGGAAAACTTTTGAAGTATCTGCACTTGAATTGGTGAGTGTACCACTCCCCTCGATTTTTGTCTAACTTGGCATATATGCTTGCAAATTGTGACTTGAATGACTATATCATTTGTTTATTCAGTATGAGACGAGGGTGTACTTTATCACACTCGTTCTCTGGCCTGTGTGACTTGTTTCCTGTATCTACTTGAATCTTTTACCTGTGTCTAATATGAATCCTGCACACTTGAATCTGTCACTTATACTTGACATGATGTCGTTTGGACGCGTATCCAACGACCTTCCTGTGCCTGTTAAGTCTGAGCTCAACCTCATGGGTAGTTGCTTGATTCGAGCCAGCAAGGGCTCGGTCGAGGAAAGTAACGAACCATGGGTGCCTGTTCCTGGGGAATCTATGGTATTGGAGACTCTGGATTTCCGGTATACTCGAGTATTACCAACCACTGTTACTGTTGAGGTGTTCGGGCCCGGTAAGGGGTATGTTTGGTGATCGGGATTTGGCGTTCTAAGAGGGATCTACGGACCTGTTTGTTTCATTAAACGTTGACGGAGGGTCAACGAGTTTGGATCAAGTACTGCAATGGGAACTTGGCTCCCGAGAGCCACCTGTATCCTTCCTGTCTAAGATGTTTATTCATTTCTTAATTGCCATGTCTACTTGAGTAAATGAAAGAAAATCTTCATGGTTCATGATAGCATGTATTTTGGGTACCTCATTGAGCGTAAGCTCACCCCGTTCCGTTACTTTTGTTTTCCTTACAGGGATGCTTTTGGGGAAAAATCATGAGTTTTGTAAAGCTAGTTGAGCTAGCTACTAGTTTTGTTTTGTTATGTTCCTCGGGTGTTAGAGACCCTAATTGTACTTCACTTGAATGATCCTTTTGGGTTGTATATTGTGGCAACATGTATATGTACCTGGTGGTTCTGGTGTAAATGATATTATATGTTTAATATGAATGTTTTAGCCCTAATGAGGGGTCTTTTGCACTTGGTTTATCGTGTATGATCGATTAGTAGTCCTGGCGAGAGTTGGGCAGGCAGTCCGCTGATACCCTAGGGAGGTGGGGCTGTCACAGTTGGTATCAGAGCCACGTCGCGTGGTCTCTGCGCGGATTGAGCTTGGGCCAAGTGGTGTTATGGTCCTGATTTCGTGAATGGGAGTAAAGGATTAAGTACTCTTTTGAGCATAAGTAATGAATCATGAAACGTTCTAGGTTTAAACCTTTATCATGGTACTTTGGGGACAATAGATAGGTAGGTCGGATAGGAATCTTTAATATGGATGATTTACTCTTGGGACCGGCCGGCTCGAGTTGTGAATTATCCTATTTGGAGTTCTTGTACCCGGCTACTAAATGGATGCGAGCCTAGGTTAGAAATGACTTGGGCGAACTAGAAATTTGATTCCACGGAACTTCCTGCGATGTATTAGAATATCATCGAGGATGATTGATTCTTTCTAAGGTATAAATTTTGTTATTCCTGAAGATTGTGGACGGAGCCCTATAGGGGGAAAAGTTTTCGTTCGTTGCTTTTGTACTTTTGGTCTCGTTTGTCTATAGTACTTTTGGATGACCTCGCTACCTTCATGGACCTCTTTTGTTTGTATCTAACTGACTGCTACTGTGTGACTTGTTCGGTACAGTTGTGTATGTATACATACTTTTGATCTGTGTGTACTTCTTGTTACTTGCTTATGTATATAACTACCTTTAATGTTATATTCACGCTTCGACCCTAGATTGGTTGGACCTATGGAGGGTACTCGTAGTGGAAGAGGTCGTGGACGCGGACGTAAGCAACCCTCGAATGAAAGAGGTAACCGGGAACCAAGGCCTGAACCAAATCCTGAACCTAGGGTCGATCCAAATGCTCAAGTAGCTGCTGCTATCCAGCGTATGACCGATCTGCTAGCCCATGTAGTGGAACACCAAGGCCAAAACCCTAATCCTCAACCTGGAAACCCTGGTAACCATGTAGAGGGCGAGGATAGAGCCCTTGAAAGATTTCAGAAATTTTCCCCACCAAAATTCCTTGGAGGGCCAGACCCTGACGTGGCTGAGAGGTGGCTGGAGAAGATGATTGATATTTTTGCCGCGTTACATTATACTGAGGAGAGACAAGTGACCTTCGCTGTCTTCCAACTGGAGGGAGCAGCCCGATCTTGGTGGAATATCATAAGACTGAAATGGGAAAGAGAACAAACCCCAAGGACATGGGCAAACTTCATGAGGGAATTCAACACCAAGTTTTTCCCTCCTCTAATCCAAGAAAAGAAAGAAGATGAATTCATTCGGCTTCGCCAAGGAACTCAGACCGTAGCCGAGTATGAGAGTCAATTTACTCGGTTATCTAAGTTTGCGCCTGAGCTGATTGTAACTGAGCAAAGAAGGGTAAGGCGTTTTGTCCAGGGATTAAATGTTGAGATTCAGAAAGACCTGGCTGTAGCTCAACTGAGCGCCTTTAGTGACGCTGTGGAGAAAGCCCAGCGAGTTGAAAATGCGAGGGTACAAGTTAGAAACTTCCAAACCAAGAAACGAGGATTTCCTGGGAGTGGCTCGGAACAAGAGAATAAGAGTATGCCACCTAAGTTTGAAAAGGGAAATGGAGGAACGAGACTTCCGGGGACATCAGGAGGTATCACACGGGGAGGCTCGACCTCTGCTTCTCGAGGTCCTTGCGGGTACTGTGGGAAGCCAAATCACACGGAGGATGTCTGCTGGAAGAAAGGAAGAAAATGCCTACGATGCGGTAGTGCAGATCATCATATCGCTAATTGCCCAGGCCTGTCTCGAGAAGGGAGTGAGAACCGACAACCAACCAAAGTCAATTCCAACCAGTCGAAAGGAGAAGGGACTGGACCGAAAGTGTCGGCTCGAGTGTATTCCCTGGGATCACATCAAGTTCCTGACTCGTCTGAAGACGTGGAAGGTAATAAAATTTCGAGGACGAAATTTCTTTAAGGGGGAGAGAGTGTGAGAACTCGAGGAAGAAAAATCCGGTTTTAGGGTTTTACCGATTTTCGTGCACACGTTTTCTATATTTTCTTTATTATATTTATTTTACATATATTTTACAAGTAAATATAGTTTTTAAGTCATTTTCTAGTATAAGTGAGTTCACGAGAAATTTGGAGCGAATAGCGGATGTGGGACCCGCTAGTGCGTTAAGTGAGAGAAAATTCGCAATTAGGTTAAGTTTTGTAGAAAGGCATTAAATTACTGAGTGCTAAGAGATAACTAGAGGTTGGTTAGATGCTTGGTCATTAGTGAGCTAAAGGATAAGGAAAAGATCAAAAAAGGTGACACGTGTCGCATTCTTATTGGGCCAAGTTTTACCTAACTTTCTTACAACTTTACCAAAAGCAAAAATTGACCAAAAACATCTTCAATTAAGCATCTTCTTGGCCGAAAATCCTAGAGAGAAAATAGGGAAGAAAGCTTCAACTTTTCCTTCCATTTCTTGTCCAAATCTTGAAAATCAACCGATTAAATTCCGAATTCCTCCGTAGAAATCACTTATTAAGTGAGATTGAAGGTGTTTGTGGAGTGATTTTGCAAAGGAAAGCCCTAAGTTGCTATCTTTCTTGAGGTTAAGGTATTTTTGCTTGGAACTCAACTTTTGTCCATAATAATTGCAAATTAGTGGCTTATAATGGCTAAGGAACTTGTTTTATGGATGATTTTGTGGATTAAAGTGAAGTTTGGTGAATTTATTATTTTCTTGGGAATTTTTCTGATTGCATATGATAATCATAGTTGGCTTGGATTGATGGCTTAATATGGTGTAATTTGGAGTTATTATACGTTAATTGTGGTGAATTGCGGAAAATTCCAGCTTAGGGTTTCTATATGGTAGTAATCTGCCCTGTTTTTGCACTGTATGTTCGACCTTGAGAGAGACCGAATCAGCCCTTGCTCAAAACATGAAAGTTGTAGGTATTTGAGTTAGCTAACTACTGGTAAAATTTCAGCTCAATCGGAGCACCGAAACTTGTGAAATGACCGAAATACCCTGACTGCCACAAGCTGCAATTCGTAAACAGTTTTGTGAATTCACCAGTTTGGGCTGCATTTTTCACCCTGATTCGTATCCAATTAGCTTTTGGCCAAAACACAAAACGTGTAGCCCTATATTTTAGCTTTCCAAAGCCTCTGAAAACACCCCAAACGGAGTTGTGTAGCCTGAGTTATTGCCGGTTAAAGTCAGTGCTGACAACCAGACTGATCATAAACTTTTGGATCTGTGATTGGCAAATTCGACTTAGATAAACTATAAATTAGGTTAAGTGGCCTTCATAAAAGTTGTTCCCCTCTGTCTTAGCTTCGAAATGGTACAAGGTTCACCCCGATTCGATAACCATAGCTCCGGTTATGACTAAAATGCTACGAGATGCCAAATCTGCCGTTTAGTTTTTTTTTCAAAACTGATTTTCAATGGTACTTTTGCACTTGTGTTGTACTTGGATGATTTTGGAGCCTATGGAAGGGCTATTGTGGTAACCTTACTTGTGTGTATTGTGGGGCTGAATTAAGGAAAATAAGGAAGCCATAAATGGCTGGAAACTTGGTAAACACAAAGGGCATGCTGCCCAATTTTCTAGGGCCGCTTGGTTCCTTCAAGTTTGAGTTGATTCTTAGTAGACGAACGGCTTTTAGGTCATTCAAGCCCCTAGGTCCTCCTGTTACCTTTTCGTTCCGAAATCACGCTTTTGCAACCTTGCATTCATAGTTCATTTGGATAGGCATACGACTTGTAGTCGAGCCTCACTTGTGCTTTGTTTACTAGAATTTGGGATGTGAAAACCTCAATTGTTTACCTTGGTTATTTTAGGGTTTCTGGGCGATTAAAGTCATTTTGGGGAAAACTTTTGAAGTATCTGCACTTGAATTGGTGAGTGTACCACTCCCCTCGATTTTTGTCTAACTTGGCATATATGCTTGCAAATTGTGACTTGAATGACTATATCATTTGTTTATTCAGTATGAGACGAGGGTGTACTTTATCACACTCGTTCTCTGGCCTGTGTGACTTGTTTCCTGTATCTACTTGAATCTTTTACCTGTGTCTAATATGAATCCTGCACACTTGAATCTGTCACTTATACTTGACATGATGTCGTTTGGACGCGTATCCAACGACCTTCCTGTGCATGTTAAGTCTGAGCTCAACCTCATGGGTAGTTGCTTGATTCGATCCAGCATGGGCTCGGTCGAGGAAAGTAACGAACCATGGGTGCCTGTTCTTGGGGAATCTATGGGTATTGGAGACTCTGGATTTCCGGTATACTCGAGTATTACCAACCACTGTTACTGTTGAGGTGTTCGGGCCCGGTAAGGGGTATGTTTGGTGATCGGGATTTTGGCGTTCTAAGAGGGATCTACGGACCTGTTTGTTTCATTAAACGTTGACGGAGGGTCAACGAGTTTGGATCAAGTACTGCAATGGGAACTTGGCTCCCGAGAGTCGCCTGTATCCTTCCTGTCTAAGATGTTTATTCATTTCTTAATTGCCATGTCTACTTGAGTAAATGAAAGAAAATCTTCATGGTTCATGATAGCATGTATTTTGGGTACCTCATTGAGCGTAAGCTCACCCCGTTCAGTTACTTTTGTTTTCCTTACAGGGATGCTTTTGGGGAAAAATCATGAGTTTTGTAAAGCTAGTTGAGCTAGCTACTAGTTTTGTTTTGTTATGTTCCTCGGGTGTTAGAGACCCTAATTGTACTTCACTTGAATGATCCTTTTGGGTTGTATATTGTGGCAACATGTATATGTACCTGGTGGTTCTGGTGTAAATGATATTATATGTTTAATATGAATGTTTTAGCCCTAATGAGGGGTCTTTTGCACTTGGTTTATCGTGTATGATCGATTAGTAGTCCTGGCGAGAGTTGGGCAGGCAGTCCGCTGATACCCTAGGGTTCGCCCTAGGGAGAGGTGGGGCTGTCACAACTAAACAGAAAAAAACTACCAAAAGCAAAAAGCAAAGATTACTAAAAACGAAAAAAACTACTCTAAACACATAGCATGCTCACTAAGGTAATCCCTCCCTTACACCTAAATGTTACATTGTCCCCAATGTAAGAACATAAAGAGCAAGAGAATAATTAAAGGGGACAGTGATACTTCCTTGAGCAGCCTAAGGGTAGAAAGGAAAAGGTGTTGTAAAACCCACGTGATGGAAATATTGCGAGAAAGACGGGCGGCGAGAGACAGGTGCGACGTGGAAAGGTTTCTTTTGGCAATGCCGGCCAACGGTGGGCGAGGGCGGTGGTTGGTACGCGCCGCGATTCGCGGCTGCCGGTCGACTAAGAAAGGACGATGCTGGCTGGTAATTGCGAGATGGTGGGCCACGGCGGCTGACGGAGAGAGAACAAACTGGACTCAAAGAGAATGAACCGGAGAGAGAGACGCAGAGAGAGAGGGGGGGCTGCAGTGAGAGACATGCGATCGACGACCTTGAGGGGAATAGAAACTCGGTGGCGCAATGGAAAGGACGATGAGACCGGTGTCGGAGTTGGAGGGCTGCCCACCTCCTCAACGAGGTCTAGCCGCTTGGACGAATGAGACGAAGAGAGACGCTTGCGGTTCGGGACCGCGATGGAGGAGCCTACGTGTGGGAAGATGGCCGGTCGGAGGTGGCGACGCTGATGGATTAGTGGCGATGGTGGCAGAGGCTGCGGGAAAGGAAGAAAAGAAAAGAGAAGAAGAAGATAAAGAAAAGAAAGAGAAAGAAAAAGAAAAATTAGGGTTTTCAAATTTTTTTTTTACATGTCTGAATAAGAAAGGAAATAAATTCATTTTTTTTCAAACCTCCGCCAAGTTAGGCGTGGGCATGCCTAACTGGCGAGTAGCTGTCTGTCTAGGCAATCCCTAAATTCTTCCTTAAGCGTGCCCACTTGGTGCGGGCATGCCTAACTACTCAGTAGAGGTCTGTTCCTTCCGTTGTCAAAATTTTGCCCTTAAGCATGCCCATTAGGCGTGGGCATGCCTAACTGTTGGGTAGCAGTCTGCTCAGCTAATATTAATTGTTTCCTTAAGCGTGCCCACTAGGCACGGGCATGCCTAATTATCCACTTCCTGCCACAAAAAAGCAACTCATTAGAACACAATTAGAACTTAACAAAAAAACTAAAAAAAAAATTTAACACTAAAAATAAGCCATTGGGTTGCCTTCCAATCAGCGCCTTTGTTTAATGCCTTTGGCTAGACATGGTCCATCATTGTTCAATTCGGATGCAATTCAAATTTGCTTGCAATTAATGGGACTTCTCCAGGATCCAAATCACCATAAGGTGCAAACAACTCCTTCAACTTTCTTCCCATTCTTACATTACGAGTTGTCTCCAACTCAAATTGCTCGTTTACATGAACTTTGGACTTATCCCTGCAATTAAACTCAGAAAATTCTTGCACAAAGGGATTAGTGACATTGATAGCATACACACAATGAGAGTTTGTAGGAGGTTTTGTTTCATCAAAGATATTAAAATGGACTACTTCTCCATCAAATTCCATTCTAAGTGTTCCCTTTTTAACATTAATTTTAGGATCTTCCTAATATGAGAGGTGATGGATTCGAGGAGTGGTCATCATGCATGTCAAGCGCATAAAAATTGGTAGGAAACACTAATTCATTCACTTGGATCAAAACATCTTCAATTAGGCCATCGGGATATGCATTAGTACGGTCCGCTAATTGAATTATGATCCCAGTTTCTTTCAGTGGTCCTAGATTTAAGGAGGTGAAAATACTCTTTGGCATTACATTAATTGACGCTCCTAAATCTAGCATGGCATTCCTAATCTTAGTGTTCCCTATGCCACATGAGATGGAGAACATACCTGGATCTCCATACTTTGGTGGAAATTTCCTTTGCAGCACTGCCGAGACATTCTCTCCTACTACAACTCATTCATCTCCCCTCAACTTCCTTTTATTTACGCACAAGTCCTTCAAGAATTTGGCGTACTTGGGCACTTGCTTAATTGCATCTAGTAGAGGGATGCTTACTTGCACTTTTCGAAACACCACTAAGATCTCTTTTTCTTTTTCTTGTTTCCTTGGCTTCTCCAACCTACTAGAAAAAGGCGGTGGATTAACCTTAGATTTAGTTACCGAGTCAGAGATTACCTCAGGAAATGTCTTGCCCGTGCCTTCTTTCTCCAATTCCCCCTCAATTCGATCCTCATCTTTGTCCTTGGGAAACACTGGCTTGGGACCCTCGATTTCTTTTCCACTTTTGAGGGTCATGGCACTCTTATTCTTTGGATTCACTTTAGGTTGTTAGGGTAACCTCCCATCCACCTTGGCTTCCAAACGATTGACTGCAGTTGCTAATTGACTCATTTGTGTTTGCAGATTTTGTATACTCGAATCGGTCTTCTATTGGTACTGCAAGGTGCTAGAGGCAAAGCTCTTGACTATATCTTCGAGAGATAAGCTGGATGAACTAGGAGGACTGGTTTGAGATTTGGGTTGATATGATGGTTGGAATCTTGGAGGGCGATTCTGAAATGCACTCTGCTGTCTGTTCCCATAGCTGAAATTAGGATGATCCCTCCACCCAAGATTATACGTATTTGAGTAGGGGTCATACTGCCTTTGCGGCGCGGCCATGCCACCAGCCATATTTACCTGCTCAGCACCTTCTTCATGTAGCATTGGGCATGTGTCAATGGCATGGCCTACATTTTTGCAAATTCCGCATACCTTGGCTTGTTGAGAATTCCCTACAGCTAGTTGCTGAACAAAAGATGTTAGTTCAGACAACTGCTGTTGAATAGATGTCACATTTACCTCATTCACTCTACAGATAGGAGTATTCTCACGGAGGCCGAATTGCTGTGAATTCTCAGCCATTTCTTCAATTAGCACCCACGCCTCACTAGGAGTATTGTTTGCTAATTCCCCATCACTTGCAGCATCAATGATATTACAGTTAGACAATAAAAGTCTCTCATAGAAGTACTGGATTAACAGTTGTTCACTAATATGATGTTGTGAACATCTAGTGCACAACTTATTAAATGTCTGTCAATACTCATATAGGGACTCTCCGGGGTGTTGTTTAATGCCACATATCTCCTTTCGTAGACTCGCAGCTCTTGATGCAGGGAAATATATTTCAAGAAATTTCTTTTTCAACTGCACCCATACGGTGATATTACCTACCGGTAGATAGTACAACCAATCTTTTGCCGCGTTCTTAAGTGAGAAAGGGAATGCTCGAAGTTTTATTTGTTCTTTAGTAACCCCGGGAGGCTTCATACTCGAACAGACCACATCAAATTCTTGAAGATGCTTGTAGGGCTCTTCACCAAAAAGACCATGGAAAGATGGTAAGAGGTGAATCAAGCCAGATTTTAGCTCAAATGAGGTATTTTCAGCTAAATAGGGGGAAGTAATGCAGAGAGGTTGTTGAGTTAAATCAGAAGCAGCCAGCTCCGTGAGGGTCCTGGTATTGGCTATGGTATATTCTTCTTTGCTCTGAGTCACAGGAGTGATCAGTTGAAAATTCGGGCAATCCAATTGCTAAGTTAAGTCCAGGAGATGCAGTGGACGACTGTTTTTCCTTGTGTTTCCTGGTCTCTTGTCTTAATCTACGCGCTGTCTTCTCAACCTCAGGCTCGTATATCAATTCACCTGTGCGGGAAGAACGAGGCATAAACTAGCAAAAATATTAGGAATAAAACAAAAACAACACAGAATAAAATAAACAAAAAAAATAAATTTCAAAAGAAATGAATAATTCAGGCATCAGTCCCTGGCAACGGCGCCAAAATTTGACAGGTGCCGAATCTATGCAATAATAAAATCTCCTAATTACCACACAATTATCCTTTAAACAATCCTGAGTACTGGAGCAGGAACTCTGGATGTGCAACGAGTTACTTAATTCACCCGAGTTCCAAGAGTTTGCTTAGCCCAATATACCAGAATTGTCCAAGAAAATATTAATTTGCACTAGTGGTAAGCAGGGTCATCTCCTGAGGGACTGGGGAAAAATATGTTTCTCTTTAAATCGTGACAAAAAGGGGGATTTTAAGGATTCAAGATTAACACACTAAGCCATGAATTAAAGAACTATAAAAGGAAATAGCAAATAAAGGTATCAGTTGGGAGACAATCTAGCCAAGGTCACACTTTTGGAATAGTTCAAGTACTGATCATTAATGAAAGAATAATTCTAAGATTCATTAATAAATAGGTTTTTCACTACCAATACGATCTGACAGCAGTCTCTCCATAATGTGTCGATAGCCAAGGTACGACCACTGACTACTTCTCTAATCTAGAAAATAACCCTAGGTACGACAATAGGATTAAGATTCTAAATTGCATTAAAAATTAGAAAAACCCTATTCTAATTAACAGACACACTACGAGGGTCCATTTAAATTAGATCACACGCTCCCCAGACATAAATCAATTAGATCTCATAGTAATTGATGAACCAAACCCTTAATTGCTCCCTTGACTAGAAAGGGGAAATTGGTTCCCCATTAAAGGACAACAAACCATGCAAAAATCGAATGAAAAGTCGCAGGGCTGTTCTCCAAAATTAATTGAAGAATCCAACTTGTAAATCTGTTCTTGCGTTCTGCCTTCCCTAGAGAAAATCGCAAAAGTCAAAAGAAAAGCAAAGGAGAACTATCCTACTGCTGCCGCGGGGAAAAGAACGAACAAAAGACTAATTACTAACTACTTATCTAATAGGAATAAAAAACAACAAAGACCTAATTGCCTCTGACTTCTACTACTACTAGTAGTTATGAACTTAGGAAATAAAACACGTTTTTTAACCCGTTTCCTATTTGGAAACAAAGAAAAGGAAACAATCCTATCCAAACTCTAATATTTCTAACTAAGAATAAAATCCAGCAGCTGCCCAATTGGAGTTCGACTTGAATTAGGAAACGCGCCAAACTTTAATCCCAACTCTTCTGGCTTTGAACTTTTAACCCAAATGTGTCCACGTGCAATTTATTAGAAAAATCCTCGATTTAGCACTTTTCACTCCAATCCCTACAATTAACCACAAAATACCAAATATAAGTAGAATCAAGCCAATAAACAAATTTGGTATAAATGAAAAGGGAAAATAGGAACAAATACACCAATTAATTGCAACCTATCACATAAGCCTTTCACCATCACATATTAATTAGTCAATCACCTATCCAAACATCGAAAATAGTTGAACATTGTTCAGTGCTGGATTGATAATAAACGTCCTTTATCAACTTAGCAAAAGGATGACAAAAATTACATGTCCAAGTGATTGGATGCAATGGTTCATGACGTTGATGGATAAAATTGCTGTGAAATTGACAAGTTTGACATTTTCTTGCAAATTCAATGCAATCATTTACTGTTGTTGTCCAATAGTACCCCATCCTTTTGATGTGAAAATGCGACTTAGGGCCAGATTGATGAGCGCCATATACCCCTAAATGAGTCTTTTCCATGGCATGTATGGGTTCATCTTCTCCAAAACACCTTAAAAATACTCCATCAAATAATCTCTGATAAAGCGTCCCTTTGTAATAGATGAAACACAGTGCTCGACGGCGTATATCAACTCTACTTTTTGGATCTTCATACAATTTTTCATGATATCATTTATAGGATGACGTCAATCTTCCTTCTCGATCTCGTAGACGGAGACATGGTAGCCGTTTTCTCCTTATTATTATTTTTTTCATCGAACATAGGGGGCATAACCCAATTTTGACATATCGGGATTTGATTCCGATGAGTAGGCAGAGTAAGCGTAGAAGCTAATTTTGCAAGTGAATCGGCTTGCTGGTTCAACTTTCTTGAGGCATGCTCTGTAGTCGCATCGCTTATATAATTTGTAAGTTGCATTGGATAATTATAATATAGAACCAACTCAGTTTTGTGAACTTGATAAATGGCAAGAATCTGATTCACTATCAATTTGGAATCGCCATAGATTTTAAGGTGCAACTATTTCATATTAACAGCCATTTCAAGACCGAGAATTAATGGTTGATATTCAGCCACATTATTTGTGCACCAATGTGTCAAGGTGAAGGAATACTGCAAAACATCACTTGAGAAATGTGGAAGACCATTCCAGCACCGACTCCGTTACGATGGGCAGTTCCATCAATGCATATTGACCATGGAGATTCCACCATTAAGACATATTCCTCAGGAAAGTCGCCATTTAACTCCCACTTAGCAGGCATAAGATGGTCGGCTAAGAAATCAGCCAATATTTGACCTTTGACGGCTTTTATTAGTACATAAATTATCTCAAATTGTTGGAATTGAAGGTACCTGTCGCGCCCCATTTTTAATAAGAAAAAATAACGGGTTTAGAAAAATGAATTTTTGGTTGATTTTGATTTGAAAAAAATGTGTTTTTGATTTGTTAGAAAATAAATAAGGAAAATGAAAAGGGTCTAAATGGGACTTTGAAAATGCAAACGGTTTGACCCAAAATAAAGTTTAAAAAGGGTTTTTGAATAAAAATCGGAGTCACCATTTGGTATTGAGTTGAGGTGTACCAAGTCACCTAAATGAATTTTTTAAAGAAAAAGTAGAAAACCCTTTTTTAAACGACTCCAAGTTTACGTAAATCAAAGAAAAAGATTTGGGAGTCACATTTGAAAAGAGGGAAGGTAAGGATAAAATCCAAGGCACAGTCTCAACCTAGTCAAGGCTAGTTGCGTGATTTAGTCAAGAGTTTTCTTATTTTTAACCTAAAAATTTATCACATTTGGACATACTATATGAATGCAAATTCTAGACCTAAGAGGGTATTGAGGGATCAAAATATCTCTTCAAAACTTAATAGGTGCCAATCACATTAATTGTGATGCCTAATAGGGACCTTTTGAAGAGGTCACGAATAATGCAAAAATATGAGACTCTAAGAAAAGAAAAGTAAAATAATAATATACAAATATACGTGACCTAAAGGGATGCATCATAACGGGTATGGGGAACTAATGTTCGTGACTCAATTTTCCCTTTAATAGAGGGAATACGAGCGTGCTAAGGTTAGAAAGCCAAATTCGTCCATATCCCATATTCAAGAGTTTATTTCCTAATCTAATCAAGCAAATGTGCTATCCTAATTCTAACTCTTAAATGAAATGCAAATCTAATGTTATGTTTTCATTCAAAAGGGGTAAGGAATAAACATATAAGGGAAAATATAGGACAAGGGATATACATATAAGGGGGAACATGGGATAAGGAATATACATATAAGGGAAATGCTATGCAAAATGATAAAAGATCCTCAAAGATAGAAAACATGCATGAAATGTAGTGATTTATCACACAAACATGATCTAACGCGCGAAGAGCTCCTAAGGGTCTAGCGTTGGACTAACCCATGTCTATGAGTCCTCACTAGCGTTGGACTGGTGAAAAATCCGAACCAAGGGCCACAACTAGTGTTGGACTAGTGTGAAATCGAGAAAGGAGGGCCACAACTAGCGTTGGACTAGTGTGGTGACGTCTTACATTTATTGTAATCAAATAAATCACGTAAAACATAATAAAGCAAATAAACACATAAATCACATAAAACACATAAAACATAAACATGATATGTAGATGCAAGACCCTAAGAAAGCGGTAAACACGTAACACATAGGCATGCAAAACACACAAAGCAAATAAAGCGAATAAAGCTCTAACTATTACATTTGGGGACCCTAACTACAATCTAAAAGGGGGGAAATAAATAAGTAAAATAAATACCTAACTATTACAATTTTGGCATTTAAATGTCCTTCCAAATAATTACAAATTAAATTAAAATAAATATATAAAATTGAAGCAAATAAAGTGACTAAATGAAATAAAAATAAAACATTCAAAATCATGCAATTGCACACTTAGAATCACATAGGAGGCACATAGGGAGCACATAGGGTCAAATAAAATCGAAATAAGGGGTAGAGTGTATCTCTCTTGAATTGATTATCTAATGAAGTGAAATTTATCTTACTTATCCTCCAAAAACAAAGAAAAGGTCAAGGCATCACTTTAATTAACAAATAATCATAAGAAAATGGAAATAAATATGAAATTGAATCAATTGAATCATGGAAACAACCTATTTTTAAGAAATTAAAACAATCAAGGACTTAATTGTAAAAATTAAGAAAGTTTTAGGGGTTAAATGATAATTATCACAAAAATTTGAGGTCAAAATTACAAGAAAATAAAGTTTAAGGACCTATTTGCAATTAAATTAGGGACTTAATTGAAAGAAATTGAAAGTTTTTAGGGCCATAGTATAATTATTTAGAAGTACAGGGGCTGATTTGCAAATTCATTTTCTGGTTTCTTAATGGATCAGGCCACTGGGCCATTTTGGCCTTTTATTTGGGCTAGAAACTCCCCAAGCCTGACCGGAAGTCCAAAAAGGAAGCGGGTCAGCCCACTTGTTTTTACCTATTAAACCTAGGTTTAATACCCAATCGAATTAATCAAAACCCAATCCAAAACTCAACCAAAAGTGTTAGATTTTAACGTCCCAATCCCAAGTCAAAAGCCCAGAAAATAGGCCAACAATCCTGTTCTAAAACCCAAGCAAAATAGACCAGACTTTTATACCAAAATCCATCCAAACAAACCTCAATCCAACCCTCCAACTATTTTTACTAATCCTAACAATAAAAAATCTACTAAAATTTATTAAAAACTGATTATACTCTAAATCCCAGAAATTATTTGCTCAGAAATGGATTTGAAATATGAAAAAAATAAAAATAAAAATTAGATCTCAATGGGGGCAGAAATGGTTCGATTGCAGAAGTATTCGGGCCACAGTGAAATTATGCATAAGTTGAAGGATCAAAACGAAATTTCAAAAAAGTTCATGCAAATCAGAATCGAAACTTTCTTCTTCATCCTACTTCCTGCAACTTCCGAAGCTTCAAGATTCAGCAGCTTTAAACGGCAAAACACACCACACAATTGCAAAATACAAAAAGCAGCAAAAATGAAAAACAACTCCAAAAATTTCTTACTTCTCTCCCCATCTCCAACTAGCGAAACGCACAGGTTCTGGCCAGCTTTGGACTGGCCAGAACCTCTAGAACGCATACAGAATAGGCATAAGATTTATTCTTTTGGTTCAAAACCTCGTTTGGGCATTTTATCAAACAGTAAACGGGCATTAAAATTTCACCAAATTTTGCTCAATTGAGGTCATAATCAGCCCAAAATTTTATCAGAAACAGAGAGGAATGCAGCCCAATTAACACAGAAAGCACATATGTTCACGATTGGGGATAATCAACAGGGAAAGTGCAATAAACAATTCTCGATTTTGAGAGGCTTAAGAGTCTGAGCTTGAAGGGAACACAAAATTTAAAGGGAAAGAAAAGAAATGGCTTTCAGCGTACTCCCTCGCTAGGTGAAGGTTAACCGATGATGATGGGAAGTTCCGGAGGCGACCGTGAGTTACAATTCCTTCGCCCAGCCTTTGCCTCTCTTCCTTGCTTGGCTTCTTCCTCTCCTCCTTTGTTTTTCTTTGTTTCCTTTTTCCTTTTGCCGAAGCCTTTTTCTTTTTTGTTTTCAGTTCCCCTGTTCTGTCTTCTGAAGCTCTCTCTCTCTCTCTCGTTTGATCCCCGAAAAGATTCCCCCCCAATTTTCCAGATCTTTTCCTTTGCTTTGTTTTCTTCCTTTTTCCTGCCGAAAACTCCCTCTCTGTTTTTCACTCACTTTTTCTGCCGAAGACTCCCTCTTTGTCCAGATTCCCCTCTTTTCTTTTGTTCTCCGTTTTTGCCGAAACCTTGCTTAGCTTTCTCCTTTTTCCAGCCGAGAGCTCTCTCTCTTGGTTCTCTCTATCTACCCGAAAACTCCCTTGTCCGCCGCCCTCTGTTTTCTCTTTTTCGTTCCTCTGCTCTTTTTTCGCTTCTTTCTCTTTCATCTTTTATCCGCCGCCCCTTTGCTTCTTTTTTTAGCCTTTTTTCCTTCTTTTTTTGTTCTAGCCGAAGCCCTTCTTTTGTTTGTATTTTCTTTTGATTTTTGTTCTCCCAAAATTTCCTAAGCCAACCAAGTGTCCAGACACCTCACCTTCTAGGTGTTGTGTTGTCAAATAAATAAAGGGACATTTGTCCCACATGCAAGCTTACACCTATTCACACATTTTCCTTATTATTTTTGTCATATTTGTTTTTGCTTTTTTCCTTCAAAAATCAAACAAAGTTAAAAACAAATTAAAACAAATTGAAAACTTTTAAATGTCAATTATTTATATATATTTTCAAATTGAATCCGAAATGATGAAAACAACTTTTTTGTGAAAATTTTCTTTTTCTGAAATTTAATACAAAATATCTTAGCAATAAAATGAAAACAACGAACCCAATTTGTAAAAAATAATAATAAAATAAAAATAATTAAAAACCCTTACTATCATTTAATCAATTACAATAAAAATAAGAAAAATAAAATAAAATTAAAATTAAAAATTTGGTGTCTACAGTACCATCTTGTCAAGTGATCAGAAAGACCTCGTCATAATATATTTAAGAGGGTTGGCCTTGGATGTGAGTCGAATAGTATGTGCCTGAAAGTAATGCTTCAATTTCAGAATGGCGAATATGAGTGCCAAGCATAACTTCTCAATGGGTGAATATGATAATTCGTTCACCGTCATCATTCGGCTCAAGTAGTATAATACATTTTCCTTGCCTTTATCATTTTCTTGAGCAAGTAATGCCTCCACTGAGAAGTTATGCTTGGCACTCATATTCACCCATCGAGAAGTTATTCCACTGAAACCAAAGAACTTCTAAGATGTTATTCCAAATGCACATTTCAAAGGATTCATCTTTAATTGATATCTTCGAAGGCGTAGAAAAACTCTTCGAATATCTTGGATCCTCTCACTTTTTTGACTTTACCACAAGATCATCAACATAAACACTCTACGTTTCAATGTAGCATATGATCGAAAATTCTTTGCATTCCCTTTGGTATGTGCGCCCCAACATTTTTCAAACCAAATGACATTATTTTGTAGCAGTAAATTCTCTTGGGAATGCAGAACGCAGTGAGCTCCTCATCTTTTGCTAATATACATATTTGATTATAACCAGAAGATCCATCAAGGAAGGACAGTGTTTCATTTCCAATTGTGGCGTCTACCATCACTTCAGTAATTGGGAGCAGGAAGTCATCTTTTGGGCAAGTTTTCATTCAAGTCACGAAAATCTACACATACTCAAATTTGCCCATTCTTTTTTTTACAGGGACGATACTTGAAATCCATGTAGGATACTTGACTTCTCGTGTGAATCCAGATTCAATCAATTTATTCACTTTCTTCTCTATCGGGTGAATCAATTCGGGTCGAAAACGCCTTTGAGCTTACTTGACGGGTTTTGCACCCCGCTTGACAGATAAGCTGTGAACAGCAATTCTTGGACCAAACCAAGTATCTCTTGATAGTTCCAGACAAAGATATCGTTGAACTCGAGTAACAAATCAACATACTCCTTTTCTTCTTCAGGAGTCATCCAAGAATTTATATATATTAGAAGATGATCATCATTTATGCCAAGATTAATTTCTTTTAGCACATCGGCCATACTCTTTAATACTTTTTCAAATTGATGAGGAGCATCTCCGGTATCTTCTTTTTCTTCAGGATTATTGATCGTGATGTGATGATAAGAAGCAACACTTTCTTGATCTTGCTTTTCAAAAACGGTTTCGATTCTTGCATTAAACGCATTAGCATAGTGTATGAAGAAATTGGTGACTCATTTTTTTGAACCATTTTTCTTTATTGAAACTAGATGCTTTTCTTCTTAAGAGTTTGTTGTTCTTGCTTTGGAAGGTTTAGTCTCTCATGCATGAGTCATTTCAAATTCTTTGTTTGTAGGCCAAGTCTATCAAAGACAGAGATGCATTTTGCTTTATTTCCCAATCTATTGAAATTTTTTTTATTCATGGCCTCTCCTTTTGGTAGGCCCGAAGACAATTTAAGAGGGGGTGAATTAGATTGATTAAACAACTAATCAAGTTATGGGTACTTTTTACTCAACCTGAAATTTACCCTCTTTTCTAATTGATCACACAATGGATTAATCAATAAATGAGTAATATCACTTAAGAGAAGTAGAAGAGATACGCAATATAAGGATCGCAAGATGATAAATAAAAGAGAGAAGAATTGCAAACCAATTAATTACCAAATTTCTCTTGATCTTGAAGACCAATTCTCAAAACAAGTTTCTTTAAGTTGATGAAATACAGTCAATCTTGTGTACAAAGGAAGGCTCACTTCCTCCTTGCCCCAAGTTTCACTCGGTCAAGTTAGGAAATTTTACAATCGCTCAAGATAATCTTCACAAAGTTACACTATTGAAGTATTTACTAAAAAATGAAAAGTTTACAAAGAATCTTATACTACAAAGAGTACAAATGTTCTTTGGAGAGTATTTTCTCACTAAACTACTTTTGGTTTTTGTATTCTAAGTGTATAAAAGTATTTTGAAATTTCTGACCATGCACTATTTATAGGAGACCAAGAAAGTGTTTCGTTAAAGCTTCTAACAGATAGAAAGTAGTTAAAGAGTCAACTAGCTGTTGGGAGTATCAGACGCCTGGTAAATCTGATCCTTGCATCCGAAAGCTCTCACTCAATGGTTGTCGGACAGCCGATACTATTTGTTCATCAGTGCTCTTGCATTCGACAGTTGGACAGAGAGTTTGAAAAATGATTCCAAATCATTCGGACATTCGGTAATGATATTTTGCGTCCGATATGATCGTCCGGTACCTTGCCCTGTTTTCCGAACGTCTAGTGCTCCTATGGAGTGCCCAATAGTGATCCTTCTGAGAGTACTCAATGTCTATAGGACATCCGGTATTATCATTGTGAGCGCCCGACAACTTTTGACTTCCTTTTTCTTCTCTCAATTGCTTTTCAAATCAAATTCTTTCAGAGTTGAAAGCTTTCTCATTGAAAAATATTAGTTTGCATTATCCAATTGTTTTGTAAACATCAAAATTCGGGATCAAGATCATTACCTTCCACGTTCATATAGTTACATCTTGTGCTTTTAATTGCTATACATATAGGTAAACGTGGTTGATAACGAAGACCTATCGATGAACTCTCAATGGCATGCACTTTTTCCTTCAACATCTTTTGAGTAGGAGTCAATCCAAGAGCTTTCTCGCCAATTATTTTAGGAAGAAGTTTGCCCAAGATATTCTTCTCACTTGGATTGTAACCGCCCTGGGCACAAAATTTATATGTATTTGGGTCAAAACCTTCTTGAGTTTGAGTAGTTGGCAGTGAATTATATTCCACTATGGGTTCCTCTTTTGGACGGACGAACCCTTTGAGGACAATTTTCTCACTTTTAACTACTTCAAATTTAGTGAGTGGAACATTTAATGTATCACATTTGGCAAAAAGGGGTTGACCCTATTTTCTCTTTGATTTCGGAACATAAAGCGAAATTAGTGATTTGGAATCTTGAGTTTCTTTTTTCACTAACTCTTTGCTTTTTGCCACTCTTTTGAGGTAAAATTTGGCATTAGCGAAGTGTGCCTCAATTTCAGTGAAGGGCTTGTCATTGGCAACAACTTTCTTGACTACACCATCCTGACAATACTTAAAGCGTTGATGAAGAGTAGATTGTATAATCTCATTCTCATGGATCCATGGTCTTCCTAGGAGTATGTTGCAGGAAGTTTTCGCATCAATAACATGGAAGAGCGCACTTGAACATAATTCATCAATAAGCAATTCGAGCCTTATGAGCCCAATTGCTCTTTGCTCCCATTGGTTGAACTCTTGGGTCGTAAGGTGATCCTGAGAGAGTTCATCACTTGAAATCTCGAGTTCTTTCATGGCACATGCAGGCACATGCAGGCATGATGTTGAGAGCGGATCCTCCATCAATGAGTATCCTATTTATCTTCTATTCCAGAACATATCCACTCACGAATAGGGGTCGATTGTGTGCTTTAGAATCAACTATCAAATTATCATTATCAAAAGTGACAGTTGTTGCATATTCCGTAGGCATTTTATCAGCAATTTTAAGTTTTTCTTCAAATTCAGCATCAATTTTCGGAAGTTGAAGATCTTCGGATTTGACAAGTTGGAGGAAATATGATCATCACCATTACTTAGATAGCCTTTTGGTATAAATTCCCTCAACGTCATAGGTTGCCGAATCTTCTGAAATAGTGAATTTCTAGAAAACATTGGTACTTTTTTTTATCCCTCTCAACTTCTTCATTACACTTCGCTCCTTTGTTACTTTGAATTTTTGGGATTGAGTGCTTTTTGAGGAAAATCTTTTCTTGATGTTTGGCTTGCCAGTCCTCTTTCAGGTGACAAGAGTCCAACCTTCTTCATCATCTTCCACGAGATCCTCACTTGAAGATTTTTTAATCTTTTCCTTAACAGATGAGACACTGCTCGATAAGCGTTGATTAGAGACTTTAATTGGAAGATATAAAGAACCAAACATTATTGTGGCTTGGTTCGCGGATACTTTATCTTCTTCAAGGAGAATTTATGGGCCAAATCCATAACTTTGTCTTTAAAGACAAAATATTTTGTAAGGCTGTTAGGCGATGATAATAGTAATAATTTGGATCACTGACTTGACCGGCTTCCTCAGAGCGCTTCATTTCAGGAAGTTCGATGAATTTTTCCTTTAAAAGACCATCAAACATTCCTTGTAAATCAGAATCCAAGAAAGGATACTCTTTTCTTGTATCTCTTTCAAAGTAGGCTTTCTTGTTGATCTGCCTTGGGCGGAATCTAGTTTCTCGATGACCTTTCGACTAATCTTTGTAGCAATCTTCATAGGCACAATACTTGTTGCCATGGGCTCCTTGTTATTGAGGTTTGAAGGAGGCTTGCCCCCTTCTTATTTTCTTGGCTCTCGTTGCTTTGACGGAGAGGTTGAACACGGAAAGGTTGAATTGGAGGGCCATCAGTAGCGTTAGCTGCGATGCTCAATTCCGTATTGTGAGTTCAGATAACTAATTTTTCGAAAGTACTGGGACGAATGCCTTGCAAGATGTAACTCAAATTCCAATGTATTTCTCGGATGCACATTTCTATTGCAGACGTTTCAGAGAGTCTATCTTTGCAGTTGAGACTCAACCCTCTCCACCTATCAATGTAGTTGACTACGGTCTCATTCTTCCATTGGCGAGTGTTATCAACTCCAGTACGCTGACAATCTTTCTAGTGCTATAGAAGCGGTTGAGAAATTCTTGCTCAAGTTGCTCCCAACTGCCAATAGATCCAGACTCAAGATCGGTATACCAGTCAAAAAGCATTGCCCTTCAAATATCGGACAAATTGACCAGAAAATTGCCATAAGTTCTAGCATTGTTGCAAGTTTCGATGAAATGAGCCACATGTTGTTTTGGATTGCCCTTTCGATCGAATTATTGAAACTTAGGCAGTTGATATCTGATAGGGTTTTTCGTTACTCCACAAATTTTGAAAAACCTTTATACCCTATATTCCCACAAGTATACGGATCGTTTATTAAGTATAGGGAAATAAGGTGTCAATTCCACGAGGAACTTTGGTTTTGCAAGCACTAAAGTTCATCACTCGCTTAATTATCTAGAAGAACAAATCCAGGAAAGCAATAAAAGGTAAGGAAAGTTAGGCGGTACAACTGACCATAAGCACCTAGAAATATAAAAAGGAGAAGGCGGTAAAACCGACCATAAGGGGAAGAGGATGAAGCGATTAAAACCATCCGTTAGGTGTCATAGACATCCAATTAGCGGTGAAAGGAAATAACTAGAAAGCAAGTAAAGAAAGCTAGAGAGTTAAAGATCAAGTTAGAGGAATCCTAGAGCTTTGAATTCCGTTGTTAAGTTTAGATTAGAAATTCATCAACATATTATGTCCTTTACTCCAATGATTCGCTAAGGTATAATTTCCTTGTGTATGCCCACCACTTTTGTTGATGGTCATGTGTAGTGCAAGCTTTCATTTATGATAAGCTAGTCACTCGGAATCGTTTTTGCCAATTCCTTAACTCCTTGTAAACTTCCTTAACCTATTTTCATGGAAAGAAGAGAGAAGCAAGTTAAAATAAGCTCTATGAAATCATAGTACTCCACTGAACTTTATTCCCTACTTTCGTGAGAATATAAACAATGGCATAAGAACTAAGATCTTGCATGAAGGCAACTATCATTGCTCAACAATAATCAAATGATTCATAGTTGGTAACTAATCAACTACAAATAGAAAGAGCAAGTTCTTATACTAGCAAAATCATGGAGAACATAACATGTTAGCTACTTCATATCATAACCATAACAAGTTCATCCTAACTCTAGGATTAGAGAAGCTTAGCTAGTCATCATAGTAGGCACATAAAGCTTTCTTGCACGAGCCATGAAATTAAGCACAAGAGATAAAAAGTAAAGGAAGAGGAAGTCTTATTCAATTTCTTGAAGTTGAAATCCTTGAACTTCTTCACAAGTTGATCCCTCAAATACAAAGTGCAAGAACTCGTCTCAACTATCTCTTTAAGCTCTCTTTAAAACTACAAACTAAGAAATATGAAACTAGAGCTAAAACTACCTAACTAGAGCTATTCTCTAGTGTTTGTTCTACATCTAAGCTTAGGTAGCCTCCTTTCAAATGTTGAGATTGAGGGGGTATTTATAGATGTTTGAGGCAAAAGAATGTTGACAAAATCTTGTTCTTCAAGCTTCATTCATTCTCCTTTGTAAATTTCAGCTGAAATCCGCAGCTAACAACAACTGGAACAAGCCAAATATGAGCTAGAAATGAAGTGCAAGTTGCAACCAGCTGAAATCTGTCATTTTCAATGGATCCGCGATGTGATCCGCAAAGCATAGCTCGCGTATCAGGTGCACGGATCTGCTCCCCCTATCTTCAGTGACTAGGATATGCGAGGCAATCTGCGAGGTGGAGGTCGCGTATCCACTTTGCAGATCAGTTCCTTGTACTCTCTGACTTGATCCGCGAGCTACATAGATCCGTGGAGTATTGCTTCGCGTTTGAGGTCGTGAATCTTCAAGAAATTCCAATTTTCAACAACCTTTGTCCTTCCTTTTCATCTAATCTTCTTCAAATCTTCATATGGACATTGAACAAGGCTCTTCATTGATCACTAAAACTTACAAATTCATCTCAATTTGACACAAGTAAACACACATTTGCAAGAACTGGTTGAGAAGCATAACTTGCACAAAAAGTAATTGAAAAGAAGTTCTTTCTTCCATTTTATTCTAAAACATACCAAAAAACAAACCCTAGACATACTTAAAAACACGTAAATTATGTGCTTATCGAACTCCCCCACACTTGAACTATTGCTTGTTCTCAAGCAATCAAGAATTCTAAACCATACAGTAGTTCAAAAATCACTCTTTAAGTGCTTTTTTTGTGTCATCAAATATAGTGCCTCATAACAAGGTAACAACCATTATATCACCACCCAATTCACCACAAATACTCATCATACCAAATAAAGGAGTGGAAATTGGTCCAAAAATTTAAACAAACTTATGTCATTTCCACCCCTCAACCCAATCTCACTTATAAAGTAATAAACATGGCCAAGTCAAAGCATCCTCATCCATGATCATCTTTATTTGCTAACAAGGAAAATATAACACAAATATGATAAAGAGCTTCTTCAAGTAGTAAAAATGTCTTTTGACGCGAACATCGACACTTTTAGGTGAAGATTCCGGGTTACTCAACACTTTACTAACTAGAAGTGCTTTGCATACTCATAATTCAAGAGCCGTTTGACGTGAAAGTCGACATTTGTGATGAAGACTTCCGGTTACTAAGCATCAAGAATCATTGTAGTAGATTTATTCTTCTCTTTTTCTTTTGTTTTTCTCATTTTCATCATTTTTTTTTCTTCCTTCACATGAGATGATCATAAATAGAGTAATACTAATAACAACCATATCTATCACTTATTTGTGAAATTCGATCAAGATAGGAAACTTAGTAAGCAAGCAAAATTCAAGGCATAATTTCTTCTGCTTTGCAAGATATACTTTCTTCATAGCAAAAATCATAAGCAAATAATAGCTATTCCCAAGTAAAATGAGAACTCAAATCTTCAAGACATAAAATTACTCCAAAGAGGGAATTTGACTACCAATGGTTATGGAACTTTGATCATTTGGGAGCAAAAATGTTGTGCAAAATTTGAAAATTTTTGAAAAATTTTGACCATTTTTACACAATTTCGTTCCCCCCACACTTAAAATGCACATTGTCCTCAATGTGTGAAAAAGAAAGAATAAAAGAAAAACTCCCTCATATTGAGCTTTAAAATCTTGCTTGTAATCTTCATGATCCCATTCTTTTATCGCTTTAACCATGACCTACAAATGATAAGGAAGAAGCATAAGGTCCTCACTATAACCATTAGGTGCAAAAATAAGCACACAAACCTACAAAGGCTCAAGTTAAATATATGAAGTTCCCAAAACATATATGAGACTTAGGGTGATTGAACAATAATGCACAAATGTAGTAAAGTAGCCATTGAACTCAAAATGAAACCCTAAAATCATAACATAACTCAATGTTCAAAAACGAAACATAAAACCCCTTCGTGTTCACCATGTTTATGAAAAGGCATCGTTAATCACCTTGTCATAGAAAAGATCATGCATATATATAAAGTGATGAAAAAAGGAAAATGCAAACTACTCATGAAAATTAAAGAAATTGAGCACAAAGTAGTTGTTTAAATGAAATATGAAATGTTAATGCAAGTTAAGCATGTAAAATATCTAACACATGAATTTCATGCAATGAAAAAGATTGAGACTTTGCAAGGATCAAACACCTAATTCATGTGTTTACGGATGCATAAGATTGTTAGAACATACTCCAAATGATGTTAATGGTGAATACATATGATATTTGACCAAGAAGAATGATAAAAGAAGCAAAGCATAGGTGCTCGGGGCGTGTAAAGAAGAAAGGAAGAAAGAAAGTTGCAAAACTCCCTGTTTTTTTGCAAAAAACTTGCAGATGTGAAGGATCCGTGAGGAAAACCGCGCATATTAGTTCACGTTTCTTTCTGGAAAATTTGTTCTTGAGGGAAATTGGTATCAGGGATCTGCGAATGGATCTGTGAGGTATACCTCGCGGATCAGCTTGCGTATCCAGTTTTTCTGCAATTTTCTGCAGCTGTTCTCTTTCATTTTCACTTTGCCATTCAATTGCGCCTCATGCCCTTGCTCACAAACTGCTAATTAGAAAAAACAATGCACCTTCGCAAACACATGTAACTTGATCAAATACATGATTCTAACACAAATTTGAGCATTAAAAACACAAGAATCAAAATTTGAGAGTGTGAGAAGTTGATCATTTGAGCTCCTTTGGAACCTCATTTTGCAACTTTGACCTCTTTTCTTGAACCCTATCATAAAAAACTCAACAAACACACTAAAACACACATGTAAAACACAAAAACACACCAAAACAAGCACAAAGATAAACAAAATTGGGTTGCCTCCCAACAAGTGCTTTTGCTTAAAGTCGTTGGCTCGACTCAAAAGTGTTTCTCTTTGAAATCATTTTGGAGGTGAAAAGGAACTTGTTCCTTCCCAAGGGCTAAAGCTTCGGGTTCTATTCATCACTAATGAAGCTTCCCCTTTCTCCAAATCATCCTCATCATCAAATAAAGAAGGGTTAGTATTATCGCACATAGTATGAGGACTTCTTGAGAAACATTTAAAACAATCCCAAAGTCTACTTGGCTTTTTTCTTCTTACATCATTAACTTTAGGAATTTCTTGCTCAATAGAGATCTCTTTTTCATTTGTCTACACATAAAACATCTCTTTAACATATAAGCCATCATTATGCAATTCTTTAACCACATCTACTACCCTTGGCTTAAATGCTTTTTCATGCCATTATTCAAGATCTTTATTTTCATTCAAATTAAACACCAATTCTTCATCATTAACTCTAAACTTAATTATGCCTTCTTGGGCATCAATTAGAGTTCCGACAGTGGCTAAGAATGGTCTTGCTAATATAATCGGCAAATGAATATCTTCTTACATATCAAGCACAATAAAGTCGACCGGAATAAAAAATCCTTAACTTTTATAAGGACATTTTTAATCATACCAACCGGACGCTTTAATAACCTATCCACCAATTGAAGGGTGACGTTGGTGTCCTTCATCTTCCTTCAAATCAAGTCTCCGAGCTATTGAAAATGGTATCAATGATACACTTGCATCTAAATCACATAAAGCATTAGAAAATTGAAGATGACCAATAGTGCAAGGTATAGTAAAACTTCCTGGATCCTTTGAGCTTTTGTGGGAGCTTGTTTTGGATTCTCGCCGAACATTCCTCCGCCAATGCTATAGTCTCATAGTCTTCAATCTTCCTCTTCTTGGACATGATATCCTTCAAACATCTAGCATAAGAGGGAATTTGTGAAACAGCATCAATGAAAGGAATGCTAATTCTTATTTGCTTAAAAATTTGAACAATTTTCTCAAATTCCTTCTCCTTATTGCTCTTCTTCAACCTATCGGGAAAAGAAATAGAGTTAGAAACATTCTTATGAGGAATAGAAGTAGAAGGCATTTCAATATCAATAGCAACATGTTCATTTGCTTCTTCTCCTTCTTTATTCTTCTCATTTTTCCCTGAATTTGGCCAATGTTATTATCCTCTAATGTTTTCCCACTCCTAAGAGTGATTACATTAATATGTTCTCTTGGATTAACCTCAGTTTTACTAGGAAATTCCCCCGGTCTTCTCCCATTAAATGCATTAGCTAATTGACCGATTTGGAATTCTAGACTCTTATGCATATGGTTAATTTTCTTATCCACTTGTTCAAACCTCTCATTGGTTCTTTGGGCATGTTTTTCTAAAACTTTCTCCCAAGATAGTTGAGGCTCAAGTGGTTTAGATGGAAATTCGGGTGGATTAGAAGGTTTTTAGTTACTAGGTTGATCCCTCCATCCAAAATTAGGATGATTCCTCCATCCGGGATTATATGTGTTTGAATAAGGATTATTTTTCATGGCCGATTAAAGTTGTTGGCAAAGTTAACTTGCTCAACTTGATTGCAATAATTTGCATCAAGATTCCCACCACAAAGTGAACAACATGCAACATTCAAACTTGAACTTGAACCATTACATCCTTGTTTACTAATTATGCTTGTGAGATTTTGCACTTGAGCACATAGCAAATTTAGGGTATCAAGTTCATACATACCAGCCGGTCTTCTTTGGTTACCTCACTCATTAGCCCATTAGTAATTATTAGAGGCCATTTCCTCAATTTGGACTTGAGCTTCATCGGTAGATTTGCCATTAAAGAACCACCGGCGGCGGCATCTATTATATTCTTGGTTGGTTAGTGACTCCTTGATAAATGGTTTGTATAACCAACCATTCTGGAAGGCCGTGGTGGGAACATTGCCTTTTTAGCTTCTTGAACCTTCCCAAGTTTCATATAATGATTCACCATCTAGTTGGTGAAAACTTGTGATATCCATTCGAAGCTTGTTAGTTTTAGCGGGAGGGAAATATTTATTTAAGAATGCCTTAACCAAATCCACTCCATGAAGTAAAATATTGGGTGGGATGAGAATTAAGCCATACATTTTCCTTATCACAAAGTGAAAAAGGAAACAACCTTAACTTAATGGCATCATCGCTGACTCCATTGTATTTCACAGTACCACATAAGTCCGTGAAGTTAGCAAGATGATTATTTGGATCCTCGGTTGCATTTCCTCCAAATTGGCTTCTTTGGATTCATTTGTATAAGTGCCGGTGAAATCTCAAAATTGTTGGCATTGATGGTTGGCCTTGCAACACTTGTTTGAACACCGGATTCATCCGACAAGGCATAATCTCTCAATGCTCTTGGCCTTGGTCCTTCCATAATGATGGATGCTTCACCTTCACTTTCCACCACAATCTCTTCTTCTTGTTGGACACATCTCCTACCTCTTTCTCACCGTTTTTATGACGAAGGCAAGATATGTATGGTATGAAGAACTTGGTGAACCTACAAAAGGATAAACGAAAACAACTAAAAAGACAATTCTAGAGTAATTAAGCTTGTTTTAACTTTTAATGTTGCACCTAGTCCTAGTTCAAAAACTAGTCTAGGAAAACCGTCGTTCCCCCAGCAACCGCGCTAAAAACTTGATAGGGTTTTTCTTTACTCCACAAATTTTAAAAACCTTTATACCCTATATTCCCGCAAGTATACGGATCGTTTATTGAGTATAAAGAAATAAGGTGTCGATCCCACGAGGAACTTTAGTTTTTGCAAGCCCTAAAGTTAATCACTCGCATAATTATCTAGAAGAACAAATCTAGGAAAGCAATAAAAGGTAAGGAAAGTTAGGCAGTACAACCGACCATAAGCAACTAGAAATATAAAAGGAAGAAGGCGGTAAAACTGACCATAAAAGGGAAGAGGATAAAGTGATTAAAACCGTCCGCTAGGTGTCATAGACATCCAATTGGCGGTGGAAAGGAAATAACTAGAAAGCAAGTAAAGAAAGCTAGAGAGTTAAAGATCAAGTTAGAGGAATCCTAGAGCTTTGAATTCCGTTGTTAAGTTTATATTAGAAATTCATCAACATATTATGTCCTTTACTCCAATGATTCGCTAAGGTATAATTTCCTTGTGTATGCCCACCACTTTTATTGATGGTCATGTGTAGTGCAAGCTTTCATTTATGATAAGCTAGTCACTCGGAATTGCTTTCGCCAATTCCTTAACTCCTTGCAATCTTCCTTAACCTATTTTCATGGAAAGAAGAGAGAAGCAAGTTAAAATAAGCTCTATGAAATTATAGTACTCCAACTGAACTTTATTCCCTACTTTCGTGAGAATATAAACAAAGGCATAAGAACTAAGATCTTGCATGAAGGCAACTTTCATTGCTCAACAATAATCAAAAGATTCATAGTTGGTAGCTAATCAACTACAAATAAAAAGAACAAGTTCTTATACTAGCAAATCATGGAGGACATAACATGTTAACTACTTCATATCATAACCATAACAAGTTCATCCTAACTCTAGGATTAGAGAAGCTTAGCTAGTCATCATAGTAGGCACATAAAGCTTTCTTGCACGAGCCATGAAATTAAGCACAAGAGATAAAAAGTAAAGGAAGAGGAAGTCTTATTCAATTTCTTGAAGTTGAAATCCTTGAACTTCTTCACAAGTTGATCCTCAAATACAAAGTGCAAGAAACTCATCTCAACTATCTCTTTAAGCTCTCTTTAAAACTACAAACTAAGAAATATGAAACTAGAGCTAAAACTACCTAACTAGAGCTATTCTCTAGTGTTTGTTCTATATCTAAGCTTAGGTAGCCTCCTTTCAAATGTTGAGATTGAGGGGGTATTTATAGATGTTTGAGGCAAAAGAATGTTGACAAAATCTTGTTCTTCAAGCTTCATTCATTCTCCTTTGTAAATTTCAGCTGAAATCCGCAGCTAACAACAGCTGGAACAAGCCAAATATGAGCTAGAAATGAAGTGCAAGTTGCAACCAGCTGAAATCTGTCATTTTCAATGGATCCGCGATGTGATCCGCAAAGCATAGCTCGCGTATCAGGTGCACGGATCTGCTCCCCCTGTCTTCAGTGACTAGGATATGCGAGGCAATCTGCGAGGTGGAGGTCGCGTATCCACTTTGCAGATCAGTTCCTTGTACTCTCTGACTTGATCCGCGAGCTACATAGATCCGTGGAGTATTGCTTCGCGTTTGAGGTCGTGAATCTTCAAGAAATTCCAATTTTCAACAACCTTTGTCCTTCCTTTTCATCAAATCTTCTTCAAATCTTCATATGGACATTGAACAATGTTCTTCATTGATCACCAAAACTTACAAATTCATTTCAATTTGACACAATTAAACATACATTTGCAAGAATTGGTTGAGAAGCATAACTTGCACAAAAGGTAATTGAAAAGAAGTTCTTTCTTCCATTTTATTCTAAAACACACCAAAAACAAACCATAGAACATACTTAAAAACACGTAAATTATATGCTTATCAATATCCCGGAGGCATCACTAGGTTATCAATCCTAGTAGAATAAGGTTTAGAAAAAGTGAAACTTGACTGCAAGCCACTTTCTTATTGACATTGATTACATCCTCAACAAACTCTTTTAGTTGTTCTGCAGGGATTATAGACGTACAATTTTTTCACTTTCTCTTTTCCCTTAGATGATAAAGCTTCACGTTTCTGCTTTTCCCTTGAAGTTCACGTGGCTTCCTTCGGGAGCGCCATCTTTCTGGTTGAGCAGTTGAGTGATGAGTGTATCTTAGTCTTTGATGTGTTTCATCATGTTTTCAATCATTTTGGACATATGTGTCACTTGCTCTTCCAAACTTGTAGCATTTGTCATTATGGCAGGCATTGCGAAGAAAGCAGAAGAAGTAGCAGATTCTTTAATGAGAAGTTTCAATTGAAGAGTTTCATCAGAAGAGACCGGTCCAGCGCTTGACAGATCATCATCATGTTTAGAAAGTTTGGATCTAGATCCAACTTCAAGTATGACAAGAGTCTTCTCAATTGAAGCAAGAACATCTTTGGGCTCCAATGTGGGAGAAGAAATCATCAGCGATATTGAACCAAAAAGAGGAGTGTTTACATGTGCAGCTTCATTAGCAGATCTGTCGTCAGAAGCCTTGGAATGAATAGTCATGAATTTGTTGTTCTTGGGTGTCATTGATTGATATGTGCAATCAAATATGTGAAGGGAAGAGATGGAAGGTAGAGATGGTCCCACAAGGCGTGCCAGAAATTTGTACGCGATAAAATTTCTAAATCTGTAAAAGACAAGAAAAATATACGACAAATGTGTAATATGTAAATTTAATAAGGATATGTGTACAATCTCCAAAATTTTCTCAAAATTTGTAGAGAAAGCGTCCTTCAATTCTTCTCCTCAAACTTTAATCGAAGAGTTTCGCAGCTTGATTTTGGATCGACTGCCGACTTCTTCAAATCTTGATATTGAAAATTTGAAGAATTTGATGAACGCCACGAACGCACTTGAAGATTCGAGTCTTGATATGTGGAAGATTTGAAGAACTTGTAGAACCTTTGTACCTTTGGAACTTCAGAAGACTTGAGTGTATGAGATGTATCGATGATGTAACATTTGGTGGAGAGACCCCTATTTATGGTTGTAGTATGGGGCAGAGGTTGAATACATGCATGCCACTTTACTTGGCTTGCAAAATATGCAGTCATATAAGGACTGTACCACCTTGAATATTATCTCTTTATTAATAAAAATATAATACCAATAAACATCTTCTGTGATTGGTCAGATTATGTAGACATATGACCTGACACCATTTAATTGGATGAATCATTGCAGTATATAGGACATATATAACGATTAAATAACTCTAAATATTATCTCTTTAATAAGAAGTAAATCTTTAGATATTTATCCTTAATTTTCAAGTCATGAAGGAGTATGACATGGCGTGACTTGATTGGTAGAGACATCTCAATGACAGGTGCCGAACCTGTGCAATAATAATAATACTAACTACTACACAATTAACCCTCTAAATAATTTCAAGTACTGGTGCAGGAACTTTGGATGTGCAATGGGTTACTTAATTCACCCAAATTCCAAAAGTTTGTTTGGCCCAATGTGAGGGCCTCAAAATTTATTACTTAAAAATTGTCATTATTAATGCTTTTTCTTCTCTTTATTTATTTTATTGTGGTTTTAGTTTATATTTTTCAAAAATTAAGAGATAATTTATTTTATTTTGCTTAACTTAAATTTTATTTATATATATATTCTAATATTGACTTTAAAACTCACGTTTACCTTTAATTCGCCTCTTTGACCTCAATTAGTGAGAAAATGAGAGAATACGTTTTTCGAGGCAGACATTCGAGTCGAAAATGAGATAGTGAGGGTGAGTAAGGATGATCACTTGTAGTTTTGGAATTTTATCAAAGGACTAGAAGTGAATCATTAAAAGTGAAATCAAGTAGGGTTTTGAAACCCTACACCTAGTTGGACAAGTTTTCCCTAAACTAGGTTTTAATCTAGCCATTACTTCCTTAATTTAATTTTCTCCAATCCACTTCAAATACTCTTCCTTTCTTCCTTTAATCACCCAAAAATCCCCCAAAATTTTTAATCAAGAGAGAGTCCATTTCTTCTCCCCAAATTAGCTCTCAAGTCAAATTTTTTTTAAAAGAAGACAAACTTCCTAGAAATAGGACTTTATGTCCTCTTAGCTTTCCTATCATCCATCACACCTTTCATCTCTTTTCCTCCTCAATCCAACCGAACCACATCTTGTGAGGACGTGTAAAATCCCTTATATTTTTCTTAAAATTTCCTTTAATTTAGAAATTATTACTTTACAATAGCTTTACTACTTATACATTCACTTCTCCAATAGCTACAAATAATCATAGAACCAAGGGTTTCTCTTTTACTTTCATCGTTAAGACAAACTAGGGTTTTTACGTCTTTTCGTAGTATGAGTAATCGGTACGAAGTGTGTACTAAATTTAGTGATTAAGAGTACATTTTAGATGATATTAAATGTGTGATTAGAAGTGATAATAATAAGTTAGTGAATTAGAGGTTAAAACCCTAGTATATGCGATTTAAGGGAAATCGGGTTGAACCGACGGATACCGTTCACTACCGATTGAACACACCACTTGACCACCACTTTCTTACCATAACATATCATTGATATTAGTGCAAAATATGAGCCCTTAATTAGCTCTTGTTGGCCGAAATTATTGACTAGAAAAACACCAAGGAAAAGAAAAATTTGAGAGTTAATCTCATGGTGACAAGTGGCGGCCATCCCAAGGTTGTTGACCAACTAATTTCTTTCATATTTATCACCAAAAATCACTTCAATTGCCCTTATTTTCTGCCATTCCAGCCGTGACCAAGAGGAAGAAAACTCCATTTTTATCTTGAGTTTAGCTCATTTGAGTGAAGAATCAAGAAATCTAAACTGATTAATTTTCTAGTTGAGTGAAGCATCAGGAAGCTTGGTGTGCCAAAATTTTGGAAGGAAAGGTGATGGGTTGCTCTTGTAAGCATCTTAAAGAGGTATTATAGCTATCTTCCTTTATTGCTTCTCTACTCTTGCTTAAGTTTGTATAACAACTCATACTTGTGGCTAATGATAGTTATTTCAATGGTTTTGATGCTTATGGTGGTTTGTTTGAGTTAGGGTTTTGAATTGCTCAATCATATATCTTGGTATTTAGATGGCATATGGTGTCTATAATCTTGTATAGGAGGTTGAAGTAGTGGTTCAAGCTAGAAATGTGAAGTTTACAGCTTGAATTCATTAAATTCCAGATTGAAGTTCTTACCTTGCCCTGTTCTGACCAGTTCCATTCGCCCATGATGGAGGCCGAATTGGGCTTATCTCAAAACATAAAAGTTGTAGGAAATGATGTTATATAGTTTCCTGTAAAATTTCAACTCGATCAGAGCACGGTAGGATGTGAAATGACTAAAATACCCCTGACTGCCACAAGCCTCATTTCGTAGACAGTTTTGTGAATTCACAAGTTTGGCTTCGTTTTTTCACCCTGATGAGTATCCAATCAGCTTTTGGCCAAAACACAAAACTTGTAGCCCTATGTTTTAGCTTTCCAACGCCTCTGAAAACGCCTCAAACGGAATTGTGTAGCTTGAGTTATTACCGGTTAGATTCAGTACTGACAACCAGACTGATCATGAATTTTTGGATCTGTGAGTTGCAAATTCGACCTAGATAAACTATGAACTAGGTTAAGTTGCCTTTATGAAAGTTTTACCCCTTTGTCTTAGCTTCGAAACAGTGTAAGTTTCACCCAATCCGATAAACGTAGCTCCAATTGTGACCAAAATGCTATGAGAGGTCAAATCTGTCGTTCAGTTTTGTCTTCAAAACTGATTTCTGTTTGTACTATTACTCTTGTGTTGTACTTGGATGATTTTGGAGCCTAATTGAAGGGCTATGTTAGGACCATTACTTGTGTGTGATTGTGGGGCTGGATTGAGAGACAATGAAGCCACAAATGACTGGAAAATAGGTAAAACCAAAGGGCGTGCTGCCTAAATTTTCACTTGAGGACTAGGTAGCGATACTCGCGACTTGAGTCAGGAATTGAGGATGAGTCTAACCCGAATTGTCTAGGTTATTCGAGTCCCCTTTTGTAGAAGTATATAAGTTGAATTTTGGCCGAACTTGTACCCTTGGAAAAATGAAATTTACGACTAATAGAAATACGTTTTCCTCGTTTCTTTGACTCAAATGGTATTTTAAAGTATAATTGCTTCAAAGTTCACAGTTTGAAGAGTGAGCAAGGGTTTTACGAATATTCCCTAAATGAGTTTCAATTACTTGGTTCTCGTTAAACGAAACGTTTAAGTTTTGAACCTTAGTTACTTTTCAAAGTTCTTAAACAATGTTTTCTCGCAGATTTGGACTCCAAACACGGAGTAATACCCAAACGTGATCACTAAAGGCACCACAACTTTTGGTGAGTGCTTCCAAATACCTGATTGCACTTGACACTTGTGTTTAATACTTGAACAATATGTGTACATGATATATGAGTGGATTGATAAGGTAAGCGTGTACTTTATCGCACTTGCCCTAATGTGATTTGTTCTTGGTCATTGATTTCAATTGAATTGATATACATGCATATGAATTGTATCTTGTCTGGAATTCCAGAAACCCTGTGGCTAGTTAATCGAGTCGAGCCGGTAAGGGTCTGGTCGATTAGATAACAAACCCTGGATAGTTAGTGATCTCGAGTGGAGTGTTATCTTCTCGACTAATCGGTATACTCGAGTATTACCACTAGTGTTTATCTTGGAGTTCGGGCCCGGTAAGGGGTTTGGTAGGTGGACAGAGATTGGAGTTAAGTGGTGTTCTACTGAACTAGTTACCTTACTTGAAAGTTGACGGAGTGTCAACTACCAATCGATCAAGCTATGGTGGAGCCGATATATGACCAACTGTATTCTGATATGTGAATTGCGGAATAATTATTGTTTGGTTATATGAAGTAATATTACTCGTTTCTTGACTTGTTTTGCTCGCTATTTCACTATTGAGTTGCTTCTACGTTATTTGATGGTCAATTTGATATTTAGAACCTCACTGAGTTTTAGCTCACTCCGTTAGTTTTGTTTTCCTTATAGGGAGTACGAGCGAGGCGCGAGATTTGTAAAGCCTAGCGTAGTGTAGTTGTTTTGAATTTTGAAGTTGTACTCATGCTAGCACCTGACTAGAGTTGTTTGTACTTGAATTGTAAACACGTTAAAGTATTTTGGTGTGTAGAACCTTGTATCTGGATTTGAACATCAATGTATATATTAAGTTTGAACTTGTTGCGGTATTTACTTTCTACGGATGTACGTTTTCTTTCTCGAGCTCTAGTGAGTGAGTCCTGGCGAGAGTTGGGCAGGCGATTCGCCGAACCCTAGGGTACGCCCTAGAGAGAGGTGGGGTCGTCACACATCTCTCTCCCTAGCCAGGCTTTTCTTCTTCTTTTCTTCAAGAACAGCCGGCCACCTTCATCTCATCCATCCTCTCCAAGAAATTCCTTTGCAAAACTTAACCAAGCAAGTTTGAGGAAGGCTCAATCTTCAATGAACCCTTGAAGTTCTTCTCTTGGTGGTGGTGGTGACTGACTTCTCTCTCCCCATTTCAGCCAAGAAACTTCATCATTTTCCCTCTCCATCTTTGCTCTCCAAAGCTCTCTCCCTCTCATCTCACTCTTAACTTGTAAACTTGGGCTTGGAAGACTTGAAGAATTCTTACCTTTTCACTTGAAGCTTTGGGATCGTTTGGGGTGTGAGCTAACCGAATCTTGGTGAAGGAAGGAGAGCTCTTGGTGGTGATTCTTGGACATCCTAGGCTTAATTGTTCAAACTAGAACAAGAGGTAACATTTTTAAACCCTAAAGACTAGAGCTTTTGTGTTGATTCTTGAAGATCTAAGTTTATTAGTTTCCTTGAGATGCACTTGTTGGATTTGGATGATGAGTGGGCTCTTGGATTCCCACAAATGTATGTTTCATGATGATTAAACTTGATTCTCACAAGTGCTTCAAAATTTTATCAAATTTAGCATGTTCATCCCCCAACCATATTATCAAGAAAATTAGAAATACTCGCCTAGCACAATTTACCACACATGTGCATCTTGATTGTGTAATTCCTCATAGCACACACAAGAACCACTAAAAAGATAAAGAAACTACCAAAAGCTAAAAAGCAAAAGATTACTAAGAACGAAAAAGAACTATTCTAAACACGCAGCACATTCACCAAGGTAAACCCTCCCCCACACCTAGAATTTACATTGTCCCCAATGTAAGAAATAAAGAATGAGGAGGAGTGGAAAAGGGACAAGGTTACTTCCCTGAGCTCGGGGAAGGGCTGAAAAGGCTAAGGTTTTGATTCATTTGGGAAAGCTGTCGCTCCATATGGTCCAAGCGAGTGTCTAAACGGTCTATTTCGGGTCGAAGATCCTGGTACTGTGGGATGTGAGAAGAAGATGGCGGTGGGGCGGAAGTGGACGGACCAGCTTCATTACTAGCATCTCTGGAAGGAGCAGCTCCTACCGCTTGGTGGGAGGGTGAAGTTCTCCTGGAGGGGAGAATTGAAATTTTCCTTCAACCTGGTCTTGGAGATGAGTGAAGGTAGCAGTCAGGTAGCAGTGATGGTGGTGGCTGTGGCTTCGTGTGTCGGCACGAGAGGTGAGCAGATGCGGTAGTGGTGCGCGGAGAGATGCCCGTAGCTGCAAGATGCAAAGACGATGGTGGCATGGGGAGATGCGAAGGTACGGGTGGTGGTGGTCAGTCACTGGGGAAGAAGATGGCGTAGTGGCTGGTCGACAAGGATGATGACTTAAAGGATGGTAGGCGGACAGCGGCAGCTACGGAAGAAAGAAGAAAAGAGAAGAAGAAGAAGAAGAAGAAAAGAAAAAGAAATCGAAAGAAAAAGAAAAAGAAAGAGAGAGAACTAGGATGGGTTTTTGGAAAGTTTTATATATATATATGTACATACATATCTGTTAAGTGTGTGTATGTACATATACATACATACATATATGTATGTATATGTGTATGTACATACATATCTGTTAAGTGTGTGTATGTACATATACATACATATATGTATGTATGTATTGATACCAAAATCTACCAGGATCTGGGAATCCTAAGTTTGGCCGGGCTTTTAAGGCCTCGATTAAAGACCTATTTAAAAGACTGGTACGTGGAGCAGAGGATCTGGGGTGCAATAAAGGATTTGGACAGAGTCTACACTTGTTTCCCAAAGATCTTGTTTTTTTTTCCGATATACCTGTCTAGATGAACCACTTACAGCCTGCTGGATTATTAGGATTTATTTTTTGTTCTATCTTCAAATTTTTTATTCTATGATATACTAAATCAATTTTAGCTTGTCTAATGTTTTTAAGATAAGAAGAAGGATGATTAATCCTAACCTAATTAAAAACTGTGTTCTAAAATTACTAAAAAAGATTCACACTGTTCTACCATATGTAATGTTTCTAAAATATGTTCAAAATAAAAATATGTACCTGGTGTTTTTAATTCTTTTAAGGCCAAGTTATATGATTCTTGTGGTGTGCTTCTGAAATCAAACCAAACCAATTCATGCAAATGAAGATATAAGTACAGTTGTAGACTGGATTATGAAAAGATTATTTGAGTACTAGGTACTTAATAGAGGTCAAAGAAATTATACCTTCCTTCTGATGCTGTGAAGATGGGAATCCTATTCTTAGAGATTTGCCTCACCAGATCTTCCCCTTTTTGCCTTATGGTGCTCCTGACCGATTGGCTAAATTGGGTACTACACCGTCTATTGGACTTTTAAAACTCTAAAATAGGGTATCTTCTTCAAAGTTTCCGGTTGGTTTAACTAATTTTTACTCTATTTTTCCCTTTCCTCGTAATGATGACAAACTGATATGAAAAATTTGGGAATGAGATTGAAATTGTGAGTTCGAAGATAGATTGCTAAAAATTTACAAGTTGTAAGAGCATCGTACTCAACAATGGTTTGAGACTGATGCTTTTATAGACTTATTGTTCGGATTTGAAATCCGGACTTATGTTTGATGTTAAGAATTTCAAAATGGCCGACAAAAGTAAATCTCTAATCTATAGGTTTGGCCAAAAAACTTTTCTTTACAAAGTGGCCGACAAAATTAACTATCTAATCCTGTCAGCTAGATGTATCAGCCTTCCATCATATTTTCTATGTTGTTCATTTCTTCTGGTCCCATGTTTTGCCAATAGTGGTCGTTGTTTTCTTCATCTGGTTCCACTTCTTCTTCTGGTCTATTTGTTCTTTCTTCCATGTAATCATCTAAATATTGATGGAAAAGTTCTGGATAGGTTGTTGAAACTGTGAAATCTTTTTCCAAATTATATCGATAGGGAGTATATATTTTTTGAATTTTATTCTCCGCTGCCAATCTGAAATAAGACCAACTGTTCTTGAAATGTCTATAAGCTAAGTGTACTGCCTTTGAATTTCTGAGTTGTTCTTCTAGTGTTAAAGGACACTCTGCTATTGTTACCATTGCTGAGGATGGTGGCTTTGGATACATATTACTTACTTGGATCTTGATTCTATGGATTGTTGGTTCCAAATCAATGAGTCCAATCCATTCTGCCGGTGCTGATTTAATTTTTACCTGAACCCATTGTCCATAATCTAACATTCTCCTACAAAAATATCCAAGGCTTGTTCCCAATTGATAGGAGTCATCAGGATCGGATATCTAAAATTCTTTTAAAAATCCACAATCCATTAAAAATTGTGGTGTGAGGGTTATTTCCTCATGATTTGTCATAAGAACTACTGGAGTATATCTATGTAGTTTAATAGATGCGCTGAGAATTAGAAAATCAAGTGTATGTATACAATGATTCCTGTATTTCTGATGGTTACATGATTCTGGATTATCTGGACATTTTTTGTGTGGGTTAATCCAATAGGATAGGCTGATTTTAAGGTTATAATTGGTACTGGGTTTAATTGCTATTTCTTTGAAATAGTTTTGTACTGTTTCTAACTTTGCTAGGTGTTGGGCTTGTACTTTTTGACAGATTATTTCTATGATTGGTAAAGGAAAAGGTTCTAGTAAGGGAAAAGGTTTAAAAAACATTCTTGGTTTGAGAAACTCAAAAGGTCTGTCTGAAATAGGTAGTTCTTTTATGAAAATTTCTTTTGTTGGGCCGGATGAAGAACTGGCCATTTGTGATGCTGTATGAGACAACCTTCCTTGTAGCTCTCCTATTTCTGAAATCTGTGAAATAATAATATCACTTTGTGATCCGGATATTTTACACATTTCTTTAAGCTGCTCTGTTAGAGAATGAGTTTTTTCTTTTAAACTTTTATTTTCTTCTTCTAGATGTCTAGCTTTAAGATTTAAGCTTCTAATTGTTTCTTTCATAACTTTACAATGTCTACAAAATTGGATGCTATGGGTATTATCATATGTTACTGAATTAGAATAGTTTCTACTATTATTGCTGCTACTAGGGGCTTCTGTACAAGTTTATACTGCCACCCTTATACTATCCATGCTAGCTTTGCTATCTACATGAAAAGTAATGCCAATATTTTTTCTAACAAATTCTAAGGCTTCATGGTTACTATGGAAAGTTTTCCACAAAGGATTTTGAAAATTTTTTATTTGTTCTACCAGCGAAATCCATTTAGAATAAATTTCAAGTGTTTTACCTCTAACTATTACGTAATACAAAAAACTTTATTTTGGTAAATTGCTAAAATAGAATGCTGAGATATTTAGATTTCTAATTCTATCAGAATTACTTCTACTATTCCAGAGGTTATCTAAGATATCCTGCTGGATTTCTTCTAAATTACCTTCCTCATAGTTGAAGAAATGTAAATTGGTCCCTTTAGGGTACTTGTTAAGTTTCGATTGGCCAATTTGTACCTTGGGTAGTTGCCGTGTCATCTGCTTCAAGAGGATTGAGAATTGTTAAGTAATATGGATAAAAAATCTGCTAAGTTGTTATCTTTTCCTTTAATATGTTCAAAAACAACTTTATATCTATTCCTTATAATACTATCTACAAATTTAATCATCTTCTAGTAGAACTTCTTTTTTCATTATGTTTATCAAAAAAATTTTTTATTGCTTCGCAATCTGTTCTTATAGTAATTTTTGGTTTGTTTAGTATAAAAAGTCGGAAATTGTCTAAACTATATTTTACTGCTAATAGTTCATTATCTATACTACTTCTATTACCTTTTCTTTAAATTTGCCACTAGCATATCTACAAATTTGTTCAGTATTTTTACTACTATATTTATTGGATTTTTCAAAAAGAACTGCTCCCCACCCTATATTACTGCCATCACAATCTATTATCAAATAATCTGTATCTAAAGGTAATTTTGAATCTGTTAAATTACTTATTACTTATTTAATTTCTTGTACTAATTTTATATCTTCTTTATTAAAATATTTTTATCCTTTTAAAGATGTTTTGTTATATAATGGTGCTACTAGATTATTTCGATTTTTTATAAAAGATCTGACATAGTTTAGTAATCCTAAAAATTGTTGTAATTTCTTTGTTTCTTCTATTTTATCTGAAAATTCTAATACTTTTTACAAATATGTGGTTGTAATTTTATCTTTTCTTGTCCTATTTCTGTTCCTAAAAATTCTATATTTTTTCTAAAAAATTGAGTCTTTTTATTATTAATTACTATCCCATGTTTAATAAATTCTGCAAAACTAGTTTTAAGTGCCTAACATGTTCTTCTTTATTTTTTGAAAATACTAAAATATCATCTATGTATACTATAACAAAGTCTTTATATTTATTGAAAATACTATCCATTTTCCTTTGAAATATTGTTGGAGCATTTTTTAACCCAAAAGGCATTACTAACCATTCAAAATGTCCTAAGGGACATGTGAAAGCTGTCCATTCTATGCTATCTTTGTGCATTCTGACTTGCCAAAATCCTGATTTACAGTCAAATTTACTAAAAATATATCTGTATTGTATTCTATTGATTAATTCATTTTTGTCTGGTATATCATAACTATTTTCCTTAGTATTATCATTTAATCTTTTATAATTTATCACCATTCTACTTTTTCCTTGGACTATTTCACTATGTTTTCTTACTATAAATGCTGCACTTCTATGTGGACTAGTGTTTCTTTTGATTATTTTTAACTTGCTTAAATCTCCTATATGCATTTCAAATTCCTTTATATCTTCATTACTGGCTTCTATTTTTGTTGTACTAATTTTGAAATTTGGATTTAATATTTCTAACTTACATTCTGTTTTATCTTTTTCCCAGTGAATGGTTGGGTTTTCTCCAAATATTTCTAGTTTTTCTAATTTGCTTATCAATTGATCTATATCTGTATGCCCTGTTTCTAACATGTCATAAATTTTTTCATTTTGTAAGAGGTCGAAACTTACTTTTATTTCATTAAAATTGTATTCTATATCTTCTATAATTCTTATGTCACTAGATTCATCTATATTTTCTATGTGGTTACATTTACAATTTTCTGTTTCTTTGCGTTTGCAATTGAAATTTTCTTGTTCTATGTTTTTATTATTTTTTCTTATTCCTGGTATAGTAAATGTGTTATAAGGTAAAGTATAACCTCTTAAAAATGTTAATCCTGTTCTTGTAAGAATCATGCCATGATATGATTGTAGTATGAATGTTAGTCCTAAAATCATTTGATAAGGAAAATTTCTGATATATATTTCTATTACTGGATAAGGTGGTGTGCAATGGTTATCATCTATTTCAAAAAATAATAAACTATTAGGAATTGCAGTGTTATAGGTGTAAGTACTACCATCCATTTGTCTTGCTGTTTTAATATTATATGCTTTTTCATAATATTTTTCTGTTATTAATTCTTATTGAATTACTATATTACTAGCTCCTGTATCTACTATTGCTAAGACTTCTGTTTCAAAATCTCCTATTATTATTTTTGTTCTTATTTCAATAGAGGTTGTTGTTGGTATTTCTGCTTGTAATAAATCAGAATCATAATTATGTTTTATTAATTCTGAAAAAATTTCTATATCAGTATTTTCTATATCTACTTCTTTTTCTATTGATTTTCCTTTATCATATTTTTCTATTTTCTGTTCTAACTGTTCTACTTTGTTTCTAAAATTCTTATTCTTCTTTCTAAATAATGTTCTAAAGACATATTATTTTCAGTTTTATCTTTTTTAATTGGCTCTATTAATTCATATATTTGTGCGAATTTATCTAAACAAAATTTGCATCCTTCTATATAACATAATTGACATTGAAATCTTAATTTTATTACTGGATATTTATTACAATTATAACATGTTTTACTATAATTACCTTTTCTATGTTCCCACTTGTGAATACATTCTACCTCTATTAGATCTAAATCTTCTAATTTTTTAAATTCTTCTTTCATTTCTTCTAAATATTTGTGATCCATAATAGTTCTATTTTCTGATTTTTCTAAAATTTCGTCTATGAATCCTGTATTTTCTTGTTCCACAAAATATGTTAAATCTATATCTTCAGATATTATACTATAGATGCTTTCTGTTTCTAGTATATTATCATCTATTTCTATTAGATCTTCTGAGAATAATTCTACTAAATAAGCTTCTCTGTTAAAAAGAATTATGTTTATTTGGGTAATTTATTGCTAAATGATTTGGTTGTTTACAAATAAAACAAGATAATCTATTTTCATATGTACGTTCTGGTCTATATCTTCTAACGTGATGTTCTTTTTTAAGAAAGGGTTTCCTAGCTTTGCTTTTTCTAAGATAATATTGTTTTCTAGGGTATTTTTTATAATTTTTATAAGATTTTTTCTTTTTTCCTTTTTCTTTAATCTCTTTCTCCATACTTTTGTGGTGTATATATTTCTGAACAAAAACTATATTCTCCTTTTAATTGTCTTTGTATTTTAATAAATGTACATTCTTCTACTAATCTATTAATTATGAATCTAACTGCTGTACTTACATTTTTTAATGTTGGTTCCATAGGTGTTGCTTTATACAAAGTATATATTTTCTTTCCTAAATCATCTGGTAATTTTGCAAATAACTTTTCTATAATTCCTTCATCATAAAAACATCCTGCTAAACAGCTATAGTATAAAAAATCTTGTAAGAATGGCTTGATATATTTCCAATTTCTAATGGATAATTGTTCTATTTCTTATTGATTCTATTTGTGTCATTACTCCTCCTCTATTTGGGCTTGTTGCTAAAAGAATTTCTTCTACTCTATTAACAAAATTCATTGGATTTATTCCATGTGCCTGGTCTTGTTGTAATTTATCTGGGAATTTTTGTTTAAATGCTTCCCAAGTTGCTCTTGTTACTCCTCCTAAAAATGTTTTTAGATAAGTGTACATTTCTATGACATTATGATCAAATCCTTTTTGTATATAATTTCTTACTACTCTTGCTTTCCAACTTCCTATTACATCTTCAATCATTTGGGGTCATAAGATGTTAACATTAAAGTTTTTCCTTCATTTACTGAATTTTCTTTTATTTCTAATTCTAACGGTCTTCTTTTTCCTTTAAGGTTGTATTTTTCTTCTGGTTCTCTATATTCATTATATATTATTCGAGGTGGTTGTCCTGGTTTATATGTCCTTACATTTCTTTCCTGGCTAGTATCAGTTTGCATATCTGTTTGCATGTTACTTCCACTGCTTTGTTCCATTAGTTCTTTATATGTTGTTATATTATCTTCTTCTTTTCTTACTCTAAATTACCTATATAATCATAATATAAAATTTCATCTAAAGCTATTTGCCCATTTGATTCTAATTTTCTTTCTAAATCAAATAATTCTTTTTCTGTTAAAATCATATTTAATTATGTTGGATAAATTATTTTATGTTGTAATCCTCCTAATTCTTCTTCTATTAAATTAATTTCTATTAGATTCAACTCTTCTGTATCTGATCTATCTTCTTCTTCACTATTTGTTCCTAAAGAGGTTGATTCGTAATTATAAAACCTAAGATTTGTTTTTCCCTTACTATTTTTATATATTATGCTATCTTTTGGTATAATTGGATTATTTCTTCTATGAATTTACTAATTTCTCATTCTTCTCCTACTAAATTTTCTGAGCTGATTTCTATTGGTTTTATTAATTTTATTCCTCTGCTAACCATGGCTTCTACTATTGGTTTAATATCTTTTTTATATTTAGTCTTACTGCTATTTGTCAATCTACCAATAAATCCTATGTTAATTGTTAAATTATCTCCTTGAAAATTTTCATATCCTTTAGTTTGTATTCCTATTTCTAAATTTTTAATGTCTTCTAGGGTTATCATAAAATCTGGGTTACAATAAAATATTCCTCCTTTTTGGTTCATGTCTACTTCTATACTGGCTATTAATGCATCTTCTATTATTTATGTCTTTATCTAGTATTGTTAACAGTACCTTTTTTCCTAATCCTTTTCTTGTTAATCCCTTTATTCCTATGACTATTAACCATATATGCATATATGTATATTGTCTTCTAATTTGATTTATACTTTGCTTTGTTATTATTATAAGATTTATTGGATTTGTTAGTGCACTTACTGGTTCTTCTCTAGTTTGTCTAAACAATCCTGTATTGTTTCTAAGAAATCCTATTGAATATAAGGTTCTTGGGTTTAATAAATTTATTTCATTATTTTTATAAATTTCTAAATCTCTGTCTATATCTATTGCTTCTTCTAAATGTATACTTCTATTTCTTCTAAACCATCTTTCTATGCTTAATATATTAGTTTCTATTTGTGTTCTTTCATTAATTGTCCTACTAGGTCCTGTAAATGATCTTCTACTTGTCATTTTTAAAATTTTTGTGGTTTGGGATTTACTGAAAATATATTACTAAGATGTGGTTTGCTTTCTTTCTTTGTTACTGGTAATCTTTTAAATTGATCCGTTATTTCTTTTAAATCTTTTTCAAATTTATCTATCTGTAAGACTAACTTTTTCTGTTACTATATCTATTTTTTTATGTAATGATATTAATAAGGCTATTATTACGTTATTCTGCTTAGGATATGTTTTATCTGATATACTTGTTCCTAAATAATCTGTTAATCCTAATGTTTCCTGATGATAATATTTTAATTCTTCCAAAATTTTTATATATTCAGGATAAAAGGCGTATTGTGAAGGTAGTGGTTTATTACTACTACCACTCATATATTAACTTAGAATTATCTTTTCTATTTTTATAATAATTCTTTTACTTGATCATAGGATTGTTTAATTCCTCAGCTTTTTGCTTAATTTCTTCTAATATTTCTTTAGTAATATTATGTTCTTTTTTTTGTTCTAAATTCTTAATTTTTATAATTATCTTATTATTTTGTTCTTTTATGTAGTCTTGATTTTCTACTAAAGTTTTTATTATTTATTTTTATTTTTAAAGATTCTACTAGACTTTCTGTGATTCTAGAATTGTTTTCTTTATGTTTTTCTAGGGATTCTGCTAATAATATTATTAGATGATGAGCAACCCTATGGGAAGACCCTCCTAGAACCTCCCAACTTTGTAATATCAGAATTGGATCTTTTCTCCCAATGGAAATTGAACTTGATTGTTCTCATGAACTCAAGACCTCTGACATACAAAGGTAATCAGCAATTTTAAGTAAATAATGATGGATGAAAAGACACCACGATTAGGGAACAAACTAATCGATAAAGTCTGATTTGAATCCTAAGTTATGAACTCAAGAATTCAAGAGTAAGTTCGATTAAGAACTTGAAGGAAAATTCCTCACGATTTCTGGTTGTAATCTTCGTCCCTTATTCTGAAAGACAAGAAACCTTATATAGACGTATAAAAGAGCTAAACTAAGTTGCCAACAAAATCTAATCCGACTTGAAATTTCCCTTGCTAAACTCGGCCCAAACCCAAGTGCAACTAGAAAAACCCTAATCAACTTAACACGAACAAATAACGTTGGTGCTTGACTAAAACAAGCTTATGACCAACTAGATAAGCTACTTTAAGCATTAAAACTAGAGGACAACATGTCCTTTGTGCGATTAACAAACTACTAAATTAGGCAGTTTTAAAACAACTACTAACTAAGCTAACAAGTATGAGATCATTCTTTCACTTCAAACGTACAAGTGAACAAGGTAACTTCATGGTCCACCAAATCTTCAAACTTAGCTTGCTCCTTGCTTGTATAGTGAATGATTAAGACTCGTAAAGCTTCTTTCACCCTCTTGGATCTTGATCTTGTCATCGGACCACCAATGTTGACCAAAGGATCCTTGACCCAAGGTTGAAGTTGTTGCGCACCCGTATCCGCATCATTCCCTCTCTCCTCGAAAGGATTCGTTTTCGAATCTTCAAAGTCTGTATCAAAGTCAAAAGGAGATAGGTCAGACACATTAAAAGATGCACTTATGCCATACTCACTTGGAAGTTCCAATTTGTAGGCATTGTCGTTTATCTTTTCCAGGACATGAAAAGGTCCATCTCCCTCTTGGATGTAATTTGGTCAGTCGAGATGCTGGAAACTTTTCTTTCCTCATGTGCACCCAAACCCAATCACCAGGTTCGAATACAACATGCTTTCTACCCTTATTCGCATGTGTTGCATATTGCGCATTTTTCTTCTCAATTTGAGGTCGAACTCTCTCATGCAAGGTCCGAACAGCCTTTTGCCTTTTTGACACCATCTGCGCTTAAACACTCATCAACAGGAATATGTGATAAATCTAGAGGAGTTAGCGGTTGAAACCCATAAACAATTTCAAAAGGAGAATGAGTAGTAGTAGAATGAGTGGTTCGGTTGTATGCAAACTCGGCAATAGGCAAACATTCTTCCCCACTTCTTCAAATTCTTTTGAACAATGGCTCGAGTAAAGCACCAAAGGGTTCGATTGGTTACCTCAATTTGACCATCCGTTTGAGGATGACTTGAAGTAGAAAATAACAATTTAGTTCCCAACTTTCCCCAAAGTGATTTCCAAAAATAGCTTAAGAATTTCACATCCCTATCACTTACAATAGTACGCGGTACCCCATGCAATCTAACCACGTCCTTGAAGAATAAATCAGCAACATGGCGCGCATCATTTGTTTTCCTACAAGGGATAAAGTGAGCCATTTTAGAAAATCTATCCACTACAACAAAGATACTATCCATACCTCTAGAAGACCTTGGTAAACCAAGCACAAAATCCATGGATAAGTCTGTCCAAGGGGCATGAGGTACGGGTAAAGGAGTGTACAATCCATGAGGGTTACTCCTTGACTTTGCCTGCTTACACTTTAAACACTTATCACAAATGTTAGCAACATCACGCCTCATTTTAGGCCAATAGAAGTGTTCATGCAAAATGTCAAGAGTTTTATCAACGCCAAAATGTCCCATCAACCCTCCGCCATGGGCTTCTCTAACAAGCAATTCCCTAAGTGAACAGTTGGGAATACATAGGCGATTTTCTTTGAACAAGAACCCTTCATGCCTATAAAACTTTTGAAATGCAGCATGTTCACAAGCTTTAAACACATTAGAAAAATCGTCATCATGTGCATACAAGTCTTTAATGTGCTCAAAACCAAGTAACTTAGTGCTCATGGTAGTGATCAAAGTATACCTCCTAGACAATGCATCTGCAACGACATTATCTTTCCCCTTCTTATACTTAATGATATATGGAAAGGAATCAATAAATGCAATCCATTTAGCATGTCTTTTATGCAACTTACCTTGACCTTTAAGGAATTTAATTGATTCATGATCAGTATGTATCACAAATTCCTTAGGCATAAGATAATGCTGCCACACTTCAAGAGCACGCACAACAGCATACAATTCTTTATCATAAGTAGGGTAATTAAGAGCTCCCCCACTCAACTTCTCACTGAAATATGCCAAGGGTCTATTGTTTTGATGTAGGATAGCCCCTATGCCTATTCCACTAGCATCACATTCAACTTCAAAAGTCAAATCAAAATTAGGCAAAGCAAGAATAGGTGCTGAAGTTAACAAATTCTTAAGCTTATTAAATGACTCTTCTTGCTCTTTTTCCCATTGAAACCCACATTCTTTTTAATTATCTCATTCAAAGGTGCTGCAATAGTACTAAAGTCTTTAACAAATCTCCTATAGAAACTTGCAAGACCATGAAAAGACCTTACCTGGGACACATTGGTTGGAGTCGGCCACTCTAAAATGGCCTTTACCTTGGCTGGATCAACACTTATGCCATTTGCACCAACAATATATCCAAGAAAGTTAACTTCATGAGTGCAAAAGATACATTTTTCCATGTTAGCAAATAGTCTATTTTCACGCAAGGCACTTAAAACAAGTTTCAAATGCTCAACATGCTCATCTAAAGACTTGCTAAAGATCAATATATCATCAAAATAAACAACAACAAACTTTCCAAGAAAATGCCTTAAAACATGGTTCATTAATCTCATGAAAGTACTTGGAGCGTTTGTTAAGCCAAAAGGCATCACAAGCCACTCATAAAGACCATACTTTGTTTTGAAGGCAGTTTTCCATTCATCTCCTTCCTTTATCCTTATTTGATGATAACCCGATCTTAAATCAATTTTAGTGAAAATGATTGCTCCATGCAAATCTTCTAACATATCATCTAACCTAGGAATAGGATGACGATACTTAACAGTAATGTTATTAATTGCACGACAATCTGTACACATTCTCCAAGTCCCTTCTTTCTTAGGCACTAAAATAACTGGAACTGCACAAGGACTAAGAGATTCACGAACCTGTTCTTTTTCAAGGAGGGAATCGACTTGCCTTTGGATTTCCTTTGTTTCCTCCGGATTTGCTCTATAGGCTGGTCGATTTGGTAGAATTGCTCCAGGAACAAAGTCGATTTGATGTTCAATGTCTCGAATTGGAGGTAATCCTTTCGGTAGTTCCTCTGGAAACACATCCTTGAATTCCTGCAAAAGAGAGTAGATTGCACTAGGAAGAGAATCGGTTATGCCAAGTGTGTAAAAAGAAGAATAATCAGCTTCCCTGTACATAAGTACTATGAGAAGACTTTGTGCATTCAAAACCCTATCTACCTCACGCACACTTGCATAGAAGCTCTTTTTTTTCATTTTCAAGCTCTCGGCCTCACTGAGTCTTTTTCCACTCGAATTTTCTTTTTCACTCAACTCGGCCTCTACTTTCTTTTTCCCCTCATTTTCTCTCACATTCGGCTTTTTCTTTGCCTCTCTTGGCTGCCTTTTCTCTCTCTCTTTTCTTAGATGCAATTGTTCTTCATACACTTGTGTAGGTGTCAAGGGTGAAAGAGTGATTTTGAGGTTGTCCATAATGAACTTATACTTATTAGTGAGTCCAATATGATCAGCCTGTCTATCATACTCCCAAGGACGCCCCAACAAGACATGGACTAGCATTGCATAGGAATTACATCAACATAAAAACTTGGTCCTTGTATCGACCAATAGGGAAAAAGCAATTAAATCTTGTTTGGTCACCTTGACTTCCCCCCCATCATTTAACCAGATAATCTTATAGGGTTTAGGGTGGTAAGTCCATGGAATGTGGTTTTGCTCAACAAAATCAGCGGCTACACAATTAGTACAAGAGCCACTATCAATATTATAAGACATACCTCATCTCCAATTTGCATCTCGTATGAAAGATGTTGGTTCGTTGGAGATCATCTTCTTGAGCTTGTGCATTGAGCACTCTCATGGTTACCATAGTTCGAGCTACGGGGTCCTCCTCTATCTCAACCATGTCATCATCCTTCCCTTCCTCTTCAAGCGGTGGCATGTCCGCATATTCCTCCTCTCCTTCGCTTTGCCACACTCCCTCTTCATTCATGTACATGATGCTTCGGTTAGGGCATTGAGCCATGAGGTGGCCAATTCCCTTGCATTTGAAGCATGCCTTTGGCTGGTTGGTAGATGTATTTGCCCCTGGAAGAGTCGGCCGCAGGGTTGGTTTAGAAGAAGTTGCACTCGGATGGGATGGTTGTTCCATCCGCTTGTTTTCCCTCTCTCTATTACCTTGCCTTGGCCAAGCATTGGATGTTGGCAATTGATTTCTTCTCCAAGGAGTGGAAGAGGATGTAGTGGTTCGGCCACTAGGTGTCTTTATAGGTAAGGCTTGCTTTTCCACCTTCTCTGCATAAGACACCATTTGTTGAAGCTCAAAGTGGTCTTGAAGCTCAACCTTCTTCCTAATTTCAGGATTTAATCCATTAAGGAACCTCGCCATGGTTGCTTCCGGATCCTCTTGTACATTGGCCCTTATCATCGCTACCTCCATTTGTTTGTGGTACTCATCAACAGAATTAGACCCTTGAGTGAGTCGTTGGAGCCGATTGTACAAGTCCGTGGTATAATGGAAGGGTACAAATCGTTTCCTCATCACTTGCTTCATGTCAGTCCAAGTGTCAATCGGTTGTTCCCTATTTCTCCTCCTTGTGGCACATACTTGCTCCCACCAAATAGATGCATAATCTTGAAATTCAATAGCTGCAAGTTTCACCTTTTTCTCTTCAGAGTAATTGTGGACTTCAAACACTTGCTCAACTCGCCTAACCCAATCCAAGTAAGTTTCAGGATCATTCTTCCCATGAAAGGTAGGCATCTTAGTCTTGATGGAACCAAGATTGTCATCGGTTCTCCTAGGTCGGTCTCGACCTTCCCTCGCTCCCCTTTGGCTTTTCCTTGATCGAAATGAGGCGTTAGAATGATACCCCTCATCATCCGCATCATGATCAGCATTTTGAACACTCGAATGTGTATCTCCGGTACCTCGCATCTCAATGGCAGCCAACCTGTCGGATATTTGTGTCATCACAAATTCATGTCTCTCTGCTTGTTTTCGAAGAGCTTGGAGCACCAGTTTGAGTGACACTTCGGTCTCAGTCGGCTCGGATATGTTCCCCTCTTGAGACATATTGTCAAACCTGCAAAACAAGTGTATCCTAGTCTACCTTGCAAAGTACTCGTGTATCACTCAAGGAAAAAAAAACACTCACTCTCAATTTTCCTTCTCGAAGTTCTTAAAACAACTCAAACTCTCAAAAATTCCAGAATTAATTACCCTATAAGCAAGTAACAAGACACAAAGCAGAATTTTTTTTGCAAATCCTAGAAAAACTCTACCCGAAACTGGAACTTTTTTGAGCTGCTGTTTTGCTGAGTTTTTGGTCAGTATTTTGGAAGGTAAGTGGTGTTTTTGGGGTGCTCAAATAATGCAAGAACCAGTCCTCAAATTTCAGTCAAATTGGTTCGCAAAAACTAGCTCAACCGATTTTAGTATCTCAAGAATTCAAAGGCGGTTTGGCTAAGGTGTTTGTGGTAGTTTAGGTTTGGTTTTGGAAACTGATTTGGGTGTGTTTGGGGCTGGTTAGGTCGTTTGGGGTCGTTGGAATTCAATCAAGATTGGAAACTCAAGATTTGGAAACCAATCAAGATTTGGAAACGCAAGTTTTGGGAAACCAATCAAGATTTGGAAACTAATCAAGTTTGGAAACCAATCAAGATTTGGGAAACCAATCAAGATTAGGAAACCAATCAAGATTTGGAAACTAATCAAGATTTGGGAAACCAATCAAGATTGGAAACTCAAGATTTGGAACCTGATTTCCTTTGTGTGAGAGCCGATTCCTTCTCTTCTTCCTTTTTTTTTGGTTTTTTTTTTTTTGCTTTGGCTCTTCAAAGAACACAAATTCAGGTCACACCAACAAGTTCAAGAAACGGATGAAAGGTTATGCAAATTCCAAGAAAACCCTAGTTCTTGATTTATTGTTCAAGAACTTTCAAAACAAGACTTGGTGGTCCAAGAACTTCAAGAATTTTGTTCAAGAAGCTCAAGAACTTCCCCAAATTATGTTGTGGTGTCCAAGGTTTGCAAGAACAACAACCAAGACTCAAGAAAAAGGCAAAACAGAATTTCAGCAATACTCAAAAGAAAATTCCAGCAACTTGGACACTAAAACAATATAAGGTACGTGACTTTTTTTTTGTTTTTAAACCCTAACAACCAAAACACAAGTATAATAGACCCACGAACGAAATTTGGACAGAAAACACAAAAAGACAACACCCAAACAGATTTTTTTTTGTGTTCGGATGAACAGTACGCGATGAACAGTGACGTGAACAGTAGTATTTTTTTTTTTTACAAAAGACACAAACTAACAAGATATGAGCTTCAATTGAAAGAGAATTAACCTGATGCTCCTGATACCAACTGATGAGCAACCTAGGGGAAGACCCTCCTAGAACCTCCCAACTTTGTAATATCAGAGTTGGATCTTTTCTCCCAATGAAATTGAACTTGATTGTTCTCATGAACTCAAGACCTCTGACACACGAAGGTAATCAGCAACCTTAAGTAAATAATGATGGATGAAGAGACACCACGATTAGGGAACAAACTAATCGATAAAGTCTGATTTGAATCCTAAGTATGAACTCAAGAATTCAAAGTAAGTTCGATTAAGAACTTGAAGGAAAATTCCTACGATTTCTGGTTGTAATTTCGTCCCTTATTCTGAAAGACAAGAAGCCTTATATAGGCGTATAAAAGACCTAAACTAAGCTGCCAACAAAACCTAATGACTTGGAATTTCCCTTGCTAAACTCGGCCCAAGCCCAAGTGCAACTAGAAAAACCCTAATCAACTTAACACGAACAAATAACGTTGGTGCTTGACTAAAGCAAACTTATGACCAACTAGATAAGCTACTTTAAGCATTAAAACTAGAGGACAACATGTCCTTTGTGCGATTAACAAACTACTAAATTAGGCAGCTTTAAAACAACTACTAACTAAGCTAACAAGTATGAGATCATTCTTTCACTTCAAACGTACAAGTGAACAAGGTAACTTCATGGTCCACCAAATCTTCAAACTTATCTTACTCCTTGCTTGTATGGTGAATGATCAAGACTCGTAAAGCTTCCTTCACCCTCTTGGATCTTGATCTTGTCATCGGACCACCAATGTTGACCAAAGGATCCTTGACCCAAGGTTGAAGTTGTTGCGCACCCGTATCCGCATCATTAGATCAACTAAACTATTATAATTTTTATCTTCTATACTATGTAGATTATGTTTATATATATTACTAAAATAACAGTTGTGTTTATGATTGTCTAAAGTTATTATGTTCCTAGATTTATTTTTTATTTCTAGATTTAAATATTCTAAACTCTTATCTATTTTTAAATTTTTAGGATATCAGGCCCACCAGAATGGCAAGCTCTGATACCAAATCTACTAGGATTGGGAATCCTAAGTTTGGCCGGACTTTTAAGGCCCCGGTTAAAAGACCTATTTAAAAGACTGGTACGTGGAACAGAGGATCTGGGGTGCAATGAAGGATTTGGACAGAGTCCACACTTCTTTCCCAAAGATCTTGCTTTTTCCCGATATACCTGTCTAGATGAACCACTTACAGCCTGCTGGATTATTAGGATTTATTTTTTGTTCTATCTTCAAATTTTTTATTCTATGATATACTAAATCAATTTTAACTTGTCTAATGTTTCTAAGATAAGAAGAAGGATGACTATTCCTAACCTGATTAAAATTGTGTTCTAAAATTACTAAAAAGATTCACACTGTTCTACCGTATGTAATGTTTCTAAAATATGTACCTGGTGTTTTTAATTCTTTTAAGATCAAGTTATATGATTTTTGTGGTGTGCTTTGAAATCAAACCAATTCATGCAAATGAAAATATAAGTACAGTTGTGGACTGGATTATGAAAAGATTATTTGAGTACTAGGTACTTAATAGAAGTCAAAGAAATTATACCTTCCTTCTGATGCTGTGAAGATGAGAATCCTATTCTTAGAGATTTGCTTCACCAGATCTTCCCCTTTTTGCCTTATGGTGCTCCTGATCGATTGGCTAAGTTGGGTACTACACCGTCTTTTGGACTTTTAAAACTCTAAAATAGGGTATCTTCTTCAAAGTTTCCGGTTGGTTTAACTAATTTCTACTCTATTTTTCCCTTTCCTCGTAATGATGAGAAATTGATATGAAAAATATGAGAATGAGACTGAAATTGTGAGTTTGAAGATCGATTGCTAAAAATTTACAAGTTGTAAGAGCATCGTACTCAACAATGGTTTGAAACTGATGCTTTTATAGACTTATTGTTCGGATTTGAAATCCGGACTTATGTTTGATTTTAAGAATTTCAAAATGGCCGACAAAAGTAAATGTCTAATCAATAGGTTTGGCCAAAAAACTTTTCTTTATAAAGTGGCCGACAAAAGTAACTATCTAATCCTGTCAGCTAGATGTATCAGCCTTCCATCATATTTTCTATGTTGTGCATTTCTTCTGGTCCCATGTTTTGCCAATAGTGGTCGTTGTTTTCTTCATCTGGTTCCACTTCTTCTTCTGGTCTATTTGTTCTTTCTTCCATGTAATCATCTAAATATTGATGGAAAAGTTCTAGATAGGTTGTTGAAACTGTGAAATCTTTTTCCAAATTATATCGATAGGGAGTATATATTTTTTGAATTTTATTCTCCGCTGCCAATCTGAAATAAGACCAACTGTCCTTTAAATGTCTATAAGCTAAGTGTACTGCCTTTGAATTTCTGAGTTGTTCTTCTAGTGTTAAAGGTCACTCTGCTATTGTTACCATTGCTGAGGATGGTGGCGTTGGATACATATTACTTACTTGGATCTTGATTCTATGGATTGTTGGTTCCAAATCAATGAGTCCAATCCATTCTGCCGGTGCTGATTTAATTTTTACTTGAACCCATTGTCCATAATAGGAGAGCTACAAGGAAGGCTATCTCATACAGCATCACAAATGGCCAGTTCTTCATCCGGCCCAACAAAAGAAATTTTCATAAAAGAACTACCTATTTCAGACAGACCTTTTGAGTTTCTCAAACCAAGAATGTTTTTTAAACCTTATCCCTTACTAGAACCTTTTCCTTTACCAATCATAGAAATAATCAGCCAAAAAGTACAAGGCCAACACCTAGCAAAGTTAGAAACAGTACAAAACTATTTCAAAGAAATATCAATTAAATCCAGTACCAATTATAACCTTAAAATCAGCCCATCCTATTGGATTAACCCACACAAAAAATGTCCAGATAACCCAGAACCGTGTAACCATCAGAAATATAGGAATCATTGTGTACATACACTTGATTTTCTAATTCTCAGAGCATCTATTAAACTACATAGATATACTCTAGTAGTTCTTATGACAAATCATGAGAAAATAACCCTCACACCACAATTCTTAATGGATTGTGGATTTTTAAAAGAATTTTGGATATCCGATCTTGATGACTCCTATCAATTGGAAACAAGCCTTGGATATTTTTGTAGGAGAATGTTAGATTATGGACAATGGGTTCAAGTAAAAATTAAATCAGCACCGGCAGAATGGATTGGACGCATTGATTTGGAACCAACAATCCATAGAATCAAGATCCAAGTAAGTAATATGTATCCAACGCCACCATCCTCAGCAATGGTAACAATAGCAGAGTGTCCTTTAACACTAGAAGAACAACTCAGAAATTCAAAGGCAATACGCTTAGCTTATAGACATTTCAAGGACAGTTGGTCTTATTTCAGATTGGCAGCCGAGAATAAAATTCAAAAAATATATACTCCCTATCGATATAATTTGGAAAAAGATTTCACAGTTTCAACAACCTATCCAGAACTTTTCCATCAATATTTAGATGATTACATGGAAGAAAGAACAAATAGACCAGAAGAAGAAGTGGAACCAGATGAAGAAAACAACGACCACTATTGGCAAAACATGGGACCAGAAGAAATGCACAACATAGAAAATATGATGGAAGGTTGATACATCTAGATGACAGGATTAGATAGTTACTTTTGTCGGCCACTTTGTAAAGAAAAGTTTTTTGGCCAAACCTATCAATTAACATTTACTTTTGTCAGCCATTTTGAAATTCTTAAAATCAAACATAAGTCCAGATTTCAAATCCGAACAATAAGTCTATAAAAGCATCAGTTTCAAACCATTGTTGAGTACGATGCTCTTACAACTTGTAAATTTTTAGCAATCTATTTTCAAACTCACAATTTCAGTCTCATTCTCAAATTTTTCATATCAGTTTCTCATCATTACAAGGAAAGGGAAAAATAGAGTACAAATTAGTTAAACCAACCGGAAACTTTGAAGAAGATACCCTATTTTAGAGTTTTAAAAGTCCAAAAGACGGTGTAGTACCCAACTTAGCCAATCGGTCAGGAGCACCATAAGGCAAAAAGGGGAAGATCTGGTGAGACAAATCTCTAAGAATAGGATTCCCATCTTCACAGCATCAGAAGGAAGGTATAATTTCTTTGACCTCTATTAAGTACCTAGTACTCAAATAATCTTTTCATAATCCAGTTCACAACTGTACTTATATCTTCATTTGCATGAATTGGTTTGATTTCAGAAGCACACCACAAGAATGATATAACTTGGCCTTAAAAGAATTAAAAACACCAGGTACATATTTTTATTTTGAACATATTTTAGAAACATTACATACGGTAGAACAGTGTGAATCTTTTTTAGTAATTTTAGAACACAGTTTTAATCAGGTTAGGAATAGTCATCCTTCTTCTTATCTTAGAAACATTAGACAAGCTAAAATTGATTTAGTATATCATAGAATAAAAAATTTGAAGATAGAACAAAAAATAAATCCTAATAATCCAGCAGGCTGTAAGTGGTTCATCTAGACAGATATATCGAGAAAAAGCAAGATCTTTGGGAAAGAAGTGTGGACTCTGTCCAAATCCTTCATTGCACCCTAGATCCTCTGCTCCACGTACCAATCTTTTAAATAGGTCTTTAACCGGGAGCTTTTATGTACATACATATATGTATGTATGTACATATACAAAGATATGTATATGTGCATATACATATGTACATGCATATATGTATGTATGTACATATACATACATATATATGTGTACTTAACAGATATGTATATGTGTATGTACATATGTACATACATATATGTATGTATGTACATATATATACATCATAAATATGTATATGTATATGTATATGTCTGTGCATAAAGTTAATTGTGCAAATTTGGATGTACGCATATGTCCATCAAAGTGGACACTACATTGCTGTTTAACAAAATGCACATAATTATTAGGTCAATTTAGTCATTTAGCAATAAATTTATTTGCAATTTTAAACCATAAACACTAAGCCACATCTCATTCGCAAATTTAGGAGCCTTTTGCATCTTCCTATTCTCATTTTCCAAAATTTTCTTTATTTTCTTTATTTTTTTTTAATTTTTAGTCCCTCGAATTTGGAGTGCTCTGGAATATCGAGTCTATTGACCTGGAAAGCTTCCACTTTGTCACAATAGACCTATACAATTCCACAAATCATACTTTTTCTGGGCTCCACTATTGATGGACATTGGTAGCTCAATATTGAATTCTGAGTAAGGCTAAAGTCGACTTGAACCGTGAGTACATTTAAAATGCTGCACACATCGCTCAGAAAAACATCCATCTTCTTCCTAAAATATTGGTATAAAATTAGGCGGGTTTGGGGCCGGGGTTCCCTCCCCCATCCCCGCTCCATTGCCAAAAAATTCTCCGTCCCCGCTCCGTCCCGCTTCTCCCACGAGTGCCCACGGGTAATAATTTGATTTTTTTTTCCTAGAAGTCTTTTATTCAATAGATCAAAACTAAATTAAAAAAAATAAAATACATAGTTGAAAAAAGTGAAAAAAGAAAAAAGAAACAAGAACAATGTTGAAATAAAACACCAAGAAAATTAAGAAACTCAATTAGATTGTATAGCTAACATTTGGAAATACTCATAGAGCACGTAACATGCTTATGCCAAATATCAACGAGGAATTTGGTTAGAAGTTAGATAAATGTTATGTTTAGTTGCCAAATATTCTAAATTTATTATTATTAAATTATATAATATATTACATTTATTTATATTCATAAATTGAAATTTGGGACGGGGCGGGGGATGGCGCGGGGGTATCGTCCCCCATCCCCCCCCCATTTAAAACGGGGGAGAAAAATTCCTCCCGTTCCCCGTCCCCGTCCCCTTCCTGTCTCTGCCCTGTCCCATCCCTGCCCTATTATTCTCTCGTGGGACGGGCATCCGCCCCCATTGCCATGCCTATATAAATACACGAATAAGATACCTCAAAAGGCAACAAAAATGACTACTTCCTATAGAATTTCAAGTTGGCCTTGTTATAGTATTCTTGGCTTACTCTCCCTCTTCCTCTGCAGTACATTTTGTGTTGATTCATGGTGCTGGTCATGGAGCAATGGCGTTGGTATAAGGTGGCGACTTTGCTGGAGCAAGCGAGCCACAATGTCACGGCTTTAGATTTAGCTATCCTGGGAGAAATCAAGTGCCACTTAAATGTGTGCATAGGTATGATGAATACCATAAACCTCTATTCAAATACTTGGAGCGTTTATCTCTTGAGGATAAGGTACTTCTTGTTGGGCACAGCCTTGGTGGTTATGTTGTTTCCTCTTCCATGGATAGGTTTCCAGAAAAGCTTGTTGGTGCTGTTTTTGCTTCAGCTTACATGGTCGGGCCTAACCTGACACTTTACGACACTAACAAGGTACTTAGGCGCATACAAGTCCTTGAACTTAGTATGATATTTCATTAAAAACGTTGTCCAATCAATACACATGTATGTTATGTGTGTCTATATATACATATATATATATAGATTTATTTATTTATTTATTTATCATATTTAGAGTTTGCATATTCTCCTTTTATCTTAATCCAGTTTCATATGAAGACTATAGTGGATAAATATTTATTTAATTGTTTATATAGGTCATCATTAAATCTAATTCATTTTAAGCTTCATTTAGATTGATAAATTATGAAAGATTTAAAATTCACCACAGTTCAATCGCTCTAGTTATTTTAATTGTTTCAAAGAAATATTTGTTTGTAATTCACTAATTATATAAATGAATTTCAAATACTAAAATATTTAATAATTTATAAATCCAAAAGAAATCTAAACAATTAGATTGAAATAATTTCTTTACTCCGAATTTTCTTTTATCAAACTCCAAATATATTTGTGTTCCTGTAAGGGTTTTGCCTCTATTGTTTGCCATTGCTCGGGCTATTTTTTGCATTAGCTTCATACGATCTCCCTGAATCTGCTTTGATTTATTTTGGCCCAACAGTCCCCCACATAAGTTCTTGTTTTTGAATACAATTGTTTTCTGCTTTGCTGCAGCTCCTTCAATCGGCAGATCAACTAGATGACAGTATAATTTTTGGAAATCCAAATCCTCCAAGAATTTTGCTGGTTGGGCCCCACTTGTTAGCAACCAAGTTTTACCAGAATTCTCCTCCAGAGGTAACTAGGTCAATATTCCAGTATACATGATGGAACTAATATGGCAATCTCTGAAAACAATCTTTCGGGTCTCTCTAATTGGTGCCCATTGGGCACTTGTCAAAATATATTTCAAGTGTCATATTTTTTAAAAGATAACATTAATTAGGAAAGTAAATAAATACAAGAGAATAGGTAAAATTAAATAGAAAAAGTATATAAATGCAAGAGAGGATAATAATTATTAGTATGTGCATATACATGTTAGATTAGGTGAATTTTAAGTGCATTGGTGGGCACCCATTAGAAAAACCCTAATCATTTATCCCATGAAAATGCTAACTTTGATGAGGAGAGAGGGTAAAGGGGTTTTAGGAAAAGTAATTATCGAAACAAAAAAAGCAAAGTAAAAAAAAAAGAGTTACTCGTTTATCTTATTGATTGACTAATTTCTTTACCATGCATTTGTACAGGCACTTTTTTGATGTTCTATATTTTTATTTTGTTGTTGAATAAAAATTATTATAAAAGAGCTTAAAATGCCATTTTATAAAATTTAATATACTAATTTTAAGACAAAAATTAAAATTAAACATAATTATAAGAACTTAATAATTAGTTTCAATCAAATTTTATTCCGTAATTCAATTATGTTTACTCTAATTAATGGTGGTAAGTCAACGTATGAGTGAATGAAATATATTAGGAAATAAGTGCAATTAAATATTTTGATTCTTTTACAACTAAAAAACATTTGAAATGCAAAGTAATAGATGATGAAATTATTATTTTCTCAAATTACTAAAACTAAGAAAAATAATTTAGGAGAATTATTACAACCCCGTGTAATATGGCAAAGCATCAGGACAGGTGGTGAACTTCGACAAATCAGCTATCTTCTACAGCAATAACACCACTGACCAGAGGAAGGAAGAGCTGAAGGAGGGATTAGACAACATGAAAGAGGCAAGGAATGGAACTTATTTGGGGCTTCCACTGGCAATTGGAAGATCCAAGACACAGGTTTTTGGTTTTGTGAAAAGCAAAATCAGCAACAAGCCTCAAGGTTGGAAACAAAAGCTACCGAGTCTAGGGGGCAAGGAAATACTCATCAAATCAATCATTATGGTAATGCCAACATATGTAATGGCTTGCTTAAGACTCCCTAGAGGTTTATGTAGAGAAATCACAGCAAGAATAGCAAGGTTCTGGTGGGGAAAGGGAGAGCAAGAGGCCTGTATACATTGGGCAAGTTGGAAGAAAATTATCAGAAGTAAAGGGAAGAGGGGGAATAGGATTCAGAGACTTAGAAGCTTTCAACACTGCCTTGCTGGCACAGCAAATTTGGAGATTCTTAATAGCTCCAAATTTGCTAGTAAGCAAGGTAATGAAGGCCAAGTACATGAAGGACCCAAACTAGATGGAAAAAAATCCCTCAAACTTAGCTTCATGGAGTTGGAAGAGTATACACAGTGCCAAATCACTACTGTTAGCTGGACTCTGGAAAAGAATTGAGGATGGAAGGTCTGTGAGTATATGGAAGGATAAATGGATAACTGGATCAGAAAAAGGAAGTGTGACCTGCACAAAACCTGAGGATTGCAAGCTAGAATGGGTAAATGAGTTGATAGAAGAAAGGAAATGGAAAACTGAACAATTGCAAAAGTGGTTTAGCAACAAGGATGCTGAGCTCATAAAAGGCATCCCATTGAGTATAGGAAGAAGAAAGGATAAGCTGATCTGGTGCTACTCCAAATCTGGAATATACACTGTAAAGACTGGATATGCAGTAGCAAGACAGGTAGAGGCCAAACAATGCAGACAGGGAGGTCACGATGCTGAGACAAGCTGGGAAATAAGAAAACACAGTGTGTGGAAGAAGTTGTGGCATATGAAGGTGAAGGCAAAGCTCAAACACTTTATGTGGAAATGCTTGCAGAATTGCCTACCTGTCAATGAGGTTCTATCCAAAAGGCTAGGAAAAGGAGAGGGGAGGTGTGACTGTTATGGGGAAGCTGTGGAAACCATCGAACATTTGTTTTTTTCTTGTGAGAACGCAATAGAAGTATGGAAACTGGCTCCAGTCAGGTGGGATGGATTACAAGAAAAGCAGCATAACTTATGGCTATGGTGGGAGAAAGCTTCTCAAACGCTTTCGATGGAACAAGGATAGGATAGAGTAAACCTCACCATAAACATCTTTTGGCAAATCTGGAAAGCCAGAAACAAAATTTTTTTTGAAAATGCGAACCAGGAACCATACAAAACAATATGGAAAGCACAGGGTGAGTGGTTAGAGTTTGAGCAAGAGAGGGAGCCAGAACAGGAGAGTATCACAAGTCAGAAAAATAATCAACTTCACTCAAGAAGGGAGTTGCCAAGGGCAGATGTGATACGCTTGTATACGGATGCTGCCATATCAGCAAGAAAGATCAAGACAGGACAAGGGATAATAGCAAGGAATTGGAAAAGAATGATAATGAGAGCTAAAGGAATTGTTAATCAGTGGAAGGAAACAACAAGTAAAGAAGAAGCTCTTGCAGCGAGAAATGCATTACTGATGGCTAAACAAGCAGGATGGACAAAAATCATAGTCCATACAGACTGCAAATCAGTATTTAAGCAGATTAACAGATGCAGTGAGTCTGATTACAGCATTGCGACTATTCTAGAAGATGTACAGGAACTTAGATCAGGCTTTGACAGATGCTCTTTTCTGTTTATTCCTAGAATAGAAAATGAAATCAGCCATGCACTAGCACAGTTTGCAGTTAAGCTAGTACATGACATAGAATGGGAACATGATTTCCCAATATGGTTGATTGACTTAGTGAAGAAGGAAATGAGGATAGTATCCCCTTTTTGTAACTAATCCTTGTAATATCAAGTGTTAATATCTATAAATCTGTTATCGTTTGTTGGAAAAAAATGTAATGTGATCGAACAATGTGGACCACTATTAGCAATAAAGATTTTTGGGAAAACTTTTACAACCCCATTTAAAAGAGCATGATTAAAGAACGTAATTAAAAAATGTGACCCAATAGTAGGAATAAAGAATGTGATTGAAGATATTTAGAAAAGGAAAGATATGAGTTGGTTGACTAAAAAAATAAAGAAGGTACAATTAATACAAAATTATAAAAGGTAGGTCATTAATAAATTTATTGAAATTGACTATAAAAAGAAACCATACTATACATAAGGAAGTAAAAAAGGAAGGAAATTAATAATTACCAAATAAAATATAAAAAGAATAAAAAATAAAAATACAAACATTAAAGACGTCCACTTGTCGAAAACGTAGATGGTACAAAGTATACTATTAGCTTATGCACCTTCATTAACAAAGTTTTCACCAAAGTGCTCTGCAATCGACTGAAACCTTTGTTGCCATCCCTAATCTAGAGGGAGCAGTCAGTAGGGCTGCAAACGAACCGAGTCACTCGCGAGCGACTCGAGTCAAAGCTCGACTCGAGTTGGCAAAATCGAACTCGAACTCGAGTTCGAGCTCAAAATATTAAGCTCGTTAACTCGGGAGCCGGCTCACGAGCTCGAGTATATATATATTATTTTTATTTTAATAGTAAAATTACATATATATCCCTAATATTTTATTATTTATTAAGAAAAAATAATTATTTGTTATTTTTATTAGATTAATTTCCAGAAACTCGAGCTAATGAGCTGCTCACGAGTCAGAGATTCGAGCTACGTTACGAGCTGACAATTCGAGTTGCTCGCGAGCCAAAAATCGAGCTACACCTCGTGAGTCTTGTCGAGTCAAGCTCGAGCCTAGCTTTTCCTTGGCCGAGTTGAGCTCGAGCTCAATTTTCTTGGCTCGTCGAGCTCGAGCTCGAACTCGAGCCCACCTGTTATTAAGTCGAGCTTGGCTGGATAAATCCAAAACTCGATTCGGCTCGACTCGTTTGCAGCCCTAGCAGTCAGGTTTTGTTCAAGGTTGGGAAATTGTTGATAATATTTTATTGGCCCAGGAGTTGGTGGGTTCATTAGACAAAAAGGTACGTGGAAGTAACGTCATCTTCAAGTTGGACATGATGAAGGCTTTTGACAGGTCTTCTGGCCATTTTTGTCTAAATTGTTGCAAACATTTGGCTTCGAACAGGGTGAACAGAAGGCATTGGCTTCCTTGGGACGAGTTATGTTACCCGATAGAAGAGAATGGTCTTGGGTTTCGGAAGCTTGGAGACGTTCAACTCGCATTTGGTGTAAGCTTTGGTGGAAATTCCAAGCTGGTTCTTCCTTCTAGGCTGATTTCATGGCTGCAAAGTATACTATAGATATCGCTCATGCCTCCTTGAGCACCCTCCAACAATTGGATTCACGGATTTGAAGAAAGATGTTACACGCAAAACACGTAGTGGAAGAGAATGCTTGCTTGCTAGTTCGAGATGGATCATCATTCTTCTGGTTTGATAATTGGCTAGGCGAGGGCCCTCTTGCCAATGACTCATCAATCGTTCCGGCTCCAACGGCTCGAATCTCTGACTTCTACAATGCCGGGACATAGCACTTGGAGGCTTGCCGTCTTTCGTTTCCAGTGGCCAGCATGCTAATATAAGGCAATTTTCTTTGTCTAATGATAAGCAAGATGAGCTGGTGTGGTGTCCTACAGCCTCTGGTCGCTTCTCCATTTCATTTTTTTTAGCATCATTCGTCAACGGCGACAGACTATGATTTCTAGGAGATACATTTGGAGCTCTCGCATTCTGCTAAAAAATCTCGATATTTATGTGGCGACTTTTGAACTAGGCTATTCCACTGACTTACATTTTTGTGGGGTTAGGGTTTATATGGCCCTGCAAATGTTCATTTTGTAGAAGCTATGAAATTGTGGATCATCTATTTCTTCACGTGCCCGCTCATGGAGGAAGTCTGGTGTTTCTTTGAGTGATTGTTGGACGTCCCGAGTATGTGCCACCCCGACATTCTTGTCTGTCTCCAAGGCTTTTGGGCTAACGCCTTAGATTCTCAGCGACTGGTTGTCTTCTGTGCATCTTACCGTCAATAGTTTGTGGGAAATTTGGAAAGCACGGAAATCTTCCACTTCTTCGATGGTGTTGTTCTTACCTGCTACCCTAGTCTGCCGTAGAGTTCTCGTTGAAGTCCATGCCATCTTCAATTGCGTGGCCTTTAAGCACATAAGAAGGTAGCCGATGCGAAGCTTCTTTTCAACGGGTATGGTTCCCTTTCTTATTCTGAGGACTCCCCGGACAGTTACCACCTCTACTTGGGAGGCACCAGCATTTTCCTCTTACCAAGTTAAATGTGGATGGCTCTTGCTTGGGGAAGCCTAGGCCCTCAGGTGAGGGAGGTCTACTCCAAGATCATTTAGGTTATGTGATTCAACTGCGTTTTCTACATCTTATGGCCATTGCACTAGTCTGGAGCTGAGGCAAAAGCATTGCTGGAGCATCTAAAGATATGCGCTACGCTTGGCCACATCAAGGTTGTGGTTGAAATGGACTCCAAGATCCTGCTCGACGTGGTTCAGAGGCGTGCTAACTGCCCATGGTGCATTGATGCTTTTGTTCGACATATCTGGGATGTTTTCAGGGTGGACAGTTTCACCTTGTTCACGGTTATCGGGAGGTCAATTCAGCAGCAGATGCCCTTGCTCGTCTTGCCAGTACAAACTGAGTCTCTGCATTTATCATCCTTAGAATTTGCCGTGCCTAATTAAAGGCTTCGTTAATCTAGATAGGTTGTTTTTTCCTTAAGATTCTCATAGCTATGTACTTTTCCGACTACAATTAATAAAAATTCCCATTCCAAAAAAAAAAAAAGATGGTACACTTGGTGAAGTTTAGAATAATTAAATCAGCAACTTTTCAAAACCGAACATTGTTTTTTAACTAGATGTCTTTTCGTGTGGGCAATATATTATATAATATATATGAAAAGGCATCTAGTTAATTAGATGTACTTTTTGGGGATGAGAAGTGAAAAAGTAAAAGTAATCCTCCTAAAAAATCAACCAACGTATTAAGGACTTCATGACAAAGTCATTTATGGAATCCCGTTTCCTTCAGTTTTCAATCCGGTCTAATGGAGAAATTATCTTGGGACTTTTTTTAGTCTTTTACAGAACTTCTGCGATTGTAAAACATAAAGTTCAGATAAATAAGTTATGAAAAACAACTATTTACCTTTAAGAAATAATGATTTCTCTAACTTTTTATTCCTCGTTGGTTCATTACTAGGGACATTGTGTGGATTGAAGCTATTGATTATTATTGAAAAAAAAAAAGAAAAGAAAAGGAGAAGCTATTCGTTATTAGTTGCAGCTTGTGCATAAAGCAAAGGAAATGAAAATAGGATCATGCTCTAAAGAAGTCGTATCATGATGTTTCTAATTGGCTTTAAATTTTTTAATAGTCAAAAGCTCCTTCAAGCATTTTTTCGTTGACTTCTTTATGAAACTTAAAGGAATGGGACATATAGTTGCACTAAGAAATTTGCATGTATGTGCTTTTGAAAATACATTTTGCTTGGAAGTCAACAAAACCCTTTTCCACTTAGCAAATAATTCATTAAGAACAGAAGAAGCCCAACATACAAATATGTATTTTAATGTTGCAAAATAACAAGTAACATTTGATTAATTTTAAGAATCTGCACTAAATATGTACGGTTTGGTCTGTTCATTTAAATGATGCAAAAAAGGTAATATCATTATTGTTCTTCCCTTTTACAAAGTATTCCCTTGAGGTCAATTTTAAAATTTTCTTCCACTGCAATGTAATGCCTATAATTTCAACAGGCTCTGAAACTTGTAAATTATTCTGTAAGAACATGTCGGCTCTTCTATGGGGAGTCGTCATATAGACAAAATTTAGTTACCGAAGAGAGGTATGGATCAGTTCCACGAGCATATATTAAGGGCACGTCGGATAGGGCAATTACTCCTTGTATGCAAAAGTTTATGATAGAGAGAACTCCTCCAGATGTGGTGATGGAAATCCAGGGGGCAGACCCATATGGTTATGTTTTCTAAACCTCAAGAACTCACCAACAATTTGATTAAAATAGCTAAGAAGTTTGGTCTAGGGGGCAGACCAAATAGTTATGCTTTTTAAAATCTCTGGAATTTGCCAACTGCTTGCTCGAAACAGCTTTCTAAATAATTATTGTATGTCAAAATAAAGATATCAATCCAATTATGATCAAGTTTTAATGGAACGAAAAAATTGCAATTCACTGGGATTTTCTTAGTCGTGCATAATAATAACTATTGCATCGAACACAATATTTAGAAGGTTCTCTTGGTAACCAAATTGTGTGGTCAAATGCTAATTTACTTTTTGGATGGATACTAGATTCTTTAATTAAACAATTAAGAGACTCCAAAACTATATTAATGGGTTTTGAATTTGGTAACATGGAGCTTTTCTTCTTTTTGCTTGAATAGAATCTTATCCTTCTTTTTCTTCTAAATACTTTTAGTTTGAGTATTCAGTACATGGATGTTACCCAACTCAATAAATAATTGGTCAAGACTGTTAAGGTTCCATTAAATTTTTGGAGGAGTTTTTTTTTTTGAGAGTTTGATGTGAGTAGTTTATCTTCTTGATTTTAATTTAGTTCGATATTGATATTCTATGATTTCCAATGAGGTTCAAAATCGATTAACGTTTGTATAAGTCTTACAGTTAAAAGCTGAGTTTTTCTAACGGGTGCTCTTAGAGTATTTGTTAACACACCTAACATTCACTTAATCTATCATATATATACATACATACTACCAACTATTATCCTCCCTTGCATGTATATACTTTCCCTAATTAATTTTGCCTACCCTCATTTTTTATTTATTTACTTTCCCTAATTAATCTTATATTTTCAAAAATATAACATCTGAAATATATTTTTAACGAGTGCTCTATGGGCACCTATTAGACAGACCCTTAAAAGTTTTATATATGTTTTATTAAAGGAGAAGATTACTCTTAATACAACACTTTATATACTTAATATCTTTATTATTTTTAGTAATCACGAGAAAAAAACTTTGTAACTATGTAGCACAAAAGGTAACACATACAACGTGCAGCACATGTCCTCTTATGCTGGTAACTTAAAGCATCGGACAAAAGGAGCACGATTTTAATTTAGTACTCTAAGTCAGGGTTTAGAATGTTTTTTAGGAATCACTATTGCCTGGAATACAGCATGTATATGATCCTCGTGGTAATCAAATTCAATGATGAAGAACTAATTGTATGATTTTCTTAAAGTGAGCTATTAGATTCTTTTGTCAAAGAATAAGAGACTCAGACAAACAAGTTAGATTTAGTTATGCACATTTTTCCTCAAAAAAAAAGAAGGGAAAATCGCCAATTTAGTCCTCAAACTATTTTACTAAAGCCGATTTGGTCCCTCAACATTTTATCACACGAATTAAGTCCCTTAACTAAAATTATTGTGCCAATTGAGGACCTATACAGTGTCGCCACCTAAAACACATGTATCTGTACAGAAATCAACGGCGATGCAGGGTCATTTTTGGAAGTACACATCCTAATTTCTACGGGAAGCAAGGCAGATCCCATTTTGCATCCAAATTGGGGGAAACCTCTAAAATTAGGGGTTTTCCAAGACAACCCATTTTGATGTCAAGTTAGAAAAGTTTGATGCTGCTGCAAAAATTAAGGTGATCAAAGAGGTTTGTGCTTTTACAAATTTGGGGTTGAAGGAAGCCAAAGATTTAGTTGAGAAAGTACCAGTTTTAATTAAGCAAGGTATCACTAAAGAAGAGGCAAATGATATTATAGAGAAGATCAAGGCTGTAGGGGGAGTTGCTGTTATGGAGTAGATTTTCACCGAGTTTTGTATGCTTTCTTTGAACTGTTATCAAAGTTCCATTGCTAGTTTTTCGCTCTGATAGAGAAACAACTGCCATTCTGAAGATGTTGTTCTTGCATATTCAAAAGAATGAAACTTTCCTAGCTAGGTAGAGGAGGAACATTTTATTTTCCTTCAAATTTGGTTTTCACACTTGATATTTGTGCTGACCCTTAATGGGATTTTGGGATACGGATGGGCCACCAGGGAAATAGGCTTAACAGATGTCTGGTTTTTATAAAATTGCTGGTGTATGATATTGGAATTATTGCTGATTTAGCTGTGGTTGCAACCTACAAGTAGTATGTTTGCTTCAGCATTTTAACATGGCGGCTGACTTTTCAGTGGCCGGAAATGGCCTCTGTCCATTTTTGAGATGTCCAAATAGCACCATTTTGCATCCAACAGAATGGGTTGTCTTGGAAAACCCCCTAATTTCAGAGGTTTCCCCCAATTTGAATGCAAAATGGGATCTGCCTTGCTTCCCGTAGAAATTAGGATGTGTACTTCCAAAAATGACCCTGCATCGCCGTTGATTTCTGTACAGATACATGTGTTTTGGGTGGCGACACCGTATAGGTTCTCAATTGGCACAATAATTTTAGTTAAGGGACTTAATTCGTGCGATAAAATGTTGAGGGACCAAATCGGCTTTAGTAAAATAGTTTGAGGACTAAATTGGCGATTTTTCCAAAAAAGAAAAAGTTATGCACATTTTTCCTTTCTTTTTCTCCTTCAAATGGTGACTCAAATTGACACTAACATCAGTGTACCCCCAATGTGACTATTCTTATTGGCACTAACATGATCGTATGCCTCCTAAAGTATTGTGCTTCCAACAGAATTCTGAGACCAATCCATCCTAAATTATTGTGTTTCATGGTCCATCCTAAATTATTGTGATTCAACAGAATGGTATAGGACCGGTCCTTGGTAAATTATTTGTAGCCATCCCTTCCTATGCGTTCCGTGTTTCAGTGGAATGCAATGTTTTCAGAACCGGACCGGACCGGCCGGTTCAACCGGTCGGACCGTGAACCGGACATGTCACCGGTCCGGTCAAGCATTAAATCCGGGAGGTGATGAAAAACCGCTAGAAACCGGTCGAACCGTGTGAACCGTGTAAAATCGCACGAGCCGTAACCCGGCGGTTTTCTAATTTTCAAACAAAATTGCAAGAATGTAGCTGCGGAAGTTCGAACCTTGGTCTTCTTGTTCCCATGAGGCACTCTTCACCACTAGACCACAGCTTAGTTTGTTAAGAGTTCTACTTAACTTAACTAAAATATAGATTAAACAAATCAAACCCTAATATTAAAAAAAGAAACAACCAACGCACTTTTCTTTCAAGTTTCAATCTATCACTTTCTCAACTTCAGGCGGCCAACGGCTCCAGTTCTCCTCTTGAATTTTTTTTTCAATTTTTTCTTTTTAACCTTTTCAAACCCAAATATCCACAACAAATATTTCTCAAGCCTTCACCTTTATCACTATCATCTTTTGCAAATTGTAGACAAGTTGGAAATTTCAACTTTCACAAGATATTTGAGACTCAAGAGCTTTTCCTGTTTTCCATTATTTTGGTAAATTTAATTTTTCCTTTTTCAAGGTTTTCTTTTTCTATATTATTATCTTTAGCCGATTTTTTTGCATTTTCTTCTTTTTTTCCCCCAATTTTCATCTGTTTCCCTTAATTTTTGTTTTATTTTATTTGATTAATTAAGGATGAAATTATGAATCATTAATTAATTTGCAATCATATTTGGAGAAGTTATTTTTTTGGATGAAGTATCAAATTAAAGAAATTAGACATCAAATTAATAAATTTTGTTTTATTTTCATCTGTTTCCCTTAATTTTTGTTTTATTTTATTTGATTAATTAAGGATGAAATTATGAATCATTAATTAATTTGCAATCATATTTGGAGAAGCTATTTTTTTGGATGAAGTATCAAATTAAAGAAATTAGACATGGATGAAGTATCAAATTAATAAATTTTGTATCAATGATTGTTCTTTTTTCTATGCTATTTATTGTGTTTTTATTGCTTTTTCTATGCTAAAGTAATTAGTCTACTGAATGCTCATTCATCTTGAATTTTATAGGTTTCACTAAAGCAACAAAATTAAAGACATGTTAAAGTTGATTTGTGAAAGTTGTCAAACAAAAGCTTAAAAAAAAGTGCCAAATTGGACCAAATGTTTGTATGTCTTGGTAAATTCCTAAATGGTAATCTCAGGACCACATGTTTAGTAGCAATTAATTTTTTATGTATTTAGTTGTATCTTTGTTTTTTAAAATTTTTTTATTTTTTTTAGTTTGAGAAATTATATTTATATTTTTATAATAAAATTTTAATTTTTTCAGGTTAAGTTGATGAAATTGTGAATGTGGTGTTGTTGCTTATCATGCCATTGATAGAAGTTTGTTATTCAAATGGTTTGTCTTGAATATGAGTTAGACTCTTTTATGGACTTTTTTTAAGTATTGTAAAAGAATTTCAATATTTATTTTATTTATTTTTGTGTTTTTATTTGTGATAATTGGCGAACATTTGGATTGTATCTATTCATGTTTGTAATGAATTTATGAAAACTTGTGGTGAATTATGATATTTTAATTATGTTTATCATTCCAGGTTTTATGCATAATTTTTAGGAAATTTGTTATTACCTCAACTTAAATTTAGTTATGTTGGTGAATGCATTTTTAAAAACTTAAGTTATCACTAACCATGTTAAATTGTGCATTAGATGTCAAGTTCAAGTGTAGAATGAAAACCTATGAAATACTTAACACTCAACTTGCAAAAAAAAAAAAAAAAAAAAAAAAAAAAAAAAAAAAAAAAACAGTGAACCGATGAACCGGCCGGTCGGACCGGTCGAACCGCGAACCGGACCCCTCTCCGGTTCGCTGACCGGTCCGAGTTTAAAAACATTGGTGGAATGTCCATTAAATTTCCTCAACTAACAATATTTCACATTAAGGTTTGAAGAAGAACCTAAAGTTATAAGTATTATCTCCAACTATAAATTTCAGATGTAGATCCTCATTCAATTCATTTGAAGAAAAACTGAATATTGTGAGGTAACTGGTCAGAGGTCTCATGATTCACCCAAGTCCAAATACAGTTATTAGGGTGCGTTTGGTTCTATAGAATTAGAATTCCAAATCATTGCAATTCTTTTATTTGGGAAATGCATAGAATTGATACGGAATTTATTTGGAATTTCAAATTCTTTGTTTTCATGAGAGAAGAATTCATTATGAATTAGAATTGCTTTCATGAAACATTTGCTTACATAAAATTTTCTTTTTTTTTCTATATAATAATTTCTTTTTTCTTTTTACTAAAGATTTAAAAGAAAAAAAGATTTAAAGAAAAAAAACAAATTACTTCTTTTTGCAAAATGTGTAATAGAATATTGCCCTGTCATGCTGGCCTTGTAAGTTTTTTGTTTCTTTTCTGTGGAATTACTTACATGCAATTCCTTGTCTTGTTTATTTCTTGTGAGTGCGTGAATAAGTCATGATCTAGGCTCTTAAATTCCACAACAAATTCCTGTAACAAAAAAAAAGGAAAGGAAAAAAAAAAGAAAAGTATATAGTCAACCTCAACAATGATATGGAAAGATCATACAAGTGAAGGTACGATATTAGGTATTTTATCGCACCCTAATCGGTAATCGCAATTTGTGCATGAGTTTTGAGTTTTGGAAGACACTAAAAGGAATGTGATGTACAGAAAAAGCATGAAAGTTTTCAAAGAAAAAAGTCAACACCTCAAGAGGGAAAAAAATCACCACTTCGATAATATCTAGTCAAATTAGAAACGAAAAAGAAGAAAGAATGACAAGGTAATCTCATCGAATTGGAAACAGAAAAAGAGAAGAGAAACTACTAATTACTAATTATTTGAGAAAAAGAAAAGAAAGAAGAAACTACTACTAATTAGTACTTGCTAAAAAGTTTCTAATTTTTTCTTTTCAAATATTGGCTACTCATTCGTCAGTTGTATAGGAAATTCAGCAGCAAAGCCATCCATGATCCATGATCCATGATCCAGCAACATTAAATTAAAAGGCAAATTACATCCTTTCTTGCACAAATATAATCAGCAGATGCACCAGCAACATTCATGGATACACAATGGAGTTGTAACAGCTTCTACTTCCTCTACTTGGGCTTCCAGCAATCTACTCAACTTCTTCTCCCTCTTCCACATAAATGACGGGTTTTAAATATGAGTACAAGTTTAATTTCAAAATATACCCATTTGACTGCAAGAATACATGTCAACTAATAGTTTAAGGCATATATCGGGTCAATCCCACAGGAAGCAACTTTTACAAGTACTACGTCCTTAACTTGCTCTATTATTTAGACTATCTATTAATAAAAAGCAATGAAAATGACAATACTAACTATCTAATTAAATTAACTAGATAACTTACAAGTAGACAATGGATAAATGTCACTAAACAGTCGAATCTAGGAAAATAGAATCCAATTATGGTATCAAAAATACAAACGAATAGATGTACTTCATGTTACTACTCTTGTTTAACTAGGGATTTATTTCCATATTTACCAAAACTCATTCTCATGATGTAGTGGTTTAGAATAGTCCAATTTTCCCTATTCTCATAATAAATCACTAGATCTACTCTTTGTTCTTCATGAAATGCCAAGATAATCCACTTAAGTATACCTCTATTCTCATGAGTCTACTCCTTAAACTCCATTTATGTTGTTCCATTATTATTACCAATTTTCGTTGAATAATAACAACTAAAGACTTGCTATTGGAGATCAAGCAACAACAAGTGATAAGAATGAATAAATGAACAAGTTAATACAAGAGGTAGCTAAAGTAAATCATATTCGACTCATATCAAGTAGCCATAAAGTTTATCTACTCCCTAGATTTAGAAATTTAACTACTCATATGATATATAGAAACAAAGTACATAGTTTCATTGCATAAACACATATTGAATCACAAGTAAAAAGATAGATAAAGAAAGCTTAGCCAAGATGATGAACAAGCTCCCAATGGTCTTCTATTTCTTCAATAAAAATGAGTTGTATAATGAAGTCTCCAATTGTTCTCACATGTTTCTTGTTAGAAAGAACAAGAAAAGACTAACGCTAAGCTCTAGAGCTAAAATCTGATTAAAAACTCTTCCTAATGACTAACTTCCCTCTTCTCTAATGATTTTTACATATATAATATTAAGAGAGTTAAAAAGTGTCTAATGACAAGACATAAAACTTCCATTCCACTTCCCTAGGATTTCTTGAGCATGTGCAGCCGAAATTCTTGTCTAGAACTGAGTTGGAAAGTAGTGTTGTCGCGCCCCATTTTTGAAAAATAAATAAAATAAAGGAAAATAACGAGTTTTAAGAAAAATGGATTTTTGGTTGATTTTGATTTGAAAAAAAATGTGTTTTTGATTTTTTGGAAAAATAAATAAAGAAAAAAGAAATGGGTCTAAATGGGACTTTGAACATGCGACGGTTTGACCCAAAATAAAGTTTAAAAAGGGTTTTAAATAAAATAGGAGTCGCCACTTGGTATTGAGTTAAGGTGTACCAAGTCACCTAAAATGAAATTTTTAAATAAAATTATAGAAACCCTTTTTTAAACGACTCCTAAGTCTACGAAAATCAGAGAAAAAGATTCGGGAGTCACATTTGAAGAGAGGGAAGGCAAGGATAAAAATCCAAGGCACCCTCTCAACCTAGCCAAGGCTAGTTGCGTGACTTAGTCAAGAAATTTTCTTAATTTAACCTAAAAATTTATCACATTTTGGAGATATTTATATGAATGCAAACCTAGACCTAATGGGGGTATCAAGGGGTCAAGATATTTCTTCGAAACTATTTGATGCAAATCGCATTAATTGCGACGCCCAAAAGTAAACTTTCGAAGAAGTCACGAATTGTGCAAAAATATGAGACTCTAAGAAAAGAAAAGAAAGAATAAAAATAATCATAATTATACAAATATACATGTCCTAAAGGAATGCATCATGTTGGGTACGGGGGACTAATGTTCGTGATTCAATTTTCCTTTGATAGAGGGAATACGAGCGTGCTAAGGCTAGAAAGCCAAACTCGTCCATATCCCATACTCAAGGGGTTATTTCCTAATCTAGTCAAACAAATGATCTAACCTAATTTCTATTTCCCTAAATGAAATGCAAGTCTAATGTCGTGTTGTTATACAAAGAGGTAAGGAATATACATATAAGGGGAAATATGGGATATGGGATATAAGGGAATATGTCATGCAAAATGATAAGAAAACCCTAAAAGTGAAAAACATGCATGAGATGAAGTGATTTTATCACACAATTATGATCTAACGCGTGGAATGGCTCCTAAGGGTCTAACATTGGACTAGCCCATGTCTTCAAATTCTCACTAGCATTGGACTAGTGAAAAAGCGAGAAATAGGGCCACAACTAGCATTGGACTAGTGTGGAATCGTGAAAGGGGGGCCACAACTAGCGTTGGACTAGTGTGGCGACGTCTCACATTTATAATAATCAAATAACTCATGCAAAACATAATAAGGCAAAATAAACACATAAATCACATAAACACATAACACATAAGCATGATATCTAGATGCAATGACCCTAAGAAAGCGGTAAACACGTAACACATAGGCATGCTAGGCACACAAAACAAGTAAAGCGAATAAATCCCTAACTATTACATCAGGGGGACCCTACTACAATCTAAGGGAAAAAATGAAATAAATAAATATCTAACTATTACAATTTTGGCGTTTAAATGCCTTGCAAATAACCAAAAATTAAAATAAAATAAATATGCTAAATTAAATAAATAAAACGAATAAAATGAAAGAAAAACATTCAAAAGACATGCAATTAAACACATAAAGTCACATAGGAGCACATAGAATCAAATAAGGCATAAAATAAGGGATAGAGTGTACCTCCCTTGAGTTGGGGCCCTAGTGATACGGATTTACTTATTTATCCTTCAAAATATAAAAAGGGTCAAAGCATCACTTTAATTAAACAAATAATCACAAAAATAGAGATAAACACAAAATTAACCAATCAGGGTATTCAAATAAAAGTAAACAAACCATATTTCACAAATTAACACAAATAAGGACCCAATTTGAAAGAATTAAAGAAATTAAGGGATCAAAATCACTATTATTGCAAAGATGAAGGATCAAAAGGAAATCAATTCAAATCAAGGACTCAAAGTGAAACCTGCCAATCAAATGCCTAAATTCACAAGAAATGAATGAAAACCTATTTTATATGATTAAACAACAAAAATTACCCAAAATTCACTAAAATCCAAATTAAAACTAAAATCTATCAAAAATTATTAAACCTCCAAATTTCACCCTAAAATTTTGCTAAAAATCTGTCCAAAAAATCACATTAAATCATATCAAAGGAAATTAACATTTTAAAAGGATGAAACTGATTATATTTTCTCAAATATCAAGCCACAGTAGAATTAGATGAAAATCAAGGGATTGAAGTGCAATTTTTGAAGAACATTTTGCATGTAAGCATCGAAGAGTTTTCTGCAACTGAAGCTTTCTTATTCTTCTCTAGTTCGCTAATCATTCCATTGACCAGTCAAACACTTGCCAACTTATCACCGCAAAAAGGTAAAGCAATCAGGTCAAGACCCATTCAAAACCCCTAGCAAAATCAGCCAAAATGTTACTAAGATCCCTAACCTCGACTGGAGGACACAATCTCTTGACCAAACCAGGGAATTCATGAAGAAGGGAAAATGAAGCAACGAAGATCTCAGACAAAGCGTAACTAAAAGGAAACCTAAATCTAGTCAGAATATCAACTACGTCTAGTCTTCCCAACATAGATTTGGCCATTTATCAGAGCATAGCCATGAGCATTCAAAAACAAAAGGAAAAAAAATGACAGCCTGCTTAACGCAGATGCCAAGTAAGCAAGAAAAGTACCCACGTTCTTGTTTAGCGGCAAAATAATCATGAAAATGAACAAAGAATGAGCACAAATGCATGCTTCATGCCCCTCAGTTTCAGAGCTAATGACTCTTTCTAAATGCAGCTTTGATAGCAGATATTGTTCATGGCTTTCCAATCAAGTAATGAACAAAATAAGCATATCAACCGAGCCACAACTTCAGCAACCCAAGAAAGGAAAAAAAAAACCTACGTACTGCTGCAACAAGTCGAGAGCTTTGAACTTGTTGCTGCAGATTTTCGTGTACCAACCTCCCTTTAAAGACCCCGAAAAACTCGACCATTGTAAGGAGTTAAAGTGCAAACTCTGCTACTTCAAGATTCAGCAGCCATACCCAGCAAGTGTTAACCGCAACTCATGCAAGAAAACAGTCTCAAAATACAAAAGAATGGAAAATCTGTAACGTGGGAATGAACCTGCAACATTCCAGATTCATTCAAAGGCTTTTCTACCAGTTTATGGGTATTTTCATGGAAATCACTTAACCAGTTAATCATTCATTCACCAGACTTTGTTTCCAAGTTTCGGTTCAAGCATATAAGGGTTGCACAGCCTTCAAACAAGATTACCAAGCATCAGCTTGGTTCTTCAACTCACAAGTAAAGGAGCGAAATCTCGAACAGACAATGAAACGAAAAGAAAAACAGCAAAACATAAGAACCCGTGAAACTCTCTCCCAATTTTCTGAGTTTTCAATGCAAATGCATAAGTTTCTCTTCACTATAACTAAATTCTGAACCAAACATCAATCTCTGATTTCAAGCAACAAAATTACAGCAATTCGACATCTACACACACACACACACACACAAATTTCATTCAACCTAAATCTGCCCATGCGAAGGAAGGAAACAAAAACTCAGACGAACCCACAGGAGTCGCTAAACAAACCCAGTGTAATGGCTTCAGCCCATTTTTAATCACATTACCCAAATAATATTGCCCATTCCCAGGAGATCCAACCATGTTGCTAACCACGGAAATGCCAGAAAAGGAAGAAACTTGCGGCAAACTGAAGTTAGATTCATCGAAAGTTACTGCCTTTCTAGCCAAACCATCTAATCATTGAACATCCAATCACCCTAAAGCTTTTGAATGCAAACGAATCTCTCAAGAGCATCAGAAATCACAGAAAGATGAACAAACAACACATGTACAAGGAAGGAACAAAGGGTCATGCATCATCGAGACAGAAAAAGAAAACCTTATCAACTGGAATGGATAAAACACAAGAGAAAAACCAAGGAAACATCGAAACCTGGGATTTCCTCTCAAAGCTCTGGTTTTTCCCGTAGCCTTTTCCTTTTGCTCTCTGCCCAAGCTCTCCCTCTAGGTTTCCTTTCTCCGCTTCCTCGTAGCTTTCTTGCTTCTTTTCACTCTTGTTCCAGATTCCTTTCTTGCTTTTTCTCCAGCCGTAGCTCCTTTCTTTTTCACTTTTTCTTGCCGTGTTCCCTCTCTCCTCTATCTCTCACTCTCCCGTTGCTTTTCTAGCTTTCTCTCCCTTTTCTACTCTCTCCAGCCGTCACTCTCTTTGTTTCCCTTTTTCTTTTTGGTTTTCTCCCCCAGTTTCCTCACCAGCTCAGCCCATAACCTAAAGCTTTCTTTCTCAACCCCGTCTCTACCCCTCTCTCGGCTCTCTCCCTTTCACTCCTTACCTTTTTCCAAGCCGCCACCAGATCCTCCCTCCTCTGTTCCTGCCTCAACTCCCTTTTATAGGACCCAACAACCCCAAAAAACCCTTGAAGGCAACGATGGGATGAAGCTGCATTTCCTTTCGCACTTGAGAAGCCGTTGATAGCTCTAGCTTCTGGAATAATCTTGGTATTTTGCATTAAGGCGGGTTGGCATTGTAACTGAAGGGCTCAAATGGAAACAAAAGGGTGAGAAAATGGGAATTCGAAAATGGTTTCTGCTATTGCGGTCCGTGGCTTCGTTTTTTTTTTAACTTAATTAATTAACAAATAAAGAAATGATTTTCAATGAAAATGAAACCTAATTAATAAAATTAAATAATATGTTAAAATTTTATAATTTCAAGAACGTTTAATTCCCACATTTATTGAATCTAAAAAGATTAAATCCCACATTTTTGTAACAATTTACTTTGTTCTTGATAAACTTTAATACCAACACAAATCTCAAAAATAAAAATTAAACCAGCAATTAAGCAAGAAACGAATAATACATTTAATCAATAAAATAAATAAAGCTAAAATATGAATAAAAATTTGGTATCTAAAAAAATGCTAAAGAAATGTCTAGAATAGAATCATAAGATCAATAAATAATAATTGTCAATAAAATAAATTAAATTAAATTAAATAAAAAATTTGGTGTCTACAAGTGTGGAAAATAGAGCAAGTTGCAAAAATTCTAGGCACAATACGCGACTTTGGAATACGCGACCTCAGCTCGTATATTCAAGGGTCGCATTTTCTCTTTTACAGCTTTTTTTTGCTTCTTTCTGCTCCAATTCATCTCTAAATTCCTCATGCAAAATATTCATGTTGTTGTTCATGCATAGCTTCAAGAATAATTGTCTTGAATAACCAATTTCCTTTCCAAAGTATCGTTGAATCAAACTCTGATGAAGTTGAAGTGTATCCTACTTGATCCAACATTTGATAACTGTTCTCAATTCTAGCAAATATAACCAACATTTGGACATTAAGTTGCTCAAATGAAATTCACAAAAATTTAAAAACTTTTGGAGCAAGTTACATCATAATCATCCTAATTTGTTCCAAAAATACACACAAAATGCTACTAATAACCATATATAATATGCACTTATCAAATTCCTCCACACTTAAATCATTGCTTGTTCTCAAGTAATAAGAAAAATAGTCTGGCAATGATTTAAGAAGTGAAAACAAATCAAGTGAACTCAAAATTCAATCTCTCTCCTCTCGGCAAGCCTTCATTATGTAATCATTTATAACACCAACAATACTCATTATATCATGTAAAAGAGAGACAATTATACCCAAAATTCAACAAAACAAAGTCAATCTCTCTATCTCACCTATTTCCACAAATAACCAACATATATAGTCACCTTAGAGTTTTCTTCCTTCAAATAGAAATTATAGCTTTACAAACGTTTAGAGGGAAGTATTCACTTTCTTTTTCCTTCATTTACTCTTAACTTGTGAAAATGTCTTTTGACGTAAAAGTCGACATTTTTAGATGAAAGCTTCCAGTTACTCGACACTTTCACTTGTTACTCCTTAATTCAAAATTTTTATGCGAAAGTCGACATTTTTAGATGAAAACTCTCGGTTACTCAATACTGGAATGTTATTGGAGCTGCTCTCTTCTTTTTCTTTTAGCTCTCCTCAATAATATGACATTAGGAAGGAAATACCCTTAGTAACTATATAAATCAATTACATGTAAAAGTAAGAAAGATGAGAGATTTCATTTTTCCTGCAAAATGATAGGAATAATTTTTCCTATTTTACAAGATATACTTTCTCACTTGTAATAATCCTAATTACATAATAATTGCTTCCAAGTTGAGTAAACATTGAATTGTCAAATTATTTACTTCATTTTCATTCATATAGGAGAATTTGAAACAAAAGAGACCTCAAACTTCATGCATCTGTGGACTTAAGTGAAGTAGATTTGAAAATGTTGGGGCTAAAAGTAAAAATTTTTGGTCAAAATTTTGGAAAAACTTTGACGAAAAAATTTTGACAAAGTTTTCCCTTAAAACTGGTCGAAAGCTCCCTGCCAGCAGACCCAACTATCAACAATTCCAACATAAGCAATAATTCCCAACAACAAGTCCCAATATACCAAGCAATAAAAGCATAAAAGTAACAACATATCACACCATTTCCTCCCCCACACTTAACATACACATTGTCCTCCAATGTGTAGGGAAAGAAAATAAAAAATAAACAAAATAAGAACAAGTTACTCCCTATTTCGATGGCTACGGTCCAGTTCAACCTTGAGTCACAAGCCATTGACCAATCTACAATTACTATCTACTAAAAACTGCCACAAGTTCCGAAGTACAAAACGAATAAGTGCAAGTTAAACATTATATAAAGAAAGATAAAAGAAAAAACTACGAAAATTAAGTAAAATGGAAACAAAAACAAAGTGGATGTATGCCCAAAAGGGAAACAAAAACTATGCATGAGGAATCCAGAGCACTTCAATCATCTTCATCATTGTCACCAGTGGGAGGTGGAAGTATGCCAAATGGTCTTCAATGTGTGTCAGGTGAATGTCCATCGACCCCAACTGATTGTCAATGGTATACAAACAACTAAAAAGCCTCTGCCCAGTTGGATTGAAGTGGTGGAGGAGGTGGAGCAACGATAGAGGGTCCAATTTCATCGTGACCATGTTGTGCCTTCGATCGCCGCTCTTGAATTGGTTGAGGAATAAGAGCCACATCAATGCCCATGCCTACGAAATGAAGAGATGGGATAACTCTTGTGCTAGGGCAAACAATCTCCCATGTGGCTCCAGCCAAATTGACTCCCTGCCTTTCGACACCAAAGATAGTAGCCGAGGAAATGCTAACTTAAATGACATTGTGCACCTTCTCGCTATTGACCGAATGTAACTTATGATGATGTTTGGAAGGGGAATATGAGCATACAAAAGTTTCGATTGTGAAACATGTAGTCTAGGAAATAAATATCACTTTCTGGACCTCGCCGTGACAAGTCTTCTTTGAGATCACAATTGTGCACCATCATGTATATAATGAAGCGATGGCGAGTGTCGAAAACGCTTACTACCATCATCTCCTTCCTTGAAAAACCTGAATAGTTGGTACTCGAAACCAAATCGAAAACATGACGTGTGATGGATCCCACTTCTTATTGGGAGCAACAAACCCTTTCTTTCAATCAACCACTGGGCCAATGTTTGTACACCCCAATATTTGTGCTAGAAGATCACGACTCAAGTAAATTCGAATCCCGCACACCCACGAGTCAATCAACTCTCTACTGTGACTCACTTTGTTAGCAATGTTGGCGTAGGAACTCACGCACTAAGTCAGGGTAATAGTGAGTCAGCAAGTTAAGAATAGGCGCCCAACCAAGTTGGTTGAATACCTCAGAGATGCGGTACATCAACTCAATCTCTGAGCTCACATGCTTTTCAAAAAGAAACTCCAAATTAGCATGTGCCTCATGCCATTCTTGATTCTTCCGAGTTGAAGATTTGACACTATCATAAACCTTTAGCTGAGCTTGTCATGACTGCTCCCCTGTTGAACGCTGTGGTGCAAGTTGAGGCGAAGGTGATTTTTCTTTTTCTTCACTTTCCTCAACTTCCTCGCTCACCTCCATCTCCTCACTTTCTTCACTACTAAAAAAGAGGGTTCACGAAACCACTGGTCATTTTCCTCTCACCATGGTATCTAATAAGAAAAATACAATTAACTTCTTATACCATGGCAAAAGGTGCACACATCACATATTATACGAGAAAGAGTTCTTATAAATACCTAAAGAAAAATCTTTCTAATTATAGTAACTGTAGACATTTTATAGAGTCTTCTTTCAATGATAGAGATCAAAATTGGCTCAATTAAGCACACATATACATCTTAATGTCATAAATAATCAATGAAAATTCTCAAAATGTACAACATTATGATATATAAGACATGACATGAAAATTTTCAAAAAATTTTCAAAATCACCAAATTATTAACATCGGCATCATATAGGATCAAAATAGTGACTTTTTAGCAACAATCATGTTCATAGCAAATATAAATTAGCAACAATAATCCACCTTTAGCAATAAACATAATTAGGTAAAAATCATCCCAAAAATCGTAAAATCCATCAAAATTACTCCTAATCCACAATGTACATGCTAAAATATCATCAACCAATCATTTCTTAGCCAAAAACATCAATGACAATGTCCTAATATCATTCTAGGCTAATTTTCTAATTATATCCCAATATAGCAACTTAAAAAATTCAACAATCATATAGACATCCAATTGCTATATTAGAACATGTTATCATATTTAAATAATCTCAATAAGCAGAACAGAGGCCATAAGCATCCAAAAAAGTCATCAAAAATTTGAAATTAGAAGATGTTAGAAAATTCAAGAATTTGAAAAAATACCAACTTCTAAAATTCAAATATTTGATGAGGATTCTTACCGCAATCACGAAAAAGGGTGTTTGGTTATGAAGAATATGCAAAAAGCCCTATAAGAAAACACTCCAATTGACCTCCAATTTGCAAAATTGCAGAACTAAGTACCCTAACTCTTAATTTCTTAAAAATCAAATTTTTGGATGTTTTTCTTAGATTTCAATTAGTTAAAGTTGTTCTAAGAGGGTTGAATGATGTTGGGTTGGTGAATTTTAACAAGAAAATGGAGTAAAAGAGAGTGTTTGCGATTTGTGTGTATGTGTATGTGAAAATGCCAGGGGAAGAGAGGAAGAAAAAAATGGAAATGAATCTTGCATTTTTTGGTTTTTTAACAAAAAAGGAAGCAATACACGACTTCAGGAAATGCAACCTGAAGTCACGTTTTGTTTATGGTCGCATATTGACAGGTTGTCGATGTCTGTGCAATAATAAAAATAAATCTAATTGCCAATTAAAGTATCAAAATCCGATTCCAAGTACTGGAGCAGGGACTCTAGGCGTGCAATGGGTTACTTGATTCACCCTGTTCCCGAAGAATTTGCTTGATCTGATATACTCAAAAGGGATGGTTTTTTCACAAATAATTATTAATTTATAAATATGGCAAGTAGGGTAGTTTCCTCAGGAACTGGGGATATTTGTCTCTTTTGAAATCCAAAGTAACACAGGGGATGTTTTTTGATAAAGGAGAACAATAAAAGCAATTCAACTAAAAATAAAATAGCCACTAAAAATTAAATGATAATTCACTAAAATCAGAATAATAATAATTAAAGGTCTAGTCAGAAATAACTTCAGCAATGTTCACCTAATTGATCATCGATGCACAAGCAATTCCAATTATTTATTAATAAATAGATTATAACTGTCAAACAAGCGATGACAGTCAACCCCTCCTTACTGTATCTGTGATTAAGGTACGCCCGTTGATCACTGCTCTAATTGAGAAATAATCTTAGGTACGCCCGTAAGATTTAATTCCCCAATTGCCTTATGTATTAAAGGAGCCCTATTCTAACCAAATAACGCACTACCAGGGTTATTTTAAATTAATTCGTGTATTCCTCTGACACAAATCCAATCATGCTAGTTATCACTAATTCAAAATAATTAAACAATTACGGATTTAACGCCCAATTGACAATAGATTCCCAAATTAACTAATTATCCGGGTCTAAGACAATTAATTAATTGAACAATCACAAGTACTATAATCAGGGAATATGCGAATACCAATAAATAAAAGAAAAAGATAAAATTAAATCGATCTCATAATTTTTAGACGACCCAAAACCTTCGTTGTTCCTTGACTAGACAAAAAGGATTTAGTTCATCTCGGATGCGAAAAAACCATACAAAACTAAAGAGAAAATAGAGGCCATTTTCCTTCAATTGAGAAAAGCTCACTCCGTTCAATTGATGAAAGAAAACGCAAAATACAGAAAGTGACTAAGTCCTCCAATTGCTCTGAACATGCGTAGGAGGAATCCACCAAAGACCCAAGGGAAAAGTCAAAAGAAAAGCTACAGGGAATGATTCAATTCATCCTAATTGCCTCTGACATACGAGAATTGAAGCTAAGCAAAAAGCCAACCAAGAAAAAGTCAACAAAAGCAACTCAAAAGTAGTCCTATCTAAATCCTATATAAGTCTCGCTACTGTGCGGCGGCCCTAGCAGAGGCAGACTTCAGCTCTTCCGTTGTTTTTCTCCATGCTGTCTTCCGCAAATTACCAAAAAGGGTCGCATCTTTATATTCCAAAAATGCCCTTGGATGCCTGCTACTTGAACTCTTTCCTGATGACTGCCAAATAGGCACTTATTATGGTATTTTCGTTCTATTCCCTGTAATAAATGTAAATTTCCAAAAGTGAGTAGAACCTAACAATTAATCCATATCAGGTCAGGTAATAGGGGAAATTAATAATAAAATAAATGATAAAATTGTAACCTATCAATTCCCCCCACACCTAATCCATGCTTGTCCTCAAGCGTAAGAACAGTAAAAAAACACCATTAGTTGATAATGGCTATTGCTCTATCTACCATATTACCAAGATACCAGGGAAAAAAAAACATATATCAAGCATCAGTGATCAAAATCCAAGAAACATCACCTCGATTAGCTTCTAAACCACAAACTTCTTCAATTCCAGGTTAACTAATCTAAGAAAAGGAATGACGCCCAACATTTATCAGCAAATGGTCCTCTATTAGCCAAAATCTCAAACATTAAATCCATAAATTGGCAAGCTGACTTTTATCACACATTAACACAACCTTCACATTTTTTTTTGACTTTTTTTTCTTTTCTTTTTTTCAATAGCACAAAAAACTTAGTCTCTAGCCATTGGAGCCTTTTGACGCGAAACTCCAACATTTGTCAGATGGAGGAGCCCGGTTACTCAGCTCCAATCGCTATACGACCACGTGCTTATAGAAATTACTACTTTTTGACGCAAGAATCGACACTTTTGCTAAAGATCCCCGGTTACTCAATAGTAACAATTAGCGGAGCACAGTCAACTCTTATTTACAACCAGATAATACAATAACTCAAAATATCACAAAAAAGCAGTAGCTAACCCCATTTTTTCAAACATAGAGAACTAAAGTTAATATTAGACCAATTCACATGAAAATGCCAACAATCATTCCCTATGCCTAGAAAAGTTAACCAAGATCTCAAAGAGTCAAGCAATCACTGATATTCACCAAAGAGATGTTCTTGGATTCAACCACATTAATTAGATACACTTTTATTATTAAAACTTGGCAATAATAGAATTAGAGTCAGCAATCCAATATCAAACTTTGGTATTCACATGAGAGCTAAGCACTAAAAAGAAAGAAAGAGAATGAACGAAAGATAGACAAATAACAACTAGAAATAAAGGAAAAACACCTAAAAACTAAAAATTGGAAAAACTAGCACCACAATTGATCCCCCCCACACTTAAAATGATACATTGCCCTCAATGTAGCAAATAAATATCAAAAGTAGGAGAAAGGACATCAAAACTTCCTTGAAGTCGGGTCAAAGTGGTAGGTGAAAATCAAATTGAGATGTAAGGCCCGCATGGTGCATAAACGCTGCCAAATTCTGCACCATGAAGTGCACGTTGTTATCAATATTGATCATCCGAGCCTCCAGATTCTGAACCTACGTCCGGAGTTGGTGCCATTCAGCAGTCCTTGGGGGTGGAGGAGGCGGAGCGGAGGAAGACGGGCCGGCATCATCGCCAACAGGAGACGAACGGGCAAACGAGGATTTCAGGGGGCGCGAGGCGGTCCCGGAGGAGTGAACCGGTATGAACCATCGACATACTCAAGAACTCTCATTCTCTCCAAGCACTCCACATTCAGAAATTCCATCTCAAACGCCAAGTGAAGGTTATGATCATCGAGATTAAGAACCCCCAACTGTACTGCCAAGTGTGTGATGTAGGACTCGAGGATCAGGGGTTTGTTCTTTTTTTGTAAAACGGTCTTGAACTGTGCGGCCAACCAATACCCCAGATTCACCTTGACATTGTTCTTCATACACCAGATGAAGAAGAATTCAGGTTGGGAGAATATACCCGATCTATCTTTGCGATCCGAGTAACTGTAGGCCAGAAATCGCTAAACATACCGGGCACCGGGGTCCTTAAGGTAGGAGCTCCTAGACCGAGAAGGGTCATAGCGGTGCCTGTCGATAGACATGTCCTTTCACACCTCGTGGTAAGAGGAGAGAAACGGCTCTACGTAATCACAGGCACTCTCAGCGTATTCCCTAGTTTCTGCATACTCCCGAGTAATGTGAACCTAAATGCCAGATTAAACTAGGTAATGGAGAAATTGAACTCCTGACCCATTAGACGGAAATGAATGACATTTGGGGTCTCAACAGTGTACTTCGTGGGCAACTCAAACTCAAAAGTGGAGTAAAACTCCCGAATTAACTCGATAAAGGCGGGAAAAGATAAGAGCGCCACCCAATAGTGGTAAACATCTGCTCGACCTCCTCCCATAAGCCTAGGGCAGTCATAGCAAGTTTCTCACAACACTTGTAGGATATGATACGCCTCTCACAGACTTGAGCGTACCGCTGCTGATCAACGAGCCTAGTGAAATTCAAATGCCCCCCAAAGTAAGCGGGGGCATTCACATGAGCACCTCTACCCCTACCTAAGCGGGTTCGGACACTAGAAGAGAAGGGTTGGTTGGTATGTGTATTTACTGGAATGGAGGATTGGGGTGGAGGTTGAGATTGAGAGGCTCTAGACCTAGAGGATGATTTCGGTCACACCATTGTTTCCAAACGTCACTCCAGGCAATAAGAGACAAGAATATCCAGCAAATTTAGAACCAACAGGGTCAAAGCAAGAACACTTTAATAACCACAGGTGATTCTCCCGTGTTCAACCCAACCAATAAGAACTAAAACGTCTAACAATTATGGAAACCAACAAATGCAATTACCAAAAATCGAGCAATAGCAAAGCAATAGTCTCCAAGTAGTAACCCAATCGCCAGAAAAATTTCAATGCTTCACGGAGAGTTAATAGAGGACTAAGAGTGCATAAATATCATAAACAGATGAACCCTAGCAAGTCCTCAACAATTCAATTAAACTGAACCAAGTGCACCAAACAAACCAAGTGTCGCAAGTGCCACGTGATTCAATCGACAAATGCAGATTATATCCAACCAAAGGCACAACAAGTATTCAAAGCAAAGCAGCACTCAATAAAAATGCAATTTACCCCTAGCAAGACAGATAAAAACCAACACTTTGAACAAGCAAATGAAAGTTCATTGGTGTTCCCCTGATTCAACAGTCAAATGCAAGACTCTGTCCACCCACAACCTCAACAATTACACCCAAAAGTTCAACAAATACCCCCAGCAGTTAAACAGTAGCAAGAGCCCCAAGAAAATGGTAATGCCAACAATAGCAAGTCAGAAATGTAGCAACAAGACTTCAGGCACAGGCCCTTAGCAGGCAATCAGGTATTCCACAAAATACAGTCAACAAATAATGGTCAAAATAACTCAACCAGTACCACTGGTGCACCACACGATTGAAGAGATAACCCAAATTAGTAATACCAACCTAATGAGAAACCCAAACGGCACCTCACACTGCCAAAGAGTTGGGAAACGAGTTACAAATACCTCCACAGGAGTACAGTTGAAGAAGGTGGACCAGCGACGGCGAGCGAGGTGCGGCGAGCGGGAGGAAGTTGTGTGCGGAGTAGCCACGCGATGGGCTAGAGGCGAAGGAGGCACGCGGCTGTGGGATGGCTACTGCGGCGTGCAACTGTCGGCGTGTGTGGCTCTTGGGCAGGCTGTGAACTGGAGAGGTGGAGCGTGCGAGCGAGGTAGAAAGGTGGAGTGTGCGGCTGTTGGTTGTCGCGGAAGGAGAGAGAGAGCCGCAAGAAGAGAGAGAGAAGTGAGTTGCTGGGTCGAGTGTGCTGCTGCATGGGGAGACGAGGCTGAAAAGTGGCGGCACAAGCGCTGGGTTGTCGGCGCTCGGATGGAGAGGACGGCGACACTACTTCGAAAATGGGGAGCGAGGTGTGGCGCGAGCAGCGACGGCAACTCAGCGGCGGGCGGCGACATGAGCACGAGATTGGACGGCGGCGGGCGCGCGAGGTGAAGAAGGAATCGAGGAAGAAGAAAGAAACAGGGGAGAAGAAAGAAAGAAAAGAGAAAGAAAGAAAAGAAAGAAAAAAAAGAAAAATAAAGGAAAGAAAGAAAAAAAAAGGAAAAGAAAGGAAAAAAAATAATATATTTTTATTTTTTTTCTTTTGTGTTTTATTTTAAATTTAAAAATTTGTGATTTGAAAATGAAAAGTTACGGTCAAACAAAAGACTTTTTTAATTAATTATATATATTTTTAATATTTTTTTATTTTTTAGTTTTTTATAGTATTAATAAATTTATTTTCAAAATTCAAAATTAGAGATTAATAGGAAATCGAAAATTTTTCTCAAGATTTGAATACTTACCTTTCCCGCGAACGTGACGCGGGCACGTCAAAAAGGCAAGAACCCTTCTGACGATGAGCTCTCCATACGACTTGATGCGGGCACGTCATGAGGATGGAAACCCTTTTGACCAAGCACCAGGAAGTCGTATTGTGTCACGTGCCGAGTTGACGCAAGCGAGTCAAGTCAGAGAGACACCTACGAATCATCAAAAATGAAAATTGAAACCAGAAATCAGTCAAATTCAAGGAAAACATATTTAAACTATCAAACGAAACTAATCAAACAATTAAAAAGAAATTGGGTTGCCTCCCAATGAGCACTTTTCTTTAATGTTTTTGGCTAGACATGGCAAGGTATCATTAATTGGGACACGGTGGTGCATCTAGACTTATCGACTCCACTTCTCCACTTGGAAAATCTTCGTAATAATGTTTGAGATAGTATCCATTCACCACAAATTTATTGTTTGTCTTAGCACTCTGGATTTCAATTGCACTATAGGGAAAGACGTGAGTAACAATAAAAGGTCAAATCCAACGGGAACGTAGCTTACCTAGGAAGAGTTTAAGTCTGGATTGGTACAGGAGAACCTTCTGACCAACTTCAAAGGTTTTCGTAGAAATTTGTTGGTCATAAAATGCCCGACTTCTCTCCTTTATAAATTAGTGCATTCTCGTACGCTTCGTTCTGGATCTCCTCTAATTCTTGCAAATCCAACTTCTGATAGGCACCAGCTTCCTTTAAATTCATGTTGCACTGTTTAATTGCCCAAAAAACCTTGCGTTCGAACTCTACTGGAAGGTGACACGGCTTCTCAAATACCAATCTGTAGGGTGACATCCCTTTGGGGGTCTTGTACACCGTTCGATAGGTCCAAAGCGCATCTTCCAACCTTTGACTCCAGTCCTTCCTATCGGATAGCACCATTTTCTCCAAAATGGATTTAATTTCCCGATTCGATACCTCCGCTTGACCATCGGTCTGACAGTGGTACGATGTTGAGACCCTATAGAGTACACCGTACTTGCGAAACAACGCGGCAATGATTTTGTTGTAGAAGTGCGTCCCCCTGTCACTAACAATGGCTTTCGGTAACCCAAAACGCACAAAAATATTAGACATGATAAAATACATCGTCTCACCACTTGGTTAGTGCATCTCTCCCACAAGTACGGGTCATCCCAAATGAAGTATTTGACATCGTTCTTCAATTTGTCTCTCTTAGATTTTGACCAACCTGTAAGAAAATTACCAGTTACGAGATAATTTACTAGATCCACATACCAAGGCAATTAAGAATTCAAAGAAAATAAATGCTCTTCAAGGAATGCATCCTTCAATAGCTCGTTTTCCTCTTCAACTGGTATGTGATTTAAATGGTCGGCTACTAGATCCTCTAAACCTCTTTTATCCCTTATCTCCAGGTCAAATTCCTGTAGGAGCAATATTCACCTTATGAATCTCGACTTTGCATCTTTCTTGGTCATTAGGTACCTTAACGCTTCATGATCAAAAAATACAATAACTTTAACACCCAACAAATATGACTTAAACTTCTCTAAAGCAAAAATAATTGCAAGAAACTCCTTCTCCGTAGTGGAGTAATTTAGTTGAGCCCCATTCAAGACTCGGGATGCATAGTCGATGACGTGAATTGCCTTTCCTACTCTTTGCCCCAACACAGCCCCTACAGCGTGATCACTGACATCTCACATGATCTCAAAGGGTAAACTTCAATCAGGGGGTTGGATGATCGGTGACGAGATCAATAGCTCCTCAATTTGTCGAAAGCTCTCTCACACTTGTCATCAAATTCGAAAGCCATATCTTTTTGTAAAAATTGGAACAACGGGGCTCCAATTTTCGAAAAATCCTTGATAAACTTTCGATAAAAACCTGCATGTACAAGAAAAGAGCGCACTTCTCGTACACTCGTGGGGTAAGGTAAAACAAATATAATGTCAATTTTAGCCCTGTCAACCTCAATGAAGACACAAAATGACTTAAAACTATCCCATGTTCAACCATAAAATGATATTTTTTTCCAATTAAGTATAAAATTAGCTTCTATACATCTCAACAAGATCAATTTCAAGTTATCTAGACAAGTATCAAAACTATCACCATACACACTGAAATCGTCCATGAAAACCTCAATAATTTTCTCTACATATTCTGAAAAAATGCTTACCATACATCTCTGGAATGTTGCAGGTGCATTGCATAACTCGAATGGCATGCGAAGGTCCCGAACGGGCACGTGAAGGTCGTTTTCTCTTGGTCCTCTAGTGCGATTGCTATCTGAAAATACCCTGAAAATCTATCCAAAAAATAATAGTAAGCCCTACAAGCTAAACGCTCAACCATTTGATCAATGAAAGGATCCGGATTAGCTTCTCCTCTTGGATTTTTTAGAGTGCGGCTGAGATAATCATCGGGAGTGTTTCGTTGCCTCCTAGATAAGCATATTTCAAGTGTTTCGGTAGAAGTTTCAACTCCAACACCGGTGTCTGCACCACAGATGGTAGTACCCTTTGGTGAGATTCGAAAATGAAAATAGGTGAAACTTCATATCTTTTCGTTGTGGTTGGCAACGAGTGTAATACCCCTATTGTGCATTTCAAATCTTCACTCCACTCTACCTCAGGAGTTGTCTCCAATTCGAGGTGCTTGGTTAAAGTAACCTCCAACTCATCCCTGCCAACGGTTTCAAACACTTCCTGCACTGCAGGGTCAATAACACTCACAGAAAAACGGAGCTAAAGTTAGAGTTTGAGGGATATTTCATAGTATCAAACATATTAAAATGAACAATTTTTTCATCAAATTCCATGGACAAGACACCCTTATTAATATCAATTTTATTCTGTGCTGTACTAAAAAATGGTCTACCTAATAGCAAAGGTGAGAGATCAGGGGAGTGATCATCATTCATATTAAGTACATAAAAGTCAATTGGGAATATCAAATCATTAATTTCAATCAACACATCTTCAACCAACCCATCAGGATATGCATTAGTGCGGTCAGTTAATTGAATTATTATCCCAGTTTCTTTTAATGGATCTAGGTTCAGAGAGGCATAGATTTTTGGCATTACATTGATTGATACTCCTAAGTCCAGCACAACCTTCCTAATCAAAGTATTGCCTATCTTATAGGGGATAGTAAACATACCTGAGTCATCGCATTTCGGTGGGAGTTTCCTTTGTAGAATCGCTGACACATTCTCCCCCACGATGACTATTTCATCTCCCCTCAACCTCCTTCGATTGACGCATAGGTCCCTCAGAAACTTTGCGTATTTTGGCACTTGTTTGATTGCGTCTAACAGGAAGATATTGATCTTTACCTTGCGGAACACTTCCAAGATCTCCTTCTCCTTATCCTGCTTCTTCGATTTCTCCAACCTGCTAGAGAAGAGAGGTGGATTAGTCTTAACTATAGTGATTGGGTCTGGAAGTACCTTTGGATCTTTGCTGTCTCTGCCCTCCTCTTCTAGCTCTTTCTCAATTCGTTCCTCGTCCTTGTCCTTAGGAATCACATGTTCGGGTCCTTAGACTTTTTCGCCACTCCTCAAGGTCATTGCCCATACATTCTTCGGATTCAACTCAGGTTGAGATGGCAACTTTCCTTGAACTTGGGACTCCAAACGCTTGATCGTTATGGCCATTTGATTCATTTGACTTTGCATGGATTGTATCTGACTAATTTGATTTCTTATGTTCTGTAGTTCGAAATCCGCCTTTTGTTGATATTGCGCAGTAGTAGTCATCAGTTGTTTCATCATCTCCTCCAAAGATAGACTAGAGTTCGATGGAGAAGGTGGTGGTGGACGAGGTTGATACTGTTGGTGATGCTCTTGCTGTCTATTTGGTGCAAAGTTGGGTTGCCTATTGCGTCTATAACTGAAGTTAGGGTGATCTCTTCAGTCCGGATTATACGTATTCGAATACGGGTCATAGGGTTTCTTGACGCGGGCGTGTGACCAGCCATGTTCACTTGCTCCGCGCTTTTTTCTTGAATCTTGGGCATATCTCTATAGAATGACCCATAGCAGTGCAAATTCCACACACCTTGGCTTGTGACGCATTTTCCACAGCCAATTACCTAACAAAAGAGGTTAGCTCTGTCAATTTCTACTGGATGAAAGATGTCTCTACTTTATTCACTTTTGCGTGTCAGGACATCCTCCCTCGTACCAAACTGCTGCAAATTCTCAGCCATTCCTTCAATTAGTTCCCACGCTTCTCGAGGTGTCTTGTTCACCAATATCCCTCCACTTGCAGCATCGATTATACTTCTGTCTCTGAAAAGTAACCCCTCGTAAAAATAGTGGATGAGCAGTTGCTCACTTATTTGGTGTTGAGGGCTCTTGATGCACAATTTCTTGAATCGCTCCCAGTAATCGTAAAACGACTCCTCTGGATGCTGCTTGATACCGCATATCTCCTTCCTTAGACTTGCAGCCCGAGATGTAGGAAAGTATTTGTCTAAAAACTTTTTCTTCAACTGGTCCCACGTGATAATATTACTTGGTGGTAGGTAGTACAATCAGTCTTTTGCAGAATCCTTCAAGGAGAAGGGAAATTTCCTCATTTTTATCTGCTCTTTTGTAATGTCCGGAGGATTCATGCTGTTGCAAACGACATCAAACTCTTGCAAGTACTTATACGGCTCCTTATTTGGTAAACCATGGAAAGATGGTAAGAGATGAATTAGCCCAGATTTTAACTCAAATGGAGTGCTATCATTTAAATTTGAAAAAATAATGCATAAATGCTGCTGATTTAAATCAAGAGCAGCCAACTCCCTTAGTATTCGTACATTTGCCATAGTGATTTTTTCTTGATTCGAGTCACTCGAAGTGTCACCAAATGAATCTGTTGGTTCAATTTCTATCTCAAGTCTCTGAGATGCAGCACTGGAGTGCTCTTCTCTGAGCTGTCTGGTCTCTTTCCTTGTTCTACGCGCAATCTTCTCTACCTCGAGGTCGAAAATTAATTCACCTGTACGAGAAGAACGAGACATACACTCGAAAAGCACCAAAAAATTAGAACAAAAATGAACTTAAAAAGAAACAAATAACTAACGCCAGTCCCCGACAACGGCGCCAAAAATTGACAGGTTGTCGATCCTGTGCAATAATAAAAATAAAGCTAATTGCCAATTAAAATACCAAAATGCGATTCCAAATACTGGAGTAGGGATTCTAGGTGTGCAATAGGTTATTTAATTCACCCTATTCCCGAAGAATTTGCTTGATCCGATATACCCGAATGGGATAGTTTTTTCACAAATAATTATTAATTTGTAAACAGAACAAGTAGGGTCGTATCCTCAAGAACTGGAGATATTTGTCTCTTTTGAAATTCAAAGTAACACGGGGAATGTTTTTGTATAAAGGAGGACAATTAAAGTAATTCAACTAAAAATAAAATGACAATTCACTAAAATCAGAGTAATAATAATTAAAGGTCTAGCCAAGAAATAATTTCAGCAATGGTTCACCTAATTGATCATCGATGCACAAGCAATTTCAATTATTTATTAATAAATAGGTTATAACTGTCAAACAAGTGATGACAGTCAACCCTTCATTACTGTGTCGGTGATTAAGGTACGCCCGTTGATCACTGTTCTAATTGAGAAATAATCCTAAGTACGCCCGTAAGATTTAATTCTCCGATTGTCTTACGTATTAGAGGAGCTCTATTCTAACCAAATAACGCATTACCAGGGTTATTTTAAATTAACCCACGTATTCTTCTGACCCAAATCCAGTCATGTCAGTTGTCACTAATTCAAAACAATTAAATAATTACGGATTTAACGCTCTAATTGACAATAGATTTCCAAATTAACTAATTATCCGGATCCAAGACAATCAATTAATTGAACAATCACAAACACTGTAATCAGGGAATATGCGAATACCAATAAATAAAAGAAAAAGATAAAATTAAATCGATCTCACAATTTTTAGACGATCCAAAACTTCCGTTGTTCCTTGACTAGACAAAGGGGATTTAGTTCATTCTTGATGCGAAAAAACCAAACAAAACTGAAGAGAAAGTAGCAGCCATTTTCCTTCGATTGAGAAAGCTCACTTCGTTCAATTGATGAAAGAAAACGCAAAATACAGAAAGTGACTAAGTCCTCCAATTGTTTCTGACATGCGTAGGAGGAATCCACCAAAGACCCAAGGGAAAAGTCAAAAGAAAAGCTACAGGGAATGATTCAATTCATCCTAATTGCCTCTGACATACGAGAACTGAAGCTAAGCAAAAAGCCAACCAAGGAAAAGTCAACAAATGCAACTCAAAAGTAATCCTATCTAAATCCTATATAAGTCTCGCTACTGTGCGGCGGCCCTAGCAGAAGCAGACTTCAGCTCTTCCATTGTTTTTCTCCATGCTGTCTTCCACAAATTACCAAAAAGGGGCGCGTCTTCATATTCCAAAAATGCTCCTGGACGCCTGCTACTTGAACTTTTTCCTGATGACTGCCAAATAGGCATTTGTTATGGTATTTTCGTTCTACTCCCTGTAATAAATGTAAATTTCCAAAAATGAGTAGAATCTAACAATTAATTCACATCAGGTCAGGTAATAGGGGAAATTAATAATAAAATAAATGATAAAATTACAACCTATCACATATTCAGTGTAATTGTTACAGAAGGCAACACGCGAGGATTGAATATGCGACTTGAAGTCGCGTTTTCTGGTATCTGCGTATTCTGCATTAAACTCGTAGAATTGAATATGTGAGTTTTGAAAACGCGACCTTAGGGTCGTGTATTCAAGGCGCATTTTCAATTCTGCAGTTTTGATGCAAAATTTTGCAGCTTTTCAAAAATTTCACATGCCACTCCAATTATTCAAAATGCATTCTATTTTTAACGAAGCCTTTTTCGCCTCAATTGGTAATCTTTGCTTCCATTTTAATTTTCTACACAACAAAATCAACAAACTAAGTTAAATACATACTTTAAATATAAAATCACACTGAATTAACATATATAACAAAAGCATTGGGTTGCCTCCCAATTACCGTTTTTGTTTATAATCGTTGGCTCGACTCAAAAATATCGGTCCCTTAGGTTGAAGAAGAATCACCCAAAGGACATATAAGTCTCTTAGGAATGATTTCACCCACCAAGTAAGGTTTTAATCTTTGTTCATTGACCTTGAACCGCTCATTTCTTGCATTGACCACCCCACTACTTCATAAGGAAAGACTCAAGTGACTTCAAATGATCTCAATCATCTCGACTTAAGTTTTCCTAGAAACAATCTAAGGCGTGAGTTGTATAAAAGTACTTTTTACCCTATCTCAAATTGTTTCGGAATAATATGTTTATCATGCCACTATTTGACCTTACCTTTATAAATTTTGGCATTCTCATAAGCACATAGTCGATGTTCCGCTAATTCACTCAATTCAAGTAACCTTCTTCTACCCGCAAGATTAAAATTCATGTTAATTATTTTAATAACCCAATATGCCTTATGTTTAATTTCTACAGGTAAATGACAATTTTTTTCATAAACTAATCGATACGACGACATCGTCAAGGTGTATTAAATGTCGTCCAATAAGTCCAAAGTGCATCATCGAGTTTTCTTGCCCAATCTTTTTTCGATTTGTTCACCGTATTCTCCAAGATGAATTTGATTTCCTAATTTGCTAACTCGCTTGTCTATTTGCTTGAGAATGGTATGGGAGTGATGTCTTGTACTTACAACCATATTTAAGTAATAAGGAATTAAGTTGTTTATTATACCAATGCTTTCCTTCATCACTTACTATGGCTCTCGGAATGTCGAATCTACTAAAAATGTTCTTCTTAAGAAACCGAAGTACCACCTTAGTATCTTTAGAAGGTGAAGCAATTACCTCTACCTATTTAGAAACATAATTTACTGCTATAAAAATGTACTTATTATTAAACAAAATAGGAAATGGTTCCATAAAATTCATACCCCATACATCAAATAACTCATCCTCTAAGAAGGTAGTTAAGGAAATTTCATTTTTTCTAAATATATTTCTGGTTATTTGACATGCATTACAGCTTTTAATGTATTCCCTAATATTTTGGTGCATGATCGGCCAATAAAATTCCGATTGTCACACCTTAGTTACGGTCTTTGAAATACTAAAATTATTACCAATTTTTAAGTTATGATAATGATATAAAATATCACGTACCTCATTTTCGGGAATACATCTACGTATTATACCATCGGTACAATACTTATAAAATAACGGTTCCTCCCAAAAGTAACTTTTGATATCATGCAAAAAAATTTTCTTTTGGTGAAAATTAAACCCTTTGACATTATTCCACTTATCAAATAATTGGCAAAATTCGCACACCATGAAGAATTGATAATTGTTAGAACAAATTCATCAGAAAAATTCTCTTTAATTGGAATTTGATCATTTGTAGGGATATACTCTAGTCTCAAAAAGTGATTTGCCACAAGGTTCTCTGATTCCTTTTTATCCTTTATTTCAACATCAAATTCCTGCAATAAAAGAATCTATCGGATTAGATGAGATTTAGCATCTTTTTTATAGAACAAATATTTAAGAGTTGAATGGTCTGTATAAATGATGACTTTAGATCCTACTAAATAGGATATAAATTTATCTAAAGTAAATATGACCACCAATAGCTCTTTCTCCGTGGTTGCATTATTGATTTGCGCCTCATTTAGCAATTTGCTCGCATAATAGATAACATGCACCCTTCCTTTCTTCTTTTGCTCTAAAACTGCTCCAATTGCATAGTCGCTTGCATCACACACCAATTCAAATGGTAGCAACCAATCCGGTGAAGTTATAATTGGTGCGAAATTCAATTCCTTCTTCAACCTATCAAAGACAATTAAACACTTGTCATCAAAATGAAAAGGATAGTTTTACATAACAAATCACACAATGGCTTTGTTATCTTAGAAAATTCTTTAATAAAACATCTATAAAAGCCCGTGTATCCCAAAAAGTTTCTTTTCCCCTTGACATTATTTGGAGGTGGCATTCGCTCAATGACTTTTTTTTTTTTGCTTTGTCCACCTCAATTCTCTTAGAGAAAATCTTGTGCCCTAAGACGATTGCTTCGCGAACCATAAAATAATATTTCTTCCAATTTAGTATAAGATTTGTATCCTCACATCGCTGCAAAATCAAATCTAAGTTATGGAGATAATGGTTAAAAGATGAACCAAATACTGAAAAATCATCCATAAAGATCTCCATAATTTTTTTCAATATAATCAGAAAATATAAGTATCATGCAACGCTAAAATATAGTTGGGGCATTACAAAAGCTAAACGGCATCCTTTTAAAGGCAAAAATGCCGTAGAGGCAAGTGAATGTGGTCTTCTCTTGATTCTCCGGAACTATAACTATTTGGTTATAACCTGAAGAACCATCAAGAAAACAGTAAAATTCATAACCGACTATTTACTCCAATAGTTGATCAAGAAAGGGTAAGGAAAAATGGTTTTTTTTAGTGACTGCATTTAATTTTTGATAATCAATGCACACTCTTCACCCGACCACAAGCCGAAATGGAATCATTTCATCATTTTTGCCCATTACTAGTGTGATTCCACCCTTCTTAGGGACAACATGAATTGGAGTAATCCAAATATTATCAGAGATAAGAAAGATTATACCTGCATTGAGCCACCTGAAAGTTTCATTTCTTACTATCTCTTTCATATTTGGATTGACCCTCCTTTGCATTTTCACCACCGATTTGCAGTTGTCTTCTAATAGAATGCGATGCATATATATGGAAGGACTTATACCCTTGATGTCCGAGATTGTTCACCCAATTGCCTTCTTATGCTTCCTTAGAACTCTTAGCAATTTTGTATATCGTTTCTCATCTAGGGGAGCATTACAATTATTGGTAGAGTGCTATTTTCTCTAAAAAAACTCATACCTTAGATGATTTGGAAGCGGTTTGAGGTCTAATTTTGGAGGTTTAATCTCCGAAGATGGTGGGAGCCCTTTTCTTTGATCAAGATTTTCATAAACATTACCTCTCTTATAAGATGTTTGAAAATTCAAATGTTTGGTCAATTCTTTAATTTCCTCACAATCTCCCCCTTGCATCCCTATACTCATCAAACAAAGCTCAAGAGAGTCAAAGTCACAGTTAACTTGAGTCAACTTTTGGGTTAGCTTCTTAATAGTACTTGTGGAACAAGCATGATTAGTGAAAGAAAGGTACTTTTCCATTTCATTCAAATTAAATTCTACCTCTTTTTCACCTACTTGAAACTTAAGTTTGTCATTTTTAACATCAATAATAGTACTAGCAGTTGTTAAAACTAGTCTACCCAGAATAATTGACATAGACATATTGCCTTCTTATGCTTCCTTAGAACTCTTAGCAATTTTGTATATCGTTTCTCATCTATGGGAGCATTACAATTATTGGTAGAGTGCTATTTTCTCTAAAAAAAACTCATACCTTAGATGATTTGGAAGCGGTTTGAGGTCTAATTTTGGAGGTTTAATCTCCGAAGGTGGTGGGAGCCCTTTTCTTTGATCAAGATTTTCATAAACATTACCTCTCTTATAAGATGTTTGAAAATCCAAATGTTTGGTCAATTCTTTAATTTCCTCACAATCTCCCGCTTGCATCCCTATACTCATCAAACAAAGCTCAAGAGAGTCAAAGTCACAGTTAACTTGAGTCAACTTTTGGGTTAGCTTCTTAATAGTACTTGTGGAACAAGCATGATTAGTGAAAGAAAGGTACTTTTCCATTTCATTCAAATTAAATTATATCTCTTTTTCACCTACTTGAAACTTAAGTTTGTCATTTTTAACATCAATAATAGTACTAGCAGTTGTTAAAACTAGTCTATCCAGAATAATTGACATAGACATATTTTCTTCCATATCTAATACCACAAAATTCATAGGAATGATAAATTTTTGAAATTTAATCAACACATTCTCCAAAATTCCCAATGGGATATTTAATAGACCGATCGACTAACTGCAGAGTAATATTAGTGTATTTTAACTTGTGCAAACCTAATTGTCTGACCACCGTTAAAGAAATTAATGATACACTAGCACTAAGGTCATATAATGTCTTAGAGAATTCAATGTTATCGATAGTGTATGGTATAGACTCCCCGGATCCTTCAATTTTGACAGCAAATTGTTTTGTATAATGACAACGCATTCCTCCATTAATACTATTGTTTTGCAATCCTCCAGTTTCCTCTTGCGAATTATGATCTCCCTTGAGAAACTTAGCATATGAAGGAATTTGCAAAATAGTATTGGTAAAAGGGATGTTAATATGCAATTGTTTAAAAATTTTAATAAATTTTTCAAAATCTTTGTCAAGGTTATTTGGCTTGAATCTTTGAGAAAATGGAACCGTCTGAGATATTGGAATGGTAGTGGAGGATGACTATTACACTCCCCCACACTTGGTCCACTCTCTCATCTTCTTGTTTCTCATTCTCACTTTTCTTTCTATTTTCAATCACCAGAGGATTTTCTAGTTGTTTACCACTATGAAGAGTAATGGTTTTAACATGCTCCCTCGGATTTACCCCCATTTTATTAGACAATTCTCCTTGATTCGTATTATTGATCGAATTGACAATTTGACCAATTTGGACCTCTATATTTCTATACATCCCAGTCAATTGGTCAAATCTCCCCTCTATTCGTTCAAATCTCTCCGAATGCCCTTGGCAAGCTTCTCCACCGCAATTTTTCAACCCGTTTTAGTGTCCACTTATATTTGCCTTGGTTGGAATCTCGATGGATTAGTTGGCCTTTAAGGGATATTTTGATTTTTCTATCTAAAATTTGGATGATTTTTTCACCCCGGATTGAATGTATTCGAGTAGGGATTATTTTGAGTATTTTTATTGTAATTGTTAACAAATTGAGCCTATTCAAAATCAACACATTCGTTAGCATCATGTTCACCTCCACATATAGAATAACAAGTCACATGTACATTAGATGAAGAAGAATTCGGACCAACACCTACTTGTCTATGTAGTAATTTCATCATATTATTTATTTGGGCACTTAACATATTGAGAGTATCCATTTCGATCATATCTGCTTGGCGTCTAGAATTACCTCGCTCATTCACCCATTGGTAATTATTTGCCGCCATCTCCTTTATTAAGTTTTGAATTTCTTGGGGTAATTTATCCATTAAATCTCCACTTCTGGGTGCATCAATAGTAGTTTTAATAGAGAAAAACAAACCATTATAGAAAATTTGTACGATTAGCCAATCGAAAAATCCATGGTATGGACATTTTCGCAGCAAATTTTTAAATCTTTTCACGTTTCATATAATGATTCACCATCTTACTGACTAAAATTAGTAATGTCCATTCTAAATTTAGCCATTTTACCTGGTGAAAAATATTTATTCAAGAATGCTCTAGATAAATCATCCCAAGTAGTGAAAATATTAAGAACATGAGAATATAGCCAAATTTTAGTTTTATCTCTTAAATAAAATGGGAACAACCTTAGTTTTATAACATCATTACTAACTCTATTCATTTTATTACGTATCTCCAAAAATATGGCTAAATGTGCATTTGGATCCTCTACGGCATTACCTCCAAATTAAGATTATTGAACCATTTGAATGAATAATAATTTAATCTAAAAAATGTTAGTGTTTACCGTTGACCGTGTTATGTCGTTTGTGATCCTTGCAACCCTGGTATTGCAAAATCTCTAAAAACTCGTCTATTTGCTTTGTTTTCAACTATTTCTTCTTCAAACGGCAACTCTATAGCGATTCCCTCTATGTGTTGAACTTCTTCTTCCTCTTGTTGTAGCATGTGCATTTTTTGTCTACATAGGGTCCTTTCAATTTTCGGATTAAAAGGTGCGACTACTTGTAAAGTTTGGTGCATATACTACAAACAAAAAGAATATTACAAAATTAGTATTTTTACACTATATAGTAACCGAAAAAAATCTATACAAATAAAACACTAAAATTTTAACTACAATTAAAAGAAAATGTCTAAATTAATAAAGCATGTTTGGTCCTAATATTATCACTCCCCAGCAACGGTGCCAAAAGTTTGACAGGTTTTAAATATGAGTACAAGTTCAATTCTAAAATATGCCCGTTTGATTGCAAGTATACATGTTAATTTTAGTTCCTAACTTTTGATGTCTACAAAACAAATGGATGTTACTAATATCTCTTCAAAGATTTTTCAGCTATGAAGCAAATCAGGTTCAAAGATTAAATACAATTAAAAGAGACAAAGGGTGCTAAAAGCTGTCGGACACTTATGAAGACTGAATCGGACGTCCAATAATCATTGTGCAACTTTGGACGCATGAAGAACTTCACCACCGGACGTCCGAAGGAATTAAGTCATTCTTTCTAAACTCACTGATCTCGATCGGACGCAAAACATTAAAACACCGGACGTCCGATAAATAATGCAGCATTTCGGACACAAAACATTGGATGTACCGGACGTCTAAAAGGATTGAAAAAGATTTCTCAATTTCACTATCTACTTTCGGACGCAAACATTGAAGGTACCGGATGTCTGAAAGAATTGAAGAAAATCTTTAAAACTCATTACCTGTTGTCGGACGCAAGAAACAAGACTACCGGACGTCCGACACTACCAACGGCTAGTTGACTCTTCAACTGCCTTCTATCCATTGGAAACATTAATAGATGAATTTTTTGACCTCATATAAATAGGGTATGGTCAACCACTTCTAAATAACTTTTGCACATTGAAACTACAAAAGATCAAGAGTAATTTTAGTGAGAAAATACTGTTCAAAGAAGATTTATACTCTTAGTTGTGTAAATCTTGTATAAACTTTTCTTGTGTGAGAAAAGTACTTCAATAGTGTAGTTTTGTGAGAGTTATCCTAGTAATTGTAAAACTCCTTAACTTGACCAAGTATGGTTTGGGGCAAAGAGAAAGTGATCTTTTCTTTGTACACAAAGATTGGTTGTATTTGATCAACTTGAAGAAACTTACTCTATAAAGTAATATTCAATCTCAAGAGAAGCTTAGAATTTGGTTTGTTATTCCTTCCTTTTTACTTACTATCTTGCAAATATAAATTGCTCATCTCTTCTACTCACAAGCAATCTTATTTTCTTGTTAATTGTTTCATTGAGTGGTCATCTAGAAAAAAGGATAAATTTCATATTGAGCTAAAAAGTGTCTCATAATCTGATTGATTTTTAATTGATCTAATTCACCCCCCTCGTAGGTTGTCTTCGATTCTTAAAATTGGTATCAGAATTTGGTCTCCTAGAGATTAAACTCAAACGATTTTGGAGTAAAATGACAACCAACAATGTCATATTTTTTGAAGGACAATCTATCACTAGACCCACAATATTTAATGGATTCAATTATGTGAGTTAGAAGGAAAGAATGATTATTTTCTTGCAATTTATTGATATTAAACTGTGATTTATTATTAATGAAGGCTCATTTGATGCCACTATTATAGATGAAGTTACACATAGATCAAGACCAAAAATCAGAAATGAATTGACTGGTGAAGATAGAACCCACCTTACTTTGAATGCCAAAACGATGAATGTGTTGTATAGGATTTTAGATTCAAATGAATCCATTAGCATCAAAAGCTATAGATCTGCTAAAGAGATTTGAGACAAATTGAGAGAAATCCATAAAGGGAGTGAGAATGTAAGAAAACAAAAGAAATCTATCTTAATCACCAAATATGAATCATTCAAGATGGAACCTCATGAAAATATTGACAAAATGTATCGTAAATTCAATGATCTCATTAAGGACTTAGAAGTGCTAGAAAAGAAATACTCCTTAGGAGAGAAAAATAGAAAAATCTTGAATGCCTTATCCAAGAATTGGGAGAGTAAAGTGACTGCCATTGAAGAGGTTAAAGACTTGAATTCTATGCCTATTGAATCTCTTATTAATTCTCTAATCTCTTATGAGTTGAAACTTAAGTCTAAGGTACAAGAGGAAGAGGAGGCAAAGGTGAGAAAGAATATTGCTCTAAAAGCATCTCAAGATAAAGATGACTCAGCTTCCTTGGATGAAAAAGATGTGGAAGTTGATGACAATGATCTTACTCTCATCACAAGAAATTTTAAGAGAATCCTTAACAAAAGGAGATTCAGAAAAGGAGGACCTAACAATTTATTTCCAAATCAGTTCAACAATGTAAGAAACAAAGGAAAGCAAGAGACCAATAAAAAATAAACTGACAAATGTTTTGAGTGCGGTCAACTTGAACACTCCATGAGTGAGTGTCCAATGAAGAAGAAAAAAGAAGGAAAAGTTGAACGAAAATCAAAATTAAACAACTTTCAAATCACATGAAATGATTGCAAGTCGGATGGTGATGTTAAAGAGGAAGAAGAATCTGTTGAAATAACTTTCATGGCCATTGTGTGACGCCCCCACTTCTCCCAAGGGCGAACCCAAGGATATCCGCGGAATGTCTGCTCAACTCTCGTCAAAACTTGATACAAGTCAAATTTAAATTTAAAGGTACACAATCAATAATAAAAGTCGAAATGAAGAAAAGTCATTTCCTTAATGGAATATTCAAATCTTACATCATAAGTCACCAAAAGTATATCAACTTTTTCCAAAATACAACCACTAGAAGTCGACTAATCAATTATATTCCAAAATTCTAATAAAAAATAATTAAGTCTGCTTCTTCAAAATTCTTTCCATTTCAAGCTCCTGTTAAGGAAAACAAACTAATGGGGTGAGCTGACACTTAGTGAAGTCAAGAAAACATGCAAACACATAGTTCAAGTAACAATGGCATTTGTACTAGAAATAAAACAAGAAAGTTCAAGTAACTTATAAATAACATTAACACACTTAATAAGAATACAGGAGTTCTCAGGAGTTAGATTCCACTCGCTTCGCCAAGACTTGATCAAATACCTCCACGGAATAACACTCCGTCAAAATCGGGTAGGTATTAAATCCGTAGAATTTCACTTACTCTATAATTCTCGTTCACCGTTACACCCCCTGTCCTGAGCCCGTATTTCTTTTATAAAAGGCACTACTCCATGAGTATGCCAAATGAGATCTCTTAATAGATCAAACTTTTGATTATCTCATGGTTCACCGAGATTCTCGACCAAGTCCATGTTGGCTCGAGTCGCAAGATCGGCCAATTGAGATTTGGGCGTCCCCCGATTTCAATTATAAGTCGATGAGGTTCACTCAAATCGACAAATACAATTATAAACCGATGAGATTCACTCCAATCGGCATATTCAACCACAATTATAAATTCAACTATGAGCAATTTAATTATATAATCAATTAAAAGAGAACGAGTGCAATAAAGTACACATTCGACTCGATAATTGTAAATCACTTAATCAATAAGAAGCAATTCACATAATTGACAATTATTCATGCACTAAACACTCACCAATTCAAAATAAGTGAGAAAGTGTAAATAAGATCTTTAATGGTCGGCTCTGAGATTCTCTTCAAGATTCTCTTCAAGATCCTCTTGAGCGTCTGAAGAAATAACAATTAACTATCACTCACAACTACTTACAAACCCCTTGCCAAACAAGGAAGAATGTACACTTGCGTAATACTAAGACAATGTCTTAAAAGAGATTTAATATCTCAAAAATCGAGATTCAAAAGTGAGGATTTAAAATCACAAGAGAAACTTGCATCCTCCATGAAAATGAGTTTAAAACGGATGATCGATATCGAAAGACAATGAAAAGTTCTCAAAAACTCATTTCTCAAGAAATCATGAATTTTCAGTTTTACACGATAAATTTGGTAAAATCGTATCTTGAGTTTGGTATGTCCAAAAATAGAAAACTTTATACCGTTGGAAACTAAATTCAAAATACTAAAAGTTCCTAGAAGACACTTTTTCAAGATTCTAAATATAAAGTATTCATTTTTCAGATCAAAATTGCTAATTCAAGAAAGCAAGACAGAACCAGTCTTGGTTTTCGGTGATGTTTGGAAATTTGGTAAAATTCCCAGAAAATGAATCAGTTTCTGAAATTTATAATACAATAAGAGTCCCAAACAAAGTTTCAAACACAATAAACAGAATAAAATTCAGAGTTTTGAGCAACAAGATATAACAGTTTAAAGTCGGCTAATTTCACGACCTGATTAGTGAATTTCCAAATTTGAAGAGCAATCTCTGGGGCATTATTTGGGTATCAAAATGGCATTGAAATTATGCCAAATTTGGTACACTTAAACCTCCATATATGGATTACCTCTCTATAAAAATTTAGATAAAAACTCGTACGGGAAGCTAATTAACAAAATGACCAAAGTTTGTGAAATGTTTCAAAGCTAATCTGCCATCCTACTTCCTTTTCTTTTTCAAACGTTTTGTCTAACGAAATCAGCCCCAATTCGCTCCATTTTTGGAACCAAGATTCCAGAAACATTTAATAAGTAATTGAAGTTAAATGACACTTAAATTTTTGAAATATAACATCCCAAAATAGATTTGACCATTCTGTTAGCAAGGAAGGGAAAAGTTTTCAATTTTCAGCTTTGTCGCATTTTCGAAATCAAACCATATCTAGTTCTATACAACTCCAAATTGAGAATGGTTTATGGTGTTGGAAGTTAGGTTCAAAATTCTACAATTTATTAGAAAACTTCATTTTGAAAATCTTTTCAGAAGTGGGATAAAATCGAGCCACAAGATGCAGTTTTCCAATTTCATTCGAACACATAGGCAAAGCAGAATAGCCGAATCTGCTGATTCGTTACGGATCACTCAAAATGAACTAGTAGGGGATTTTTATACCATTAGAAAGTTATGAATGTTTAGTTTTGAATGCCACAAACGGCACTCAATTTTGAATTTTGTACAAAGTGTTACGTTTGGACAAAGAAACACTGTCCGAGTACCCTGCTATGTGTTTTCCAAATTTGAATCTTCACCAAAACTTAAGTTTTGCACAACCATTCAATACGATTTTTGAAAGGCACTATATACACACAATATACAACATATATCCATTAATTTCACAGCCAACTAAGCATCAAAAGTTTGAAATAAAACAAAACAACAAGATTGTTACCGAAAATTCTCCAAGAAAATCCACAAGATTGTTCCTTACTCCAAGATAAAATGAATCTCCAAGAAACTAGAAAGTTGAATGATGATTTGTAGACAAAATGTAAGTCAAAAGAAATGGAGTTCTCTTCTTCCCTTTCTTTTCTTGTGTTGGCCGAGAATGGAGAGAGAGGAATGAGAGAGTTGTGTGTTGTGGCTTGTCTTGGAAGATTGGAGGGAAAGTAGCTAGGAAGATTTGCCAAAAAGTCAACTTTGAATAGTTGTCGGAATAGAGTTTCGTATCACCAACCTCTCTCGGATTTGATACACTCATGCACTAATCCTCCAAGATATTTCCTTTAACACTGTAATTATTCACACTTACTAGTCTAGTATTAAATCCTCAAATCTCCAATTAGTCGCGCGATGCGACCTTCAAGAAACTTTTGAACTCACTCACCTCTAATCTCTCAATTACCTTTTCTTAATCTACTCTTAATCATTCTTAATTCTCCAAGATTATTATACTCTCAGACCGAATATCGTTTCGAAAAACGTATATTCGCTATTCCTTACTAGTCGGACCGGAGAAAAATTAAATTTGCTAACGAGACATTTTAAAAATATAAGTAAGGCATTATTCCATAAAAATGAATTTAAAATAGTTGAAATAAATTATTCGGAATAAACGGTTAAATAAATAATTAAATAAACCAGTCAAATAAGATAAAAGTAAGTAAATTTTTCGGGTCCTCACACATTGGTGATGATGAGGTGAACTTGGTGAATATCATTAAGAAATCAAAATGGTTCATAGATAGTGAATGTTCAAGACACATGACCGGTGATCCATCACAATTCATCAAATTCAAGCCAAAATCAAGTGAAAAAGTAACATTTGAATATGATAACAAAGCCAAAACAGTTGGAGTAGGAGATGTTGGTAAGAATGGTCAAACTTTTGTTCACAATGTCCTTCTAGTTGATAATTTGAGTTATAACTTATTAAGTGTTAGTCAATTGTGTGATAGAAATCTGTTTGTATTATTCAAAAAGCATGAGTGTCTTGTTCTTGATTCAAAATTTAATATTATTTTCAAGAGAAAAAGAATAAAAGACATCTATGTACTTATTCTTGAAAATATTGATTCCTCTAGTTTTAAATGCCTTAAAGTTTCAAATGAAAACTCTTGGTTGTGGCATAGAAGATTTTATCATTACAATATGGATTTGTTAAAAGAAATTTCTAAAAAGGAACTTGTTAGAGGATTGCGAAAAATTAAGTTTTAAAAAGACAAGATTTGTGATGCTTGTCAATTTGAAAAATAAGTTAAAGTTTCTTTTAAACCCAAGAAATGTGTTTCTACTTCAAAACCTTTGAAACTTTTATATCTTGATTTGTTTGGTCCTACACAAATTGCTAGTTTGGGTGGTAAAAGATATTGCTTGGTTATTGTTAATGATTATTCTAGATACACTTTGATTGGGTTGAAAATTATTAAAATTAGAAGTGACAATGGTTTGGAATTTAAATTTTGTGATTTTTCAGAATTTTGTGATCAATATGGAATTACTCATGAATTTTCTATTACAAGAACTCCACAACAAAATGGTGTTGTTGAAAGAAAAAATAGAACTCTTCAAAAAGCCGCAAGAACCATGTTAAGTAAATGCAATTTGTCAAAATATTTTTGGGCCGAAATCATAAATACGACTTGTTAAACAATGAATAGAATTCTCTTGAGACCAATTTTAAACAAAACCTCTTATGAGTTGATTTTTTGATAAAAGCTAATTGTTGGATATTTCAAAATTTTTGTTACAAGTGTTTTATTTTAAATATCAAGGAATATCTTGAAAAATTTAATAAGAAATCCGATGAAGGCATTTTCTTGGGATATTGTGAAAACAAAAGAGATTTTAGAATCTACAATAGAAGGACTCTTGTTATAGAAGAAGCCATTCATGTTACATTTGATGAATCTAATGATGATATTTTCAAGTGTTGTTGTGAGGATGATGATGTAGGTGTTCAAAAAGGACTTAAGAAACTTATAATTCATGATCAAAACAAAACTCCACTAGAAGATAACTCGAAGGAAGATGATTCTCAAGAGAATCAAGCATTGGAATAAAATGACAAGGATGTTGATACATCTAAGGATCTTCCAAGAGTTTGGAAATTTGTTCAAAACCATCCGAAAGAGCTTATCGTTGGTGATCCATCCGAAACGGTTAGAACTCGTTCCTCCACTAAGCAATTGATGGATAATTTTGTCTTAGTCTCACATTTTGAATCTAAAAATGTTGTTGATGTCTTGAAAGCTGAAAACTGGATTTTAACTATGAAAGAGGAAACTAAATCAATTTGAAAGAAACAAGGTTTGGACATTAGTTGAAAGGCCTCAAAATCATCCTATTATTGGGACAAAATGAATTTTTAGAAATAAAATGAATGATAAAGGCGAAATTGTAAAAAATAAGACTAGACTTGTAACTAAGGACTATGCTCAAGAAGAAGGAATAAATTTTGATGAAACATTTGCTTCCGTAACTAGGTTAGAATCAATTAGAATGTTCTTGGCTTTTGCATGCTTCAAGGATTTTAAATTGTTTCAAATGGATGTTAAAAAGTGTTTTTTTAAATGGTTTTATTGATCAAGAGGTTTATGTTAACGAACCTCCCAATTTTGAAAATGAGACCTATCCAAATCATGTGTTTAAACTCTCAAAGGCGTTGTATGGATTGAAACAAGTTCCAAGAGTATGGTATGAACGTTGAAGTAGTTTTTTGATTGAAAATGGTTTTAGAAGAGGTATTGTGGATACCACTCTTTTCACTAAACAAATTTCAAATGACCTTTTAATTGTGCAAATATATGTGAATGATATTATTTTTGGTGCTACTAATGAATGTTTGTGCAAGAATTTTTCTACTATTATGCAAAAAGAGTTTGAAATAAGTATGATGGGAGAATTGAATTTCTTCTTGGGTTCCAAGTGGTTCAAACTCGAGAAGGTTCATTCATCAATCAAGCTAAATACACCAAGGAACTGCTCAAAAGATTTGGAATGCAGGATTCAAAACAAATTGGAACACCTATGTGCACATCTACCAAACTTGACAAGGATGAAGAAGGTATAAAAGTTGATGAAAAGAAGTATAGATGTATGATTGGTAGCTTACTTTATTTAATTGCAAGTAGACCTGATATTATATTCGCTGTTTGCTTGTGTGCTCATTTTCAATCTTGTCCAAAAGAATCTCATTTGATTGCTGTGAAAAGAATCTTTAGATATTTGAAGGGAACTTTGAACTATGGTTTTGGGTATCCAAGATGTCATGAATTTCCTCTATTTGATTTTTCAGATGTTGATTTTGGTAGATGTAGGATAGATAGAAAAAGTACAAGTGGTACATGTCACTTTCTTGGTAATTGTCTAGTGTCATGGTTTAGTAAGAAACAAAATGCTATCTCCTTGTTTACAGCCAAAGCGGAATATGTTGCCGCCGGTCCATGTTGTGTTCAATTGATGTGGATGAAAAGTATCTTAAATGATTTTGGATTGAAGTATGACTATGTGCCTGTGTATTGTGATAATACAAGTGCCATAAATTTGATAAAAAATTTTATTCAACATTCTAAGACAAAGCATACAGACATAAAGTATCATTTCATTCGTGATCTTGTTCAAAAGGATGAAATTTGTGTACAATATGTTTGCTCAAAAGATCAAATTACCGATATTCTTATAAAAGTCTTACCACTGGATCAATTTGTGTTTTTGAGAACAAAATTTGGTGTTTCAGAAAAAATTTTTCTAAAAATCCTCTGGTCACACTTTATTGGACGTCTGATACGTTAGAACGGACGTTTGACAGTATTCTTAGTCATCTTTTCAGAAAAATTTTGGTTTAAACGGGAGTGTCGGACGCTTCTCTTCTTTCGGCCGTTCGACACCCAAAAGTGACGTATTATAAAGCAGTTCTCTCCTTCATTAGTTCATATTCAACTATTGGTCCTCGGAACGCACCCTTTCCCTTTCTCCCACTTTCAAAATTCAAATTCATCTCTCCTCTGAACAAGTTTCTAAGAAATTGATTTCTCCAATACCATCACATCTCTTTTTGCGCGTTCATTAGCTCTTATAACTTCCTTTAACTGCCAACCACCCACAGATCCCAATTCTCAGTCGAAACCCTAGTCACTCAAAATTCACTATTTTTGAAAGATTCAAGCATACATTGTAGTCCTTACTGCAATTTTAGTCCATCTTATACACATTTTTCATCACACTTTGCATCAAAAATATCTTGCATATCATCATGATTAGAGTGAGAGGAGGATCTGCTGGTGCCGGACGTATTACTCGACTAAGAGATGAAGACATTAAAATTGTCGAGCCTTCCACCACGAAATCGCCCAGACAAGGAACTGAAAACTCGAGATGGAAAAAGAAAACAGTCTGCCAGAAAGAAACGAACTGCTCAAACTGAGGAACAGCAAACTGTTGAGCCTTCTGCTAAGCCATCTGTTGAGCCTTCTGTTAGGTCTTCCACTAGGAAATCACCAAGCACAAGGACTGACGTACCAACTACTGCTTAAATACGGTGGAAAGAGGAAACGCCCTGCCAAAGCGCAATCTGATGTTCAAACTGAAGAATAGCCTATTCTATTACCCAAATTTATTGATGATTGATGGCAGGGAGAAGTTTGAATGGATTTCACAGAAGGGTTTCATCACTCAGAGGACCATTCTCCCTTATGAATTCCGTAAACTTGATCTTGAGCCAGTTCTTAACCTTTTTGAATTCCAAAAATGGACTCACATTCTGACAATTTCCAACACTTATTATCTTGATATGCTTCATCAATTCTTTGCTAACCTTAGAAATGGTTAGCTCACACACTGATCTTATTTGTCGTGTCAATTCAGTTGATATTGTATTCAATCCTGACATTATTAATACGATCTTAAAGATCAAAATTAAAGATGATTTTAAAGGAAAAATTGTAAACTTTTTCTCTTATGAAGAGTTCCTTCTGCCTATCATCATTTTTATATTGCAAAACTGATGACTTATTTTCAAACACACTTTAACACTCCTGCTGAGGCAAAATTGGAGGATCTCAGTTCTCAAAATTTGATTATCTTTTCAATAATTTCAAATTTGTTGGTTCCTACTGATGTTCATAGGACTGATATCAACAAAATGGAGCTTTACTTGTTTTATTACTTTCTTGAAAAGATTCGAATTAATTTCAGCTTTGTTATGTGCAGTTTTGCTCAAAATAAACACTGATAGCCGTAGGAAACTTTCCTATGAAAAATTTTAACTCCAATCTGTGCTCACTTTAAGATTCCTTTCTCTAGAGTGTCACCAAAAAGAGAGTGCATCCACCATCTTTTCAAAAACTTATTTTGAAAGAAAAAATTTGAGATTCTTTGATAATCATTAGTGCTACAAGAAGTCTATTTTGGAGTTTAGAACAAAGAGTCATCATGAAATCCCTGTCACCCCTAGAACTCCTCGAGATCAGTCTCGATATGTTTCACCCTTTACCATCCATCTCAGAAAATCATCCACTCAGTCTTTCTCATCCCACTCATGAGGTCATCTCCTTGTTTGAGTATTTCAAACAACAACATTCTCCTTCTTGAAGATGGTCTGATGATGACCATGTCACTTGAGCAACAAGCCACTTTATAGACAAAAGAAATCTGTTTGTACCTCCTATCTCTCAAGAAGATGAAAATGTGCATTAGAAGAAGCCTCGGACTAAGCCAATTGATCCACAGGATAAAGGGCCACAAACTGAGTCCACTCCTGAAGTTCATGCCTCAGGCTCTCAACCACAGCATAAGGGCAAGGCTCCTGCAACTGAAACCAGTGATGACGATAAAGGAAAATGAAGAAAAAATGGATCCTGCTCAGGTTTTTCCTAACAAAGAGGAGGTTTGAATCGTCCAAAATCACCATTTAGACACCTTTAGGCACTTGCACTTCATAGTAGATATTTGCATCTTTTGTATTTTGACATTTCACTCTGTGCTATGGATATTGGTCAACTTTAATAGTTTCTAATTAATTTGCTATAGTATTCCTCTGTTTGGTACTTCCTTTGATTTCTAATATTAATTTTCTGTGCTTGTGTTTGGATTGCATTTCTGGAATGCCTGTGGTATATTGGATTGGATATTGAACTTGATTTCTGATTGGATGTTGATTGTATGATTTCTGATGTTGGTGTGGATTTGATTTCTGATATTGAATTGTTGCCATTGTCATTAAAATCATCTAATATGACAAAAAGGGGAAAAAATGGATGTTGAAATTATGTTGGAATGCCAGAAAGTATAAATTGATAAATGTGTAAGGGGGAGTTATCACTTAAAAACTTTTTGGATGTATTAAATGAGTGGGAGTTTTAACTCAATTATTTTTCCTCCATCCATTGTTTTGTCATCATCAAAAAGGAGGAGATTGTTAATCTTAGTCCCTAACTTTTGATATTTACAAAACAAATGGATGTTACTAATATCTCTTCAAAGATCTTTTCAATTATGAAGCAAATCAAGTTCAAAAATTAAGTACAATTGAAATTTGATAAAGGGTACTAAAAGCTATCGGACACTTGTGAAGATTGGATCGGACGTCCGATAATCATTGCGCAACTTCAGACGCATGAAGAACTTTACCACCGGATGTCCGAAGAAATTAAATCATTACTTTTAAATTCACTGATCTCGATCGGATGCAAAACATTAGAGCACCGCACGTTTGATAAACAATGCGGCATTTCGGACACAAAGCATTGGATGTATCGGACGTCCGAAAAGATTGAAGAAGATTTCTCAATTTCACTATCTGCTTTCGGATGCAAAACATTGAACGTACCAGACTTCCGAAGAATTGAAGAAAATCTCTTAAACTCACTGCCTGCTGTCGGACGCAAGAAACAGGACTACCGGACATCCGATGCTACCAACGGCTAGTTGACCCCTTCAGCTGCCTTCTATCCGTTGGAAGCATTAATAGAGGAACTTTTTGGTTTCATATAAATAGAGTATAGTCAACCACTTCTAGACAACTTTTGCACATTGAGACTACAAAAGATCAAGAGTAATTTTAGTAAGAAAATACTCTTCAAGAAAGATTTGTACTCTTAGTTGTGTAAATCTTGTATAAGTTTTTCTTGTGTGAGAAAAATATTTCAATAGTGTAGCTTTATGAGGGTTATCCGAGTGATTGTAAAACTTCTTAACTTGACCAAGTATGGCTTGGGGGTAAGGAGGAAGTGATCCTTCCTTTGTACACAAAGATTGGTTGTATTTGATCAACTTGAAAGAAACTTGCTCTAGAAAGTAATATTCAATCTCAAAGGAGCTTAGAATTTGGTTTGTTATTCCTTCCTTTTTACTTACTATCTTGCAAACATAAATTGCTCATCTCTTCTACTCACAAGCAATCTTATTTTCTTGTTAACTGTTTCATTGAGCGGTCATCTAGAAAAGAGGGTAAATTTCATATTGAACTAAAAAGTGTCTCATAATCTGATTGGTGTTTGAATTGATCTAATTCACCCTCCTCTTAAATTGTCTTCGATCCTTAACATGGCAACTAATAATTTAGAGCCATATACCAGGTCCGATTCCATATGGAGCAATTTTTACAAGTACTAGGTTCTTAACTTGCTCTATTATTTTTAACTATCTAGTCAATAAAAGTAATGAAAATGACAATACTAACTATCTAATTAAATGAACTAGATAGCTTGCAAGTAAACAATGGAGAAATATCACTAAACACTTTGAATATAGAAAATAGAGTCCATTTTATGGCATCAAAGATACAAACGAATAGATTTACCTCTTGTTACTACTCTTGTTTAACTAGGGATTCAGTTCCATATTTACCAAAACTCATTCTCCATGATGTAGTGCCTTAGAATAGTCTAGTTTTCCCTATTCTCATGGTGAATCATTAGATCTACTCTTTATTCTTCATGAAATGTAAGGATAATCCACTTAAGTGTACCTTATTCTCATGAGGCTACTTCTTAAGCTCCATTTATGTTGTTCCATCATTATTACTAATTTTCATTAAATAATAACAACTAAAGACTTGCTATTGGAGATTAAACAACAACAAGTGATAAGCATGCATAAATAAACAAGTTAATACAAGAAGTAACAAGTGTAAATTATATTCAACTCATATCAAGTAGCCATAAGGTTCATCTACTCTTTAGATCTAGAAATTTAGCTGCTCATATGATATATAGAAAGAAAGTATATAGTTTTATTGCATAAACACATATTGAATCACAAATAAAAAGATAGATAAAAGAAAGTTTAGCCAAGAGATGAACAAGCTCCCAATGATTTTCTATTTTTTTAACAAATATGAGTTGTTATAATGAAATCTTCCCAATTGTTCTCACAAGTTTCTTGTTAGAAAGAACACTAAAAGACTAACACTAAAGTCTAGAGCTAAATTTGATGAAAACTCTTTCTAACGACTAACTTCCCTCTTCTCTAATAATTCTTACATATATAATTGTTAAGAGAGTCAAAAGTGTCTAATGACAAGACAATAAAGCTTCCATTCCACTCCCCTTGGATTTCTTGAGTATGAGCAGCCGAAATCTTGGCTACAAACTGAGTTGAAAACTAGTATGAAAATAGAGCAAGTTGAACAACAAGTTACAGAAATTCTGGGCATAATACAAGACCTTGGAATACGCGACCTCAGCTCGTGTATTCAAGGGTCGCGTTTTCTCTTTTACTGCATTTTCTTGCTTCTTTTCTACTCCAATTCATCTCTAATTCCTCATGCAAAATATTCATGTTGTTGTTCATGCATTGCTCCAAGAATAATTGCCTTGAATAACCAATTTCCTTTCCAAAGTATTGTTGAATCAAACTCTAATGAACTTGAAGTGTATCCTACTTGATCCAACATTTGATAACTATTCTCAATTCCTGCAATATAACCAACATTTGCACATTAAGTTGCTCAAATGAAATTCATAAAATTTAGAAGGTTAGGGAGCAAGTTACATCACAAATCATTCTAATTTGTACACAAAATACACATAAAATGCTATTAATAATCATACATAATATGCACTTATCAATAAACAACTTCAACTGGAGATTACCACATAAAATCAATTACCAATGTGCATCAATAGCCAATCCTTTTTAAGTAATCTCGGAGACCAAAGAAATGTCATACTTTGTCTTGTCATTCATAAGTAAATCAATACCCTGCAACAATTGAAATCTATCCAATTCAATTTTAGATAACTTGTCTTCCACCATTTTAGTTGTAACTTTTGAGCATTCTGAATTTAAGTACTTATCAAGTGAATCTGCCATTCATCCCAACACCTTGTAATGTGCTTGAGAGCTTGTTAGTTTCTTATTTGTGCCAGGATCATTTGTTGAAGATGAAGCTTTTGATTTTGACCATTGTCGGAGCTAGCAATGCATTCATAAATTCATCTTCTAAAAATCGTGAATCGATCTCAAGTGATTCCTATTGATTGGTGGGATAAAACCTAAACCCAACAATTCCTCTACATTAACAAACTCTTCAACTTCAATTTTAGCATTATCCTCAAAAGCAGTTTAGGCGCTCTCTCTATTTGCACGATCTTGTGAAAACAATGTACATATATCCTCCCAATTTTCAACCACAATTTTTTTTATAAGGAAGAATTTTTGGATTCTCGCCTACTCAAGCATTCCATACATCCTCATCAGGAACATCAATTCTACCTCTAGGGTAGTCCCATATTGTTGTAGACCCAGAGTTGCATAATTGGAGCAGTGGGTATAGGATGTCATAGTGTTCCTCCCATGTCTTGAAACGAGACATAATATTAACCTTTGTCACAAATATATTGAGCTTATTGAATAAAGCATTCATTATTGTGGTGTAGGCTCCTGTCTTCCATGCACATTTACCATCCAATTTGTTTCCTTGGTTCATTTGGTCAATAAAACAAGTGCTTATTACGGGATACATTTCAGAAGTCCAAGTGAAATACCTTTGCCTTTCCTTTTTGACTGAGATGTTGCTTCAAATGCCATATTCACTACAAGAAATTTGGCGTTTTGTGACAACAAAAAGTTATCACTAAAAATAAAAAAGTCGTCATTATATGAGTATAGTGGACGACTTTTTCATTGTCACGTGGTTGTCACTAATTCTATGTCACAAACGGGTCTATGTGACAATCTTTTGAAAGTTGTCACTAAATCTTGTTGTTTAATGACGAGGACGAAGTCGTCGCTAACGGTTATCATTCTATGACGAATTTTCTTGTCATTGTTTCACATATTTTTTTTGTCATAAATGTAGCAAAAGTCGTCACAAATTTGAAGTCTACAGTGACAACTTGAACTTGTCACTATCAGCCCTAGTATTCAATGACAAAAATAGTCGTCATTTAGTGAACTTGCATGTTAGTGACAAGTTTTGTCAAACATTCAATATGAAGGTTGTCACTGAATTTGTTTTGAAGAGCTGCCATTGGTCATTACAATTATAGCATTGTCACGGCATTTCCGACAATTATAGCAAAACATTCAATTTGACAAAAGACTTAGTGAACTTGCATGTTAGTGACAAGTTTTGTCAAACATTCAATTTGAAGGTTGTCACTGAGTTTTGTCTTCAAGAGTTGAAATTGGCCATTACAAATATAGTATTGCCATGGCATTTTCAATAATTATAGCAGAACAGTCAATTTGACAAAAGACAAAATCAACGTAGAATATATGCCCCAAATTCATATATATGGCCATAACACATTTGTAAATTAATCAAAACAAAAGTGAACTACAAATGTTGAGTCCCAAATCCCACATAATTAATTCAAGTAGTAATGGTCAATACATATCTTCCCAAAAGATAGAGTACTAGATTTCTAAACTAAAGCATAGACTGCAGCACCAAACATGTCTCCCTCAACATGTTCTACCCCTGCAAAATTCACCTTAATAAGAATAGAAGCAAGAAAACTACTATGAAAGAATATTATACGAGATGAAAGACTTATGGTTTTTAAACAATTCTGTAGATAGGGACTGCAAATAAGGTAATCAGCTCCATATGACATATGGAAGTTTCTTTACCCAACAACAGGTTTAAGATAGAGAACTCAGCGATAATGTCTCTATTCAACAATACTATGTCTCTAATTCCTAAGTATATTTTGCATCTTAATGAAGTTTATGAAATAAGTATTGGCACCTACTTCTTTCTTCATTCTTTGCATGCTATCTACTATTTGTTAATCAAACTATGCATATGATTTCGAGAGAAAGGACAGAATTATACCAGGATAGACCGGTGCATGTTCAATAACGAGTGGCAAATCAAAATTAATACCCTTGAGATTTGGGTATTTAGCTGTGATCACGTTGAGGGTAACTCCAAGCCCACCATTAACATCTACCAAAGTTTTGAAACTTTTGAGGTGCTCAAAGCCTTTGTAGCATTCAAGGATTCTGTTAATGGCAATAGTTGTGGGGTTGATTATTACCTTTTTGAAGACCTCATTGAATCTGGGATCTCTGGCAGGGTATTCAAATGCATGTACACCATGTACCCTATCAAATGGAAACTCCTCCTTCACGAACCGCATCTTCTAATCGGTACCTAAATAGGCAGATTGATGAAGATTTTTGTACGAACCAAACTGCCCTTGCCTTATAATTGCTATGAATAAAAGCAATTGATTCTTGAAGGTAGCATTTGCAAATCCAAGGACTTGTACTTTCCCTGTAAAGGAGCATGAATAATTGTTTGAATTGGAAAGTTTGGTTTCGAAAAGAAAGGTTCTGGAACCATTTTTGGACACAAATTCTAACCAAGTATGTCTTCCACAAAATAGTGCAATGAATTTTTACGTATTACTTAGGAGCTAGCAAAAGTCTTACCCAATATTGCCCAACAAGTCGTGAGAGATAAAGTAAATGCTGAGGGTAATAGATTTAGAAGCAAATAAAAGTTGAAGTGAAAACACTGACCATCTGTCAATGAAGACCTTATCTTGAAGCAAGGCTAACAGGGGGCCTAGTGAAACTCCTTCTCCTGCGCCATATATTCTATTCTGCATAAAGTATTTGGCCACCGGTGCTGATCCATACACTCTTCTTTGGCTACTGATACTAGCATCTGCCTCGGCAATAGAGCAGGTGAGCATTGAGTAGCTAGCCAGGAGCCACAGTACCCTATCCAGCATAGCAGCCGCATCTGGGTTTTTAGGACACACCTAGGCTGCAATGCCCAAGGTGACAATTGTGCACCTGGACCTGCTTTGGCAATGACCTCCAACACATCAAGGCCGGATGGCAGCCAGTAGCACCATGGGTAGCACTGCAGAGTTGACTAGGCCTAAGGTTCCATGAATATTTATTACAATCATAACTGAAGAGAAACGAGTAACCTCAATTACTTATGTTAAATATAGCCCTTAATTATAAAAAGGAAAACATGAAGAGCAGAACAGGAAATTTACAGCCCTTAATTCTAAATGAAAGGCATCAACACCAGAACAAGCAAACCACATGAAAGCAACCTTCAAGTATGACCAACAAATTGATAAATGCAAAACAAACCACTGGCCTCAGAATTGAGGCAAGAAACAAAAGATTCAAACTATGGCTAACGCTAATCAATCAACCGCCTTTGGTCTCACAATAGGGTTTGCACAGTTGTATAGTTGCAGGGGATAGCTAGCTAGAGACCCTCCCTTCCAAGATTCAGCTCAAGATTCAGCTCACAACTCAAGATTCACTTCACAACCCCCCCTTCCACTTTGTTTCACTCTCACAACTCAACACTTAGCTCACACGACCTACATTGGACAGAAAATATCGAAAAATAGATGTAAAATATTGAGATTATTTACCTCAAATTATGCCGTGACAACCTTAGGTCTTATTTCCTTAAGATTCAGTCTTCAAACTCTGGCTTTCCCAAAAAATTATGGTCAATTTTCTGTGCTCTTGCCAGCAAGCAACTATGATGAACTAGGGATTTTTGCTATCTGCTACTCTACTAAAACTGCCCTATCAGTTTTGGTAGCTCAAATTAAGGATGCAGATGGTGGTTTAAAGTGATTTTCTCAGTAATTTCAGCAAGATCACAGTGGAGAGATGGAGAAGAAGATGGTGTCTGAAGGCAAAGAAAGAGGGAAATGAGTTTTGTCTGAAATGTGGCTAAGTGTTGTTGAGTGTTTTTCTTCCAAATCAACTTCAAACGACGTCATTCTGCTTCTTTTAGAACCCCGCCTCTACTCCTTCAATTTTCAGCTTCCCGCTTCCACTATTGCACATTAAAAAATAATGCCTTCTCTCTCTAAATTGTTGAACTTTTCTTTATAAAAGTAACGCTTTCTCTCCTTTCTCTTTTCCCAATCTTTGTGTAATTAAGATTGTTTATTATTTTGAGCTTTTTTAACTCACAAGTTATATTAAAACTTTATTTGTTGTATTAAAATTTTGGAATATGAAAATTTAGTATTTTTGGATTTTTTTTACTAACATAGGTTTTTTAGGATCTCTACAAAAAATAATGTTCAAAAACTAAAAGACTTATTAAAAATATGTTTATAATTAAAAAAAAAGATCTTTTAATGCAAATTTTTTTGTATCAATTTAATACTTTTATCAATTATGCTCGAATTGTGGTCTGACAAGACTTAAAAATCTGTTTAGTTGATCAAATAACCAAAATAGTTTGCTAATATGTGCATGAGACACTAAATGTATTTGATACAAGTACTGATTCATAAATGAACAATTAATACAAGAGATAACAAGTATAAATCATATTCAACTCATATCAAGTAGTCATAAGTTTCATCTACTCCCTTGATCTAGAAATTTAGCTACTCATATGATATATAACAAGAAAGACTATAGTTTTCATTGCATAAATACATATTGAATCACAAGTAAAAAGATAGATAAAGACAGTTTAGCCAAGATGATTGATAAGTGGATATTTTACGTATTTTTAAGCATATTTATTAGTTAGTTTTGGTGTGTCTTAGTCACTTTTATAGCTAATTAGCTAGGGTTTTAGTGAAATTATACATTTTGTGATTTGAGTGGTAAAAATTGCATTTCTATGAATTTTCATGGTGAAAACTTGATGTTTTTTGTAGGTTTAATGATTCAATCATCAAATGACATGAATTGAGAAGATAATTGAATGATTGATGATGATTTGAAGTCATAAAAAGAAGACATGAAATGCAAAAATAATCAAAGGAAGAAATGCAAGTTTTCTAGTTTTGACACATTAGGGTATTTCAACTATATCTTGAGCTACATACAATGTATTGAGTGATTCTTACACCATTTTGAAGTTAAGAGATATATCTACATTGGGCAAGAAGACATTAAAGTCTAGTTCAGTTGTTTTCCTTGTCAAAAAGTCAAAATACAGAAGTGTATTTGCATGATCGAAAGCTGAAACAAGCCTTTGACTAGTCAAGGTATATTGGTCAATGCATGGTCCACAAATGTCCAATTGGATGATTCTTAAAGCATTAAAAAGCTAATTCAAAGGGTTACAACTTTTATATTATTCACAAGAACTATTTCGGCCTTCATCATCAAAAAAATAGTAGTTGAAATGGTGTGAAATTCACAAAAGTGAAAACGCGACCTCATGAATACGCGAGCTGAAGTCGCGTATTCAAAGGTCGCATATTGTAACCAGAATTCTGCAATTTGCTCAGCCACTTACTCTGTTTTCATACTACTTTCCAGCTCTACTCCAGACAAGAATTTTGGCTGCACATGTTCAAGGGACCTTTTGGAAGAGAAATAGAGCTTTAGATGTGACGCCCCCACCTCTCCCTAGGATGAAGCCTAGGGTATCAGCGAGGTGCCTGTCCAACTATCGTCAGGACTTACGCACTCATTCAAGCTTAAAAGGGATCCACAAATCAACCATAGATTTAGGATTAAAGGAATATTTCAATTATATATACAAGCCACAATTCTTAAGGCTATCATTTACAATTACAAAACCAAAATACCCAAATATAATAAAATTTACACTTCAAAAGTCTCCAATATCATACAAAAGATTCACTAGCTTCAACCAAAAGTTGCTAGTCTAGAGTCCTCAACTTCCACTTCCAAAACCTGTTAAGGAAAACAACTTGGGGTGAGCTAACACTTAGTAAGGCCAAGAAAAACAGGCAACAAACAAGTACAACTAGTATTAATAACATATAAATCAAAAGGGCAACCATAATATTCATGTAAACTCACAAAAGAAATTAAAAGCACAATCAATAAAGGATACGGGAGCTCTCAGGAGTTAAATCCACACTGCTTCATCGATAATCTTGATCCATAATTTTCAAGTGTTGACACTCCGGCAACCGAGCAAGTAACAAGTCCGTAGAATCCCACTTTTTACCAATTTTCGTCCACCGTTACACCCCCTACCGGGCCGAACGTCTAACAAGTTTTGACATTACTCGAATATATCCAAGCAAATCAAGTATATGCCCAAGGTTCACCAAACTCCTCAACCAAACCTTTGCTTCCTTGAGTTGAATGGCTGGCCATTGGGTTTTGGGCGTCCCCACAAGTATGAGTGGTCGATGAGACAATGATCCAATTGACTTAAAATCGATTATAGTACTGAATCGGGATGAGAGGCACCTCCTACTCGAATAGGGTGTGGTACATGCTGTCGCTCAGTACTCACGATTACAATAATGTTCAAGTACAAGTTTTACTCACGCAAATTCGTATACAAGTAGTGAGTGTTCAAGAGAGAGAGGACAAGGGCAATAAAGCACACTCTCGTCTCGCCAAATTCACGAATTATAACACTTGTACAAATATCATTTCAATCATAGTACATGAAACATGCACTTAACACTCACTAAAAGTCAAGAGCAAAAATGGGAGCAAAAGCAAGAAGTCAAACTATCTCCTCGGTGTCCACGTGATTACCTGAGACATGTACAATCATGATTACCTAAGTATTCGACTAAGGCAAATGAGAAAAATATCCTCTTGCTATCCACATTCAAATCTGCAAGCCAAAGTCGAGTTAAAAGAGATTTTTTCGCTTAAACATTGAAATAACAATCAAGGAGAACTCAAAAATCGTTTTCGAGTCACGTGGTAAGAAATCTTGATTCCAAGAAGAAAGTACCCTACCCAATTTTTGGCCCGAAAATCGAGGAAAGAAAAGATGGTTTTCATATTTCAATACTTCTAATCTTATGCCCAAATTTTAGAATATAAAGGAGCGTTCATATTTTCAAATTTTATGGAGTCAAAATCCATCAAAACGCTACTCATTTTCATAGTAAATGTTAAAGTTAAAAGTTCCAAGTTTAGAATATAAAACTAGTGAAATCCCTCAAGAGTTATTCTAGCTAAAATACTCTATTTTATGGTTTAATTTTAATGAAAATCAAAGGCATAAGATTAGGGGTTGAAATCCATTTTTCAAAGTATGAAATAAGGTGCAAACAATCCAGAAAGTTAGGCTTGAAATCTAGAAAATATTTCCAAGTCACTTTGGAGTTTTGTCACTTTTCAAGGAAAAATTCAGTTTTGGCAACCTTCTTTGAAAAATCATAATTTGAGTTCCATAAGTCCAAAATTTGTAAATCTTATACCGTTGGAAAATAAATGCAATGAATTAAAACTCTCTAGAAGACACTTTTTCCAGATTCACATTTGAACTCAGTCAAATCTTTGCTCAAAATTACTATTTCAGCAAGGACAGAGCAAAACAGTCTTGAATTTCAGTGAAATTTGAAAATTTGGCAAAATTCATAGGAATCGAACTAGCCCTTGAAATTTATAACACTGAAAGAACTCCAAATCTAGTTTCAAAAAAAACAATTAGAACTCAATTCGGATCTTTCTACACCAAAATACAACAGTTTTATAAAAGCTGATTTTCAAAACCTGGTTCACGGATTTCCAGCCTTGGAGCATCCGACATAGTTTATAAATCAAGTCATAACTAAAGCTACACTAGTCCAAAATTGACATGGTTTATGGCGTTGAAAACTAGATTCAAAATGATAAAAATCATTAGAAGGAACTATCTTCAAATTCATTTCACAAGGGGAATAAAAACGAGCTACAAACTACAGCTGTGCAGATCTCACGACTAAAACACTAGGAGAAAAATAGTCAAATTTACTGGTTCACTACGGCTCATAGAAAAACGAATTAGTAGGTGCATTTTATACCGTTAGAAAGCCCTTGGAGTCTAGTTTCAAATGCCGCAAACGACACTTGATTTCGACTCCTGTACGAAAAATTATTTGCAGTTAAATGTACTCTAGTTGGCTGCCCTGAGCAGCATTTTCCAGGTTTGTTTCTCTCCTCTAAATTTAACTTTTACCCAATCAAATGAAATGATTTTTGAGAGATAATTTCCACACACACAACCCAACATATAGCAAGCATTTTTACAGCAATTTGACAACAAAATTCAAAAATAAATCAAGGGAAATAAATCAGCAAAATTCGGACAGCATTTCCTTTCTTTCTCTTCAAATTTTTCTCTCCAACTTCCAAGCCAAAATTAAGCTAGAAATCACTTAAATAACAACCAAAAAAATAAGAAATCCTCAAGTCCGCTACCTAATAATTCACCTCAAAGCATCTATCTAAGAGTAATTCAAGAAAATAAGGATTTCCTTAAGTCATCTAGCCTAGCTTTGGTTAGGGTTGCAAATACCCTAGCATAACAACCCAAAGCTACTACTAAACCTTGCATGAAGCTAAAGAGCAAGTGAAGTGCAGCTAGTTTCAGCAGCCAAAGGATTTTCCCAATATTGTCCTATCAATCTATGTAATTTTGTGAATAAGATTTTTGCAAAGATCCTAACCCGCTGATTAGCCCCCATCTTACCCAACATTATCTCGACGAATCAGAGTGGGTTTGTTCGAGGTCGGTCGATATCAGACAATTACCTACTCGCTCAGGAGATGCTCGCAGGTATCAAGAGGAAAGTGCGGGGGGAGGGGGGGAGGGGGGAGGGGGGGAATGTAGTGTTCAAACTTGATATGACGAAAGCTTATGACCGGATGATGTGGCCGTTCTTGATAAAGGTCCTACGCGCATTTGGCTTCGGAGAACACTGGATTGACATGATCTGGCGGGTTATCTCTAATGTTTGGTTCTCCGTATTAATGAATGGGTCAAGTTGTGGTTTCTTTAAGTCAGCTCAGGGACTTCGGCAAGGGGATTCATTGTCCCCTGCTTTGTTTATTATCGGGGTTGAGGTACTCTCTCGTTCTCTTAATCAGTTGGTGACTCATCGTGGGTTCCAGGACTTTCGGGTCCCAAGAGGTTGTCTGACTATTACGCATTTGGGTTATGCGGATGATGTGCTGATTTTTTCTAGTGTTACAACGGCTTCCCTCAAGTTGGTGATGAAGGTTCTGGAGATATATGAGGCGATTTCTGGTCAATTGATTAACAAAAAGAAAAGTTGCTTTTTGGTACATGCTAATTTAGGTAGGCTGAGGAGGATGAAGATCCAACAAGTAACGGGGTTCACTTTTAGGCCTTTTCCCATCAAATATTTAGGGTACCCCCCTTTTACGGGAGGCGGAAAAGGGAGTATTTTGCTGGACTTTGCCAGGCGGTGGTGAATAGGGTGTAGTCTTGGAGCAACAAATTACTGTCTTTTAGGAGAAAGATTGTGCTGTTGAAACACGTCCTCTCCACATTGCCAGTTTACCTGTTAATGGCTGCATCTTCTCTGAAGTCAGTACTCAAAGAACTTAAAGAAGGTTCTCCAATTTTCTATGGGGTGAATCTGAGGGGGGTCGTAAGCTGCATTGGATTAGGTGGGGGGGACCTATGTCTGCCAGGTGACGAGGGAGGACTGGGATTCCGGTGCTTGGAGGATATTCATAGTGCATTTTCCATCAAGTTATGGTGGAAATTTCGATCACTGTCATCTCTCTGGGCAGTCTTCATGAAAGCTAAGTTTTGTGCGGAGGTGCATCCTAATATGGTATATCAAGATGGTGACTCGCAGACTTGGAGAAGGATGATTGCGGTGCGTCATATTGCGGAGCAGCACATTGGATGGATTGGGCGTTCTGGTAACTCGAACTTCTAGTTTGATAATTGGTTTAGGAAATGGAGCACTGGCATCGAGACTGGACAGTGTGTCGGATCATCTGGTTGCTGATTTTGTTAAGGATGGTTCTTGGAATCTTTAGCTTATACGGCAATGGGTGCCGACTGGGATCATCGGCGAGGTTGCCCAAGTTGCTCCGCCGGTGGGCTAGCTTCCTGATTTGATGGTATTGAGACTGTCACAGTCTAGATGATTCACCCTATGGTCTGCGTTTGAGTTGGTCCGTTGGCACGCCAATAGCTTATTCATGTTTCAGAGGATATGGCATCTGATGTTACCCTTGAAGATCTCTTTCTTCTTATTACGATTATTATGTGGGCGACTTCCAGTGGACTGCTCTCTCTGGAAATTTGGGATTCAGGAGCCCTCCAGGTGTGAGTGTTGTCAGTCCCCAGATGTAGAAACGATAGACCATGTGTTTGCAGGAGGTGATATGGCGTCATGGGTTTGGCGTTTCTTCGGGAATGCTGTGGGTCGGTCTTGGAGTGGTTCGTCGTTTCGCAAGTGTATGGCAGCCTGGTGGTATGGGAAGAGGGGCAATCGGTATCTGACGTTCATCTATCATGTTCTTCTACTTCTGGTTTGTTGGCATTTGTGGAAATACAGGGATGCCAGGAAATATGAAGGGATCCAGATAGGGTTGGATAGGTTATGCAACTTGATCTTCACCGATCTCCTTGAGTTGTTTGCTCTATTATGTCCGAGACGCAGGTTTTTCCCCTTGACTTGGATGACTTTTTACACGGAGATTTCCGGGTGGGCGCCTCGTTTTACCTATAAGCCAGTGAGGTGGGTTCGAGCTCTCGTTGATGGTTTCTAACTCAATACAGATGGGTGTTCCAAGAGCAACCCGGGTATGAGTGGAGGTGGAGGGGTCCTTAGGGATGGCAGCGGCAGGTTACTCCTGGCGTTTTCTTGCCATTTTGGGCAAGCAACCAGTTTACAGGCTGAAGCGAGAGCCCTTCTTGTGGGAGTAGAACTGTGCGTACAGAGAGGGTTTGGCAGTTTTGAAGTTGAACTAGACTCGCTCGTTTTGTCAACATTTTACTCGGAAAGGCAAGGTGTCCATGGAGTATCTATAAGGAGGTGCAACAGTTTTTGCCTTGAAGGCTCGGTTTCTTCGGGTAAGCCATTGCTTCCGCCAAGCGAACTAGGTTGCTAATGCTTTATCTAATGTAGGGTGCACTCATGAAGGAGAGGTAGTTTACACTTCCCCGTTATCTTTACCTTCGACAATTAGGGGAGCCATGTGCCTAGATAGATTAGGGGTTCCATCAATTAGGAGATTCCTACAGGACTAGGAAGCCAGTCCTTTGTGACTTCCTCGATTGTTTTCTCCCAAGTTTCGTGGTAATAAAATAACTATTTTGTTAAAAAAAAAAGAGTGAAGTGAAGCTAGTTACCTCTCCCAAGCTTCCTTAACCCTAGGTAAAGACAAGCTTTGCACCACCAAAATCTCCAAGAAATCACCACAAGGTAGGAGCTTTCTTCTAACTAGATCAACTTCCAAAAGTTTGAAGGTATTGGAGGAATTCTTGGAGCAAGATTTGTGGATGAAGTTGGAGCTTTTCTTCCCTTCCTTTGGAGCTCAAGAGTTTGGCCAATGAGAGAGAAAATGAAGAGAAGATGAAGTTTTGAATTGTGATGTGAAGTTGAGAAGAAAACTTGCTTTTGGTGGTTAAAAAGGTCAACTAGGAATAGTTACCAAATAGTGTCATGCATACTAGTTCCCCTTTTGTTTCCTACTCTCAAATACTAATCTTCTAAGATAGTTTCTCTTACACTACTAAAACTCATTCTTACTAGTCCAAAATTAATTCTCCAAATCCCTAATTAATAACCCCGGTGCGACTTTTGAAAAATTTTGACGCGTAAGCGATAAAAATATGACTTGAGTAAAATTCATACTAAAATGCTAAAATTAAATAACTCCAATGCAAATAATTTTAAAATAGGTAAAATTAAGAATAAAAGTACGAATCCTCACATCCTTTCCCCCTTAAAAGAATTTCGTCCTCGAAATTCTCACTTTGCTCGCATAACTTGATGCTACAGGATTTTCCTCTAATTCTCAAATGGTCTTCTCTTACTTATAGTACTACCACAAACTTATCTAGAGGGAAAATTTTATCACATAAAGGCTAAACTAATATGCTAAGGAAGTTTAACAAAGATGTCAAAATATACAGGGTAATCTAAACTTAATGACCTGATGAAAAAATGGAAATGATAACTACGAAACTTGGTTATTACTTTTGCTGGATCTTGAAATCAAACATAGTACACTGGCCACATACTATCTTTTTTAATCAAACTGTCTTCCTTCATTATTAACCACAAATAAAGAATTCTTGTCCAAATCCAAGAACAAGGTGCAAAATTGAATAACGGATAGGAATTTAACTCCAAGCAAGTGATTAGGCACCAAGTTCAATGTTTCTAACGGAGATACAACTTTTATGTAAATCTTTCACTAATTGTTTTACGTTTCCTTTTAGTATCGTAAGGACTTCCTTCACCCCTTTTCACTTGATTATTAGGAAAGTCTTGAAATGCTACTTGACTAGTTGACTACCCCAATTCAAACTTATTCCGCACCTCTTCTGAAATTTCTTTATATTTCTTTTCCAATAATCAGTCAATTTCTTTTGAAATTCTACCCCCATTCGAAAGATTTCTATTTTCTTATGCATATCTCCCAAATTTGTCATATCACCAATTATCTTAAGGTCAAATGATAGCCTGTCAAGAAAATCAAAGGATCGAAATGAGTAACTAATCACACTTGGAAACTATAGCCGTATAACTCTTCCATCTTTTTGCTTACAGGTCATTCAAGAAATATAAATCCTAACTATTTCCTATCGAGATAAACAAGAAATTTAAATACAAGTACTTACTCCTATTTTGAGTCCTCCCATAAAGATTACTATCATCGCTTAGACATATAACAAGATATGGAATCATACTCTTTAAAGTAGAAGTTCCGGGTCCTAACTCACTTTCCATTATACACTCACTTATAAACTTGTTCACGAAGAAATTTTTAAATTCTTAGTCTCACAAGTGCCTGGTATCATCTTCTATCAAGATGTTCATTCTAATTCTGTCAAAATTCATGTGTAAGAATAGAACCCATATCCTCCGCTCAACAATACTAATACAAGTATTTTAGTCAAACACTTTCTCTAACCAAAACTCACACTTATTAAACTTAGCAAAAGTTGATACTCTCTTAGAGTTTGCAAGATTATCCCCAAGTGTCTTTCATGATCTTCTCAAACGTTAGAGTACATCAATATGTCGTCTATGAATACCACCACAAATTAGTTTAGATACGGTTTGAAGATCCGATGCATGAAGTCCATAAATGCTGCTAGCGCATTCGTTAATCCAAAAGGTCTAACTACAAATTCAAGGTGTCCATATCTCGAGTTGAAAGTGGTCTTAGAGATAGGTGACGTCTCCGAAATTACATCAATTTTAAACACTATTTTTCTCTCTGGAGGCGACGTCTCTAATTCTTCGGAAAAGACATCGGAAAATTCCTTCACTACTGGCACGTTTTCAATTTCATCTTATCCCCAAGTGTAATCATAAGAAAGGTTAGATATCCTTTAACCTCGCTACTCAACAATTTTCTAACTCGAATCCCCTGAAATTATAGCAGACGATGCTAGTTTATCTCTCACATCTAATTTCAAAGTTGTTTCCCCCGGAATACACAATTCTACTAATTTCATTTTACAACCCAATTGAGTATGGTATCGAGCTAATCATTCCATCCCAAGTATCACATCATATCCCTTAATTGCTAGATTCATTAAATCTGCCAACAATTTCCTCTCACCAATCCAAATTTCACAATTTCTATAAATTTTATTAACAATTAGACACTGGTCCCCCGTAGAAGCCTTATCTCCCAAATCAAAAGGTAAGAAATCACACTTTACATCTATGCCATTCATAAGGTTAGGATCTATAAATGAATGGGTTGTCTTGGGATCAATTAAAAACCTACCTAGACGCTCAGAGATATCAATTATGCGGTTAAGGGCCGTAGCCACTTAATCATCCCCCTCAATCTTAGAGTTTGGGTTCGGACTAGTCGTTGATCCCTCATCTCTCGGGAGTACGGAGTTATCGAAACTCACGCCTACGAACCCGTCCACGTCCTTATCGATCCATTTAACAAGAGTATAAATGTATAATTAAAAGAGAGAAAATAAGTATAGAAATTTAAAGCATATGCAATTTGCAAAATCACTTGAAATAAAAGCACAATTCTTTACATAAACTAGAAGTCATGCTACGAGTCAAAAGTCCACAAAACAGGTCAATAATATCAAGTACGGGACATAGGCACTCAAGTGCTTCAAAATATAAGGGTACATACAACAAAACACAAAAGATCTCAAGGCGAGGATCACCCCTTCTAAATCCTTAACAAAAATCAAAAGATTAGAAGATCACTAATATAAGTGAACCGAACTAGTAGACCCCAACTATTCTTGACAAAAACTACCAAAATAGAAAACTACTAGTTTAGTGATTGGTAGAATCAGAAGTCTCGACTACTTCAGTAGATTCAACCTCGTTTTTAGCACTAGGAGTTGCGTTCTCCTGCCTCTCATCGAGTATCTTGCCAATTACTTGTTCAACTAAAGTCACACACTCAGCCATCATTCTTTCAATTCGGTCCCTTACTTCTTTTACTATCTTAACAAGTCGACGATTAGCCTCTTAAACCTGCTCACGAAGGGCCTCTGCTCTATTTTGCTCTTCGAATACAGTCGTCTCCAACTCATGAATCCTAATGGTCTGTGCATCCACAGTCGCCCTCAATTCTCGATTATCCTCTTGAGTTATCCTATTCGCATTAGATAACTGCTTCCAATCATCGACTACCGATAGCACCACATAGTTAAAGTATAAGTAAGTCCTCCAACAATCGCAAGAAGACCTAGCTCGACGAGCTGGATTCCACTACCAAAGAGGGCCCTAAGCCTCTCTTGATAATGAATCACTGGAAGGCACCTCGAAGACAACTCATTTCCACCATTTCCTTCCATGACTTATAATTACAATTAGAAACTTAGATAGATCCATGTACACTTAATAAACTAAGCCTTGATGTTTCATACTATCACATATACTTTTCACAAGATCAAGACTCTTAATTGTCCAGACTAATTCAAACCTGGATTCTGATACCAACTGTGACGCCCCCACCTCTCCCTAAAACGAACCCTAGGGTATCAGCGAGACACCTGCCCAACTCTCGTCAGGATTCACATACTCATTCAAGCTTAAAAGGGATCCACAAATCAACCATAGACTTAGGATTAAAGGAATATTTCAATTATATATACAAGCCACAACTCCTAACGCTACCATTTACAATTACAAACCAAAATATCCAAATATAACAAAATTTACACTTCAAATGTTTTCAATATCATACAAAAGATTCACTAACTTCAATCAAAAGTCGCTAGTCTAGAGTTCTCAACTTTCACTCCCAAAACCTATTAAGGAAAACAACTTGGTGTGAGCTAACACTTAGTGAGGCCAAGAAAAAGAGGAAGCAAACAAGTACAACTAGTATTAATAACATATAAATCAAAAGGACAGCCATAATATTCATGTAAACTCACAAAAGAAATTAAAAGCACAACCAATAAAGGATACGGTAGCTCTCAGGAGCTAAATCTACACTGCTTCACTGATAACCTTGATCCATAATTTCCAAGTGTTGACACTCTGTCAACCAAGCAAGTAACAAGTCCGTAGAATCTCACTTTTCACCAATTTTCCTCCACTGTTACACCCCCTACCGGGCCCGAACGTCAAACAAGTTTTGATATTACTCGAGTATATCCAAACAAGTCAAGTATATGCCAAAGGTTCACCAAACTTCTCAACCAAACCCTTGCTGTCTTGAGTTGAATGGCTGGCCGTTGGGTTTTGGGCATCCTCATAAGTATAAGTGGTCGATGAGACAATACTCCAATCGACTTAAAATGGATCATAGCATTGAATCGGGATGAGAGGCACCTCCCATCCGAATAGGGTGTGGTACATGCTGCCGTTCAGTACTCACGATTACAAGTATGTTCAAGTACAAGTTCAAATCACGCAAATTCATATACAAGTAGTGAGTATTCAAGAGAAAGAGGACAAGCGCAATAAAGCACACTCTCGCCTAGGCAAGTTTACAAATTATAATAATTTCACATAACACTTGTACAAATATCATTTCAATCATAGTACATGAAACATGCACTTGACACTCACCAAAAGTCAAGAGCAAAAAACGGGAGTAAAAGCAAGAGGTCAAACGAGCTCCTTGGTGTCCACGTGATCACCTGAAACATGTACAATCATGATTATCTAGGTATTCAACTAAGACAAATGAGAAAAATATCCTCTTGCTACTCACATTCAAAGCCGCAAGCTCAAGTCGAGTTAAAAGAGACTTTTTTGCTTAAATATTGAAATAACACTTAAGGAGAACTCAAAAATTATTTTCAAGTCAAGTCGTGGCAAGAAATTTTGATTCTAAGAAGAAAGTGCCCTACTCAATTTTTGGCCCAAAAATCGAGGAAAGAAAAGATGATTTTCATATCTCAACACTTCTAATCTTATACCCAAGTTTTAGAATATAAAGGAGCATCCATATTTTCAAATCTTATGGAGTCAAAATCCTTCAAAATGCTACTCATTTTCATAGTAAATGTTGAAGTTAAAAGTTTCAAATTTAGAATATAAAACTAGTGAAATCCCTCACGAGTTACTCTAGTTAAAACACTCCATTTTATGGTTTAATTTCATTAAAACCAAAGGCATAAAACTAGGGGTTGAAATCCATTTTCCAAAGTATGAAATAAGGTGTAAACAATCCAGAAAGCTAGGCTTGAAACTTAGAAAATGTTTCCAAGTCACTTTTCATGGAAAAATTCAGTTTTGACAACTTTTTTTGAAAAATCATAACTTGAGTTTCATAAGTCCAAAATTTGGAAATCTTATTCCATTGGAAAATAGACTCAATGAATTAAAACTCTCTAGAAGACACTTTTTCCAGATTCACATCTGAACTCAGTCAAATCTTAGCTCAAAATCACTATTTCAGCAAGGACAGAGCAAAACAGTCTTGAATTTCAGTGAATTTTGAAAATTTGGCAAAATTCATAGGAATCGAACCAACCATTGAAATTTATACCACCGAAAGAACTCCAAGTCTAGTTTCGAACAAAATAATCAAAACTCAATTTGGATCTTTTTACACCAAGATACAACAGTTTTATGAAAGCTGATTTTCAAAACCTGGTTTACGGATTTCCAGCTTTGGAGCATCCGACACAGTTTATAAGTCAAGTCATAACCAAGGCTACACCTATCCAAAATTAACGTGGTTTATGGCATTGAAAACTATATTCAAAATGATAAAAATCACTAGAAGGAACTGTCTTCAAATTCATTTCACAAGGGGAATAAAAACGAGTTACAAACTGCAGTTGTGCAGATCTTACGACTAAAACAGTAGGAGAAAAACAGTCAAATTTGCCGGTTCACTATGGCTCATAGAAACGAATTAGCAAGTGCAGTTTACATCATTAGAAAGCTCTTGGAGTCTTGTTTCGAATGCCACAAACGGTACTTGATTTTGACTCCTGTACGAAAAATTTTGTATAGTTAAAGGTACTCTGGATGGCTGTCCTGAGCAGCATTTTCCAGGTTTGTTTCTCTTCTCTAAATTTAACTTTTACCCAATCAAATGAAATGATTTTTGAGAGATAATTTCCACACACACAACCCAACATATAGCAAGCATTTTTACAGAAATTTGACAACAAAATTCGAAAATAAATCAAGGGAAATAAATCAGCAAAATTCGGACAGCATTTCCTCTCTTTCTCTTCAAATTTTTCTCTCCAACTTCCAAGCCAGAATTCAGCTAGAAATCACTAAAATAACAACCAAACAAATAAGAAATCCTCAAGTCTGCTACCTAATAATCCATCTCAAGGCATCTACCCAAGAGTAATTCAAGAAAATAAGGATTTCCTCAAGTCATTTAGCCTAGCTTTGGTTAGGGTTTCAAATACCCTTGCATAACAACCCAAAGCTACTACTAAACCTTGCATTAAACTAAAGAGCAAGTGAAGTGAAGCTGGTTTCCTCTCCCAAGCTTCCTTAACCCTAAGTAAAGACAACCTTTGAACCACCAAAATCTCCAAGAAATCACCACAAGGTAGGATCTTTCTTCTAGCTAGATTAACTTCCAAAAGTTTGAAGGTGTTGGAGGAATTCTTGGAGCAAGATTTGTGGATGAAGTTGGAGTTTTTCTTCCCTTCCTTTGGAGCTCAAGAGTTCAGCCAATGAGAGAAAAAGAAGAGAAGATGAAGCTTTGAATTGTGATGTGAAGTTGAGAAGAAAACTTGCTTTTCGTGGTTAAAAAGTTCAACTAGGAATAGTGACCAAATAGTGTCATGCACTACTAGTTCCCCTCTTGTTTCTTACTCTCAAATACTAATCTTCCAAGATAGTTTCTCTTACAACACTAATACTCATTCTTATTAGTCCAAGATTAATTCTCCAAATCGCCAATTAATCGCGCTGCTGCGACTTTTGAAAAATTTTTTACGCCTAAGCGATAAAAATATGACTTGAGTAAAATTCATGTTAAAATACTAAAATTAAATAACTCCAATGCGAATTATTTTAAAATAGGTAAAATTAAGAATAAAAGTATGAATCCTCACAATATGTCTTGCCTAAACAACCACGTTTTGATTCTCTTAACACTGGAGATGCAAGAACCATAAAAAAGAAGAGATTATGACATTAGAGGGGTTCTCATCAAATTTTAGCATTAGAGCTTAGCTTTAGTCTTGTTTAGTTCTCTCTAGCTAGAACTTTGTGAGAATAATTGAAAACTTCATTGTACAACTCAATTTGTTGAAGAAATAGAATATCATTGGGAGCTTCTTCACTTCTTGGCGAGGCTTTCTTTATTTATCTTTTTACTTGTGATTCAATATGTATTCATGCAATGAAACTATGTTCTTTCTTGTCATTTATCACATGAGTAGCTAAGTTCTCAGATCTAGGGAGTAGATGAAACTTATGGCTACTTGATATGAAGTGAATATGATTTACACTTGTTACATCTTTTATTAACTTGTCTATTTATACATGCTTATTACTTGTCGTTGTTTGATGACAAATAACAAGTTTAAAGTTGTTATTATTCAATGAAAGTTAGTAATAATGATGGAACAACATAAATAGAGATTAAGTAGTAGGCTCATGAGAATAGAGATACGCTTAAGTGGATTAACCTTTCATTTCATGAAGAAAACAAGAGTAGATCTAGTTGTTCATCATGAGAATAGGAAAACTAGTCTAGTTTAGGCCATTTCATCATGAGAATGAGAATTGATAATATTGGAAATGAATTTCTAGTTAAACAAGAGTTGTAACAAGAGGTAAATCTATTTATTTGTATCTTTGATGCCATAAGTAGAATTTACATCCCTAGACTCAAGTATTTAGTGAATTTTCTCCATTATTTTCTTGCAAGTTATCTAGTTAAGACTAGTTAGATAGTAGTAATTATCATTTCTCTTGCTTTAATTAATTATTAGTCTAAATAATATAGTAATTAAGGTCTCAGTACTTGTAAAGTTGCTCCCTGTGGGATCGACCCGATATTTATTCTAAACTTCTAAATTGACCTATATACTTGCAGTTAAAATGGGTATATTTCGGAATTAAACTTGTACTCATATGAAAAACCTGTCAATGATGAACAAGTTCCTAATGATCTTCTATTTCTTCAACAAAAATAAATTGTACAATAAAATCTTCAATTGTTCTTACAAATTTCTTATTAGGAAGAACAAGAAAAGACTACCACTAAACTCAATCTAAAATCTAATAAAAACTCTTCCTAATGACTTACTATTTTCTTGTCTAATGATTCTTACGTATATAATATTAAGAAAGTCAAAAAGTGTCCAATGACAAGACATAAAGCTTCCATTCAACTTCTCTAGGGTTTCTTGAGCATGTGCAGCTGAAATTCTGTGCTGGAAAATAATGTGAAAACAGAGCAAGTTGCAGAAAATAGGACTCAATACGTGACCGCAACTCGCATTTTCGTGGTCGTGTTTTCTCCTTTGCTACGTTTTCTTCCTTCTTTTATGCTCCCATTCAATTCTAAGGTTTAAAACAAGATGTTTTCAGTTGAGTTCATGCATTGCTCCAAGAATAATTGCCTTAAATAACTAATTTCCTTTCCAAAGTATCGTTGAATCGAGCTTTAATGGATTTGAAGTGTGTCCCACTTGATCCAACATTTGATACTCTTCTCAATTCCTGCAAATATGACCAATATCTGCACATTAAGTTGCTCAAATGAAATTCACAAAATTTAGAAGTTTAGGCAACAAGTTACATATTAAATCATCCTAATTTGTACCAGACAAAAGCACAAAATACTACTTAATAATATTAATAATAAACACTTATCAAATTCCCCTATACTTAAATCATTGTTTGTCCTCAAGCAATAAGAAAAATAACCCGATAATGATTTAAGAGTTGAAACGAATCAAGTGAATTTGAAATTCAATCCTTCTCTCAACTCGGCAAGCTTTCATTATGCAACCTTTTATATTACTCTCAATACTAATCATATCATGCAAAAGAGAGATAATTATACCCAAAATTTAGCCTAACAAAGTCAATCTCTCTCTTATCTACTCTAGCAAATAAATAACCTATATAGTCACTTTAGAGTTTCTTCCTTTGAATTGACATGTTAACTTACTAGATTTAAGAGGAAACTATTCAATTTATTTTTCTTTTATTCATTCTTAAAAGGGTGAAAGTGTATTTTGATGCGAAAATCAACATTTTTAGATGAAAACTTCCAGTTACTTAGTACTGGAATGTTATTGGAGCTTTTTTTTTATAATGATTCCCTCAATAATGAAGATACAAGGAAGAAAATATTTTAACAACTATATAAATCAATTACATGTAAAAGCAAGTAGGATGAGAGATTTCATTTACCATGCAAAATTGTAGGCATAATTTTTTCCATTTTACAAGATATACTTTCTCATATGTACTAATACTGATCACATAATAATTATTTCCAAATCGAAGGAGCGTTGAATTGTCAGGTTACTTAAATCATCTCACTTAAATTGGGGGAAATTAAGTAAAAAGGGACTTAATTGTCATGCATTGGTGAACTTAATTGAAGTAGATTGCAAAAATTTGGGCTTAAAAGTTGAAATTTGGACAAAATTTTCAAAAAATTTTAACAAAGTTTTCCCTTAAAATTGGATGAAACTCCCTGCTAGTAATACCCAAGAAGCAACATTTTAAGCACAAGACAATTTCCCAATAACATTTCCAATCATTTAAACACAAAAGTAACTTCTAAAGACAATTCTGCTCCCACACTTAACATACACATTGTCCTCAATGCGTAGGGAAAGAAAGTAAAGAAAATAAGAACAAGTTACTCCCTAGTTTAAATGACTCAGATCCAGATCAACCATGGGTCATGAGCCATCTACAATTGACAACCAAGTATCTACTAAAGCTGCCATAAGTCCCAAGTGCAAAATAATAAGTGCAAGTTAAACATTCTACAAAGAAAAGATAAAAAGAAAACTACTAAAAATAAGCAAAATGGAAACAAAAACAAAGAGCATGAGGAATCCGGCTTGGCTTCAATAATCTTCATATTCATCATCATTGTGAGGTGGAGGTATGCTCAATTGATATTCAATCTGCTCCAAGTGAGTGTCCACTCTTCCCAACCGATAGTCAATGTCGTCCAACCGATTGAAGAGCCTCTGCCAGTTAGATTGATGTGGTGGAGGAGGTGGAGTAGCAGTGGAAAGTCCAGCTTTGTCTTGGCCATAACGGGCTTTCTGTCGCCATTCTCGAGTAGGCTAAGGAATGTGCTCAGTAATAATGCCTATGGCATGAAGTGAAGAAACAGTGCTCCCCGGTTTTGGGGGCGAACAAATACCCGAGTTACTCCATGTAAATTAACTCCCGCTTGCTCGAACACCAAAGATAGGAGATAGGGAAATGCAAGCTTGAAAGAAGTAGTTCGCCATCTCACCGTCGACCTTATGTAACTGATGATCATGTTTGGTAACAGGATGCGAGCGAAGGAGGATTTCCGATTGTGAAACATATAATCCAAGAAATGAATGTCACTCTTTCGGGCCTCCATATGGCCAGTCTTCTTTGGGATCACATTGTATGCCATCATATAGATAATGAGGTGATGACGAGTATCAAAGACGCTAGCGACCATCGTCTCTTTTCTTGAAGATCGGAATGGTTGATACTCGAGACCAAATCGAAACGTGGCGTGTGACGGATCCCATTTCTTATTGAGAGCAACAAACGCCTTCTTCAAATCAACAACTGGACCCGTATTGTTGCACTCCAAATGCTTGCGAGGAGAGCATGAGTCAAGTAAATCCGACTACCGCGCACCCATGAGTCCACCAACTCTCCACTATGGCTTGTCTTGTTGACAATATTGACATGGAACTCATGCACCAAGTCTGGTAGCGCCCAACCAAGTTGGTCAAATGCTTCAAAGATTTGATAAATCATCTCAATTTCCGGACTAACATGTTTCTCAAAGATAAACTCCAGGTTAGTATGTACTCCGTGCCACTCTTGATTTTTTAAACTTATAAATCTAGTACTATCAAAAACTATAACCTCGGTGCTACGAGAAGTGCTCCCCGGTTGTCATCTTGGCGCAAGTTGAGGCGAAAGTGATCGTTCCTCTTCTTCACTTTCCTCGATTTCCTCACTCACCTTTATCTTCTCGGTCCCTTCATTATCCTCAGTGCTAAAGAAGGAAGGTTCACGAACAATAGGTCACTTTACTCTTGTCATGGTATCTAAGAAAGAAAATACCATTAATTGCTTATACCAAACTAGCAAATTGTTCACAACACACAGTACGCAAGAATTAAGTCTTAAAAAATACCTACAGAAAAATCTTTCCAATTATAGTAACCATAGGCATTTTATAGGATTATCTTCTAATTATAAGGATCACAATTGACTCAATGAGCCATAATTGCACATCTTAATATCATAAATAAGCAATGAAAAACCCTAATATGTTCAAAATTTATGACATATAAGACTTGACGTTAAAATTTTTCAAAAATATCAAATTTGCCAAAAATTATCAAAATCACCAATTTATTAAAATTGGTGACAATTAAGATCAATTTAGTGATTTTAGCAATAATTACATTTATAGCAAGCACAATTTAGCATCAATAATCAAAATGTAGCTATAAACTTGTTTAGTCAAAAATTATCCCCATAATTCACAAAATTCGTCAAAATTACTCTCTAACAACAATGTGCATGGTAAAACATCATCAACCAACCAATTCTTAGTCAAAAAGATCAATGAAAATGTCTCAATACCATTCTAAGCTAATTTTTCAATTTTATCCCAATATAACAACTTAAAAATTAAACAACCAGACATCAAATTGCTACATTAGAATATGAAATCATGCTTAAATAATCTTAATAACCATATTAGAGTCCATAAACATCCATAAAAGTCATCAAAATTTTGAAATTAGAAGATGTAGAAAATTCAAAAACTTGAAAAATACCAACTTCTAAAAGTCAAAGATTTGATGAAGAAACTTACTTCAATCACATAGAATGATGTTTGGTGATGAAAAATATGCAAAAAGCCCTATCAAAAACACCCCAATTGACCTCCTGTGACGCGCCCACTTCTCCCAAGGGCGAATCCAAGGATATCCGCGGGACGCCTGCCCAACTCTCGTTAGGACTCAAGACAATTCAATTCAAACTTAACGATACATACCAAATACTACAAGTCTAAAATGAAGAAAAGTCACTTTCTTAACTGAATATCCAAATCTTACATCATGTTCTCAAAAGATATATCAAATCCCAAAATACAACCACTAAAAGTCGATTAAACATTTACAACCATGATTCCAACCAAAAGTATAACCTAGTCGACTTTTCTAAAATCTTCCAATCCACCTGTTAAGGAAAACAAATCTATGGGGTGAATAATTGCTCGTGAGGCCAAGTAAACACACATGTAGACACATAGTTCAAGTAGCAATCACAATCTAGCAAGTAAAACAGTAATATTCAAGTAATTAATAATTCGAGTGGAAAAGTAAACAGAAACAATTCAAGGATATGGGAGTTCTCAAGACCTAATTTTCACTTGCTTTGCCACTGCTCGATCAATTACCTTCCCGCGATGACACTCCGTCAACCGGGTCAGTATTTAGTCCGTAGAAACTCCACTTACCCGTTCTCCGTCCACCATACATACCCCACTGGGCCGGAACTACTATAAAGGCACTACTATACGAGTAGGCCAAGCATGATCTCTCCAATAGATCAAACTTTTAGTTTTTCTCAGGACTCACCAAGTTTCCTAACCAAGTCCTTGCTGGCTCGAGTCACAAGGTCGGCCGATGAGTTTGGGCGTCCCCCAATTTAGTTGTGTATCGAGGAGATTCACTCCAACGATATGTATACAGTTCAGTTAAAGGTCGAGGAGATTCACTCCAACGACATATGCAGTCATAGCATATAATTCACTTTAGTTCAATTCAGGTAATTCAATTTAATTCAGGCAATTAAATTTCGATTAAGTTAAATGAGAACGAGTGCGATAAAGTACACACTCGACTCAATAGTTATAAATTTTCAGTCCAAAAGCAGCAATTCACATAATTGCAACAAAACATACATTTGACACTCACCTAGTCAAAATAAGAGAGTGGTGCACAATCAAGTGTTTAGACGTCCCTTGTGAGATCCTTTTGAAGGTCTCCTTGAGTGCTTGAACAATTAATAATTGACTATCACACACCATTGTTTAAAAACCCCTAGTTAACAAGGGAGATTGTACACTTGTACAATCTAAGAAAATATCGTGAAAAGAGCCCTAATTACTCGTAAATCGAGACTCTAAAGTGGGATTTAATAATGCAAGAAAAAATTATTTTCCCTCAAGAAATCAAGTCTAAAACGGTCATTCAATATCAAAGGGTAGTGAAGAGTTTCTAAAAACTCAATTCCTTTCAAGTTCAAAAATTTCAGTTTTAAGGAGCAATTTTTGAAAAATCATATCTTACACTCCGTAGGTCCAAAATTAGAAAATTTAGTACCGTTGGAAACTAGTTCCAAAGTACTAAAAGTTTTTAGAAGACACTTTTCTAAGATTCTAAATGAAAGACACTCAAATTTAGGCTTAAAGTGGCTAACTTGGACTCCCACGGCAGTTTCAGTCTTAGTTTTCGGCAACTTTAGAAATTTGGTAAACTTTACAGAAAGTGAACTAGCCTTTGAAATTTGTAACTCAATTAGAATTCTAACCAAGGTTTAAAACACAACAAACAGAACTGAAATCGGAGTTTTAAGCATTGAGATATAGCAGTTCAAATTTGGTCGTATTTTATAAACCGTTTAGTCATTTTCCAGATTTGAATGGCTATTTTTGAAGTATTATTTGGCCATCGAAATGGCATTGAAAATACACCAAATTCAGTACACTAAATCTTCCATATATGAACTATATCTCTACCAAATTTCACACAAAAACTCACGTGGGAAGGCAGTTAACAAAACGATTGAAGTTTGTGAAATTTTCAAAACAAATTTGTCTTCTCACGTTTTCTTCCTTTTTAAAAGCTTTATTCCACACAATCAACTTCAATTTATTCAAATATTGGAACCAATGTTCCATAAACATCCAATAAGTAATTTGGAAGCAATTGACATCAAGGTTTTCGAAATATAACTTCCCAAATCAGATTTGACCATTCGGTCAAGAGAAAAGGAAAAGTTTTCCAAATTCGAAAAGCAACTTTGGGACATCATTTGTATATCGAGGTAAGGTAGGATCCGATCTTTCCCATGATAATAGAGCAACTTTTGCACATTAGAATAAGAGCATCTAACAATCATCTTTTGACCATTTTATTAGAATTGATAAAAAACCCTTGCGTAAAGGATATTAAGTTGAAGAAATTCACAAATAATTCCTCCTTGTTGAGACGATAAATATATCGAAACCAAATCTTGATTTTAGAAGACTCATAGACTAATGCATCGCAATGAAATTTTTTTTTTGAAACTACCAATGGGTAGACAATTCAATCAATTTTTGAATAAACCATCAATTTCATTCAATCCATTTGAATCGATTATTCATTTTTTTCAATCCATTTGATTAATTTCGTCCAATCCATTTTGCAATTCATTCATTTCATCTATTTGATCAATTCATTCACTTTTAGAATAATTTAGTTATTTTTAAATAAATCGTTAACTCAATCCATTCATTCATTTTTAGGAAAATCTAGTCAATTTTCAAATAAACCATCAATTCCATCTATCCCATTTTTACGAGTTTATTAGCATTCGCTTTATACGATTCATTTTTAGGAAAATTTAGTCAATTTTTGAATAAATCATTACTCCATTCGATCTATTTGATCAATCAATTTCATTCAATTCATTTGACCAGTTTACCCATTTTTAGCTTGATCCATTTAATTTTGAATAAATTATCAATTTCATTTAATCTATTTGACCAGTTTACCCATTTTAGGGCAATCCAGTCAGTTTTTGAAGAAATCATCAATTTCATCCTATCCATTTGACCCGTTTATTCTCTTTTAGGGTTTCGATCTAAGATTCCTTGAATAAACTAGTCAAGATATTGCAATCCTTTCAAAAGTAAACTCTTTCACACATCACTTTATGTGGCCAAATTTTTCAAACTGTTTTTCAATAAATTGATCGGATTTATTGGATATTGTATGGTGCCTACCCTAGAGGATTGCATTCTCATGTTAGGTCTACCCTTGGCACAAAAAGGGCTCCCACAATAGGACATGCATCCGAGTTACTTTAATTTTTACTAACCGGTGCCTTTTTCTTTTTTCCTTTTTTCTTTTGTCAGCGGTTAATCAAGAGAGGAATCTAAATAGGGTTTTCCTAAATTTTCAGATAATTGTAAATATAGTTACACGAATAAGCCCCGTCATTACACGATTACGTAGGTGAGTTTTGAGAAATAGTGTAAATATGAGTATACGTGCTAAATCATCTGATAGGTCTGCAACGGCACCTCCAGTAGACACTGCAAATTTGGGAGTTCAATTGAGCGAGATGTTAAACAAATTCAATGAATTAACTGTGGAAATGTCAACCCAAAGGCGTATGATTGACCAACTGGTTGCTAGCAGTGGCGGTATCCAACATGATCCCATGCCTATTAGCCAGCCTGAAATAGAACATCAACCACCTCCTTTATCCCATACCCAAGTTACCTTTGCACCGTCCTTTGCATACATACCCAAAGAGACTTTCACCTACCCTACATCCAGATTTCTATATACTTACCCCCATAACATCCAAGTCAACCCGGCTAGCATTCAAATGTCTCAGAATTACCCAAACTCTCAAGTACCTCATCACACCACCACTGAGCCATTCATGTTGGATGCTGCTATGCAAGGGAAGGTGGAAACAGGTGAATCCTTTGCCCCAATAGACAAAAATATGTTGAAAAGATTGAATAAATTTGATGAATTTAGGAGAAAAAGACAAGGATTGAGCAAGCTTGGAGGTTTGGATTATAATGAGTTGTGTTTTTTCCCAAATATGCAATTGCCTTTGAGTTTTAAACCACCCAAATTTAGTAAGTATGATGGAACTGGTAACCCCAAGACGCATCTAAGACTACTTGCAAATAACTTAGGAAAGCCAGTAGATAATGAAAATTTGCCGATACGTTTATTCCCGAAGAGTTTGGAAGGTGATGCCCTGAATTGGTATTGAAGAAATGAGAACATGGTTGGATTTGTCAACTGCTTTCGTGAGACAATACGAGTACAATTGTGAATTTGCTCCAACGAGGACCACGCTTGAAGGCACTAAAAGGAAACCATCTGAAGATCATAAGACATATGCCAAATGATGGCGAAGATTGGCAGCCAAAGTGGAACCTCCGATGACAGGAGAGGAAATTGTCCGTACATTCTTTAAGGCGCATGATCCACCTTATTTCGAGGAGATTTTTCGCATTATCGGGTGTTCATTTGCGGCAATTATCAATAAGTTGGAAAAATATGATGAATATGTCAGGGCAAGAAAAATTATCAATATATCGGCCTTAAAATCACAGTTGGACGCCTTGCAAGGTCATAATAAAAATGGAAGGGAACCTCAATTCAATAAGAATGAAAGAGAAAATGCTTTTATGTGGGACTAAGACCCTTCTTCTATACCCAGATTTCAGTAATATTCCACCTATTCATACCCTTATCCATATTACCCAAACCCACGCCATGTTTACCATACTACTATCAATCACCCTTGACCTCGGCCAAATTATGCAAACCCATCTATACTACCCGTCCCAATTTTTAACCCAATCTTCAAACTTGACCTCGGCCCTCCTTATAATTCAAGACCTATTCAACCAAACAACCAAACTTATCCTCTAAACAATAAAATTTGAAACCCAACCCCATATCGAACCTTCACCAACTTGGGTCAACCCATCGATCAATTGTACGAATAACTCAAAACTGTCGGGAAAAATTGGTGTTATGCCTCCCAAGATCTATCCTAGGGGTGTTTCCCTTAACTATGACTCTCAAACCGTCTGCGCTTATCATTCTGGAGCTCTTGGGCATCCCACCAATAATTGTTGGGTATTGAAACATAAAATCCAGAATATGATCAAAGCAGGAGATATAGTGTTAAGGAAAAATGGAGAACAAGGATCGAGTATAAGTACGAATCCCTTTCCCGAACACAAGGACACCTGTGAGGCATTTACCCCCAATGAGAAAATTTGAAAATCCCGAACTAGTAAGATCCCTCCCTTTTGAAGGGAGTTTCGATAAATTTGGGGAGTTGTCTTTGGTTAAAATCCATGAAAATCATTCATGCATGTGTCTTTTGTTTAATTATGTTTTTGTAAATAGTTTTGAATCAAGTGATTTTTGAAGACACGTCTTGTTTAACAAGTAACATGCTATTAAATTTGATCCTTACTTTGAAATTCAATAAAATGTACAGTTTTATATATATTATGTTACTTACGCATTCTTTTCATATAGTCAAGAATAAAATCCTCTGACCCTTTAGATATCATTGTTCCGAAATTTAATGGCAGCAATCTAGATATCTCACGAATGTGAATTGAGATTTCAAAATGAGAGGAGTAGCGAAGAGAGCCATTCAAAAATATTTCAAAAAGACCCGAATGGTATAAAGAGAAACTCAAGCCGAATTGGGATCAATATTAAGGAATAAAATCAGTGGTCACTTGATAAGAATCAGCTAAATACAGTCTGTCATGGTCAATATTATCAAAAGGATTGACCCGAGCTTATCATAAAAGGGTCAAATCATGACTATTCGAAGAAGGAGACAAAGTGCTGAAATGAATTTTTACCAGTGCAAGAGGAGGTTAAGGGCAAGTTTGAACCAAATTGGCAGGATCCTTTTATCGGCCAGAAGGTATTGCCTGATGGAGTACTTATTCTCGCAGAAATGGATGAACAAGTTTTTTCTCAACCGATCAAGTAGGATATGTGTAAGAAATTGTTCATTTGATAAATAAAAGTTTCCTTTTAGGGTCAATGCGAAGAATGGAATGAAAGTCAGACTTTCTTCCTTTCCAATTAGACATTTTATCCCTAGTTATTCCTTTTGAACCTTTAGAGTAAGTTATTTCGTTTGGCAATCCCTGAGAATCGCAAACCCCACACTGAGGCAAGTTTGAGTTGAAAAAGGAAAAAGAGAAAAAAAAGAGAAGAAAGAAAAACCTAAAGAGGTGAAAAGTGATAGAGGAACAAAAGAAAACAGAAAATTAAAAAAAAGAATCTCGGTTGAGAATAAATTGGGACAATTTTAGTTTAATCCTATGTAGGGTTAATATGAAAATGGGAATCTCAGGTGATTTAAACACTTATAAAATCTGCCTTCAAGTTTTAACCTTTTCTTAGCATCTCACCTGACCACATTACAAAAAACCGAATGCCCTGATTTTCATTCTTTGCATCATCTCTTTTAGGAAAATTTTCTAAATCACATGACAAATGATATCAATACACCTTCACCAATTTTGCAAGGGAAGAATTGTCGCACTGATGCATCATTTCTTAGAACACATTTCTGAATTGATAAGGGTTATTGGCAGGATTTGTTATCAGGTGAAAAACCCGAAAGGGCACTTTTGAAAAGAAAAGAAAAAAAGAGGAAAAAGAAAAAAGAAAGAAAGAAAAATGAAAATGAAAATAAAAGAAAGGAAATAAAAGATGGGGGGTAACCTTAGTGAAAATTCGAAAGAGCACTAAGGTAGGGTTTTATGAGGAAAAGTGGGCTTGAATTTGGAGGGCTGGTGGCTCAATTCATTGGAATTTCTCTTTACATTGTGGTTCTATTGCCAAGCATTGAACTCCAGAGAAACGATATGCAAAGGGTCAAATGTGGCATTTTGTTCGAGAATCAAAGTGTTCAATTCATCAAATATAAACTTTTGGGTATAGGTTCATTTCTCTAAAATCAATTTCTATCAATAAAGGTAAATCGTTGCTTTCATTTTATTTGAATTTTCATCATTTTTGTGTAAATAAAATATTTTTCTTGTGTTTCATGGTCTCATTTATCTCTTTGGATTTATCAAGTGGTAATCCCTCTGATTTATTGAAAGTTTTTGGATGTCAAATGTCATATTTCATTAGCGTTGGAAATCAACAAAACTTGATACAGTTCACAGAGCAAAGTTGAGTTTTGCTGGCATCGAGAGGAAAACATCAAATACTCATGTTTACACGTTTCTTGAAAGTTAGACAGGTCGAATGATGATGGCACTATTTGTTCTTTCTCTTGCAAATCCATACATGTTTCAAATAACAAAATTGGGGTAAATTTTTTATATAATTATGGAATGTTGCCCAAGAATTGAATATTCATGGTTCAAATCAACAATGCCATAATATAAAACGAATAATCGGTTACACAATAATTGGTTGAAAATTGGGACAAATTTTTTTGAAAAGATTCCCCATGTGAGTATTCAAAAACTTTACATGCACTAACGCTTCTTTCTTGACAAATGAACAAATCAATTTAATTTCTTGTTGTTGAAATTTCAGCGTTCGCTGCGCACCCTTCTATCCCCCATTCTTGATAAGTCAAATTTGATTTCTTATTGGTGAAATCTCAATGTCTGCTGCACACCCTTTTACCCCTCTTTTTGACCAAATCAAATTTAATTTTTATTAGTGAGTCCTCAGCGTTCGCCGCGCGCTCTTCTATCTTTCTTCTTGACAATTTCATTTCCTATTGGTGAATTTCAGTGTCCGTCGCGTGTGCTTCTACCTCCCTTCTTGGAACGTAACCGCGTCTCTCGGTGCATCTTTTTCTAATATGTCAATTTGCTTTACTTGATCAATAGAATGACAGGTTCGAATATTATTCTACTGACCAATGGTATGGCAGATTCGGGTATTATCTTACTGACCAATTGAAATGGCAGAATCGGGTATTATCCCACTGACCCATGGTACGGCAGGTTCGGATTTTATCTTACTGACCTTTTTATGTTTATTTCAGTTCACGGCATAATAACTACAGGTAAATTATTTGGTGTCTATATTTTTGTCTCAAGTTTCTTCGAAACTCAGACAAAAAGATTCAAGTTATAGACACCAAAATTTTAAGGGTTAAATACCAAAAAACCCCCTGTGATTTGACTAATGTTCACTTTACCTTCCTATGATTTGGAAACTTACAATTTAACTCCCTGTCATTCAACTAAAGTGAAAATCTAACAGAAAACATCTACAATAACAGAATTTCTGTCAGATTTGCACTTTAGGCCAAACGACAGGGAGTTAAATTATAAATTTTCAAATCATAGGGAGGTAAAGTGTACATTTGGCCAAACCACATGGGATTTTTGGTATTTTACTCATTCTCAAATGCACAAAACATTCTTCCAAGGGTTTGACTTATGGAGGGGCAATTTTGACATTTTCTTTTTAGACATTAGTTTAGTGCAAAATCTGTTAAAATGTCAAAATTGCCCCCTCCATAAGTCAAACCCTTGGAAGAATGTTTTGTGCATTTGAGAATGAGTAAAATACCAAAATCCCATGTGGTTTGCCAAATGTACACTTTACCTCCCTATGATTTGAAAATTTATAATTTAACTCCCTGTCGTTTGGCCTAAAGTGCAAATCTGACAGAAATTCTGTTATTGTAGATGTTTTCCGTTAGATTTTACTTTAGTTGAAACGACGGGGAGTCAAATTGTAGGTTTTCAAATCATAGGAAGATAAAGTGAACATTAGTCAAACCACAGGGGGATTTTTGGTATTTAATCCAAATTTTAATTTTAGCTTTATTATTATTACTATTTATTCTTGTGCTTATTTTATTTTATTTTAGTTGATTAACTTTGTAAAATGATAGTTAGTATTTATTTTTACTTATTTTAGTAAATTAGGTTCATCATTTTTCTTTAAGATATTTTTGCATTAAATTTCTGAAAAAGAAAATTCTCACAAAATTCAAAAAAATATTTGTTTTTAATCCTTTTAAGATTCAATTTCTTTAAAATAAATAAAAATTTTGCAATGCAATTTCAAGTAGGAATGAACATTTTTGTTTACTTAAATTGACTTTGAAAAAAATAAATAAATAAATAAAAAGAAGTTAGGTGAAATGCATGCAAATGAGATAAGTGTTTCTATTTTCTTTTAACACCACAATATCTAGAGGATAGGTGAATAGGACACTTGAAAGTCAAGGAAAAATTTAAAAAACAAACAAACAAAAGAAAAAAGGAAAAACGAGGAAAGCTACAGGAAAGGGTAGAAAGAAACAGAGAAAAAGGGCTTACGGGTTGGTTGGAGGAAAAAGGAAACCAGAGAAAAAGGCAAGAAAGCAAGAAAGAAAGAAACCAGAGAAAGGGTTTCGAGCTGAGGAAGAGAAAGAAAGCAAGAGAAAGAGAGAACTGAGAGAGGCTAGAGTTTCAGGCAGAGGAGGAAACAAGGAAAAGAAAAACTAAGAGAGGGAGGAGAGGTTGAGAGGGGTGGTGGAACAACAAAGGAAATGAGGAGGAAAAAAACAGAAAAATCTGGAAAAAAGGGAAGGAAGGTGGTGAGAGAATCTTGAGCTGAGGGAGAAAAAGAGAAAAAACGGGAAGAGAGAGCAAGAGATTGGGAGAAAAGGGATTCGGGCACGGGAACAAGAGGAAGAAAAGAAACAACAAAAACAAGAAACAAGAAACAAGAAATAAGAAAAGAAAGCAAAGCTACGGGCAACTAGGGAAAGAGTGATTGAGAGAGGGATGGAGAAAGGGATTTGAGCAGGTAACAGCTGAGAAAGGAGGGAGTTGGGGGGGAGAGAAAAACTGGGCAAGAAAGAAACAGAAGGAAAAACCAGAGCTTTGCGGGAGAAAGAAAAGGGTTTCGAGAAAGAGAGAAAGAAAGGGATGAGAGAAAGGAAAGGAAAAGAAAAGGTCGGCTGAGCAAGAAAGAAAAGAGGGAAGGATCTGGGGGATAATCAGGAAGAAAGACAGAAAGAAAAGCGAAAGAAAGAGGGAGAAAGAGAGATCAGAAAAACAAAAAAAAAAGAAAAAGCTCCAGAATTGTTAGGGAAAGGGTTGATTTTCAGCCATCTTGTGATGAAATTATCTCATTCGTTTTAGCTGGATTCGAGCAGATTTTGTTTCTGCAAACACTAGGTAATTAGGAGAAGGAGTTTTGTTCAAATTACTTGTGCAAATAACGTTGAGAAGGCTCCCAAATTCAGCTCCAAAAACCGCTGCTTGGCTTCACTGGTGCGGGTTCGAAGCCGCGACAAAGAGATTCCAGCAATTTCTTTTTCACGCGTTTTCTTGTCCTGGTTTCAATCCAAACAGCTACATTAGGTACTCCCCTAGATTAATGCCTTAGTTCTTTTCATCTTCATGCATTGTCAGGTCGTCATCTTGAGTTTCTTGTTCGTTGTTGTCATTTGCTCTTGCTTGTTTCTATTCCTGAGTAGTGGGATGAGGATTCCTGCATGTTGGCTTGTGATGTTTGAATAAAGGAGACTAGCATGTTGTTGGGGGTTTCATTATTTTTTCATTTTTGCTTTTGGACTTGCATATTTGATAGAGTTTCTTGCTGAAAGATGAAAACCCAACAAAGTTGTCAGCTTGCTTCTACTTGTGAACTTGGAGGATGTTTGCCATGGATTTTGTCTCTCTTGTTCATTCTTGATTGTCAGATTATGGTTTGAATCTTAGGTTGTTATCTTGTAAGTTTGGCGTTTAAAGTTTCGGCAAAGGTTTAAGTTGCTGTGTTGCGTAGTGATGAGCTGCAATTTTGCAGCAAAATGAAGTGTCGAATGTCTTGCATGAATAATTTGGGATTTTGCATTTTGCCTCCTCAAGTTTTAACTAATTACATTATGGCCCAAAAACTTTTCCAATTGAACCAGTTTTACCCTTTTTGACTTCATTCTTTTTTTCCATGTTGTATTGGTTCATTAGGTAGATTAATTCTGGAATTTAGGATAGTTAGAGTTAAATATTATTACTTGATTTTTCATTGTTTGAAGTTTTGTAAAAATAGTTTAGATTTGGGTAATATCTTTTGTTTGGGGTTTGGTGAGAGAGTTTTGATTTTATTTTTATGAATTTTATCATTTGGTTTTGGTATGCTTCATCGTACGCCCTTAATTTTATTTTATTTTAATTTGGACCCCCTAATATTTGTAATAATAATAAATTGACCCCTCAAACTTCTATAATTGTTTCAATTAGGTCCTTGCTTGTTTTAACTTCTTGAATATGGGTTATTTACTTTTATTTGAATGTTTTAATTGTTCAATTTCATGTTTATTTCGCTCTCTTATGATTATTTGATAATTAAAGTGGTGCGTTAATTGTTTTTTTTTTTTGGAGGATAAATAAGGAAAATTTCATTTCATTAACTCACCAATTCAAGGGAGGTACACTCTATTCCTTTATTTTGATTTTATTGATCCTATGTGATTTTATGTGTGTAATTGCATGCTTTTTGAATGTTTTATTTTATTTTATATATTTATTTATTTATTCACTTTATTTGTTTTAATTTTGTATTCTAATTTAATTTGTGATTATTTGAGAGATAATTAAATGCCAAATTGTAATAGTTAGATTATTATTTTATTTTATTTCATTCTTTACCCCTTTAGATTGTAGTTAGGACTCTCGAATGTAATAGTTAGTTCTTTATTCGCTTTTTATTTGTTTATGTGTTTGCATGCTTGTGTGTTTATGTGTTTATTCAAATAAAGAATTAATCAAAATTTATTTTTATAAACACCTTATTTTTCATCAAAAAATGGGGCGCGACAGCTTGGCTACTCCACTGGGACTTTAGAGGGTCCGAGCATTTGATTTAGTCAATCTTTTTTTTTCTAAAACCTTCTTATATATCACATTTGAAGGTTTTACGTTGTATTTTTTCATTTTTAGGGTTTTTGCATCTACCAAACGCATAATCGCTCCTCGCACACCGCGTATGCGATAAATGGATTGTTTATTTCTTTGTTTTTACTGGTATTACGCTTGCATCTTGGGGGAGGGGTAGCTACCCTAGAACCTTCAACCGCATTTGATGATATTATAATCTCTCCCCTCAAAAGAAAGCACCTCATACGTGCATGCATTTACTTTTACCCTATTTTTTCTTTTTCGTGGGCGCTTCCCACACTTCCTTGTAGGATTATGATCGATTTTCTTAGGTAGGCGGATGGTGTGTTTTGTACTCATAGCGATGCCTAAGGGATCACTCAAGCCATCGACCGAAGGCCTTCGGATTGATGACCCTTCCCCTTTTGGTCTGAAGGTTTGGGAGTTTGAAACTTTATCGAATCTAGATGCATTAGTAAGTTAAAACTCATGCATCCATATTAGAAATACCCTAGGATAGAGTCAACATTACCCCAATAAGGAACACTAAGCACGAGGGGAGGGATTCCACCCCTCTTTCCTTATGTTTCTTTTTTTGCTTTTAATATCATCTAATTGTCACAACGTGTTATGTGTTGAACTAACATTTTCTTGTTTTCTCGTCTTTTGCATTCACAAACGCTAGAAAATAAGAGGTCTGGTATGATACTCTTTTAGAATCTACCTTTTTAGATAGGTTATTGCACGTTTAAATTCCGATGTATTGCATTTGTAGGTTAATGATTGCACATCATTTTAGGCCCACCCTGGCATGTGAAGGGTCCTTTAGGTCATGTTTTCATTTCAAATTGCATATTTAATTGTTTTGATAAATTGGTATCATGCATCAACCTTAAGAGGGAATGCTGCATAGGGGATCTCACGATAGGAATAAACCACCTTATGTCTCGGATATATAATCCAATGAGACTTGCACGTCTATATTTCTTGTACCATCCAAAGAGGTAGTGCATGAGATAACTTGCCGATACATTTATTCTCGAAGAGTCTGGAAGGTGATGCCCTGAATTGGTATTCCAATATAAAGTCTGAAGAAATGAGAACATGGTTGGATTTGTCAACTACTTTCTTGAGACAATACGAGTATAATTATGAACTTGCTCCAATAAGGACCACGCTTGAAGGCACTAAAAGGAAACCATCTGAAGATCATAAGACATATGCCAATCGATGGCGAAGATTGGCAGCCAAGGTGGAACCTCCAATGACAGAAGAGGAAATTGTCCGTACATTCATTAAGGGGCATGATCCATCATATTTTGAGGAGATTTTTCGCATGACCGAATATTCATTTGCGGCAATTATCAATAAGTTGGAGGAATATGATGAATATGTCAGGGCAGGAAAAATTATCAATATATCGGCCTTAAAATCACCAGTTGGATGCCTTACAAGGTCATAATAAAAATGGAAGGGAGCCTTAATTCAATAAGAATGAAAGAGAAAATGCTTTTGTGTGGGACCAAAACACGTCTTCCATACCCAGATTTCAGCAATATTCCACCTACTCATACCCTTATCCATATTACCCAAACCCACGCCCTGTTTACCATACTACTATCGATCACACTCAATCTCGGCCCAAATTATGCAAACTCACCTATACTATCCGTCCCAATTTTTCAACCCAATCTTCAAAGTCGACCTCGCCCTCCTTATAATTCAAGACCTGTTCAACCAAACAACCAAACTTATCCTCTAAACAGCAAAATTCGAAACCCAACCCCATATTGAACCTTCACCAACCTGGGCCGACCAATCGATCAATTGTACGAACAACTCAAACCTGCCGAAAAATTTTGTGTTATGCCTCCCAAAATCTATCCTAGGGGTTCTCCCCCTAGTTATGACCCTCAAGCTGTCTGCGCTTATCATTCTGGAACTCCTGGGCATCTCACAAATAATTGCTGGGCATTGAAACATAAAATTTAGGATATGATCGAAACAGGAGATATAGTGCTAAGGAAAAAGGGAGAACAAGGATCGAGCATAAGTACGAATCTCTTTCCCGAACACAAAGACACTTGTGAGGCATTTATCCCAATGAGAAAATTTGAAAATCCCGAACTAGTGAGATCCCTCCCTTTTGAAGGGAGTTTCGATAAATTTAGGGAGTTGTCTTTGGTTAAAATCCATGAAAATCATTCATGCGTGTGTCTTTTGTTTAACTATGTTTTTGTAAATGGTTTTGAATCAAGTGGCTTTTGAAGACACGTCTTGTTTAACAAGTAACATGCTATTAAGTTCGATCTTTATTTTGAAATTTAATAAAATATACAATTTTATATATACTATGTTGCATACGCATTCTTTTCAAATGGCCAAGAATAAAATTCTCTGACCCTTTGGATATCACTGTTCTAAAATTTAATAGCAACAATCTCAATATCTCACGAATGTGAATTGGGATTTTAAAATGAGAGGAGTAACGAAGAGACATTCGAAAATGTTTCAAAGAGACGCGAATGGTATAATGAGAAACTCAAGCCGAATTGGGATCAAGATTAAGGAAATAAAATCAGTGGTCACTTGATAAGAAGCAGCTAAATGCAGTCTGTCATGGTTAATATTATCAAATGGATTGGCTCGTGCTTACTATAGAAGGGTCAAATCATGACTATTCAAAGAAGGACACAAAGTGTTGAAACGAATTTTGCCAGTGTACGAGGAGGTTAAGGGCAAGTTTGAACCAAATTGGCAGGGTCTTTTTATTGTCCAGAAGGTATTGCCTAGTGGAGCACTTGTTCTCGCAGAAATGGATGAACAAGTTTTCCCTCAATCGATCAAGTCGGATATATGTATGAAATTGTTCAACTGATAAATAGAAGTTCCCTTTTAAGGTCAATGCGAAGAATGGAATGAAAGTCAGGTCTTCTTCCTTTCCAATTAGACATTCTATCCATAGTTATCCCTTTTGAATCTTTATAGTAAGTTATTTTGTTTGGTAACTTCTGAGAATCGCAAACCCCACACTGAGGCAAGTTTAAGTTGAAAAAAGAGAAAAGAAAAAAAAAAGAAGAAAGAAAAACCTAAAAATGTGAAAAGTGATAGAGGAACAAAAGGAAACAGAAAATTAAAAAAAAGGAACCTCGGTTGAGAATAAATTGGGATAATTTTAGTTTAATCCTAAGTAGGGTTAATATGAGGATGTGATCTCAGGTGATTTAAACATTTATAAAATCTGCTTTCAAATCTTAATCTTTTCTTAGCACCTCACCTGACCACATTACAAAAAATCGAAAGCCCTGATTTCCATTCTTTGCATCACCTCTTTTAGGAAATTTTCTAAATCACATGGCAAATGATGTCAATACACCTTCACCAATTTTACAAGAGAAGGATTGTCGCACTGATGCATCATTTCTTAGAACACATTTCTGAGTTGATAAGGGCTATTGGCAGGATTTGTTATCAGGTGAAAATCCGAAAGGGCACTTTTGAAAAGAAAAGAAAAAAAGAGGAAAAAGAAAAATGAAAGAAAAGAAAAATGAAAATGAAAAAAAAGAAAAGGAAATAAAAGGTGAGGGTAGCCTTAGTGAAAACCTGAAATGGCGCTAAGATAGGGTTTTTATGAGGAAAAGTGAGCTGGATTTGGAGGGCTGGTGGCTCAATCCATTGGAATTTCTCTTTACATTGTGGTTCTGTTGCCAAGTATTGAACTCCGGAGAAACGATATGCAAAGGGTCAAATGTGGCATTTTGTTCGAGAATCAAAGTATTTTAGTTCATCAAACATAAACTTTTGGGTGTATAGGTTATTTCTCTAAAATCAATTTTCTATCAAATAAAGGTAAATCGGTGCTTTCATTTTATTTGGATTTTCATCATTTTTGTGTAAATAAAATATTTTTCTTGTGTTTCATGATCTCATTTATCCCTTTGGATTTATCAAATGGCAATCCCTCTGATTTATTGAAAGTTCCTAGATATCAAATGTCATATTTCATTAGCGTTGGAAGGCAACAAAACTTGATACAATTTATAGAGCAAAGTTGAGTTTTTGCAGCATCGAGGGAAAAACATCAAAATACTCATGTTTGCACGTTTCTTGAAAGCTAGACAGGTCGAATGATGATGGCACTATTTGTTCTTTCTCTTGCAGGTCCACACATGTTTCAAATAACAAAATTGGGGTAAATTTTTTATATAATTGTGGAATGTCGCCCAAGAATTGAATATTCATGGTTCAAATTGAGAAAGAGGTATGAATCAAAGTTTTAAAGAGGAGCAACAATACCATAATGTAAAGCGAATAATCGATTACACAATAATTGGTTGAAATTGAGGCAAATTTTTATTGAAAAGATTCCCCAGGTGAGTATTCAAAAACTTTTCCATGCAAACGCTTCTTTCTTGACAAATGAACAAATCAGTCTCAGCGTTCGCCGTGCACCCTTCTACCTCTCTTCTTGACAAATCAAATTTAATTTCTTGTTGGTGAAGTCTCAACGTTTGCTGCCACCCTTCTACCCCCCTTCTTGACAAATCAAATTTAATTTTCTATTAGTGAGTCTCAGCGTCTGCCGCGCGCCCTTCTATCTCCCTTCTTGACAATTTAATTTTCTATTTGTGAGTTTCAGCGTCCGCCGCGCGCCCCTTCTACCTCCTTTTTTGGAGCGTAACCGCGTCTCTCGACGCATCTTTTTCTAATTATGTCAATTTTCTTAACTTGATTAATAGAATGGTAGGCTCGAGTATTATCCCACTGACTAATGGTATGGCAGGTTCGGATATTATCCCACTGATTAATGCTATGGCAGGCACGGGTATTATCCCACTTACCAATTGATAGGAGGTTCGGGTATTATTCCACTGACCCATGGTACGGTAGACTCGGGTATTATTCCACTGACCAATATTATAACATATTCGAGTGTTATCCCACTGACTTTTTTTATTTGGTGTCTACGCCTTTGTCTCAAATTTCTTCGAAACTCAGACAAAGAGGGGCAAGTTGTAGACACCAAAATTTCAATTTTAGCTTTATTATTATTATTTATTCTTGTGTTTATTTTATTTTATTTTAGTTGATTAAGTTTGCAAAATGATAATTAGTGTTTATTTTTGCTTATTTTAGTAAATTAGGTTTATCATTTTTCTTTAAGATATTTTTGCATTAAATTTCTGAAAAGGAAAATTATCACAAAATTCAAAAAAAAATTTAATCCTTTTAAGATTCAATTTCTTTAAAATAAATGAAAATTTTGCAATACAATTTCAATTAGAAATGAACATTTTTGTTTACTTACATTGACTTTGAAAAACAAAAAATAAATAAATAAAAAGAAGTTAGGTGAAATGCATGCAAATGAGACAAGTGTTTCTATTTTTCTTTTGACACCACAATATCTAGAGGATAGGTGGATAGGACAATTGGAAGTCAAGGAAAATAAAAAAAAACAAACAAAAGAAAAAAAGGAAAACGAGGGAAGCTACAAGAAAGGGGAGAAAGAAACAGAGAAAAAAGGGCTACGGGCTGGTTGGAGGAAAAAGGAAACTAGAGAAAAAGGCAAGAAAGCAAGAAGGAAAGGGTTTCAAGCTGAGGGAGAGAAAGAAAGCAAGAGAAAAGAGAGAACTGAGAGAGGCAAGAGTTTCAGGCAGAGGAGGAAACAAGGAAAAGAAAACTGAGAGAGGGAGGAGAGGTTGAGAGGGGTGGCGAAACAACAAAGGAAAGGAGGAGGAAAAAAAACAGAAAAATCTGGAAAAAGGGAAGGAAGGTGGCGAGAGAGTCTTGAGCTGAGGGAGAAAAAGGGAAAAAACGGGGAGAGAGAGCAAGATTGGGAGAAAACGGATTCGGGCACGGGAACAAGAGGAAGAAAAGAAACAACAAAAAACAAGAAACAAGAAACAAGAAATAAGAAAAGAAAGCAAAGCTACGGGCAACAAGGGAAAAAGTGATTGAGAGAGGGATGGAGAAAGGGATTTGAGAGGGTAACGGTTTGCGAAAGAAGGGAGTTGGGGGGAGAGAAAAACTGAGCAAGTAAGAAACAGGAGGAAAAAGCAGAGCTTTGCGGGAGAAAGATAAGGGTTTCGGGAAAGAGAGAAAGAAAGGGAGGAGAGAAAGGAAAAGAAAAGGGCGGCTGAGAAAGAAAGAAAAAAGGGGAGGATCTGGGGGATAATCAGGAAGAAAGACAGAATGAAAAGCGAAAGAAAAAGGGAGAAAGAGAGATCAGAAAAACAGAGAAAAGAAAAAGCTCCAGAATTGTTAGGGGAAGGGCCGGTTTTCAGCCATCTTGTGACGAAATTATCTCATTCGTTTTAGCTGGATTTGAGGAGATTTCTTTTTCTGCAAACACTAGGTAATTAGGAGAAGGAGTTTTGTTCAAATTACTTGTGCAAATAACGTTGAGAAGGCTCCCAAATTCAGCTCCAAAAATCGCTGCTTGGCTTCACTGGTGCGGTTTGAAGCCGCAACGAAGCGATTCCAGCAGTTTCTTTTTCACACGTTTTCTTGTCCTAGTTTCGATCCAAATAGCTACATCAGGTACTCCCCTAGATTGATGCTTTAGTTCCTTTCATCTTCATGCATTGTCGGGTCGTCATCTTGAGTTTCTTGTTCGTTGTTGTCGTTTGCTCTTGTTGTTTCTATTTCTGAGTAGTGGGATGAGGATTCCTCCATGTTGGCTTGTGATGTTTGAATAAAGGAGACTAGCATGTTGTTGGGGGTTTCATTATTTTCATTTTTGCTTTTGGACTTGCATATTTGATAGAGTTTCTTGCCGAAAGATGAAAACCTGACAAAAGTTGTCAGCTTGCTTCTACTTGTGAACTTGGAGGGATGTTTGCCATGGATTTTGTCTCTCTTGTTCGTTCTTGATTGCCAGATTATGGTTTGAATCTTAGGTTGTTATCTTGTAAGTTTGGGGTTTGAAGTTTCGGCAAAGGTTTAAGTTGCTGTGTTGCGTAGTGATGAGCTGCAATTTTGCAGTAGAATGAAGTGTTGAATGTCTTGCATGAATAATCTGGGATTTTGCATTTTGCCCCCTCAAGTTTTAACTAATTGCATGTGGCCCAAAAACTTTTCCAATTGAACCAGTTTTACCCTTTTTGACTTCATTCTTTTTTTCCATGTTTTAGTGGTTCATTAGGTAGATTAATTCTGGAATTTAGGATAGTTAGAGTTAAATATTATTACTTAATTTTTCTTTGTTTGAATTTTTGTAAAAATAGTTTAGATTTGGGTAATATTTTTGTTTGGGGTTTGGTGAGAGCGTTTTGATTTTATTTTTGTGAATTTTATCATTTGGTTTTGGTATGCTTCATCTTAAGCCCTTTATTTTGTTTTATTTTAGTTTGGACCCCCTAATATTTGTAATAATAATAAATTGACCCCTTAAACTTCTATAATTGTTTCAATTAGATCCTTGCTTGTTTTAATTTCTTGAATATAGGTTGTTTACTTTCATTTAAATGTTTTAATTGTTCAATTTCATGTTTATTTCCCTCTCTTATGATTATTTGATAATTAAATTGGTGCCTGAATCGTTTTTTTTGTTGGAGGGTAAATATGGGAAATTTCATTTCATTAGGTCATCAATTTAAGGGAGGTACACTCTACTCCTTTATTTTGATTTTACTTGATCCTATGTGCTCTTATGTGATTTTAGGTCACCAATTCAAAAATGGGGCGTGACAATGATTAATCGACTATTAATTGTTATAATCTTAAGGTGTTAAGTTTATAATGAGAATTGGATTTAACACTAGTTCAAGGAAGTGATAAACCTAGGAAGTACATTCACAAGAGTAGAGGTACACCTATGTGGGTTTAGTGACTTGTTTCATGTAATTTCATTGAAGGAATGAACTTGTAATTAATTTTAGAACCACAAGAGTAGGTATGTCTTAGTTACAAGTATAGTTGTTTCGCTACGAGAGTAGGTTTCACATGTATTAGGAAATTACATCATAACTAGTTAAGATAATATCATTCACTTAACTAATAATTTTATTTACAAGAGTAGTGAGAAATTTTATACCTCTAGAAGCTTTATATTTTTATTTTATTTTTTTACTTTTATTTCATGTTTGTAGTGTAGATTTAATATTTTACATTTGTGTTAGTCTAAATAATATAGAAATTTGAAAATTATCGATAATTGACAATCTTCCTTGTGGATTCGACTCTTAATACCCTTTACTAAATCTCGACTCGTATACTTGCGAAAAATCTCTTGTGGAGTATTTAGGATGTTATAAATATAAAACTTGACTGTGGATGAGCTAATTGTTATATGTATATCCCGCGCTCATCAAGCACCTTATAAAAGAGATAATATTTATGAAAAATTTGGTCAAGGAAAAGGGCTCCCAAAACCTTCAGAGATTGAATCTTCAAAATTAGAACTCAAGTCACTTCCAAATCATCTAAGGTATGAGTTTATTGGAGAAAATATCACTTTACCGGTAATCGTAAGTGCTCGCCTAGATGAGGAACATTGTATAAAGTTGCTAAGAGTTCTAAGAAAATATAAAAAGGTAATTGGGTGGGCAATTCGGACATTAAGGGTATAAGTCCTTCAACAAGTATACATCACATTATATTAGAAGAAAATTGCAAACCGATGGTGAAAATGCAAAGGATGTTCAATCCAGATATTAAAGAGGTGGTAAAAATGAAATTCTCAAATGGTTCGATATAGGTATAATCTTTCCTATCTCTGATAGCATTTAGATTAGCTCAATTCATGTTGTCCCTAAGAAGGGTGGAATCATAATAGTACTGGGCAAAAATGATGACATGATTCCATCTCGTCTTGTGGTCGAGTGGAGAGTGTGTATTGATTATAAAAAACTAAATGCAGTTACTAGAAAAGATCACTTTTCCTTGCCCTTTCTTGATCAACTATTGGATCAAATAGTCGGTTATGAATTTTACTGTTTTCTTGATGGCTTTTCAGGTTATAACCAAATAACTATAGTTTCAGAGGATTAAGAGAAGGCCACATTTACTTGCTCCTACAGTACCTTTACCTTTAAAAGGATGCCATTTGACTTATACAATGCCCCTGCTACATTTCAACGTTGCATGATGGCCATATTTTTTGATTATATTGAAAAAATTATGCAGATTTTTGTGGACAATTTTTCAGTATTTAGCTCATCTTTTGACCATTGTTTTCATAATTTTGATTTAATTTTGCAGAGTGTGAGGAGACAAATCTTGTGCTAAATTGGGAGAAATGTCATTTTATAGTTCATGAAGGAATCGTCTTAGGGTACAAGATTTTCTCTAAGAAAATTGAGATAGACAAAGCAAAAAACCTTCAAACAATGTCAAGGGGATAAGAAGTTTCCTTAGACACGCTGATTTTTATAGATGTTTTATTAAAGATTTTTCTAAAATAGCAAAACCTTTGTGTCATTTATTTCATTTTGATGACCAGTATTTAATTGCCTTTGATAGGTTGATGAAGGAATTAACTTCTGCACCAATTATAATTTCACCGGATGTGTGATGCAATCGACTATGTCGTTGAAGCAATTTTAGGGTAAAGGAAGGAAGGAATGATGTGTGTCATCTATTATCCGAGTAAATTGTTAAATGAGGTACAACTCAATTATGCAACCATGAAGAAAGAGCTATTGGCGATGATATTTGCCTTAAATAAATTTAGATCCTATTTAGTAGGGTCTAAAGTTATCATCTATACGAACCATTCGACTCTTAAATAGATGCTCTATAAAAAGATGCTAAATCTCGTCTAATCTAGTGAATTCTCTTATTGCAAGAATTTGATGTTGAAATAAAGGATAAAAAGGGATCGAAGAACCTTGTAGTGGATCACCTTTCTAGACTAGAGTACATTCCTACAAATGACCAAATTCTAATTAAAGAAAATGTTTTGAATGAATTTGTCCTAACAATTATCAACTCTCCATGGTATGCATAAGAATTTGATATTGAAATAAAGGATAAAAAAGGATTGAAGAACCTTGTAGTGGATCACCTTTCGAGACTGGAGTATATCCCTACAAATGACCAAATTTTAATTAAAGAAACTTTTTTGAATGAATTTGTTCTAGCAATTATCAACTCTCCACGGTATGCAAATTTTGCCAATTATTTTGTAAGTGGAATAATGTCAAAGGATTTTAATTATCATCAAAAGAAGAAATTTTTGCGTGATGTCAAATGTTACTTTTGGGAGAAACCGTTGCTTTATAACCATTGAGCTGATGGTGTAATACGTAGATGTTTTTTCGAGAATGAGGCATGTGATATTTTATATCATTGTCATAACTCAAAAACGAGTGGTCATTTTAGTACTTCAGGTCGCGTTTTCCTGAAGTCGCATATTGCTTCCTGACTTTAAATTGGAAAATGTAGGCTACATTTTTTTTCTTTTTCTCTTATTCTTCTTCTCACATATTCCACGCACCTACACACGCACAGTTCACAAACTCTCTTTTGCTCCATTTTCTTGTTAGAAATCACCAATGCAACACTTTTTAACCTTCCTAGAGCCTTTCTAACTGATTGAAGTCCAAAAAAAACCAACTAAAAATTTGATTTTAGGATGATTAAGGGCTAGCGTTCTTAGGGCTTAAATTCTTTAATTGGAGGTGTGAGGCCTCGAAAATTTTCTTATTTTTATCTTATTTTACTAGCTTATTTAATTATTTATTCACCCGTTTTCTTCGAATAATTTATTTCAACCCTTTTAGAACCATTTACATGGAACTATGACTTGCATATATTTTTAAAATGTTCCGTTAATAAATTTAATATTCGGAAGCCGTTTAGCGAGATTTAGTGAATACGCGTTTGGAGGCAATAGTCGATTTGAGAGTATAGTGACCTTGGAGATTTGAGAACTCATGTGTTAGTTTTAAAATAGGTATTTTTATGATTAATTACCCTAGTATTAGTTAGTTATATCATCGTTACGAGAATTTTTTAGAAATTGCGTTTTATCGCGCGCGGGTCGGAAGTTCGCGTTTTCACGCGCGTGACTAATTGAAAGATTTTAGAAAATTATTTTTAAACTACTAAGAGTGAATAATAATAGTGTTAAAGGAAGTGTATTAGAGGTTTAGTGCACAAGTGAAACAAACCCGAGAGAAAACGGATACGAACTGCGCGCGTACGTGCACTATTCAAAGTTGACTTTTGTGCCAAATTTAAAAAACTAACTACCAAGCTTTCAAGAGAAACTTCACCATCAGCCTTTACACTCTCTCTCTCTTCACTCCATTTCTGGCCGAAAATCCAAGGAGGAAGAAGGAGCAAGTTCATCTCATTTCACTTCAAATCTTCCAACCATTTCACTCCAAATTCACCACATAACTTCCACTTCACTTGGAGATTCACTTGGACTAGGAAGGAAGCATCTTTCTCACTATTTCTTGAAACTTTTGGTGACCCAAAATTTCTGATTTTTCATTATCTAAGAGGTAGTAATCATCCAACCCTTGAAACTTGGTTTTAGTGAGTTAAATCTGGCCTTGGAGCTTGTAGTTTCATGTGGGTGTTGTTATTTGGTTGAAAATGATTGGAGTGGGCTCTATAAAATCCCATAATGGATATATTGGACTGATATAGTAGTGAGCCGTACTAGTTCACCAAAGTTACCTGTTATGTTTTATTGCTCTGCTCGCTGAGGCTTGTTGCTTGAATTTAAACTAGCTATGAACTGAATTTCAAAACACTTTCTTCTGATGAATTATAGCTTTTTGAATCTAATTTCTAACGCCATTGACCATTCTCAATTTTAAGTTGTATTGAGTGAGATATAGTCCAATTTTCAAACTGTAGCAAATCTGAAAAACCCTCTTTTCATATTGGCCGACTGGTTTGGGTGCTTGTGAGACGTTTTATTTTGAGATTTTGATGTCAACCAACTAACCATTGCTTATGAAATGTTTCTTGGGTCTTGGTTTCACAAATGAGTCAAATTGGAGTTGATTTCATTGGGCAAGATGTTTGAAAAAGGAGAAGGAAGCAAGGAGACCGATTAGTCTTGAAAATTCTTTAAACTTTGGTAGTTTTGTTAACTACCTTCCCATGCGAATTTTCAAATGAAATTTGATAGAGGAGTAGTCCTCACATGGAAGTTGAATTGTAACAATTTTGGTGTCAATCTAAGACTATTTCGATATACAAATGATGTCCCAAAGTTTCTTTTCGAATTTGAAAAACTTTTCCTTTTCTCTTGGCCGAATGGTCAAATCTGATTTGGGAAGTTATATTTCGAAAACCTTGACATTAATTGCTTCTAAATTACTTATTAGATGTTTATGGAACATTAGTTTCAATATTTAAATAAATTGAAGTTGATTGTGTGGAATAAAACTTTTAAAAAGGAAGGAAACGTGAGAATACAGATTTGTTTTGAAAATTTCACAAACTTCAATTGTTTTGTTAACTGCTTTCCCATATGAGTTTTTGCGTGAAATATGGTAGAGATATAGTTGGAAGATTTAGTGTACCGAATTTGGTGTATTTTCAATGCCATTTCGATGGCCAAATAATACTTCAAAGATAGCCTTTCAAATCTGGAAAATGACTGAACGGTTTATAAAATGCAACCAACTTTGAGCTACTATATCTCAATGCTTAAAACTCCGATTTCAGTTCTGTTTGTTGTGTTTTAAACCTTGGTTAGAATTCTAATTGAGTTATAAATTTCAGAAATTAGTTCACTTTCTGTGAATTTTGTCGAATTTCTAAAGTTGCCGAAAACTAATACTGAAACTGCCGGGGAGTCCAAGTCAGCCGCTTTAATCCTAAATTTGAGTATCTTCCATTTAGAATCTTAGAAAAGTATCTTCTAGAAAATTTTAGTACATTGGAACTAGTTTCTAACGGTACTAAGTTTTTCCAATTTTGGACCTATGGAGTATAAGATATGATTTTTCAAAAATTGCTCCTTAAAACTGAAATTTTTGAACTTGAAGGGAATTGAGTTTTTAGAAACTCTTCACTACTCTTCAATATTGAATGACCGTTTTAGACTTGATTTCTTGAAGGAAAACAGTTTTTCCTTGCATTATTAAACCTCACTTTAGAGTCTCGATTTACGAGTAATTAGGGCTCTTTTCACGATATTTTCTGAGATTGTACAAGTGTACAATCTCCCTTGTTAACTAGGGGTTTTTAAACAATGGTATGTGATAGTCAATTATTAATTGTTCAGACACTCAAGGGAACCTTCAAGAAGATCTCACAAGGGACACCTAAACACTTGATTGTGCACCACTCTCTTATTTTGACTAAGTGAGTGTCAAGTGCATGTTTTGTTGCAATTATGTGAATTGCTGCTTCTGGACTGAAAATTTATAACTGCTAAGTCGAGTGTGTACTTATGGCACTCGTTCTTATTTAATTGAATCGAAATTTAATTGCCTGAATTAAATTGAATTACCTGAACTGAACTGAAGTGAATTATATGCTATGGCTGCATATGTCGTTGGAGTGAATCTCTTCGACCTTTAACTGAACTGTATATATATCGTTAGAGTGAATCTCCTCGATACACAACTAAATTAGGGGACGCCCAAACTCATCGGCCGACCTTGTGACTCGAGCCAGCAAGGACTTGGTTGGGAAACTTGGTGAATCCTGAGAAAACTAAAAGCTTGATCTATTGGAGAGATCATGCTTGGCCTACTTGTATAGTAGTGCTTTTATAGGAGTTCGGGCCCTGGTGGGATATGTCTGGTGGACGAAGAACGGGTAAGTGAAATTTCTACGGACTAAATACCGACCCGATTGACGGAGTGTCATCGCGAGGAGTAATTGATCGAGTAGTGGCAAAACAAATGGAAATTAGCTCCTGAGAGTTCCCATATCTATGAATTGTTTCTGTTTATTTTTCCACTCGAATTGTTAATTACTTGAATATTACTGTTTTACTTGCTAGATTGCGATTGCTACTTGAACTATGTGTCTGCATGTGTGTTTTCTTGGTCTCACGAGTAATTGCTCATTCCATAGATTTGTTTTCTTTAACAAGTGGATTGGAAGATTTTGGAAAAGCCGACTAGGTTATACTTTTGGTTAGAATCATAGTTTTAAATGTTTAATCGACTTTTAATGGTTGTATTTTGGGACTTGATGTATCTTTTGAGAATATGATGTAAGATTTGGATATTCAGTTAAGGAAGTGACTTTTCTTCATTTTACACTTGTAGTATTTGGTATGTTTCGTTAAGTTTGAATTGAATTGTCTTGAGTCCTGACAAAAGTTGGGCAGGCGTCCCGCGGATACCCATGGATTTGCCTTTGGGAGAAGTGGGCACGTCACAGTTGGTATCAGAGTTTAGATTTCAAATCTTTGTAGTGTATCATAAACTTGAAGTTTAGGATGTCGGATTGTGGGACTGGTTTGAAGTTAAGTTACCGCTTGTAGGGATGGAAATTAGAACCTAGGTTTGAATTAGTGGATAATTAGGAGTCTCAATCTTGTTAGGGATATGTGGGATAGAATGAAATGATCGAATCTAGTTTATTTGGTATACTTGGATTCATCTAAACTTTCAACTTTAATTGTAATTTATGGAAGATAACGATGGTATTGAACCGTCTCGGGGACGCCTTCTGATGATCCATTATCGAGAAAGGCTTAAGGAAAATTCATTGGAAATATAATCCAACTCACCGAACTAGAATTCCATGTGATTTTCAGAGGACTTACTTGTACCCAAATAACGTGGTGTTAGCAGTAATCGATGACTAGAGGCGGTTGTCTGAGTAAATTAGGGTAGTTCGAAAGGATAATCGAGGACTGAAGGCAATTGTGGATGCCCGAAGTACTAGAGTTCTTGAAGTGGAAACTGAGATACTTGAGGAACGAGTAAAAGACAGAGGCTCCTTGTGAGCAGTTTTAATAGCTAAGCACCGACTTGTTATGGTAGTACATGAAGTTAGCAGACCGGACCGAGGGGATGATGGCTGAGTGTATTGCTTTGGTTGTGCAAGTGGTGGATGGCAAGATACTTGACGGGAAAGTGAGGAGACAACTCCTAGTGCTGAAATGAAAAATAATCTTACTGAAATAGTAGAGACTTTTGGTTCTGTCAATCATTAAACTAGTGATTTGGACCACTTTAAAAGTTTTATCAAGAATAGTCGGGGTGGGTGCTTGTTTAAAGCTATTGCATTTTGCGTTTGGCTTAACTATATTTCCTAATTTTTGAAACAATTGAACGTTACTTATGAAGTGGTTGACCTTTTTGTTTTATACGTCAAATCTATACTATGGGTTGTACACATTTGCAATTACTTCGGTGTTTTTCTTTTATTTTGTTTTGCATGATCAAAAGTGTCCAATTTTCAAACTTCGCTTATGTGTACCTATTTTTGTATCACACCTTTATAAATGTTAAAATTGTGAACGGCCAGAGAAGTGAAAGGGTTCCGAGGGCGAGGGGTTTAGGCAATCCCAAATTCAAGGAGGTGATTAGGGAACGGCTGTTGGACCAAACTAAAACCCTGAAGAATGAAGAGGACAACCAAGTATCTCCTGCTATTAACCATATGATTGATACCTCAGTACGGTTTAGCTGAGCACCAAAGCCCTAATCTAATCAACCAACCTAGGAATCAGGAGAGGTGCGCGGATTGAGCGGTTCTGAAGTTCGCCCATCTAAATTCCATGGAGAATCTAACCTCGAAATAGTAGAATTGATTTGAGATTAAATAATCACTAGTAAAAGCAAGAGGTTATGGTTTCTTCTCGAGTAACTTTGCAAGTGAGTATTAGAGAGTGAATTAGGGTTTGGAACTGTTAGAGAATAAGATTTCCGTATTTTGTTACGTATTATAAGTAATGATAGTAATCTTGTGGAAAACTCAAGAGCTCATCCATATTAAGAAGAGAATAGTTAAGAACTATATTCTGGGGTAACCTATAAGCAGAAGAGTGAAATAGTAATATAGCCAGAATTTCCATTGTGTATAGTCACTCACTTTGACCCTTGATTTGCCTGGCAGGCTAGCATTTGATTTAAGCCAACTGGTAAGATGACAAATTTGGAAGAAATGCGTAAGGAAATGGACGTTCTTTCGAAATGAGGTAGAATTTCAAAGAAATTGGCTGACTACTGGGAAAGGACGGTGGAAACAAGAATATGCAGAGAAAATTGAGTTGCTACGCAAAACGTAGAACCGGAGAAGAAATACAAAGGAAATCCTCAAACTGGTCAAGCCGTCACTTCTCACGCAAATTGTGGATACTGTGGCAAGATTAACCACACGGAAGCCGAGTGCTGGAGAAAGCAAGGAAAATGTCTGAAGTGCGGTAGTACCAAACATCAGATTGCAAGTTGCCCCAGTACCCCTAACAAAAAAAGGAAATACTCAGCAAGCCAACTAGGTCCGCTACAAAGCAATCAAGTGCCAGATGGAGTATTTAGTGCTAATGGCTATGAAGGGGGTCCCTAGTAGTGGAAGTTTTACGAGTGAGGATGGTTTTGACTCCACTCGAGGGATAGAGGCTGTAGTTTTTGCCCTAGTCTAGACTAGCACTTTTGGAGGTTGTGATATTTTGTAAAGGGAAAGTCTTTTGTTGTTTTGTATCTTGGCACTTGGCACGTTTTGTTATAATCTTGTTGTTTTCCCTTTTTCTCTTGAAATGATTTGATAAACCTAATTCCAACTTGAATGTAACTATTAATGATCTTTTATGAAATATGAAAATTTACCTTACTTTTAATTGATTTCATGACTTTATATGTATATTATACTTTGCCCTACACCTTTAGATTGGTAATAAGACATGGACAGTAGTAGACCGTGGTCGAGATTATACTTGAGAACATAGGGCAACCCCCGAGATTTTGGAGATGACTAGGGATCGGTGGTGAAAAAAAAATATTTTTGAGAAACCTTAGGGTTGAAGTTGGGATCTAATATTTGATTGCCAAATTGATATATTAAAGTTGGGAGATTTGGGTTAGTGAAAGAAATATTTGATAGATTGAATGAATCTAACAATTAAGGGACAGGATATAATATTTGGGATGGAAGTTTGAGACTATACATAAACTATTGAGACTTGAATAATATGACTATTAAGAATAAATACCCTTTCGTCTCATATAGATGAGAGTTTGATCAACTGCAAGGACCGTAGTATTATTCAAATTGGATTTAAGTAGAAGTTGTTACCGATTGAGGATCCTAGAAACTGATATACTTAAAAACCATTTTCAATTTAAGATATAGTACTTCGAATTCACAATTACACCCTTTTGGGTTGACTAAGGTAACTAGCAGCAATTATGGACTTAATGCATTGGGAATTTTAAGCCGTATTTGGTCAATTGGTGGTGATAATTATTGATGGTACATCGGTATATTCTAAGGTTTGAGAAAGTCATGAAAGACACCTGATGATAGTTTTTACAAACCCCGAGAGAGAGCGCCAACTTTCGTTAAGTTCAATAAATATGAGTTCGGTGGAAGAAGTACCTTTCTAGATTGTACAATATCTAAGGAAGGAATTGTTATAGACTCAAACTAAAGTGGAAGCTGTTTTAAGAGGAAACAACCAGAAAAATCCTACCAAAAGTTTGGAGTTCTTAGAGTTAGCCGAATATTACCTTTGACTTATCAAGGACTTTCTAAGGTTGCAAGACTTGGTAAATTATTTGGGATTTAAAATGTGAGGAAGACTTTCAAAAGTGAAAAAGTGTTTAATGGATGCACCGATGTTAACCTTACCGAGCGGAGGAGGTAGTTTTGTGATTTATACAAATGTTTCAAAGGATGGTTTAGAATATGTATTATTACACGATAAGGTGATTGCAGATGCCTCTAGAAAGTAAATCTTTACAAGAGAAATTATCCAATTCATGATTTGGACTTAGCGGCTGCAATATTTGCAGTAAAGAAGTGAAGACACTACCTATATGGGATAGACATGAGACCAATTAAGTTGCCCTATGACTTGGAAGTTAAAACACCTATTGGGGAAAAATCAAAAGTTTGATTGCTCGTTGAATGAATAGAAATTGCGAAAATATGGGATTGGAAAACATAAGTTAGTGATTGATCTGATAGACTTAACCATTAAGGGATTGATATTGTCCTAAGTGTGAATTTCGAGAACGAAATTCTTTTTAAGGAGGGAAGGATGTGAGGGCTCGAAAATTTTCTATTTTTATCTTATTTTATTGGTTTATTTAATTATTTATTCATCCGTTTTCTTGAATAATTTATTTCAACCCTTTTAGAAACTATTTACATGGAACTATGACTTGCATATATTTTTAAATGTTCCGTTAATAAATTTAATTTTCGGAAGCCGTTTAGCGAGATTTAGTGAATACGCGTTTGGAGCAATAGTCGATTTGAGAGTACAGTGATCTTGGAGATTTGAGAACTCATGTGTTAGTCTTAAAAAAGGCATTTTTATGATTAATTACCCTAATATTAGTTAGTTATATCATTGTTAATTTTTAGAATTACGCTTTATCGCGTGCGAGTCGAATGTTTCGCGTTTTCACACGCGTGATTAATTGAAAGACTTTAGAAAATTATTTTTAGACTACTAAGAGTGAATAATAATAGTGTTAAGGAAGTGCATTAGAGGTTTAGTGCACAAGTGAAACAAATCCAAGAGAAAACGGACACGAACCGTGCCACGTACACGCACTATTTAAAGTTGACTTTTGTGCCAAATTTAAACCACCAACTACCAAGCTTCCAAGAGAAACTTCACCATCAGCCTTTACACTCTCTCTCTTCACTCCATTGCTGGCCGTAAATCCAAGGAGGAAGAAGGAGCAAGTTCATCTCTTTTCACTTCAAATCTTCCCAACCATTTCACTCCAAATTCAACCACACAAACTTCCACTTCACTTGGAGATTCACTTGGACTAGGAAGGAAGCATCTTTCTCACGGTTTCTTGGAGCTTTTGGTGACTCAAAATTTCTGATTTTTCATCATCTAAGAGGTAGTAATCATCCAAATCTTGAAACTTGATTTTAGTGAGTTAAATTTGGCTTTGGATCTTGTAGCTTATGTGGGTGTTGTTATTTGGTTGAAAATGATTGGAGTGGGCTCTATGAAATTCCCACAATGGATATATTGGACTGATATAGTGATTATGTGTGTTGTTGGTGTTAATTATGTGTTAAACAAGTGGATATAAGTTGAAAAAGTTGAAGGAAAATTGCAGGAAAGCTTCACATAATCTGGCCGAATTCTGTCCTGTTTTTACCGTAACTTGAGCTCAAATTTTTGAATGCTCGAATTACCTTGAATCTGATGTAGATATGTTGTATAGGATGTGTGTAAAGTTTTCCACCAAAAAATCACTTGATTTGGTTTGGGTAAAAAGTTAGAATTTCGAAAATCTTCAAATCTGCGAAAACGGGTAACAGGGGCTCTCTGACAGTAAAAGTTTGAACGATCATAACTGTTTGCTCAAATGTCGAAATCAAGTGTCGTTAGTGGCATTTGAAACTAGACATCTATAGTTTTCTAACGGTATAAAAATTCATCCCTGATTCGAAGTGAGTGAGCTGTACTAGCTCACCAAATTTACCTGTTCTATTTTATTGTTCTGCTCGAGGTCAGTGATGAGTTGAGGACTTGTTGTTTGAATTTAAGCTAGTTAGGAACTAAATTCAGAACGCTTTCTTCTGATGAATTATAGCCTTTTGAATCTATTTTCTAATGCCACTGACCATTCTCAATTCCAAGTTGTATTGAATGAGATATAGTCCAATTTTCAAACTGTAGCAAATCTGGAAAACCCTCTTTTCATATTGGCCGACTGGTTTGGGTGCTTGTGAGACGTTTGTATTTTGAGATTTTGATGTCAACCAACTAACCATTGCTTATTAAATATTTCTTGGATCTTGGTTTAAAAAATGAGTCAAATTGAAGTTGATTTCCATTGGGCAAAATGTTTGAAAAAGGAGAAGGAAGCAAGAAGACAGATTAGTCCTTGAAAATTCTTTAAACTTTGGTAGTTTTGTTAACTACCTTCCCATGCGAAATTTGCAAATGAATTTGATAGAGGAGTAGTCCTCATATGGAAGTTGAAGCACTGCCCCTTTGGATGGTATAAGAAATATAGATGTACAAGTCTCATTGGATTATATATCTAAAATATAAGGTGGTTTATTCCTATTGTGAGATCCCCTATGCGGCATTCCCTTCTGAGATTGATGCATAATGGCAGTTTATCAAAACAATTAAATATGCAATTTGAAATGAAAACATGATCTAAGGGACCCTTCACATGCCAGGGTGGGTCTAAAATGATGTGCAATTATTAACCTACAAATGCAATACATCGAAATTTAAATGTGCAATAATCTATCTAAGAGGGTAGGTTCTAAAAGAGTATCATGCCAAACCTCTTATTTTCTAGCGTTTGTAAATGCAAAAGACGAGAAAACAAGGAAATGTGTAGTTCAACACATAACACGTTGTGACAATTAAATGATATAAAAAGCAAAAAAAGAAACATAAAGAAAAAGGGGTGGAATCCCTCCCCTCGTGCTTAGTGTTCCTAGTTGGGGTAATGTTGACTCTATCTTAGGGTATTTTTAATATGGCTGCATGAGTTTTGATTTATAATGTATCTAAACTCGATAAGGGTTTAGGCTCCCAAGCCTTTTGACCAAAAGGCGAAAGGTCATCAATCCCAAACCCTTCGGTCCGTGGTTTGAGTGATCTCTTAGGCATTGCTATGGGCGCAAAGCACACCATCCGTCTACCAAAGAAAATCGATCCTAATTCTACAAGGAAATGAGGGAAGCTGTGACGCCCCCACTTCTCCCAAGGGTGAACCCAAGGGTATCCACAGAAAACCTGCCCAACTCTCGCCAGGATTTGGTACGATTCCCGTTCAAGTTTAATACAATAATAACTATTAATACCAGACGACATAAGAACAGAAGTCACTTCCATACATAGATATTCAATCTTACATTACAAGTTTCAAATACATCCACTTTTCCAAAATAGACAACTTCCATAAGATGTCTAGACACATACATTCCAAAATTTTAGTCAAAAGAGCCATCAAATAGGCTTTTTTATAATCCCTTCCAACTCAACTCCTGTTAAAGAAAACAAATCTAACGGGATGAGTGGATATTCATGAGACCAAGAAAACATGCAAAACACGTAGTTCAAATAATAATCATTTAAGCGAGAAAGAAAGCTGTAACATTCAAGCAATTCACAATTTTCAATTCAACATATTCAATGAGGATACAGGAGCTCTCAAGAGATAATTTCCACTTGCTTTGCTAAAGTTCAATCCAATACCTTCTCGTGATGACACTCCGTCACTCGGGTAGGTAATTAAATCCGTAGAACTTCACTTACTCTATTTATGGTTCTGAGTCGACATGAGAGGTACCTCCCACCCGAATCGGTGTGGTACATGCTATCGCTTAGGGAATCGATTATACATTTATGATTCTGAGTCGATATGAGAAATCACCTCCCACCCGAATCGGTGTGTTACATACTATCGCTTAGTGGCCGATGAGACATCGCTCCAATCGACTTATACTTTGTTTATGATCTTGAGTCGACATGAGAGGTTACCTCCCACCCGAATCGGTGTGGTACATACTATCGCTCAGAGAACCGATTATTTGTTTAGAGTTTTAAGTCAACATGAGAGGTACCTCCCACTCGAATCGATAACCAATTATAGCACTGAGACGGTATGAGAGGTACCTCCTACCCAATTGGTGTGGTACATGCTATCCGCTTAGAACTCACGAGTTAAACATATTCATGTACAATTACCAATCATTGTTTATGGTTCTGAGTCGACATGAGAGGTACCTCCCACCCGAATCGGTGTGGTACATACTATCGCTCAGGGAACCGATTATAGCACTGAGACGGTATAAGAGGCACCTCCCACTTGAATCGGTGTGGTACATGTTTCCGCTCAGAACTCACAAGTTAAATGTGTTCATGTACAATTACCAAATCATATGTATTCAGATCTTAAGTACCACGTAGTTCAAAGAGAGAGAGGACAAGGGCGTCCCTACGAGTAAAATATGAATTCTGATAAGATTTACTTCGATCGACGTCGAGTCAACAACAAATGTAATTTGTAATGGCAACACTTCACTTAATTCACATAGCAATTCACTTCACACAATTCGAATATCAATTCACATAGTACAATTCAATTATAGCATCACTTAAAGGAGAACGAGTGCGATAAAGTACACACTCGTCTCAACAATTCCATAATACTCAATTAACAATTTAAAACATTTATCAACAATTCATTCACTTGACACTCACCAAATCACAATAAGGGAGTAAGTGCAAAAGATCTTTAATGATCCCTTTGGGATTCTCTTCAAGACCTTTTTGATCGCCTGAAGAAAACGACCAACAATCACCCTCACACATTTTCACAAATTTCTTGTTAAATAAGGAAGAATGTACACAATCTTTAAAATTCAAGTCCATGTCCTTATAAGAGTTTCACTTTATCGAAAATCTAGATTCAAAAGTGAAGATTTTAAAGTTACTAAAGAAACTCGTATTCCCCATGAAATCGAGTTCAAAACAATATATCAATATCAAGATAAGAAGTCAAGTTCTCAAAATTTCATTTTCTAAGAAATCGGCAAATTTCAGCTTTGCGCGTCAAATTTAGAAAAATCAGATCTTGTACTCAGTAGGTCCAAAATTGAAAACTTTAGTACCATTGGAAACTTTGTTCAAAGTACTAAAAGTTCCTAGAAGACACTTTTCAAAGATTCTAAACAAAAGACAATCATTTTTCAGCTCAAAGTGGCTGAATTGAGCATACAAGACAGTTTCGATCATGTTTTTTGGTAAACTTTGAAAATTCGAAAAAATTCACAGAAAGTGAACTAACCTCTGAAATTTGTAACAAAATAAAAATTTCAATCAAGGTTTCAAACACAACAAACGGAACTAGATTCGGAGTTTTGAACATCAAGATATAGTAGCTCAAAGTTGGTCAAAATTGAAGACTATTCTGTGAATTTTTCAGATTTGAAAGGCAAACTTTGGTACTTCAGTTGTATATTGAAATGGTTTTAGAATGACATCAAATTTGGTACAATTAAACTTCCATATAAAGACTACTCCCCCATCAAATTTCATGTAAAAAATTGTACGGGAAGGTAGTTAATAAAACTACCAAAGTTCAAGAAATTTTCAAGACAAATCTGTCTTCTTGCTTTCTTTTCCTTTTTCAAACATTTTGCACCATGAAAGCAATCCCATTTTGGTTCATTTGTAAAACCAAGGTCCAAGAAACATTTCATAAGCAGTTCATAGTTGGTTGACATCAAAATTTTCAAAACAAAGTATCTAACAAACAACCAAATCAGTTGGCCAGCAAAAAGTTGGGTTTTCCAGCTCTGCTGCAGTTTACAAATTGTACTATATCTCACTCAATACAACTTGAATTTGAGAATGGTCGGTGGCGTTGGAAACTAGAATCATAAGGCTACATTTCATCAGAAGAAGTCGTTTTGAAAATTAGTTCATAGGTAGTTTGAATTCAAGTGACAAGACGCAACTTACCACTGCCATTCGAACAGAACAGCAGAACAGAAAATTCGCTATTTCTTTCTAAACGAGCCTCTGAAAATTAAATTTGCTTAAGGGATGTTTTAAAAATATGAGTAAGGCACAGTTCCATGTAAATGGATTTAAAATGGTTGAAATAAATTATTCGGAGAAAACGGGTAAATAAATATTTAAATAAACCAGTAAAATAGAATTAAAATAAGTAAAAATTTAGATCCTCACAGAAGCACCCACGAAAAAAGAAAAAATAGGGTAAAAGTAAATGCATGCACGTATGAGGTGCTTTCTTTTGAGGGGAAGGATTATAATATCATCAAATACGGTTGAAGTTTCTAGGGTAGATACCCCTCCCCAAAATGCAAGCGCGATACCAGTAAAAACAAATAAATAAACAATCCATTTATCGCATACGCGGTGTGCGAGGAGCGATTATGAGCGTGGTAGATGCAAAAACCCTAAGAAGGAAAAAATACAACCTAAAAACCTCCAAATATGATATATAAGAAGGTTTAAAAAAAGAAAAAATTGACTAAATCAAATGTTCGGACCCTCTAAAGTCCCCAGTGGATTAGCCAACCTGTCGCACCCCATTTTTTGATGAAAAATAAGGTGTTTATAAAAATGAATTTTGATTAATTCTGAATTTGAAAAATGAATTTTGATTTATTTTGAATGAAAAGGAAAATGAGTTTTTGATTTTTAGAAAATAAATAAAGAAAATGGACCTAGAATGGGGCTAGAAAGTGCGACGATTTTGGCCCAAATTAAAAGTTTAAAAAGGGTTTTTAAAAAAAAAATAGGAGTCGCCACTTGGTATTGAGTTAAGGTGTACCAAATCACCTAAAATGAATTTTTAAAGAAAAAATAGAAAAAACCCTTTTTAAACAACTCCAAATTTTCGAAAATCAGATAAAAGTGTTCGGGAGTCACGTTTCAAGAAAAAAAAGGCAAGGATAAAATCTAAGACACCCTTTCAACCTAATCTAGAGTTAGTTGCGTGATTTAGTAAAAAATTTATCACATTTGGATGTCACTATATGGATGTAAAAACCTAAACGTAGAAGGATATCAAGGGGTTGAAATATCACTTCAAAGTTTAATTGGTACAAATCACATTAATTGTAATGCTCTAGTTGACTATTTGAAGAGGTCACGAATATGCAAAAATATATCGAAGGAAAGAAAAGAAAATAATAATTAAACAAATATATATGACCTAAAGAAATGCATCATAACGGGTGCGGGGGGCTAAAATTCGTGACTTTAATTTTCCCTTTAATAGAGGGAATACGAGCGTCCTAAGGTTAGAGAGCCATACTCGTCCATATCCCATATTCGATGGGTGTTTCCCTATCTGATCAAGCAAATGATCTAATCTAATTTTAATTTTTTTTAAATGAAATGCAAGTCTACATGTCATGTTTCACACATAGGGGTAAGAAATATACATATAGGGAAAATATGGAATAAAGGATATACATATAAGGGGAAATGTCATGCAAAATAAAAAAAAACCCTAAAAAGTAGAAAATATGCATGAAAATGTAGTGATTGTCACATAAACATGATCTAATGCGTGGATGGTCCCTAAGGATCTAGCGTTAGACTATCCCATGTCTATAGGTTCTCACTAGCATTGGACTAGTGAGAAAACGAAAAAAAGGATCACAACTAGCGTTAGACTAGTGTGGAATCGAAAAAACGGCCACAACTAGCGTTAGGCTAGTGTAGTAACGTCATGCATTTATTGTAATCAAATAAATCATAATAAAAGCAAATAAACACATAAATCACATATAGCACATAGCATATAAGTATAATATTTTGATGCAGAAGACCCTAGGAAAGCGAGTAAATACATAAACACACAAGCATCCAAACACATAAACAAATAAAAGCGAATAAAGGCCTAACTATTACATTCGGGCGCCCTAACTACAATCTAAAGGGGTAAATAAAGAAATAAAAATAAAATAATAACCTAACTATTACAATTTGGCATTTAATTGCCTCTCAAATAATCACAAATTAAATTAGAATACAAAATTAAAATAAATAAAGTGAATAAATAAATAAATGAAATAAAATAAAATAAAACATTCAAAAAGCATGTAATTACACACATAAAATCACATAAGAGCACATAAGATTAAGTAAAATCAAAATAAAGGAGTAGAGTGTACCTCTCTTGAATTAGTAACCTAATGAAATGAATTTCCCTTATTTACCTTCCAACAAAGAAAAAGATTAAGGCACCACTTTAATTATCAAATAATCATAAGAGAGGGAAATAAACATGAAATTGAACAATTAAAACATTTAAATGAAAGTAAACAATCCATATTCAAGAAATTAAAATAAGTAAGGACCTAATTGAAACAATTATAGAAGTTTGAGGGGTCAATTTATTCTTATTACAAATATTAGGGGGTCTAAATTAAAATAAAATAAAATAAAGGGTTTAAGATGAAGCATACCAAAACCAAATGATAAAATTCACAAAAATAAAATCAAAACCCTCTCACCAAACCCCAAACAAAAGATATTACCCAAATCTAAACTATTTTTACAAAAATTCTAACAAAGAAAAATCAAGTAATAATATTTAACTAAATTCCAGAATTAATCTACCTAATGAACCACTAAAACATGGAAAAAAAAAGAATGAAGTCAAAAAGGGTAAAACTGGTTCAATTGGAAAAGTTTTTGGGCCATAATGTAATTAGTTAAAACTTGAGGGGGCAAAACACAAAATCCCAGATTATTCATGCAAGACATTCGGACACTTCATTCTGCTGCAAAATTGCAGCTCATCACTATGCAACACGGCAACTTAAACCTTTGCCGAAACTTCAAATCCCAAACTTACAAGATAACAACCTAAGATTCAAACCATAATCTGGCAATCAAGAACGAACAAGAGAGACAAAATCCATGGCAAACATCCCTCCAAGTTCACAAGTAGAAGCAAGTTGACAACTTTGTTGGGTTTTCATCTTTCGGCAAGAAACTCTACCAAATATGCAAGTCCAAAAGCAAAAATGAAAAATAATGAAACCCGCAACAACATGCTAGTCTCCTTTATTCAAACATCACAAGCCAACATGGAGGAATCCTCATCCCACTACTCAGGAATAGGAACAGCAAGAGCAAACGACAACAACGAACAATAAACTCAAGATGACGATCCAACAATGCATGAAGATGAAAGGAACTAAGGCATCAATCTAGGGGAGTACTTGATGTAGCTGTTTGGATCGAAACCAGGACAAGAAAACGCGTGAAAAAGAAAACGCGTGAAAAAGAAACCGCTGGAATCGCTTCGTTGCGGCTTCGAACCCGCACCAGTGAAGCTAAGCAGCGGTTTTTGGAGCTGAATTTGGGAGCCTTCTCAACGTTATTTGCACAAGTAATCTGAACAAAACTCCTTCTCCTAATTACCTAGTGTTTGTAAAAAAAGAAATCTGCTCGAATCCAGCTAAAACAAATGAGATAATTTCGTCACAAGATGGCTGAAAATCAGTCCTTTCCCTAACAATCCTGAAGCTTTTTCTTTTCTCTGTTTTTCTGATCTCTCTTCCTCCCTCTTTGTTTCGCTTTTCTTTCTGTCTTTCTTCCTGATTATCCCTTAGATCCTCCCCTCTTTTCTTTCTTGCTTAGCAGCCCTTTTCTTTTCCTTTCTCTCCTCCTTTTCTTTCTCTCTTTCCCGAAACCCTTTTCTTTCTCCCGCGAAGCTCTGGTTTTTCCTCCTGTTTCTTTCTTGCTCAGTTTTTCTCTCCCCCCCAACTCCTCCCTTTCTCAAGCTGTTACCCTCTCAAATTCCTTTCTCCATCCCTCTCTCAATCACTCTTTCCCTTGTTGCCCGTAGCTTTGCTTTCTTTTCTTATTTCTTGTTTCTTGTTTTTGTTGTTTCCTTTCTTCCTCTTGTTCCCGTGCCCAAATCCCTTTTCTCCCAATCTCTTGCTCTCTCTCCCCGTTTTTTTTTTCTTTTTCTCCCTCAGCCCAAGACTCTCTCGCCACCTTCCTTCCCTTTTTTTCAGATTTTTCTGTTTTTTTCCTCCTCCTTTCCTTTGTTGTTCCGCCACCCCTCTCAACCTCTCCTCCCTCTCTCAGTTTTTCTTTTCCTTGTTTCCTCCTTTGCCCGAAACTCTTGCCTCTCTCAGTTCTCTCTTTTTTCTTGCTTTCTTTCACTCCCTCAGCCCGAAACCCTTTCCTTTTGCTTTCTTGCCTTTTTCTCTGGTTTCCTTTTTCCTCCAACTAGCCCGTATCCCTTTTTTCTCAGTTTCTTTATCCCCTTTCCCGTAGCTTTCCTCGTTTTTCTTTTTTTTCTTTTGTTTGTTTTTTTTTCAAATTTTTCCTTCACTTCCAAGTGCCCTATGCACCTATCTTCTAGATATTGTGGTGTCAAAAGAAAAATAGAGACACTTGTCTCATTTGCATGCACTTCACCTAGCTTCTTTTATTTTTTTATTTTTTATTTTTCAAAATCAATTTAAGTAAACAAAAATGTTCATTCCTAATTGAAATTGCATTGCAAAATTTTCATTTATTTTAAAGAAATTGAATCTTAAAAGGATTAAAAACAAATTTTTTTGAATTTTGTGAGAATTTTCATTTTCAGAAATTTAATGCAAAAATATCTTAAAGAAAAATGATGAACCTAATTTACTAAAATAAGCAAAAATAAACACTAACTATCATTTTGCAAATTTAATCAACTAAAATAAAATAAAATAAACACAAGAATAAATAATAATAATAATAATAAAGCTAAAATTGAATTAAATAAAATTGAAATTTTGGTATCTACAATCATGATTAGAAAAGCAAAAGTAATAAATAACTTGTTCAAAATAATATCGTAAACTAACCAAGTAAATATCACAAATAAGATATAGAAAATTCATCCATATTCTAGACATAAACTTTAACTAAACATAGAAAACAAGATCTAAACTTGCATTATAGCTAAACATGAAGTTAAATACAAAAGAAAAAGTGATAAAGAGAGAAGTCAATATTATCACATGAGTTCTAACTCTCCATCTTTGCTCTTTAAATTTTCATCCAAATCTAACTACAAATACAAGAAGAATAAACTAATCTAACTATAGTACACTACCTTAACTAATGAACTAAGGAATTTCTAGTGAAGACTAGATTTTTATGGAGTTTTTCTAGCCTTCCAAAGTTCTGAAAATGTTCTCCAAAAGCTTCTATTTATAGAGAGATTCAAACTCAAGATGAGTTGTTTCTAGTTGGCAAAATTGCTTCTTGAAACTCTCAAAGGTTGCTTCTCAAAGTTTTCATACTTATCTGCTCATTTCCAGCCAGAATCTTTTCAACAAATTTGGTCAAAAAGATTGTGTGAACAAAACATAAGTTGCAAAGCAAGTTGCAGTTGAAATTAGAGAATATGTGGACAGAAAACGCGGCCTAGCTCGCTTTTTGACCCCCCGTTTTACTCTTTTTGTAGGTTTGCTCATTTTAGGCATATTTCATTCTTACTCTATTTTTTGTCCAATTTCAACTGATATTTTCTAGATAATGGAGGCTAAACTAGCTCTTGCACAAATGAGTAAGATTTTCAATGCATTAAGAATCATCCAATTTGGATCTGTGTGACGACCCCACCTCCCTCTAGAGCGTACCCCAGGGTTTAGCGAACCACATGTCCAACTCTCACCAAGACTCACTCACTCACATCAAGAAAATAAGTTACAACCTCAAAAGTAAAGGAAACAACAGTTCCCAAGCTTGGAACGTACATTTACATTCATCTATCTCCACCATTCATACATATCCAAATATATCAAAAGATTCAAATTCTAGTTGCACTTCAAACCCTGATCGAGCACTAACACTAGAAGAATTACAAAAGTTAAAAGTCTAGACAAAACTAGCCCTTCCAGCTTCCTGCTTATGCTCGTACCCCTTGTAAGGAAAACAAAAATTAATAGAGTGAGCCAAACCTCAGTGAGGTTCCAAAACTTCATACAGACCCAAGTAGCAAGTTGTTCATTATGTAAAACTTGAAATCTTAAAATGAGCGAGTATAAAAGTTCATAAAAAGAAACAATAACACAACAAGTAACACGCATTTCCAAGTATAAGGATACAGATGACTCTCAAGAGCTAAATTCCTGCTGCATTACTTGATTCAAACCCGTTGACACTCCGTCAACATTTGAAGAGTAAACCATGACCGTAGATCTCCACTTTACACCAATTTTCATCCACCAATCAACCCCCTACCGGGCCCGAAATCCAAAAGAAGAGTGATGGTAATACTCGAGTATGCCGAATCCAGTGGATCATATCTAAAGGATTATACAATAAACAATAAACAGAACTTATGGTTCGCTAGTCTCCTCGGACCAAGCCCTTACTGGCTCGATTCGACTGACTAACCAATAGAGTGAGGATAAAAGTAGTGAGACGGGGTGAGAGGCACCTCCCACTCGGATTGAATGTGGTACATGCTACCGCTCAACACTTACAAGTCAAGCACAAGCACCAATACAAGTACAGTATATCAAGTCAATAATAACCAGTAAACAGTAAGAAATCACATTAGGGCAAGTGCGATAAAGTACACCCTTACCCGTTTAAACAAGTCAAGTATTTCTTTCAAATATCAAGTTCAATCATGCATTGAAAAACACTTACCAATGAATTATTGTTTTTCAAAACCACGTTCAAGTTCAACTCCCTAACTGGAGTCCAAATCTTCGATAAAATTCCGTTTAACAGTTTACAATCAATTAGGGTTCAAAATATAGAAATTTCGCTTAAAGAAAAGCAAATAAATGAAACTCATTGAAGTAGTGTTCATTTCACTTATCAAACTCTAGAAAATTCATGCTCGCTCTTTTGGTTTCGATAAAGAAGCGATTAACACTTTTAAGTTCGCAACTTGGTCTAAAAGACGAGGAAAACGTATTTATAGTGGTCGCTACTTTCGCTTTTTAAAGTGTACGAGTTTTGGCAAAAATTCAACTTATATATCTCTACTAAAAGAAACTTGAAGATGCTAAACAACCGAAGTTCAATTCAACCATCGAATCACCGCTCAAGTTCCATGTTTACTCACTTATCCCTCGAATGAAAATTTGGACAGCATACTCTTTGTATTTGTCCAATTTTCCAGCCATTTAAGACTTCATGTTTTTCCTCAAATCAACCCAATTCAAACACCACAAGTAAGCATATCAAAATAGCTCTTCATCTAGGCTAACAACCATCCAAATATAACTTATTTCTAACAAATAATCATCCACTACCAAAGCTGGATTTTCTTATCAAAGTTGGAATTTCATCTTTGAACACTAAAAAGTCACAATCATGCCATTAATCACCTCACAAATTCCATATCCAAGTTCAATACCAACATTTTCCAGTTAAACAACATAATCAAAGCTGAAAAATATAAAACCTTAGCTGAAATTTTCACTAAACAAGCCAAAACTAGAAGATCATCCAATATATTCCAAGATTCAAGGCATCTCCTCCATATTTTGCTAAAATAAGAAAGAAAAAGGAAGTTTGAGACTTATACCTTACAAACCTTCTTGAAAGTGAGGAACTAAGCTATTTCTTCCAAAACTTTCACCATACCAAACTTCCTAACACCCTTGATACAAGTTTAATCGATTTAGTTTTTGTGATCTCAAATCAACAAGGCTAAATCAAGATGTAGTTGGAAGTTTTTCTCTCTTGTTTTTCTCTCCAAGAACTCGGCCAAGATGAAGAAGAAACTGAAGAAAGTTTGGTCCAAAAGCAAGATAAGAAGATAGGAAAGTTTCTTGGTCAACAACTCTTGGATCTTTGACACTTGTCACAGCCAAGTTTTCTCTTTTTTTTTTCTTTTCTTTCCTTTTCCTTAGTCAATAATGGTGGCTGACTTAAGGGTTAATTTAGGGGAAACTAAATGAAATAAAAACAAGGAGATTAAGGTAAGAAAGTAATTTTCAAGTGGTGTACTCAATCAGTAGCAAACGGTACACGTCGATTCAAGCCTATTTTCCTTAATTCTCTCGTACTTGTGTTTTAACTTATAATTCACTATCTTATTATTAGCATTTCTAATCACACACTTACTCTTATTCAATACTTGCTCTTATCCACCAAATTAGTACACACATTTCACCAAATGATCACACTACCAAAATGCACAAAAATCCTAATTTGCTCTCAATATAAAAGTAAAAATAAAAATCTCGATTCTATTATATATTACAACTATTGAGGGAATAAAATTAGTAGAAAATGGAATTTATAAATGAACTTATTCAAAATAAGAGAATTATAAGGAAAATATAGGTGAATTTCCAAGTCATCACACTCTCTTCTCCTTAAAAGAATTTCGACCTCGAAATTCATACATTTATTCGTAAATAACTCAGGGTATTTTTCTTGCATGTCTGTCTCTAACTCCCAGATCTTACCCTCCTTTGCTCCATAGCTAGCAATTTAGGAGTAAATTTCGATAATTTGGTGAATTGAGTCTCATACTCGGATACACTTAAGCCTCCTTGACGTAACCTAATGAAATCATCATTCCTCTTTTCCTGAACTATTGGTGAAAAAAATTTCTCGTTAAACTTTCGCACAAAATTCAACCAGGTCTATACTATCCGCTTTCTCTCCCACTTAGCCCTAATTACATTCCACCAGACTCTGGCCGGTCTCTCAAATTGGAATATGGCAAAGTTCATCTGCTTTTTCTCCGTATAATTCAAAGCAACGAAAAGATTGATCATTGTTTCCGGTCATCTCTCGGCTACCTCAGGATCTGACCCTCCAAAAAATTTAGGAGGAGAAAACTTTTGAAATTGTTCTAGGGCCCTATCTTCCCCTATTTCAAGGTCCCTAGGCTGATTGATAGGGGTTTGACCCTACTGCTCTACCAATCGAGATAAAATATTAGTCATTTGTTGAATTGTCATTGCCACCTGATCCCCTCTTTCAGCTCGGGATCCAGGTTGTAGCTCAACCGTTGTACCTCTCTCGTCTCTCGGTTCTTGTACTTGTTCTTGTACTCGTCTAGCCCCACGACCACGGTTAGAACCACATCCTTGACTAGTTCTAGTCCCTGACTTCGCCTACCCTCCATGCCTCTTTTGAAAAATAGATGATATAGATATAAGTAAAACAAAGTAGATACAAAACTCGATAAAAGCATTTTCAAATCATAAAGTGAAAATAATAAAGCATGTTTAAAATAACATACTTTCTTTATATACATATCATGGCAATTCACATATCCTATGGGACATTAACTCTAGGTATTGTTCAAGCACTACACTTAATCAAAACTCGAAGAAGTACAACCAGGTATGTACACTTGAATAATAAGGGTCTTAATTCTCACTAATATCTTCAATATCTCCCAAATCCAGACTATTCACATTCCCCGTGTCTTGGCTTTCGCCATCCAGACTTATCCTAATATTACTCGGGATATCGACTTATCATAAAGGTATCACTCTTTGATAACCACTTTTGAGATTCCTACCCAACATACATATCTAATGTCCTCAACAACAGAGGTTCATTCCACACTTACAGGTCGATTCCCACAGTCTGAGAACCCTCTCCCGGCACGAGCTCGATAAGAGCTCTCATACCATCTGTGACGACCACACCTCCCTCTAGGGCGTACCCCAAGATTTAGCGGACCACTTGCCCAACTCTCGTCAGAACTCACTCATTCACGTTAAGAAAATAAGTTACAACTTCAAAAGTAAAGGAAACAACAATTCTCAAGATTAGAAAGTACATTCATACTCATTTCTATCTCAAACGTTCATACATATCCGAATATAACAAGAAATTCAAGTTTTAGTTACACTTCTAACCCAAATCGAGCACTAGAGCTAGTATAATTACAAAAGTTAAAATTCTAGACAAAACTAGCCTTTCCACCTTCACGCCTATGTTCGTACCCCTGTAAGGAAAACAAAAACTAATAGAGCGAACCAAAACTCAATGAGGTTCCAATACTTCATGAAGACCCAAGTAACAAGTTGGCCATATGTAAAATTAGATATCTCAAAATGAGCGAGTGTCAAAGTTCATAAAAGGAAACAATAACACTACAAGTAAAAATCATTTTAAAGTATAAAGATACACATGACTCTTAAGAGTCAAATTCCCGTTGCATTACTTGATCTGAATCCGTTGACATTCCATCAACGTTTAAAGAAGCAAAACCATGACCGTAGATCTTCACTTTACACCAATTTTCATCCACCAATCAACCCCTTACCGGGCCCCCAAAATCCAAAGTAAAAGTAATGATAATATTCGAGTATACCGAATCCAGTGGACCATATCTAAAAGATTATACAATAAACAATAAATAGTACCTATGGTTCGCCAGTCTCCTCGACGAAACCCTTACTGGCTCTATTCCACTGACTAACCAATAGGGTGAGAATAAAAGTAGTGAGACGGGATGAGAGGCACCTCCCACTCGGATTGAGTGTGGTACATGCTACCGGCTCAACACTTACAAGTCAAGCACAAGCACCAATACAAGTACAGTATATCAAGTCAATAATAACCAGTAACAGTAAGAAATCACATTAGGGCAAGTGCAATAAAGTACACCCTTACCCGTTTAAACAAGTCAAGTATTTCTCTCAAACATCAAGTTCAATCATGTATTGAGAAACACTCACCAATGAGTTATTGTTTTTCAAAATCACGTTCAATTTCAACTCCTTGCCTAGAGTCCAAATCTGGGATAAAATTTCGTTTAACAGTTTACAATCAATTAGGGTTCAAAATATAGAAGTTTCGCTTAAAGAAAAGCAAATAAATAAAACTTGTTGAAGTAGTATTCATTTCACTTATCAAACTCTACAAAATTCATGTTCGCTCTTTTGGTTTCGATAAAGAAGTGATTAACACTTTAAGTTCGCAAACTTGATCTAAAAGATGAGGAAAACGTATTTATAGTGGTCCCTACTTTCGCCTTTTAAAGTGTACGAGTTTTGGCAAAAATTCAGCTTATATACCTCTACTAAAAGAAACTTGAAGACGCTAAACAACCGAAGTTCAATTCGACCACCGAATCACCGCTCAAGTTCCAAATTCACTCACTTATCAACTCGAATGAAAATTTGGGCAGCATACTCTTTGTATTTGTCCAATTTTCCAGCCATTTAAGGATTCATGTTTTTCCTCAAATCAACCCAATTCAAACACCACAAGTAAGCATATCAAAATAGTTTTTCATCTAGGCTAACAACCACCAAATATAAACTTATTTCTAACAAATAATCATCCGCTACCAAAGCTGGATTTCTTATCAAAGCTGGAATTTCATCTTTGAACACTAAAAGTCACAATCTTGCCATTAATCACCTCATAAATTCCATATCCAAACTCAATACCAACATTTGCTAGTTAAACAACATAATCAAAGCTGAAAAATGTAAAACCCTAACTGAAATTTTGACTAAACAACCCAAAACTAGAAAATCATCTAACATATTCCAAGATTCAAGGCATCTCCTCCATATTTTGCTAAAATAAGAAAGAAAAAGGAAGTTTTTAGACTTATTGTGAGGACCCGAAAATTTTCTTATTTTTATCTTATTTTATTGGTTTATTTAATTATTTATTCATCTGTTTTCTCCGAATAATTTATTTCAACCATTTTAAATCCAATTACATGGAGAATGTTTCACTTATATTTTTAAAATGTCCTGTTAGCAAATTTAATTTTTCGGAAGCTCGTTTTGCGAGAAATAGTGAGTACACATTTTTCGAGACAATATTCGATCCGAGAGTGCAATAATCTTGGAGAATTAAGAATGATTAATAGTAGACCTAGAAAAGTTAATTGAGAGATTAGAGGTGGGTGAGTTTCAAATTTTCGCTTTGTCGCACGCGCGTCGATAGTTTTCTCGATAATCGTGCCAGTACAAACTAAGTGAAGATTTGAGAAATTAATACTAGACTACTAAGAGTGAATAATTACAGTGTTAAAGGCAGTACCTTGGAGGATTAGTGCATGAGTGTATCAAACCCGAGAGAAAACGGTGGTATGAAACCCTCGCGCGACAACTATTTAAAGTTGACTTTTTGCTAAACTTAATCCTTACTTTTCCCTCCAAACTTCCAAGACAAGCCAAAAACTATCGCACACTCTCTCTCTTACCTCTCCATTCGGCCGAACACACACCAAGGAGGAAGGAGGAAGAAAACTCCATTGTTCTAGCTCATTTCACCCACAAAACTTCCACCAAATTGCAAACTACTTGGAGTAACTCTTATCTTGGAGCAAGGAGCAATCGTGTGATTTTTCTTGGAGGATTTCGGTGGAAACTCTGATATTCATCTAAGTTTCTAAGGGTAACCACTTCAACCCTTTATCTTTTCATTTCTTCAAAGTTTAGCGGTTAATCTTCGTGGATTTGAAACCCTAACTGCGTATAGGCTAGCGGACTTGAGGAAACCATTTATTTCACTTTAAATCACAGACTAGCTAACTTGATGAGACCTTTAGGTAGCTGACTTGATGATTTAATGTTTGATTATGGTTTTTTATGTGTTAAGTGAGTTGATTTCGGCTAGAAAGTGGAGAGAAATCGAAGGAAGTGGTGAGGAACAAGCTGGCCGAAAATTCTATCAATGTTGTTCAGTTGTTATTTTCGAAATTTTGATAAATAGTTGGCTGTGAAATTGATGTATATATGTTGTATATTGTGTGTACAAAGTGCCTTTCAAAAATCATTTCATTTGGTTGCACAAAACTTGAGTTTTGGAAAAGTTTCAAATCTGGAAAAACGTATAGCAGGGTACCCGGACAGTGGTCCTTTGTCTGAACATAACTTTCTGTACAAAAGTCAAAATTGAGTGCCGTTTGTGGAATTCAAAACTAGACATTCATAGATTTCCAACGGTATAAAGATCTCCTGCTGGTTCGTTTTGAGTGAACCGTAGTGAGTCGACAAATTTGGCTATTCTGTTTTGACTATTCATACGAATGAAACTGGAAGCTGCATATTGTGGCTCGATTTTCAAAACGATGTCTTCTAATGAATTGTAACATTTAGAACCTAGTTTCCAATGCCATAAACCATTCTCAATTTGAGTTTTTATGGAGTTAGATATGACTTGATTTCGAAAACGTGACAAAGCTGGGAAACTGGAAAGTTTTTCCTTTCTTGCTGACCGAATGGTCAAACCTGTTTTGGGATGTTATACTTCAAAAATGTTTGTGTCAATTGCTTTTCAATTGATTATTAAGTATTTCTGGAACCTTGGTTTCAAAAAATGGGGTGAATTGGGGTTGATTTCATTGGACAAAACCTTTGGAAAGAAAGAAAGAGTGGGTTTGGCCGATTTGCTTTGAAAATTTCACAAACTTTCGTCATTTTGTTAACTGCCTTCCCGTGCAAGTTTTTACCTAAAATTTGGTAGAGAAGTATTCCATCTATGGAAGTTTAAGTGTACAAATTTGGTGTGATTTCAATACCATTTCGATACTCAAATAATGCCCCAAAGATTGCTCTTCAAAATCTGGAAATTCACTAATCAAATTACAAAAATCAACCAACTTAAAACTGTTATATCTTGTTGCTCAAAACTCCAAATTTAGTTCCACTTATTGTGTTTGAAACTTTGTTTGGAACTCTTATTGTGTTACAAATTTCAAAAGTTGATTCACTTTCTATGAATTGTTTCGAATTTCCAAATATCGCCGAAAACCAAGACTGGTTCTGTCTTACCTTCTTCAATCAGCAATTTTGAGCTGAAAAATGAATGCTTTCCATTTAGAATCTTGGAAAAGTGTCTTCTGGGAAATTTTAGTACCTTGAATCTAGTTTCTAACAGTATAAACTTTTCCATTTTTGGACATACCAAACTCAAGATCCGATTTTACCAAGTTTATCGCGCCAAAGCTGAAAATTCGATATTGATCATCCGTTTTAAAATCATTTTCATGGAGGATGCAAGTTTCTCTTGTGACTTTAGATCCTCACTTTTGAATCTCAATTTTTGAGATATTAAAGTTCTTTTAAGACATTGTCTTAGTATTATGCAAGTGTACATTCTTCCTTGTTTGGCAAGGGGCTTGTAAGTAATTGTGAATGATAGATAATTGTTATTTTTTCAGGCACTCAAGAAGATCTTGAAGAGAATCTTGGAGCCGACCACTAAAGATCTTATTTTGCACTTACTCATTAGTTTTGAATTGGTGAGTGCCAAATGCATGAATAGTTGCCAATTATGTGAATTGCTTCTTATTGATTAAGTGATTTATAATTGTCGAGTCGAGTGTGTACTTTATCGCACTCGTTCTCTTTTAATTGATTATATAATTGAATTGCTCATAGTTGAATTTATAATTGTAATTGTATTTGCCTATTGGAGTGAATCTTGTTAGCTTATAATTGTATTTGTCGATTGGAGTGAATCTCATCGACTCATAATAGTAATTTGGGGGACGCCTAAACTCATAAGCTAACCTTGAGATTCGAGCCGGCATACTCGAGTAGTATCGCCTTTTATAATAGAAGAGCAGGTCCAGGACAGGGGGTGCAACGGTGAACAGGAATGAAGAGTAAGTGGGGTTCTACAGACTTAATACCCACCCGGTTGACGGAGTGTCATCACGGGGAAGTATTTGATCGAGACTTGGCGAAACAAGTGGAATCTAACTCCTGAGAGCTCCTGTATCCTTATTGAATGTGTGTTATTAATATTTATGAATCACTTGAATTTTCTTGTTTTATTTCTCGTACAAATGCTATTGTTACTTGAACTATGTGTTTACATGTTTTTTTGGCCTCACTGAGTGTCAGCTCACCCCATTAGCTTTGTTTTCCTTAACAGGAGATCGGAATGGAAAGAATTTTGGAAGAAGCCGACTTGATTACTTTTGATTAGAATCTGAAAATGTAATTGATTAGCCGACTTCTAGTGGTTGTATTTTGGAAAAATGATGTACTTTTGATAACTTATGATGTAAGACTTGAAAGTTTATTTATGGAAGCAACTTTTCTTACCTCGATTGTTATTCTTTGGTTATGTATCTTTAAACTTGAATTAAAATTGTATCAAATCCTAACAAAAGTTGGGCAGGCGTCCCACAGATACCCTTGGGTTCGCCCTTGGGAGAAGTAGGGGCGTCACACTTATACCTTACCAAACCTTCTTGAAAGTGAAGAACCAAATTATTTCTTCCAAAACTTTCACCACACCAAGCTTCCTAACACCCTTGATGCAAGTTTAATTGGTTTAGTTTTTGTCATCTCAACTCAACAAGGCTAAATCAAGATGTAGTTGGAAGTTTTCCTGTTTATTTTTCTCTCCAAGAACTCGGCCAAGATGAAGAAGAAAGTGAAGAAAGTGAAGAAAGTTTGGTCCAAAAAGAAAGATAAGACGATAGGAAAGTTTCTTGGTCAACAACTCTTGGATCTTTGACACTTGTCAAAGCCAAGTTTTCTCTTTTTTTTCTTTTCTTTCCTTTTCCTTAGTCAATAATGGTGGCTGACTTAAGGATTAATTTAGGGGAAATTAAATGAAATAAAAACAAGGAGATTAGGGTAAGAAAGTAATGGTCAAGTGGTGTACTCAATCAATAACAAACGGTACACATCGGTTCAAATCTATTTTTCTTAACTCTCTCGTACTTGTGTTTTAACTTATGATTCACTATCTTATTATTGGCACTTTCTAATCACACACTTCCTCTTACTTAATATTTGTTCTTATCCACCAAATTTAGTGTACACACACCTCACCAAGTGATCACACTACTAAATGCACAAAACCCTAATTTGCTCTCACTATAAAAGTAAAAATAAAACTCTCGATTCTATTATATATTACAACTATTGAGGGAATAAAATTAGTAGAAAAAAGGAATTTATAAATGAACTTATTCAAAAATAAGAGTATTATAAGAAAAATAGAGGTGAATTTCCAAGTTCTCACAATCTGTGTGGACTGCAACATGACCAAAAGACCCTCTACTGGTCAATCCTCTGTTTCAGTTTTCGACAATGAAAATGCCACTTCTGTATTTCGATATTTCAACAATGAAAATGACTAAACTAGACTTCAATATCCCATACCAAAATGTAGATCTATCTCTTAGCTTCAAAATGATATAAGAATCACCTCAATCCAATGTTTCTAGCTAACGATATAGCCAAAATACTAAAAGGTATCAAAGGTGGAAAACTTGCATTTCATCCTTTGAGCATTTTGCAATTCATGTCTTCTTAAATCACTTCAAATCATTAGTAATCATCTAATTATTTTTCTGAATTCATGCCATTTTGCTGATTGAATCCTTAGACCTATAAAAACATGAAGTTTTCACTATTAAAATCCATAGAAATGTAATTTTATCACTTAAACTATAAAATGCATATTTTCACCTAGAAACTTAGTTCTTTAACTATAAAAACTAAATAAAACACACCAAAACTAATTAATAAAACACACTTAAACACTCAAAATACACACTTATCAAACTCCCCCATGTTTGAATCATTGCTTGTCTTCAAGCAATAAGAAATACAAACCATCAATAGAGCCAAACTTTTGAAATTAAACCATATGTGCATAATTCAACTTCATTTCCTCAAAACAAGATAAAGAACTATTATGCAATCATTCAATTAAGTTGAAGTACTCATAATATCAAGTAAAGGAGAGCCAATTATGCCATAATTGTAACTAGTTCAATTTCATTTCTCCATCCTTACCCAATTTCACAAGCAAGTAATGCCTATGATCAATAAAAATGCTTTCTAAACTCATGATCATCTTTTTATTCAAATTTAAAAAAGGGATTTATTCATATAATATAGCTAAATGTTACTCAAGTTTTGAAAAATACCTTTTGATGCGAACATCTATATTTTTAGATGAAGATCACGGATTACTCAACACTTCACATTCTCAAGTTGCTTTGCATATTCTTAATTCAAGTACCGTTTTATGCAAAAATTCGACATTTGTAGATAAAGACTCCCGATTACTAAATACGAGAACCATTGAAGTAGAAATTTTTTTTTTTTTTCAATTCAAAGTAAAGATAATATTAGTCGCTCAAAAATATAATCATGAGAAGGATATTGCACTTATTGACCATATTTATCACTTAACTATGTAAAATCAAATAAAGAGAAGAAATTCACTAAACTTGCAAAATATAGGCATAATTTTCTCTAATTTACATGATATACTTTCCTACAAATGCATAAATTATAATCACATAATAGTCATTTCCAAATTAAATGATAAAAGAAGTTTTCAAACCAAATATATTTTATCTCAAAAGTGGAAGGAATTTGAGTTACTAATGGTATGGAACTTGTTGCCCTTGCACAAAATTGAAAAAAAATTGAAACCTTTGAGGGCAATTTCATAATTTTGGACAAGATTTTGAAAAAATTTTGGCAGAGTTTCCCCCTAAAATTGGATGAAACTCCTTGCCGACAAACCCAAAATTGACATCATTCAAGTTCAATTCATATTCCAAATCTCAAATCCAAGCAATCAAAGCAAAAGTACTACAAGTACCACACATTTCCTCCCCCACACTTAAAATACACGTTGTCCTTAATGTGTGGGGAAAGAAAAACAACAAAAAGATAGAAAGAAATACTCCCCAGTGCAATGGCTGAGATCCAGATCAACCATGACTCACAAATCATCACCAAAAGACACAAACATCTACTAACACTGTCCAAAAGATCAAATGCAACAGAAAAAATTGATGTCACCCTACATAAAAAAAGAAAAGAAAAACTAAAGGAGCATAGAAGTAAGGACAAAAAGGGCAGCTCAAGGTGCCGGCCCAGCGCCTCCTTTACTATGGATCCTCGACCATCACCACTAGCTCCAGAAATAGTATGAAGTGGAGGAGTAATGCCTAAATGATCCTCCATATGCTGCAGCCGAACATCATAGGTATCTAGGCAAGTATCGATCCTATCAAGACATTCAATGACTTTAGTCTGATGGCAGCCTAGAATGTCGAAAAATCACTGTCAGTTAGAACACTGTGGAGGTGGAGGTGGTGGCTGCAGTAGTGGGCAGAAGTAGATGGGCTGGTAGAAGTGGATGGACCGGCAGAAATAGAGGGACCGACTTTGCCTTGTTCAGTGTGACTAGTTTGTCTTGATCTATCTCTCGTTGAACGAGGTAAATTATCCGTAGGAATGCCCATGCCAGTAAGAGTAGCAACATTTAACTCGTCCATAGGTCGCACCGGAGTTTGAGGGATACCCTTCAAATTGACTCCTTCCCATTCGAAAATTAAGGATAGGAGATGTGGAAACCCTATTGATAGGAAGTCGCACTCCCGGAGGCAGCCATCCTTATGTTGTTAATGATTAAATTTGGAAGTGGAATGCGAGTATAAGGGGACTCCCAGTTGTGGAACATGTGATCAAGAAGTATATATCGCTATGTCGAACCTCTCCTTGTCCACTCTTCTTGGGAATTACATTCTGCGCCATAACATAAATAATGAGGCGATGTCAATAGTTGAACACACGGGCAAGGATGGCTCTTTCCTCAATGAACGAAATGGTTAGTATTGTATACCAAACCTCATCATGGCATGTGAAAGGTCCCAATGTTTGTTTGGCGAAATAATTCCTTCTTCAAATCAATGATCGGTCCTTGATTATTGCACTCAAGAATTTGAGCAATTGTGGCTCTAGTGATGGTCAATCGTCTCCCTCGAACAAAAATCTAATCTCTTCTCCACTATAGCCTTTTTTTGTCAATATTGGCATAGAATTCTTGGACCAAGTAGGATAAATATGGAGAGGGAGATAAAGAATAGGTGCCCACCCCAATAGCTCAAAAGCCTCCGTATTTGATAGACGACATCGATCTCCAGAGCTATGTACATTTCATATATGAACTCCATGTGCTCGCGCTTCTCGAACCAATCTTGATTATCTTTGGAAGTGAAGCGCTCGACATCATAGTTCGGAGGAGGTGGTGCACCAGAGATGGTGTCCTCTCGACTTCTTCTTCACTAGAAAATTCACGAATAATAGTTCGGCCTCTTCTTACTATGATGTCTAAAAAAAATCGTTAAACTTCTCATACACCTATTTAAAGTATAACACACTCACACATTATATAAGAATATAAATCCTGTAAAATACCTGAAAGAAGAACCTTTCCATTTATAATAACCGTAGGCATTTTATATAAGTATTATTCATATATAGGGATTAAAATTAACTCAAATAACCACAAATTCACATCTTCATGTCATGAAGTATCAATTAAATATTCAACAATGTTCAATATTATAACATGAAAGACATAACATTAAAATTGTCAAAAATTATCAAAATTACCAATTTATTAAAATGGATAACAAATATGTTCCAATTAGTGAATTTGACAATGATCAAGTTTATAGCAAGTATTAATTACTAACAATAATCCATATTTAGTCATAAACATTATTGAGCAAAAATTATCACCATAAATCACAAAATTCATCAAAATTACTCCCTATACACAATGCACATACTAAAACATCATCAACCAACCATTTTTAGTCATAACCATCAATCAAAAGGACTCAAATAACAATCCAACTACTTTTTTAATTTTATCCAATATAAACAAATTAAAAATTTAAACAACTAATGATCCATCAATTTGCTGTATTTGAATTTGTAAACATGGTTAAACAATTTTATAAGCATATTGGAGGCTAAAAACATCAATAAACAACATTAAAAATTTAAAATTGAAAGATGTCTGAAAGCTCAGGAAATTGAAAAATATCAATTCTAAAATTTTAAAAATTTTGATGAAGAAACTTACCTTAATCTAGTAGAAGGGATATTTGGAGAAGACGATTATGCAAAAAGTCCTTTGAAAAATATCCCAATTGACCTCCAATTGAAGAATTTAAGAACTAAGAATCCTAACCTTCAATTTCCTTTAAAATCAAAATTTTTGGTTTTTTTCTGGATTTCAATCGATTAAAATGGCTCTATGAAGGTCAAAAGATGTTAGGTTGATGTTATCTAGCAATGAAATGGAGTGAATTTGATGTTTCGTGAAGTGTGTGTGAATGTGTGTGAGAATACGCGGACATGTGTTGGAACAAGAAGAGATGAACAATGGTTGCGTTTTTTGATTTTAAAAGAGGAGGGGCTAAAACATGGGGGTGGGCAGGGTTTTGGGGTTGCTTTTTCTGTTAAGGGACTTGCAAAATCAAATACATAGGGAATGAAAATGTGAACATAGTCGCATTTTCTTGCCTGTGTTTTCAATTTTTTATCCTGACTAAAAACACCGGGGCAAAACGTGGACCTAGTCACGTTTTAGCCTGCGTTTGCTCAAAAAAGTTTGAATATCTAGTAAAATGTTGCCTGAAAATGCAGGATGGTCCACGTTTTCATGGGGTGCATTTTTCAATTCTGCACTTTTAGTGCAGAATTTTTGCAAATTTTTCAAAATTACTTTGCATGGCCCTCTTTTTCTAAAATACATCCTAGATCATTTTTTTATCAAAATAAGTAATTCACACACATGTAAATGATCCAAACATGCATTCTAACCTTTTTAACGCATCAAAAACCATAATTACTCAATTTGAAGGTGTTGAGATCCTTGATCAAATTTCATCTTTTTCACCTCATTTGGCCACCTTTGCTTCTATTTCCCAAACCTACAAAACAAAAATAACAAAATAAGTTAAACACATAAATTAAAACATAAAATCACACCAAATTAACATAAATTAACCAAAACATTAGGTTGCCTCCCAATTAGCGCTTTTGTTTATAGTCGTTGGCTCGACTACGTAACCTCATTTTTCGACGAGGCTTTGCCAATGAATAATTCACCATTTTAGGATGTGGTATATGAGAACCCGAAAATTATTTTATATTTTCTCTTATTTTAAAAAAAAGTTAATTTATATTTTATTTTATTAACCTTAAATTTCATGGTGATTTTAAAGGTTAAGTTAAGATTTTTCTCTTTTCCTTTTATAATTTTGATGCATGTTAAGTTTCGTAGAGTATTATGATAGTTTGACTGACTAGTGAGATATGTGCATTATATTTGGTGGACGAGAACGGGTGTGGTGCTAGAAAAATTATCTGATTAGAAGTGTTAATAGTGTATTAGACGAACACAAGATAGATTAGTCATTAGAAACATATCAAGAGACAAAGATATAGGCATTAACCATGCCTTGACAAGTGTCACGCATCCATGAAGTCTTGACCAAGACTTGGACTAAGAGAAACCTTGTGTTTCTCTTCCAAAATTAACTCAAAACCTTCACTTTTCCTTCTTCATTGTGGCCGAACTTAAGGGGGAGAGAGAAGAGAGAAAACTTCCAAATTTCATCTTGATTTCCTAGTTAGATTTGTGAAGAATCCAAAGATCAACCTTAATCCACTCTGATAAACCTTCAGTTAAGTTTGGAGGTAAGCCCGTGGTGGAGTTATTTGAGGAAGAAAGCTCTTGAGTTGCTTGTCATCTTGGGATTTTGCCGGTAAAATTTCTAGAAAACATCTCTTTTTACTTGTCTCTTGAGATTTATGCAAGATATGTTATGATTGAAGTTAAAGGAAGCATGTTTATGGTAATTTCGTGGTTTTGCTAGGATTTGGTGAAGTTGTTGCTAGGGTTTGGTCAATGTCCAGCTTTAATGTTCAATTTTTAGTTTTAAGATGAATTTCCAGCTTTCATAAGAGATATTCTAGCTTCGATATGAAATTTTAAACTTTGATATGTGATTTTAGTCTTAGTATGCAAATTTCCAATTTTGAGAGGCAAAATTCTAGCCTTGATATAGTTACTTGAAACTTTATATATATATATATGTAGAGTTGTAATGGATTTTCTTGTCAAGAACATATGTCATAAAGTCTCATGACATGTTAGTTATAAGATATAGTGCATTTGCCATGGAATTAAATAAGAAAGTTGAAATTTTTATGGAGATTTTGCTGGAAAATTTCTGTTATGGCTGGCCGAGAGGGAGAGAGGGAATTTCAGCTTTCTTTTCAGAAATTTTGTGGTAATTTTAACATACTCTTGTTCAAGACATTTGTTAAAACCGTGCTCTTCATATGTATGTTGATTTTGAGCTAAAACAAAGAAGTTTAAGAGGGAAAAAACTTAGTTTCCAAACTATTTGCTTGCTGGAAATATTTGACGGGAGGTTCTACGCAATTTTGAAAAATTTGCTATAATTTCGTATAGAAAAGTCGAAATTAAGTTCTGTTTGTTGCGTTTAAAACTAGACTCATAGAGCTTTTAACAATATAAAATTCAGGGTTTGGTTCAATTTCTATAAAGAACAGAAAATCTGCAAAATTTCTTGAAAATCATGACTGTTTTTGTTTCTGCACTTGTGATAGCAGCGATTTTAAACTGAAGTTTGACTAATCTATGAGTTGAATTTTGGGAAGATGTCTTTTAAAACCTGTTAGTGCTTCAAGTCTATTTTAAGTTTTGTGATTTTTGACCTACAGAAAGTTATACCTTTTCAAAGCATGTCACCAAAGTTGGGAATTTTATCAAATCGATTGAGTGGGACTTGAAAAAACTTTAGAAAACTTTTTTGGGTTTTAACCTAACTTTCTTTGGTTAAATCCTACATATTTTGATTTGAAATACTTAATGGTGTGTTAACCTTAGCATACATGAATATTTCACTTGATTTGAACTCGATAAGAACTTGATTTAAATAAGAATCGTGGCCCTTTTGGTCTTCTATTATTAGGGTTAAACCTGTAACTTTTGTGGTTGCTAAGTGAAGCTTCGAATCTCATATTTTCTCATCATTTTGACTTTAAGTGACTAGACTAGACTCTTGATGGATTACACGATCACAGGATTTGAAAGTGTTCAAGATGATGAACCAAGGTTGAAGTGAAACGATTGTGATAAAGTGGTGAGTGGTCCTTGCATATTTGTATTTTAAATGGCTATGTGGAATGTTGTGTATGTTTGTTTGAGTGTTAAATGCTTTCCAATGATTATTAAATGGATTTTCAATGAGCGAGTGTGTACTTTATCGCAGTGTGTACTTTATCGCACTCGACCTATGTGAAAGTGGATTTTCAATGATCAACTGATTGAACATTACTTGTACATGAATGTAAGCCACACGGTACTGTATTGTACCGCATTTGTTGAATTGGGCCCTTGCCCTTCGCTGCCAGTTAACTCGAGCCAGAAGCAGACTCGGTCGGAAGGCTAGTGACCGTGGGACAGTGTTTGGTATACTCAAGTATGACCACGAAATCGGATGGAGTACTGGCCAGTGAATGAAATCCAATGACTGAAATGAATGACTGAACGATTGACTGAATGAAATGATTACTGAAGGAGTTTTCACTTTCAAATGTTTTCAAATGTCAAAGGTATAAGGAGGAATGGACGGCTACTGAATGACTGAATGAATGGCTCCTAATGAGCATGTATCCTTTCAATGATTGAATGTTTGTTTCTTGAATGACTGCTTATTACTGTGCAAAGTGTGTGAAGTGTTAAATGTAATATATCCGTGATTTATTGCTTGAATGCTTGTTTGGGAACCTCACTGGATTTTTAACTCATTCCTTTAGTTCGTTTTCCTTATAGGAGTGGAGGTCCAGAGCAACTAAGCATGAACTAGTGTGTATATTTGATGTTGTATCTTACATTTCACTTTTGGTTTGTAATTAACCTTGAATTATTGGTTGAATTGTAGAACTCCAGTGTTCATATGAAGGTTTGAACGGTGATTTTGAGAATTGATTGAAGTGAATGTAGTGAGTCCTGATGAGAGCTAGGACAGGCGGTCTGCCAAATCCTTGGGTTCGCCCTAGGGAGAGGTGGGGTCTTCACATTTTTAACTTAATGTAAAGATTTACGCTTTTGTTTGTGTTGTAGTGTTTGTTATTTCTGTAACATTTGGCTTCTAATCTAGGTTTATAAAGGTGTATTGGATTTTCCTTTCCTTAGATAAATCTAATTCTTGTTTTGGATATATTATGGCGTTTGTAGGAAAACTTCAGCTATCATTGTTTCAAATTCCATCTACCGAGAATCTTTTTCTAGATCAAGTTAATGCTCTACTAAGACTTTTTTTGGTGTACTTTTTTGGTGCATTCATATCGTTTCTTGCATTAATAAAGCAATGAAGTTAATAGTAAAGAAGAGGAGTTAATACTAAAAAGATGAATGCATCAGTAGTATAGTGGTATAGGGATGTTGTATTCTCATTGTTGTATTGTATAGTGGGATTGTATGGTTTTTAACTCTTTTTGAAATCAAACTGTCTAAAGTATACTGTGTACACATCAAACCTTAGTCTTCGTATTGGCATTTGTCTTTTCATAATTTGTCCTCTCATTATCAGATATCCTTTAGTGTATGCGATAATCTAGCAGATATTAATTGGTTGCTTAATTTGGCCAATAGTTTGAAAAAGAGAAGCCACGACACTATATATTGTCCTTAACGGTAGTGAGTATCTAGAGGGCATTACTTGTTAGGATTAACTGACGAGGTTCTAATCTACACTCTAAAGTTTAACCTAATTCCCTCGTTCACTGCGAGTATACAGGTCATGGATCATTCTATTATGGGAGTTAGGATCAATCCCACAAGAATCACTTCCAACTACTAAGATTTCTAACTCACTCTATTATCTAAACTAATCAAGAATTTCAACTAGGCAAAATAACAACAATGCTAAAACAATGCAAGGAAAATTAACAATTTGAAGAAACTCAACAAAATACAAATGTCCTAAGGTATAGAATCTACTAAATGTACACTACTATGGATGAAATAGTCAATTATCACTAATGCTCTTGTTTTTCTAAGGATGCATTTCTTTCAAACCATCGGAACTCTTTCTTGTCAATGAATCGAATTTAGCCAATACTATTGTTTCCCTACTCTCATGGTAAAATATAAAGTGAAAACTTAATCTAGATCTATAAATGCCAAAAACATCTATCTAGTGTATCACTACTTTCGTGTGCCTACTCCTTAGATTCCACCTATTTCCATTTCCTTCATTGTCAACTATTCTCATAGATTAATAACAACTATCATGGCTTGTAAATGGTGATCAAACATTCACAAGTATTAAAGTAAGAATAGATGAACTAGCAAGTACAAGATATAGCAATAATTAACTTTATTCTACCATAATCAAGGCACAAATAACTTTATTTATCTTTAGAAGATTATTTAGTTAGACATAGTAAATTTAAACACAAAACTCATATCTTCAATGTAACTAAGTATTGATGAAACAACAAAGAGAATAAAGAGAAAGAATGCTTATTCAAGTGAAGAAACAAGATCTTCAAGGTTCATCATCTTTATTGCCATAAAAAATATATTGTTACATCAAGAGTTTTTCAAGTTTTTCAAAGGAAATGAAAACTAGATTTTAAACTACACTAAGCTAAACTAGGAAGGAAAAAAAGAAAAGGTTCTACTTCTTGTGAAAAGCTAATCTCCCTCCTCAATTATGTGCTTCTTCCTTGTTAAGAGTCAAGAAAAAAAACTCCTAGATCCACCGAAAGTTGGTACAATTTGTCCCTTTTGTCTTGTCAAAGATGGAGAAAAAAAAATAAAAAGTCATGCAAGTTGACAACTTATAGCCACCACCAATCCCTCGAACCAATCCCTCGAAACAGAGCATGTGATTCTCTGCTTTTCTCTGCGAAATGAACATTTGGCCCATAATCCCTGGCAGAATCTGTAAAGTAACCCTCAAGGGTTCTTTTTTTTTCTTTGCTTCTTGAATTGCACCATCTCTTTTAGGCATTATTGTGACTTCTCAAACTTTTAATCCTCGCTTTGTTAGATCATTTGCTTCCAATTGAACTTGATCATTTTACCTATTGGGAATATTACAACGAACAGGCAAATGTTGTGACAAGAATTGGCTTCAAATCTTGATAGAATATCACTTTCCTTTAGACATTATTTGTCTGGTATAATGTGCAATAACCTTGGACAAATATCCTTTAGGATAGGATGAAGTTTGTTTGTCTTAGACTCTTGCACAAAGTAAAACAAACCCTCTTGAACTAAGGAGTGCTTTTTGAGAGAATTCAAAGCAATGTTTTCAGAACCGGACCGGACCGGCCGGTTCGACCGGTCGGACCGTGAACCGGACATGTCACCGGTCCGGTCCAGCATTAAACCCGGGAGGTGATGAAAAACCGCTAGAAACCGGTCGAACCGTGTGAACCGTGTAAAACCGCACGAACCGTTACCCGGCGGTTTTCTAATTTTCAAACAAAATTGCAAGAATGTAGCTGCGGAAGTTCGAACCTTGGTCTTCTTGTTCCCATGAGGCACTCTTCACCACTAGACCACAGCTTAGTTTGTTAAGAGTTCTACTTAACTTAACTAAAATATAGATTAAACAAATCAAACCCTAATATTAAAAAAAGAAACAACCAACGCACTTTTCTTTCAAGTTTCAATCTATCACTTTCTCAGCTTCAGGCGGCCAACGGCTCCAGTTCTCCTCTTGAATTTTTTTTTCAATTTTTTCTTTTTAACCTTTTCAAACCCAAATATCCACAACAAATATTTCTCAAGCCTTCACCTTTATCACTATCATCTTTTGCAAATTGTAGACAAGTTGGAAATTTCAACTTTCACAAGATATTTGAGACTCAAGAGCTTTTCCTGTTTTCCATTATTTTGGTAAATTTAATTTTTCCTTTTTCAAGGTTTTCTTTTTCTATATTATTATCTTTAGCCGATTTTTTTGCATTTTCTTCTTTTTTTCCCCCAATTTTCATCTGTTTCCCTTAATTTTTGTTTTATTTTATTTGATTAATTAAGGATGAAATTATGAATCATTAATTAATTTGCAATCATATTTGGAGAAGTTATTTTTTTGGATGAAGTATCAAATTAAAGAAATTAGACATGGATGAAGTATCAAATTAATAAATTTTGTTTTATTTTCATCTGTTTCCCTTAATTTTTGTTTTATTTTATTTGATTAATTAAGGATGAAATTATGAATCATTAATTAATTTGCAATCATATTTGGAGAAGCTATTTTTTTGGATGAAGTATCAAATTAAAGAAATTAGACATGGATGAAGTATCAAATTAATAATTTTTGTATCAATGATTGTTCTTTTTTTCTATGCTATTTATTGTGTTTTTATTGCTTTTTCTATGCTAAAGTAATTAGTCTACTGAATGCTCATTCATCTTGAATTTTATAGGTTTCACTAAAGCAACAAAATTAAAGACATGTTAAAGTTGATTTGTGAAAGTTGTCAAACAAAAGCTTAAAAAAAAGTGCCAAATTGGACCAAATGTTTGTATGTCTTGGTAAATTCCTAAATGGTAATCTCAGGACCACATGTTTAGTAGCAATTAATTTTTATGTATTTAGTTGTATCTTTGTTTTTTAAAATTTTTTTATTTTTTTTAGTTTGAGAAATTATATTTATATTTTTATAATAAAATTTTAATTTTTTCAGGTTAAGTTGATGAAATTGTGAATGTGGTGTTGTTGCTTATCATGCCATTGATAGAAGTTTGTTATTCAAATGGTTTGTCTTGAATATGAGTTAGACTCTTTTATGGACTTTTTTTAAGTATTGTAAAAGAATTTCAATATTTATTTTATTTATTTTTGTGTTTTTATTTGTGATAATTGGCGAACATTGGGATTGTATCTATTCATGTTTGTAATGAATTTATGAAAACTTGTGGTGAATTATGATATTTTAATTATGTTTATCATTCCAGGTTTTATGCATAACTTTTAGGAAATTTGTTATTACCTCAACTTAAATTTAGTTATGTTGGTGAATGCATTTTAAAAACTTAAGTTATCACTAACCATGTTAAATTGTGCATTAGATGTCAAGTTCAAGTGTAGAATGAAAACCTATGAAATACTTAACACTCAAGTTGCAAAAAAAAAAAAAAAAAAAAAAAAAAAAAAAAACAGTGAACCGATGAACAGGCCGGTCGGACCGGTCGAACCGCGAACCGGACCCCTCTCCGGTTCGCTGACCGGTCCGAGTTTAAAAACATTGATTCAAAGTAGTAGGAAAGTAATTTTTTACAGCAAATCACTCTCTCCTTGACCTCTTTATATATGAGAGATTGTTTAAAAAATAAAAGATTTCATTAAATACTTGTATGAATAGATTCAAGGTATTGTGTACAAATTCATGCACTTTAATTCATGCATCTCATGATCCTAAGATCAAGTACATGAATCTATCCTTACATTCAAGGATATCTACATATATGAATATATATATATATATATATATATATATATACATTTAAATTCATGAATGAAAATACATAATACATGTACATTTAGAATCATTCACAATACAATACATGTATGTACATCAAAAACATGAATGAATATACATTAATTATAATGTATGTACAATTTAGAATTATTCATAATACAATACATGTATGTACAAATTTTGAAAATTTCCAACAATCCCCTGCCATTTTCAAAATTTAGAAAATGGACTTCCAAGAGGTCATCGAATAATCTGACACTCATATGCATAAATAATGGTGTCTTTCGATTGAACCACTATTTTAGTGAAGATTCTTTGAAATCCATCCTACAAGATGGCAGACAAGTTTTGAACCACTTGTATATTAGACTAACCTCATAAACACATCACACATTGAGCAATGCACAACCATAAGTTTGTCAATGATATATTTTACGGCCTTGTATCACTATTCTTCATGAATGCTACAAAGCAAAGTCCTTAATTTTGTGGTTTGTAGAAAACCAACATTCACATAGGCGGCATCTTAGTGCCCCCGCCATTGATAGCACTTTTAAGATTCGTTAAGAGTCCAATGACTTGCCCTTACATTTGCACTGGGAAGATTAACATACACTATTCTACATTGGGATGTCTAAACTTCACATAGTGTACTAACCATTAGAATGATGTACTTTCACTCATTGAATTCAAGACTAGACGTTGTATCTAGCGTTGAATTGAAGTTCCCCCCATTAGTGATCAAGAATTTTGGATTTTAAACCCATCCCCCTTGATGTCCTTAACACCAAATTCCTTGATAACCCTTTTGTCAAAGGATCACTCAAATTTTCATTAGATCTCACAAAGTCAATTGATATGACTCCATTTGTGATCAAATTTTTGACATAACTATGTCTTAAACCGATATGCCTTGGTTTAGCATTATACACTTGACTATATACTTTAGCAAATGTAGCTGCACTATCACAATGTATTGAGATAGGTGACAAAGGTGTTAGCCACAATGGTATATCACAAAGTAAATTACATAACCATTCAGCTTCTTTACAAGCCAAAACAAGTGTTACAAATTCTGCTGCCATTATTTAATCAGTGATACAAGTCTGTTTGTTAGAACCCCAAGAAAACTGCACTCCACCAAGCATAAAGATCCCAACCACTTGTCGACGAGTGATCATCTTTATTAGTGATCCAACTAGCATCTGAAAATCCTTCTAAAACTGAAACATAACCGGTATAACATATACAATAGTCCTTAGTGACTTTTAAATACTTTAAAATTCTGGCTACACCTTGCCCATACTGTGAGGACTCGCAAAATTCTTCTTATTTTCTTAAAATTCTCTTTTATTTTGAATAAATTACTTTATAATCACTTTACTACTCATTTACCTTCTCCATAGTTGCAATAATCATAGAATTAAGAGTTTCCCTCTTTACTTTCATCGTTCGGGTAAATTAGGGTTTTCGCGTATTTTGGTAGTGTAATTAATTGGTGAGGAGTGTGTACTCAATTTTGGTGATTAGGAGTGAGTTTTAGAGAAGAGAAAATGTAAGATTAGAAGTAATAATAATAAGTTAGTGAATCATAGGTTAAAACCCGAGTACGCGTGATTTAAGAAAAATCGGGTTGAACCGACATGTACCGTTTGCTACCGATTGAAGATATCACTTGAACACTACTTTATTACCTTAATCACCTTGCTTTTATTTCAGCTAATCACCCCTAAAATATCCTATAAAACAGCCACCATTTTTGACCAAAGAAAGGAAGAAAGAAAAAAAAACAAGAGGACCAATGGTGGCTTGACAAGTGTTGGCCAACCAAGTTTGACCAACAAATTTGCTATCTTCTTAACATTGTTTTAGACCAAAATTTCTGCAATTTTCTTCATCTGCCGTGAGTTTGGAGAGGGGAGAAGAGAGAAAAATTCTCAATTTTTCCAACTACATAGCTTGCTTGATTCTTGAGAAAATTAATGTGAAACTTGAATCCACTCCGATTAATCTTTGGGAAAGCTTGGAAGTGAGCTTGGTGGAACTTTTGGGAGGAAGAAAGTTCTTGTATCACAAATTATTTTGGGGGTTTTGTGGTATTATGGCTGCCTTCCTTTATCTTTGTTCTACTCTTGCTTAAGTTGGTATAACAACTCATACTTGTGGCTAATGATAGTTATTTCAAAGGTTTTGGATGCTTATGGTGGTTTGTTTCAGTTAGGGTTTGGTATTATTCAGTTATATTCTTATGTTTAGATAGCATATGATGTCTATAATCTGGATAGGGAGTTGGGATAGTGGTGTAAGACATGAAATGAGCATGTTCTTACTATGGTTTCATCAAATTTCAGCTTGAGGCATTGAAATAGCCCAGTTCCTGACCAGCATCATTCGTATAGGTTAGAGGCCGAATTAGGCTTAGATTAAAATATGAAAGTTGTAGAATGATGTTACATAGCTTCTTGTAAAAGTTCAGCTTGATTGGAGCATGGTAGGATATGAAATGACCGAAATACCCTGACTGCCACAAGCCTCATTTCGTGGACAGTTTTGTGAATTCACACGTTTGGCTTCATTTTTTCACGCCTGATCCGTATCCAATCAGCCTTTGGCCAAAACACAAAACTTTTAGCCCTATGTTTCAGCTTTCTAACGCATATGAAAACGCCTCAAACGGAATTGTGTAGCTTGAGTTATTGCGGTTGAATTCAGTTACTGACAACCAGACTGACCATGAACTTTTGTTCTGTAATTCTCAATTTCAACCTAGATCCACTATGAACTTGGGTAAGTTGTCTTCATGAAAGTTTTAAACCCTTGGTCTTAGCTTCGAAATGGTATAAGTTCACCCCAATCCAATAAACGTAGCTCCAATTGTGACCAAAATGCTATAAGATGTTAAATCTGCTATTTAGTTTTTGTCTTCAAAACTGATTTTCGATTCTATTATTACACTTGTGTTGTACTTGAATGATTTTGGAGCCGAATGGAAGGGCTATGTTAGTTAACATTACTTGTGTGTGATTGTGGGACTGAATTGAGAAATAAGGAAGCCATAAATGGCTGGAAACTAGGTAAATAAAAAGGGCGTGCTGCCCAAATTTGCACTCGAGGGTTAAGTAGAGGTACGCGCGACTTGAGTAAGGATTTGAGAACGAATATCACTTGAATCGTCTAGAATATTCACGTCTTCTTTTTATAGAGGTATCTAAGTTGGAATTCGGCCAAAACTTGTACCCTTCGAAAAAATGAAAGTAACGACTAATAGAAATACGTTTTTTCTCGTCAATTCGACTCAAATGGAGATTTTCAAAGTTTTTAAGAGCGAGCATGAGTTTTACAAATATTTTACTCATGTCCTTTGGCCTAAATGTACTCGTTTTACTCCAAAAAATCATCTTTATACATTGTACTAGTGGTTATTTTGATTTTCTTTGATTCACCTAAACTTTAGATGGTTGAACCGTAATATTTTCTCTTGGTTATTCTTAGGGTTTGTCGGTAATTGAGGGTATTATCCGGAAGGAAATTTGGACATTACTTTGCTTAAACGGGTGAGTGTTCTTTGTCGTTATGTTTCCAATAACATTGTGGATTGTTGTGAATGTTTGATTATATGTTAAATGTTTTCAATGATTGCTAAAAATGAATTTTGCTAGCCGAGTGTGTACTTTATCGCACTCGACCCAGGCCAAAGTGAATTTTCAATGATTGAATGATTAAATGCTACTTGTGCATGAATGTAAGCCTTTTGATTGAACTGGGCCCTTTACCCTTCGTTGCCGGTCGACTCGAGTCAGAAGCGGACTCGGTCGGGCGATTGGTGACCCTGGGTTAATGTTTGGTATACTCGAGTATGACCATGAAATCTGGTGGAGACTGGCCAGTGAACTGGCTAGTAGGAGGGAAATGAAATGAATGAACGAATGACAAGAACAATGAAGGTGTTTTTATTTACAAATATGTTTTTTTAATGATTGGAGGAATAAGGAAAATGGTGGGCGAATGAATGAACGAATGGTTTCACGTGAGCGTGTATCCTTTTAATGAATGTATTACCATTGCTTTCATATTGTAAATATTTTTTGGATTATTTGTTATTCAATGATGAATGTCTTGGACTTAATTACGTGATTATGTGTATGGGAACCTCACTGGATTTTTAGCACGTTCCATTAGTTTGTTTTCCTTACAGGGATTGCGAGCAAGGACGAGAGACCAGTATAGAATAGCATAGTCTAGTCCTTTTGAATTATTTTGCTTTGCATTCGCTCTAGTGCTTGGTTAGGGTTGGATGTATTGATAATTTAAAGTTTTTGTTATCTTTGGGACTATATATCTGGTTGAAATTGAATGAATGTAAGTATACGTTTCAAGTTTGGGAATTGTTATTTCACGTATCCTCGAGGTTATATCCTATTTTGTTTGAAGAGAGTAAACGAGTCCTGACGAGAGTTGGGCAGGCGGTCCGCTAAACCTTGGGGTACGCCCTAGGGGGAGGTGGGGTCGTCACACATATAACCTACTAAGGTTGATTGTATATCTGTTCAATATACCAACTGCATATACAATATCAGATCTAGTACAAGTCATTGCATACATTAAGCACCCTATAATCTTGGCATATTTCAATTGAGATTTTGGATCCCCTTCATTTTTCACAAAGTTTATTTTGGAATCCAATGGTGTTGAGTTTGGAATACAATCACTTTGATTGAACTTGTTAAAAATATTTTCAATATAATGCAATTGAGATAATATTATATTGTTATCGTTTCTTAAGATTCTTATACCAAGAATGACATCTGCCTTACCCATGTCTTTCATGTCAAATTTTCTTGAAAGCAAAGTTTTGGTGACTTCAACTTGCTCCAAGTCAGTCCCAAGAATTAACATGTCATCAACATATAAACAATGATACCTTTGCCATCATTAAACTTGCTATAAATGCATTTATCAGATTCATTTATCTTGAATCCACTAGCAAGAATAACTTTGTCAAATTTTTGATGCCATTGTTTCGGTGCTTGTTTTAGCCCATATAAAGACTTTACAAGTTTACATACCTTATACTCTTGACCAGGTACTACAAACCCTTTGGGTTGTTCCATAAATATTTCTTTATCTAAATGACCATTCAAGAATGCTGTTTTAACATCCATTTGGTGAATGACTAAATTTTGAATAGAAACTATAGCAAGTAGTACTCTAATTGTAGCAATTCTAGCTACTGGAGAATATGTGTCAAAATAGTCCACACCATACTTTTGTGTAAATCCTTTGGCAACCAATCTGGTTTTAAACTTATCAATAGTTCCATCAATCTTCATTTTCTTCTTGAAGATTCATTACAACCAATTGGTTTTGAATCAGGTGGTAAGTCTACTAATTTCTAGTTTTTATTACCCATAATTGAATTCATCTCATCATTTATAGCTTCCTTCCAAAAAGAAGCATTTTGTGATTTCATTGCTTCTTCATTGGTCTTGGAATCAGCCTCAATATTGAAGCAATATGGAATTTGATTGCTCACTGTATCTCTAGTTCCTTTAACTAAATACATATAGAAGTCCAAACCAAAGTCTTTTGACTTTCTAGCTCTTTTCCTCCTCAATTCAATGGATTCATTTTCACCATCTTTTACCAGTTCACTTGATTTTGGAGTAACATCTTTTATAGAGGTGAACCTATTTTCTTCAAAAATAGCATCCTTAGATTCAATTATGGTATTAACCAAAATTGAATCATTAGGTTCAATTACCATGAACCTATATGTTTTGCTATTATGTGCATATTTTAAGAATATACACTCCACACCTCTTTCTCCCAATTTCCTTTTTTTAGATTCTAGGAGTTCTACAACAGTCTTACAATCCCAAACTCTCAAATAGTTTAGGTTGGATTTCCTTTTATTCCAAAATTCATAAGGGGTTATAGAACTTCTTTTATTAGGAACTCTATTTAGGATATGACAAGCCGTTAACAAGGATTCACCCCAAAATCCTTGACTTAGTCTAGATTTTGACAAAAGTGCATTAACCATTTCCGTCAATACATTATTTTTTCTTTCACCTACACCATTTTGTTGTGGTGTATAAGAAGCAGTCACCTCATGTTTTATCCCAATAGATTCAAAATAAGTAATATCATAATACTCTCTACCCCTATTTGTTCTTAGACATTTGATAAAGGTTTCACAATGAAATTCAACTTCTAATTTATATGTCTTGAATTTTTGCATTACTTCATCTTTTGAGTGTAACAAGTAAACATGACAATATCTACTATAATCATCAATAAAAGTCACAAAATATTTTTTACCACCCAAAGTAGGAGTGCCATGCAAATCACACACATCGCTATGAATAAGATCCAAAATTTTAGATGATCTTTCAACTTTAGAAAATGAATTTCTTGTGATTTTCGTTAGCATGTATGTTTTGCATTTTCCTTCAATCTTATCACAATATGGCAGCAAATCAAGTCTCATCATTTCATGCATTCTTTTGTAATTAACATGGTCAATCCTATAATGTCACAATACAAAAGAAGACTCAATCAAAAACACATAAACAATATCAATCTTATTATTTCTAATAGCAAGTACATTCAACTTAAACATCCCATTGCAAAGATAACCCTTGCCTAAAACATATTACCCTCAGACAAATAAACTTGTTAGCCTCAAATACAAGTCTAAAGCCAAATTTATTTAACAGACTAGCCGACACCAAGTTTTTCCTAACTTCCGATACATAAAACACATTTGTCAAGGTTACAACATTGTCGGAAGTAAATTTTAATTCTACTTCTCTAATGCCTTGAATCGAAATTGTAGCAGAATTTTCCATGTAAACAATGGTGCTTTCATCCACCGGTTTCATGGACTTGAAGAACATTTTTTGTTGCACACGTGTCGCATAGCTCCAGAATCAACCCATCAAGCAAAATTATCTTCAATCATATTGATCTCGGAGATCATTACCACAAGATTTTTGCTTGTGTTTTTGGAAGATTTGTTTCTCCTTCTTGTTTTTAATAATCTTGCACTCGGACTTATAATGTCCCTCTTTCTTGCAATAGAAGCATTGTCCTTTCTACCTTTTCTTAAACTAGTTCTTGGGTTGTTAGCCCTTCTTGCTTCCTTGAAACTTCTTAGTTTGTCCCTCTTCAATCACATACACTTTTGAAGTAGAATCTTTGTTCTCTTCAAGGATTTGAGTATTCTTCTTTTCTTGCATGCGAATTTCTTCTTCTACTTGAAGAGATTTAGCAAGAATTTCAAGAGAGATGTCCTCTTTTTTATGTTTGAGGTCTCTCTTGAAATCTTTCCAAGAATGTGGTAATTTGTCTATTATAGAGCAAACAATGATGGTTTCATCCATGTGCAGATTGTGTTATGTGAAGTGATTAATAAGCCTTTCAATTTCAATAAATTGCTCCATAACAAACCTATTATCTACCATTTTATAATTATTAAAAGATGAGACAAGAAACTTCTTACTTGTAGCATCTTCTTGCATGTACTTGGACTCCAAATGATCCCAAAGTTCCTTGGCAGTACTAATTGAATGGTAGACATCAAATAGGTTGTCATTCATGGTATTGAGGATGTGATGACGGCATAATTCATCGTCGTTCTCCCTTTTCTGACATTTTCAAATATCTTCAAGAGTCTCTTCCTTGGAATTGATGATCAATGGCTTTGGTGTGGTCAAAATATAGACCGCTTGGAATACAGTGAGAAGGAAATGAACACGTTTTTGCCAACGAATGAAATTTCCTCCATCAAACCTCTCGAGCTTGACAATGTTGGATGCCAACTCTTTCAAGGTACCAGCCATTGTAGAGGACAAATAAAGCCTAATGATTGTTGGGAATATTACAACGAAACTGGCAAATATTGTAGAATTGGCTTCAAATCGTGATAGAATATCACTTTCCTTTAGGCTTTATTTGTCCGGTATAACGTGCAATAATCTTGGACAAAATATCCTTAGAATAAGATAAAGTTTATTTGTCTTAAACTGTTGCACAAAGTAAGACAAACCCTCTTGAATTAAGGAGTGCTTTTTGAGAAAATTCAAAGTAGTAGAAAAGTGATTTTCTATAGCAAATCACTCTCTACTTGACCTTTTTATATAGGAGGGATTGTTTAAAAAATAAAAGAACTCATTAAATATTTGTATGAATAGATTTAAGGTATTGTGTACAAATTCATGTACTTTAATTCATGCATCTCATGATCCTAAGATCAAATACATGAATCTATCCTTACATTCAAGGATCTCTACATACATGAATATATATACATTCAAATTCATGAATGAATATACATAATATATGTACATTTTAGAATCATTTACAATACAATACATGTATGTACATCAAAAACATGAATGAATATACATTAATTATAATGTATGTACAATTTAGAATCATTCATAATACAATACATGTATGTACAAATTTTGAAAATTTCCAACAATACCTACAAAAACAAAGAGATTTTTCAAGTAAAATGACAAAAGCACAACTAATTCATATATCAACTTAAGGTGCAAATTAAAGACAAAAAATGAACAACTTATACCAATTAATCTTACAAATTGACTCAAAACAATATGAAACACATTCAAAAAAATCACAAATTTAGCCATTATCGCTAACTACACGTTGCACCCCTAAACTTACAACACTTTTTCACTTTGCACCTTAAATTTTAATTTTGAATAGTTTGCATCATAAACTCTCAATTTTAGAAACTTTGCATCATAAACACTCAAGTGTGTCTATTTAATTCCAATCAATGACAATTGTAGTAAAATAAATTGAGTGGAGGACCCTATAAATCAATCAAATGCTAAAAGTGGTTAAAAGGAGCCAAGAAATTATAGTTAGAATAAAACAATACATTGTCATTAATTTGTAACATCCTTTATCTAGTTAATTTTGTTAACAATGTTAGTGGCTGAAACTGCACAAAACATTGATGATGTGCTGAAACTGTACAAAACATTAATGAACTAAAGAATCGCAGTTAGAATAAAATGATACAATGCCATTAATTTGCAGTGTCATCCTTTATCTCATTAATTTGGTTAACATTGTCATTGATTGACTGAAATAGGATAAACTTGAGAATTTAGAGTGCAAAGTGTTTAAGATTGAGAGTTTAGAATGCAAATTGTGCAAAATTAAAGTTTAGAGTGCAAAATAGGAAAGTGCTATAAGTTTGGAGATGCAAAGTGGAATTAATCCTTGTTGCCATATTCTACGCAGTTTATGTGACCAATATTCGTTGTAACTAACATGTGCATTTTATAGAAGAGAAGTGTTGACGACCCACGTCCTTCATTTTGTACTATGCCTTGTATCAGCAGTACTTACAAAGTCTTAATCAGGTCCACGGAAAACAATTCAAAGGGAAAACTACCAAGTAATTAAGGTTTAGGGGCCAAAGGTTGTGATTTATCAAATTTCCTACGGTTATTGTATTTGTCATATAATTGGATGTATAATACTTCAGTATTAATATTTGGAAGAAAAAGCTAATATATATGTGATTCCATACATTCAGTTGCAACAGCATGGTGCAACTGTACACTGTGTTGCATAATAAATACACAAATCGCACCTACCCGTGCCAACATCAAACCATAATATCCGTGTCCATCAAATGATTACTAATTCATTCTGTACCGATCAAGACACATCTGCTAATATTTACCTAAAAATAAGCAGTTTCCAAATTTCAAGACTACAAACTATTGTTTACCTACCCTAAAACAATGCCATTCTGAAGATTCTGTACATTTCAAGCATAACTTGATGGATGATTACAACAAACAAACAAACGACTTCCAAAAAGTCACATATTTGCATTGCATCAATATTCGGCCTCTCCTTGTTTTCTTTCAAAACCTATAAACCTACAGGGCGAATACCTAATTTTGTACTCAGTGATGGTCTCAAGTTTTGGCGACCAAGCATTGTCTTTAGACCCTACCATTTGATCATAGTGTTTCTTCAACTCCGGTGTACTACAAAGGAAGCCATGACTCGGACTAAGAGAGTTGCTATCTTCATCACCTGTTTCTTGATCTCTTGTTAGAAGCTTAATTATGAATTCTGGCCTGACCTTGATCAAAACCCTTCCATTTGTACCCTTCACATGTTCGAATGGGCATTCCTTGAAATTTACAGCGGCTGGTTTCGAACCAGATGAGATAGATCTTCTTAGGGTTGCCAAAGAAGAAGCTGAGAGGACATTATTTGTGAAGCAATCAAGAGGAAGAACAAAGTAGGTTTCCCCTGGGATAAGTTCATCATCTATGTCTAGTACTGGAATTGGATGACCTATGAAGAATGAATCTGCATGACAAACCATATGATCTGGGAACTCGAACATAATCTTTCCCGCTGAAGCCTTTCCAGCTGAGACAACCCTTGTTTTGCCTCCATCAAATATGAGCTTCACTATCGAACTTGAACTTAGTTGACAACAATAAGGAGATATAGCATTTCCCATCTCTCAGAGTTAGTCTTGGAAGAAAGAAGATGGATTGTGGCTATTTGTTTTGGCTTGATATATAAGTCGTATAAATGGAAAGAATCTTGGAAGAAATGAGGATTTGTGGCTTTTAGGACCTCCGTCGGTGGTCAGCAATGGTGGCTTCCAAGTTGCAAATTTCAACCATATGTGGTGTCATATCAAATGCACTTGTGATTATCCGTACATAGATTTATTAGGATAGTCATTTTGGTTTCCTTGTTGATTATGACGGATAAAAAAGTCTCCCTAATCAAATAAGAAAAGTCATCGATCCATATCATTATTTGTTTCACGTTTGTGTTTGACCTTGATAAGGTAGAAGAAATGGAAATCCACTGGTAAATAGAGTTTGACATTTGGTATTTCACTTATCTGATTTTTTTTTCCATGGACAGGAGTTATTTGAAAGTGGTGATTGGGGTGATAAAAGTACAAGGGTGGAAAATATCCCTAGTGTTTTATCTTAGCAAAAATTAGTTTTATCATATGAACAAACCCCTGCAAAGAAGTTTGACCTTCTGTGTATGCTTTGTGGCAAGGTCGTCTAGTTGAACTTAATTGGGCAGGTTAAAGATCGCTATTTTTTTTTCCTTTTTCTTCTTTTATAAAAAAAATTCATTCATATAATAACTTAAACATATTGTTCTAAGTTTAATTTCATTTATTTAACTGCATAAATACATCAATCTATCTTATGCTGAAAATCTAACATTTAGTAGAGAATGGGAGCACACGTTACTCCTAAAACGAGCACAAAATCTGAGGATGTAATGTAGCTGGAATGTGTACAGATAGTTACCAACTTATAACAAAAGAAATTTCATAGGGTCAATTCCATTCACTGGATGCATCCAAATTCAATTTAAATTTGTAAAGAAGTTTCGTAGGATGTTGTGTACTAGCTTTTAGTACAACCCAAAAAATTCAAAAGAAGTATACAAAATTTGAAGAAAGACAGAATAGTAATTGCTAGTTGTTCAACTTGGATCCTATGAACTTGACCTTATTTCACAGTCCATAATTATAAGTAGAATAATATAGGAAAAGCAGGCTCCCTTTTTTATAGTAGACAATGTGGGGTACATTGACGTGGTTATAAATTTAATGTTTGAACAAAATCAATGCACCTTGTCCAGTATGCTCCTACGAACACAAACAGAAAGAAAATTTCTGTCATAGTACTGATTTTATTTTGAACTGCATTTGTATCAATCGAACAATTTATCCTGAAATGAGCTCTACAATTTAAAATTTCTATCATAGTGCTTATTTCGATTTGTTGGTTTATATGTTTCCTCACTTTTCTGGGGAAATCGTCAATCCCGAAGAGGAAATGCAACTCGAGAATCAGAACACGAACATAAAATTTGTTAAAGGCAATCAATAACTACATAATCAACCATGTTTATATGGTGTATACATATACAATTGGACTTGTGATAATCGCTGGATGGATTTCTTACGGTACTCATTGGGTTTCGATTTCGATTATGACTGATAAAAAGTCTCCCTTCTTAAATAAAAAAAGGTCATTTATGTGGTTATTTGATTCACGTTTGACCTTGGATAGAGTAAAAGATACGGAAATCTACTGGAAAATAGACTTTGACACTTGGTTTTTCATTTATTTTGTCTGTCCAAGAACAATTTCCATTGGAAAAAGCTGACTGGAATGAAATATTTACAAGCAAGGAAAATATCCTTATCTAAATATCTTGGAAAAACTAATTTATCAAAATAAATTAATTATTCGGTCTATCTAACGGGTTCCACCCGCTAAGATATATTTTAGGTATTATATTTTTTGAAATGTAAGATTAATTAAGAAAAGTAAATAAATACAAGAGATGGTATGTAAGATTAAATAAAGAAAGTATATAAATACAAGGGAAGATAATAACTGTTAGTATGTGTATATACATTGTAATTTAGATGGATATTAAGTATGTTATCAAGTACCCTATAGACACCCATTAAAAAAAACCCTTAATTATTGGAGAGAAGTTTGGCCTTCCTATTTGTACAAGATATATTACCATTTAGTAGGGGATAGGTTCAAGATCGTGGTCTTTTTCTTTTTCTTTTTCTTTTTATTCGTTTTTTAAAAGATTCACAAATAATTAAAAATGGAAATTTCGTGGTCGTCAAATCCATTAGCTAGATACATCCATATACAATTTAAATGTCGTAAGAGGCTTGGAAAAAGCCAATGATCAAGCTATTGTTTCAAAAAAGATTGCCTATTACCTTTTACTTTTCAGAGTTAATATTGTTTCATCTCCTCTATCCCAATTTTTTACGTCCATCCTTATTCAGCATTCTATTTTATCACCATGTGTAACTCTGCATGTGAATATATTGTGCTATATTTGTATACATGCAAAAGAAAAAAGAAAAAAAGAAGAAGAAATACAAATTGACACAAGAAATTAAATAAAAGATCTTGAACTCGTTAAAATCTCGAAGGAACTAAGATCATAATATCATTGAAATTTCAAAGGAAGCCCTCGCGAACCTTCATTGACTAAAGATTCAGCCCACACGAACAGTTGAACTAATAAATGATCACAACGAAATCGAAAGGACAATATATCTACTTAGTCCAAGTTGGCTGGCAAAAGTTGGACCATTCAACTGTGCTAGGTCTAGTCCCTTCATAATTTGGAAGATCTCCTATGTTGAATTTTGTTCAGGGAAACGGATCCATTTGATGACCGTTTAGTCATGTGGGTTAATTATCATTTTGCTTTGGTCCTTTTCTTTTTCTGATTTCCTTTCAATGGTTTTTCAGGTGATTATATTTGCTGTTCAGACAGAGCAGTGATGGATAGAAGAAATAAAAGAATTGGATATATATAGTCCAAGGATATACATATATACGTGTGTGCATTCATCTTGGTACAAGAGCTGGATTTTCACCATATTGATTTCTCGCTTCAACTTCATTCTTCTTATTTTTTGTAACATTTGATGATTTTCACCAAAACCAAAAAAGAATTTTGTAGATACAGATTAGTTCCAGCCCCAATAATACCCTAGCAATCTAGTGAGGATGTTTGGTAAGCGTTTATTTTTGCATATTTCTAGTGTATTTTTATTATTTAGTTCTTGTTATGTTTTAATCATTTTAATAGCTAAATAATTTGGTTTCCAATGAATTTAACTTTTTTACTACAAGTGAGAAAAATTGCATTTCTATGGATTTAAGTGGTGAAAATTTCATGTTTTTATAGGTTTTAATGACTCAATCATCAAATGAAGTAAAAAGAGAAAATGTTGGATGATTCCTGATAATTTGACGTTATTTTAAGTAAGCATGAAGTGCAAAATGTTCAAAAGATGAAATACAGTCAATTTCAAATAAAGAAAAGATTAGTTGTCTTGGCATGCTTTGGGATTTTGGTTATAATTTAAGCTACAAGCATTTAGAGATGTAATCAAGTCGAGTCGAGCTCTACTCAATAGTAAAGAGGTATTGCTCAAGCTTGAGCGAGTAGCAGAAATGGAGTTCAAACTCGAACTCGAAAAATTGTTCGAAAACTTGAGATCAACTCAATTATCCTCAATTTTCTCGCGAGTATGATCAAGCTTGAGTACTTGACTCTAGCTCAAGATCCTTGTCCACTTCCAGAATTGCAGAATATAACTCTTTATGTAAAATAGATTGAGCAAGCCTAATTTCTTGATTAAGAACAGGCTATTATCAATTGAAATAAGTTGGAACATTTGCAATTAGTCACAAGAAAGGTTCATATCCTATTATGCAAAAATGGAATTTAGGGGAAAAAAAAAGCAATAGTTGTAGAAAGTAGAAGTTATAAATTGAGCATGTCTGATTAGTGATCATTGATGATTACATTAACATTTAATAGCCAAGTAGCTAGCATCAAAATAGTAGCCCAAAACAAGGGTAATTTACCACTGCAACAGCCTATAACTTGCAAGTCTTACACAAGACAATATCTTATCACCAAGCCAATACCAAAACAATTTCACAAATATAAGTGGCAATAAACCGCCTAAAACAAGAGCAATTTACTATTCAGCAACCCACAACTTGCAAGTCCACACAAGAAAATATCTTAGCACCAAGCTAGCACCAAAACAACTTCATAGATGAAGCAGCAAATGAGCAAAAACAAAGGCAATAGCAAGAAATGCCCTCGTAAAGTAGCCATCCAACCATGATCAACTCCTACCACCAAGACATTTAAATATTTTTTTCAACTGAAGGGACACATTAAAACAAAATTGAATGACTAAACAAGTAGAAATTTAGAAATGATAGACCTAAATCACCTAACTACACCCAAAGTTGGATATCAAACTTGTGGCGTAACTAAAACATTAAGTTGCATAACTACAGAGGAATAAAGGAATACAAAACTAACCATCATAACTACAGAGGAATACGGCTTACCTACTAGTCCTGCTCTTGCGATGGATGCTGAACCAGTTGTCGAAGTGTCATGTGGCTCATGTTCTTTTTCCATCTTTCCCCTGAGTTAAGCTACATAACTACAGAGGAATACGACTTACCTACTAGTCCTGCTCTTGCAATGGATGTTGAACCAATTGTCGAAGTGTCATGTGGCTTATGTTCTTTTTCCATCTTTCCCCTGAGCTATCAAATTATTCAAACCCCCAATTTCAGCCTCTACAACTAATGAAATAAAAGCCCCCAATTTCAAAACTTAGGGTTCAAAGAAATTTTCAGAAAATGTTTGAAGGGATGCAAATAATAGCAAATAATGAGCTCAATACCTTTTTCCAGTTGAAGACCAAAGTTGAAGAGAGAAAATGTAGCAATGGCTGATGGTAGATGGAAAGAAATGAAGTCAACCCTCTCAGCAAATACAACAACAACGATGGCCACTAGATTGATGTATTTGTATAGGTATGGACTGTGTGGTAAGATGCACTCGTACATATGAGTGGTAGCAAGTGGAAATCGAGCTTCTAATCTCGTCAAAGATCCGGACTTTCAGAAGTTCAGACAAGGAGGAGGAGAGTAGCTCAGTAGTACTTGGAAGAAATTAGCGTTCGATTCAAGAGGAAAGAGGAATTAGGAAAAGCCAATTTTGTTTTTTACCTCTCAAATTATCTTTTTCTTTTTGAAATGACTATATGACCTATAAATATTTTTAAGTTATAGCCAACAATTTGGTAATTTAGACAACTCTCAAGTCTAAAAGAGTAAAATTGTAATAACTAAATATATAATTTTTAATTAATTAATTTGCGCTCAGTAAGGCTGGACGAAGCCATCGAACTTGACAAATCAATACTCAAAACTCAACTTCAATTATTAATGAGCTATTCGACCTCAACTCGCACTTGGTCAAAGCCGAGTGCTCACGAGGAGTTCGGTTCAATTACATCCCTATAAGCATTGGGTTGAGATAATTCTTGAACCATTTTAAACTTAAAGACATAGGACTATATTTTTTTTATGAGATATCAAAATCCAATTCATACTTTTGCATGGTCAAAAAGGTGAAATACAATCATGCATTTTTGCTGCCAAGATCCGAAACAAGGCCACTGACTAGTTGAGAGTTTTTCAGTCATTTCTCAGACTACGAAGCTCCAAATGCCATGATTCTTAATTCATTGGAAAGCTAACTAAATGCTGAAAAAAATTTTGAGTTTGTGCAAGAGTTAGTTCAGCTTTCATCGTTGAGTTATGGTCCAATTTGGTGTAAAAATAGAGCAAGATTGAGAAATCATCAAAAAGTGTAAACCTACAATCAAGTGGATACGCGACTTGGATACTTGAGATGTTGATTGCAAATCCTACCTCACAGATCCTAATTTCGGCTCTACAAGTTGTAGCTTGTTTGCACAAGATTCTTGACCACCATTTTTTAGAGAGATTTCGAACTGATTTTGTCCAAAGAGATCATAGAGACTTGTAGAATCAACTTTTAGTGATTTCAAGAAACAAATTGCATCAACTTAACATGATGGATTGGAATTTTAATGTTCTATAAATGGAGACCTTGGAGGACTTGTTTGTAACATTGAGGGACAGAAAATACCATACAAAATGTAGTTTTCACTAGTTCTCCTTAGTTTATTAGTTTAGTGGTAGGTCAGTGTACATTATCCATCTTGTATTGTAGCTAAACAATAGATTAAATTGATGATGAAGATGGAGAGTTTTTGAAATTCATGTGATAAGGGTGACTTCTCTCCTACCATTTTATTTCTTATTTATTCTCATATTTTGTGAATATATAAGTTTGGTTATTGTTTGTATTTCATTTATGTTTTGTTTGTTGGTATACAGAGGGATGGATGAAATATCTATTAGTGTTATGTGAGGTTTTCATTGTCATTTGAACTTTTATTGTGAGCAAGTTATTTAACACTTTTGCTGTTATAATCATGATTAACTAATGATTAGCTATGATTACCTAAAAGTGCTGTCTTATCAATAAACATTGGGATCTAACACTAGTTTATAGAAGTGTTAGACCTAGCGAGTTAACTTGCTAATATAGGGTTACAATTTTGGGGTTTTAACAAGTAATTTCACAAAATCTAATGAATTTATAGATAGTTTCATTTACGTTAGTAGATGTGGAGTACTTATAGATATGATTGGTACATAGACGAAAGTGTGTATCATATACATTGGAAAATTACGTCATAACTAGTCTAGATAATAGCACTCAATGAACAGGTTATTTTCACTTGCAAAAAGTATATAGGAATTCCACAACCTTAGAAATGTCTTTGTTATTATTTTTACTATTTTTATTTCATAATTCGTAGTATAAATTTATTTGCTTCATTTGTGGAAATCTAAATAATAAAGTAATTCAAATACCACCAATAATTGACAATTTTTTCTTTGGAATTAACACTTAATATCCTCTATGTTCGATAAACGACTTATATACTTATAGAAAACAGGGTATTTAAGTTTATAAATTGAGAAAGTGACCAATTTCATCCCTAAACATTTTTACTAGAGCCAATTTAGTCCCTAATTTTTATTTTTGGCCAATTTGATACGTAAACTTAATTTTTGGGTCCAATTAAGGCCCTCTACAGCAGCGTCACCACTTTAAAATGATTTCGCTCTTAATTTAACAACTAAATAGAGGTATTTTAGGAACTTCGAATGTAGGTTGTAATAAAACCAAGTAAACCGAAAAAAATTATGAGTATTTGGGATATTTTTAAAATTTAAAACTTTTTGAGATATTTTAAAATTTTTAATTAACTTCCTACCCCTTTTATCTACCTCTTACCCTCTCTTTTCCTCCGCGACCCTCTTCCTCGGTCAACCAGCCACCATTCCACCTCCATCAACACCCCTACCTGCCACTACCCTATCCACTCCTTAATTCTCCTTACCCCACCACTAAACTCCATCTCGCCCACCCACCCCTTCTTCCCCCGCCATTCTTTTGCTACTTCTACCTACTACTCCTTTTCTACCCCCATCCCTTTCACCAGCATTCCTCTCCCACTACTCCTTCCCCTTCATTTTCCCGATCACTCCTACCTTCCCCTCGCCTCCAAGGAGATCTAGTCCTATAAACAATCGGAATAAGCCCTCTCTAAATCTTTCTTGGCATTCTGATCATCGCAAGAAAGAATTTGCAATAAGAAGAAAACACCAACATCCAATCACTGTCGCCATTTTGCTGCAAAGGTGATCACCATAGGTATAATGTGACCGGCTTTAAAAGAATCTGTTTCCCAAAGTTATTATAGTGTTATCTTTTATAAGCTATTTTTCATCATTTATTTAAGTCAATGATGGTACTGGCCAAGAGATTAGTATAGAAAGGATTGCACCTTTGCTCAAAATTTTGGTCTTTTAGTATAAATGAATCATGGAAAGGAAGTATACGATTTTTAAGCAATCATGATGAGTATGGTACACCTTGAAAAACTTTGACATTTGCCATGGTTGTGTTATGATTAGCTCATAGAGGATTTGAAATTCTAAACATTAAATTGACGAATTGGGCTTCTTAGTTATGTGCTGCCTCTTTGACCAAAACTCCTTAGGGAGAGGAAGAAGCAAGGGGCAGTGAAGAAAAGGGATGGGAGAGAGAAGTAGGAGTGGGATGTTGATGAAAAGAGTAGGGGAAGAGGAGAAAAGGAGAAGAGGAGAAGGGTGGAGGAAAGGAAGAGGTGGGTGGCAGATAGTGAAATTTGATGGTTGATGGAGGAGAGTACCTTTGATGGTGGAAGCAGGAGAGTACCCAAAGTTTCCAAAATGGCCCGTCTAATTATTAATAAGAGTCAAATCACTTCTAAACGGTGGCTTCACCAAAAAAGACCTTAATTGAACTGGAAAATTAAGTTTACGTACCAAATTGGCAACAAATAAAAGTTAGTGACTAGATTGCCTCTAATAAAAATGTTTATGGACGAAATTAGCCACTTTCCCTTATAAATTTAGAGTGAAAGATTAAACCTCGTCAATGATAGCTATCTTATTCTAGTTCTCAACATTTTGTTCTTCTAGTTTCCTTCCTTTTTCCTTTTTAAGTGTCTTGTTTTAATGAAGAATATTTTTTCCGCATAAAAATTTATTATTCCAGTATATCACTTGTAGAACTGGAAAACGAAATTGGAGTCCATTTTTTTTTAACACAATTCTTTTAGTAACATGAAGGTCCACAGGCATCTCGATTGAAATCCCCATAAATGAATGCCAAAGCAAAAAAGCAACTAATTAAGATACAACAGATTTTTCTATTTATTGATGCCTAATTTTGGGTCTCTACCTACAATTGGCCTCACGCACTAGACTCTTAATTTTAATTAATCAAAATAACTTTAAACCCTAGACTTAGATTATCTATCTACGTCCCATAAAAACTAGCTACTAAATGACATAAGAAAAAAGACGAATTGTCAACTAACTTCTTTTGCCTATTGCTCATGACAAAAGTGTATCTCAGATACAAAGTAAGACATATATATATACTAACTAAAAGAAACGTGAAAAACTATTTATAAAAGGGTCAAGTATTAGACTTTTCGAAACATTAGTCTTAAGATTGAACACCATTCTTGGATTTTCTGAACAGTAGTTAAACACTTTTGTATTACTTTGAAATTTATTACTCTAAGAAGGGTAAGAGTCACAATGTGCACATTAGCTCTATTTTACAAATACACAAGTTAGTGGAACTAGGAATATAAGGGCAACTTTAACATAAAAGAATACAAGTTCAATGAAGTTGCCAAAGTCATTGATTAGACTAAATCTACTGGTAATCTTTGATTGAGTAAAAACTACCTGTATCTATTTCTGTATGCATGTATATGTACTATGTTAAAGGTTCCTTCCAAATAAAACTTTTACCCGCTTAATTTGTATGTTCATGTTGACATGTAATTGTTTCTTAATTACGAATAGGCAGTGGGTATCAAGATCTCAACTCTTTAGAATCCATAGTGCCTCAAAAAAAAAAGATGAAAAGGAAAAATCAAAGAGATCATACCATATATATCTTTCAAGAAATATGATGAAATTGCTTAAATCACAACTATACAATAAGAGATACCAATACATATGGAGGCCAAGATTGTTGTTGAAATCCTGAACCCACAAGGTTGCCCATGGACATCAGAAACTTCATTATTTATTCAGCCATCATGGCTTGAGTTTGTTTACTTGTTCAACTTCTCTTGTACTAGTTATCTGTTTGGTGATAAAGTTTCTCAACAAATAAAAAAAATATGCTTGCGAATTAGTAAACCATTATCATAACAATTTTTTTCCATTTAATGACAGCTCTAAACTTTACAGAGAAAGTTGTCTAGATCGATATTATCATGATCAATTTACCCAGCAACAAATAATGATCAAGGTGAGGGAAAATTCAAACTAGAATATACTTGAAGCAGTTATAAATTGAAATATTAAATTGCCCATATATCAAGGTCAAATGTTTAACAGGTAAGTTAATTATAAATTTCTATTTCTCTGTGAATTACCAGAAAGGTTTGTCATCCAAAAATAAAGTTAAAAGTGGACAGCATCGCCATCGCCCAGGCTTTCTCAAAGTAGACTTTGAATGATTACTTATGCACGTCAGAAAATAGCAATCCAAATGGGCCCTTAATTCTTTAATAAAACATAATCTGTTTATCTAAGGTCTTAATGGCATGATAAACAGCCTAAGCATGATCATTAAGCTTTTGACTAATGGATGTTTATCATGAAACAGCAACAAAACGGGAAGACGTTTTTTATTTTTAGCCAAAAAAACTGGATGAGGATGACTAGCCTTTTCAAAATTTTCTATAGCTTTCTTTTTCTATTGTCAACTGTTTTGATCAATTCAACCAATTTAACCCGGAATGAGCTATAGAATCCAAAATGAATAATGTTTCACAACTTAATATTTGCCTAATCTTCTTTATCCCGTCCCAGCTTACTTTACTGCGGTTGTCCTCATCCCTGAAGAGGAAATGCAACTCGACAATGCAAATGATGATGATGATGATGATGATGATGAAAGAAGAAGAAGAAGAACAACAACAATAATAACTATTGTTTTGAAAATGATTGCCAACTAAGTGTTGCTTTTGAATCTTAAAATGGTTTTGAGTCCACTGTCGCACTTTTTGTGTCGACCTCTATTATTCGCCACCCAAATTTCTCACCATATGTAACTTTGCATGTGAATATATTGTGTTATATATTTACAAATGGCTAAAAAAGTAGAAGAAAGAAGGTAAAATCATTCAAATATCCTTACATTTTGCCAAATAAATCTTTTCACCTTTCGTCTTTAAAATATTAATTTTACATTCCTTACAAATTTAATCTACCAATATTTGGTCTGAATCTAAGTTTTCAATTTTTTAAGCATAAAATCACTATGTAATCCACATGCAGTTACTTTTTATATATAAAAAAGTCAGATCTCGATATTTTTAGTGGTAACAATGAAAATGGATTGGGTTAGATTTCCCTTTTTTAAAGAAAAATAAATATAATTCAGATAAGGTCCCACTTTTTAAATGCAATTTGAATATAGATTAGGTCATTTATCTAACTACAAATGGGACTAATGATTGTCTTCAAAAAAATTGACCATGTGTAAGTCCTATGACAAATTTAAGATAAAAAGTGGTCGAAACTTTGGTTCACAGTATTAGAATTTAAAGAAACAATAAAAAGAATTAACATAGAATGTTATGAAGAATATATGACGATTTAATAGATTTGAAACAAGAAATGGTACAGGAACCGGGACAAAAGCCCAGATATGAACATCCAACGTTTAAAATAGTTTAAGTCAAGTTTAATTACACATTTCTTTTTCCTTGTAAATTACGAAAAGTCATGCTTAGTGTTGAATCCATCAAAAAATAGCGTTAAAAAGTGGACAGCATTACAAGTAGTTCAAATACATGTATCCACATCACCAAAGTTTGGTCAAAGTAGACTTTCAACGACTTTTTGCACGTGAATATTATTAAAGTCGAACTGCAATACGCCATCCGCTTAATTCTTTACTCAAAGGATGATAATCTGACTTAATCTAAAGTCTTAATATAATCCCGTGGTAAACAAGTTGTGAAACAGCAAAACAGGTTAAGAATTTGTCATTTTTTAGCCGCACAAAAAATTGATGATGTGTTAGCTGTTTTGGATGATTTCTATAGTTTCTCATTTGCCAAATTTATTAGGCAAACCTTGATAGCACAAAAAACACTCAGTAGAAGACATTAATATTTTCAAACTAGAGAAACGGATTTGGTTACAATTTGGCCTATTGAATATTGATGAAAACAACAAAACCGTACGTAAAGTTAGGCACGGGAGCAATGTTCAAAAAATCATGCAGCGGAAATATTTGAAATTTCATATCAAAAAACAAGTCATTCAAAAACATAGATGACCAAACAAGTCTGTGAAGCTTTTCTTTGTAAAGAGAATTGATCAAACGCAGCAAACTCAAGAATCCATGCTAGAATAGAGAAGCGAAAGCCATGTGGCGGCGGTGGCGGTGGAGGAGGTAGGAGGGAATGAGCGTTGGTAGTGGTAGGTGGTTTGTAATGGGTTGTAGTGAAAATTAACACATTTAAAAATATATATCCCAATAAAATTTTAAATTTTAGAAACACCCTAAAATATGTCCCAAAAATACCTAATTCTTTGACTCCTCTACAGCAGAAAACTTTCCAAACATTAATTATCTTGACTATTTCACTACCCTCCCTCCAGATTTTGATGTTGATCTTGTTTGGTAATGAGTTTATAATTGAAAAGAGTAATTTGGATGTTACATTAAGTGAAATATATAGAATGATATATTTTTTTTGATGCCACATGCGATTTAATTCCTGGTGATAAATAGCAAATTCTAGCGTTTTCTTTAAAGTTTGAGTTAGTATTATATTAATTAAATAATTTAATAGATAACGGGCAATAGTAAAATCATATTATCTCTCTCTCCTAAATATGACAAGATATAAACTTCAAGACAGGTTAATGTAATTTTTAAAATTTGGAGAAAATGTTATGAAATAGTCAGAAACCTTCTCTGAGGTTTCTGAAATTATCCCTAAGACTAATTATGCGTTTCTTTTAAATTACCCAAAAAGTCATGCTTAGATGTGAATCCATCAAAGAGTTAAAGCGGAAAGCAGCACAAGTAGTTCAAATACATGTATCAGCATCACCAAACTTTTGTCAAAGTAGACTTTGGATGGCTTATTTAGCACGTGAATATAGTAAAGCCAAATTGCAATCTGCCATCTACCTTAATTCTTTACTAAAGGATGACAATCTGACTCAATTAAACTCCTTAATTAAATGTCAATCATTAAACAGCCTACGCATGATTATAAGCTTGGACTAGATGGATGTGGTGAGAAATGTGAAACAGAAAATTTCTCATTTTTAGCCGAAATAAAAGTTGATGACGTTCTATGTAATATCTCGTATTTTTTATAAATATTATTTCCTTACGGAGACTTAATATTAAGCATTCTAATGGCATTAACTAGTTAGTATTCTCTAATAATATAATTTGTGGGGAAATTATTGTTAAATATGTCATCTCACCCAATTTGTCTATTTGTCATAATTGCACATGATTTAAATCGATTATTATATTAGCTAGTCACAAGAATCAACTCCACGCGTAAATATTATAACCTACCATAATAGTTAGTCAAAGAATGTAACCACAAGCTAATTTAAATTGATTATGTTGTTTCCTTCTATTCATGCTTAGGGATGGCAATGGGGCGGGGGTGGGGCGGGGGACACCTCCCCCAACCCCCGCCCCGTCCCCGCCTCCGGCATCCCCTACCCCGCTCCCGCGGGGTTAAAAAAAATTTATTATATAATTTATTCTAATTAAATTTGAACAAATAATCAAGTACTAAAATATCAACATATCATCAAATTAATATTCATTTTAATTTTACAATTGAAACTCATAAAAATAATCAAACAAAAGTTATTTGAATACAATCTAATATGATAAAAAAGTATAACTAAAATAATCAAGTTTTCATTTTTGATACAAATACAATCACTAAATTGTTATTGTGTTTTTTTGAAAAAAAAATGTTATTGTATTAAGTGTAGTTAGGAATTTAATATAAATGTATTAATAAATTTAGTATAAATAATTAATAATTTTTATTAATAAACATGTATAATTAGTAATATAATTGATAATAGTATTATATGTATAATTATTTATATATATATTTTATTTTAAACGGGTGGCGGGGCGGGGGAATATATCCCCGTCCCCCGCCCCGTTTCCAAACGGGGGTAAAAAATTCCCCCCCGCCCCCGCCCCGCCCCATCCCCCGCCCTAATTGTCCCCCGCGGGGCGGGTGTCCGCCGGTCACCCGCCCCATTGCCATCCCTATTCATGCTAGACGAATCTGGCCATTCCGATTTCTTTAATTCACATGGTAAGATTTTAAATATATTTAGGATCATGAATATTTTTAAACTCATTTCCTAAAAATCATTCTCTCACCATATTACTTATGCAGATGAACCTAATCATACTACGAAACACTAGTCCTAAGATTCAATGAATATAGTCAGTCCATTTTCTTTAATTCCCATGTTAAGATTCCAATTACATTTAGTATCATTAATATTTGATGGGCAAAAAACCGCGGTGGTACTCTAACTTTCAACTTTGCACACTTTTAGTTCTCCAACTAATAATTGGGCAAATGTAGTCCTCGAATTAAAAAACTTGTATATTTCTAGTCCATCCATCCAATTTGGTTGTTAAGATGGATGGGAGAGACATGACGGACTACTCTCATAACATTTGTTGGGGGCACTATGGTACAAAAAATAACAAAGTCCCTCGATAACAACAAAGTCCCTTGAAAGCTTCAAAGTTTGGACTATTAGTGACGAGATTTGCAGCAGAGAAAAAGACGATCGGGTTTGAAGTCTGCCCAGAGGAATGGTGGAATGGAAAATTAGGAGAAGAGGCGTCTACTTCGACCCCCAGTTAGTATATGGTATGTGCACTTAAACTGTATCAAGTTCTGCAAAAATGGTACAACAATTGATGGTTATTTGTGTAACGGTGATTGCTAAGTACATAGGAAGTTTTATTTTGGTTGTGGGGTTGAATGTGAGGGTGTTTTGTCTCAAATATGGGAGGAAAGTGGTCCCATATTTGGGTTCACTGTCTCTGTCTATAAATAAGTACCAGTGGTCCTAAAGCATATTTTTTTAAATTACTAGGCTATGACTACTTTGTCTTGTTGAGCTAGCATAATTATTTAATTTCTATTGTTGATTAGTTTAGTATATATTATTTTAATTGTGCCTATTGACCTAAGTTTGGGATTAAGGAACTCAATATACAAAATTAATGAGTTAATTAATTAGTTACCAAATTAATGATTTCTCGTAATTGTTAATGTAGATGCAGGATCTGAATGGTTTACTTTAAGAATGCATCACGGGGGAAAGATTCGTTGGGAAAGCTACATAAGTTATGTTGGTGGTGATGTGGACGATGTAGACTTATGTGATTGTGAACGGATGTCAATTCATGAACTGAATCAAATGGTAGAGGAGCTAGGTCATATTCAAGAAACCATAATGTATTACTATCTTGAACCAACTAAAGATCTTAACAGTGGGTTAAGGGAATTGTGTACAGATGCTGATGTAAACAAATTTTGTACCTTGGCTTATGAATATAAAGTGTTGGAGGTTTACTGTAACCACTTAACAATTGAAGAAATTGATCAAGTTTTGATGGAGGCTGCTGGTAGGTGTAATTCAGTAGAGTAGAAAAAATGTGGTGTGGTAATCGAAGAACTAGATGATGAAGGTAGGGTGGTTGCGGAACCTTGTTTACAAATGGTACGTAGTGGAGTAGGGGCATCACAGTCAACTTGGCAAACTGTTGACAATGACATTGGGCAGACTTCAGCACAACCATTAAGGGACAATGGACCAACTGTTGAAAATCCAAGGAATGAACAGGGCACTACACATGAGGGGCCTGGAACTACACATGAGGGCACTACACATGATGGTGAAGTTGCATCTGAATCAGATGCTGAAGTAGAGAGGTTTCTTTGGGATAATGATTACTGTGGAGATGAACAACTTCTTTATAACCTCATTAGAGAAGGAGATCAGCATCATGATACATCTGAGAGGTCTTCGCAGGCTAGAAATAAGCATCAGCAGTCTAAAAACCAAGTAGGAGCTGAGCAACAACCCCAACAGCCCTCAGTTCAGCAGAAAACCAACAATCAGCAACCACAGCAGCCAAAAAAAGGGAAGAAACAAGTGAGGAGAAGAAGAGAGAAACCTGTAGATAAAGGTCCTGAGAGGCAGACAAATGCATTGGATGAAGACTATGTACCGGATCACTTAAGCAATTATTACAGTTCATCAGACGAAGATGAGAACCAATTTGAAGGCAGATACAAGAGATTTGTATGGGATAAATTCATGATAGACCCCAAGTTTGAATTGGGGATGAAATTTGAGTCAAGGCAACAATTCAAGGCAGTAGTGACCGAATATGGTATCAAAAAAGGTAAACCAGTCTGGACATGTAAAAATGATACCAAAAGGGTAAGGGCTGTTTGTAGAGACCCGTGTCCTTGGTTTGTCTTTGCATCAATTGAGAGGGCACTTGGTACATCAGATTTGGTGGTAAAGACAATGTATGATGTGCACATAGTTATTAAAACCAACTCGGACATCAACCCGGCAAGAGGACCGGGTTGACGGGTCAGTGGTTAACCGATGGATCACTGGTTGAACCGTCGGGTCACAATATATAATAAAAAATATATATATAATATAATTAAATAAATATGTAAATTATAATATAAGTACAGAAATTCTTAAATCTTAACAAGTTATAACCTGCTCATAGTTCATTTCACACACATAATCCATAACCATATGATCAACAATTCATGAATTCAAACTAAAATCAGTAAATTACACACAAATATAAATGATAAATCTAAGTATCAAACCATGAAACATAAGTCATAAACGACCAATTCAATACAACCAAACATAAAGTCATGAACATAAACAACACCACAATTATCACTTGAGTAGTTCACTCCATCTATTATTCATGCCCATGGTTCCCAACTTCTGCCAAATTCAGTACCACCAAGTTCGTTTACATCACAGCCTGCATTAAGAGTGCATTTCTTTCAACATTCTCTTCATTATTGGTCTCATCTTCATCTCCAGTGTCCAAATCATCCAAATTTAGAGTTTCATCTACATAAGTACAAAATCAATGAATCATTCACTAAATTTAGATAATATTTAACCAAAAGCGAAAAACAAAGAATAAGCAAGCATATGGCTCAAATAGAATAACTCACCACTTTGTCGGCTGATAGCAAATGTAGCTATTTCATTCCTAAAACTTTCTAATTCAGCTGAAGTTAACTGTGAAGGTTCATCATCCAAAATCCAAGTTTCATTGGCGCTGAAGTCTCAAAATCAATAGGATCATAATTTCTACCCCTTGCATTTCTAATAATACAAAACATTAAAACTAGTTAAATAACAAATGTCATTATATTAAAACAAAAATCAGATTGCAAAATGTAGTTTACCTTTGTTGTAATCTTAAATTGTAGTGTACATAAACCAAATCATTTAGTCTTTGATGCTCCAATCTATTTCTCTTCTTTGAGTGGATATGTGCAAATAAACTCCAATTCCTTTCACAGCCAGAAGCACTGCAAGTTTGGCTTAGAACACGTATAGCTAGTTTTTGCAAATTAGGTGCAGTGCTACCATAACATGTCCACCATTCATCTATTGCAATAAATAAAGAAAAAAAGTCAGATTATAGTATTTTATAATTAAAATCAAATCATCAATAAAAATGAAGTTAATTTTTGGGTACCTGGAAGCATGACATCACGATCTCGTATAGCAGAAACTCTACCAAAATCACCTTCAGCTTTACGAAATAATCTCATCTCTCCGGTCAAATTACTCATCAAATCAGGATTTGCATAAGAATATCTCTCAATCACATCCAAAAGTCCTGATGTTGCATGCCTGTGCTTTTCCAAATCAAGAGAATTATATTGATAAGCAGGATTGAGCCAATAACCGGCAACATGAAGATTTTTGTGAAGCTGACTATCCCATCTTGAATCAATTATTCTTAAGAAAGGATCAACTGTTTTCTTTCTTCTTGAGAATCTTCTCAAAAGCTCTTCTCTGGCTCTATGCATGGCAGCATACAAGTATCCCATAGCAGGCCTTTCATCACTATCAACAATTCTTAGAACTCGAACAAGAGGCTCAGTTAATTGAACTATTGCAGCACATTCTTTCCAAAACATAGAATCTAGCACAAATCCACAAATTTTTTTGCTTTACTCTCCTTAGCATATGCTGAAAGAGTCCATTCTTTTGAAGTCACCATAGCTCTTAAAGCATCTTTTTGCACTAAAATACTTTGCAATGCAATGAAATTAGTAGCAAAACGTGTAGGAGCAGGCCGAATAATTTCTTTTCCACCAGTGTGTTTTCTCATCAAATGCAATGGATAACAATGATTATAAATGTATTTTGTTATTTTTGAAGCATGTCCAACCACTTTACTAACCTCATCTAACTTGCCCATATCATGCAACATCAAATTTAGGCAATGAGCAGCACATGGAGACCAATAAAGTGTTGGAAATTCCCTTTCTAATAATCTTCCAGCAGCAACATAATTGGCAGCATTGTCAGTGACGAAGTGTACCACATTTTCCACCCCAACAAATAAAACCACTTCTCTAAACAGCTTATACAACATCTCTGCAGTCTTAGAAGCATCTGAGGCATCAACTGATTTCAAAAAAATAGTTCCTCTAGGGCAATAAGCTAGAAAGTTGATGAGAGTTCTCCTTTGTTGGTCAGTCCATCCATCAGCCATAATAGTACATCCAGTTTCTTTCCAAGTTGTACGAAAGCTATTAACAAAATTCTTAACTTGCTCAACATTTTTTGTCAATAAATAGCCACGCAAGTCATAGAAATTAGGCGCTTTGTAACCAGCTCCAAAAGAACAAGCAGCATCAAACATTGTTTGATAATATGCAGAGTTTGCTGCATTGAAGGGATGGAAGCATCAATCATCCACTTCGCAACTGCCAAGTCAACCTTCTCTTTAGCTTCTTTGCTTTGCATCACACTTTTGATGGATGGTTGACCTCCTGGAGTAGCTCTTGGCATAAAAAAAGTCCCTATTGTTTTTCCTTTTTTGTGCTGTTGAAGAACTTTTTTTCCTTTTGAAACTTCACTAGTGGGAGTGGTTGAATCTCTTGAATATCTTCTGCATCTTGCATGTATACCTCTTCTTTATGTTGTCTTAGATCTTGACCATATAAATCACTTCCCCTTGAGCGTTCTTTCAAGCTTCTTTTCTTACTTTCCACAGCTTTCAAGTTTTCTAACATTTCAAATCTAATCTGTTCATCAACTTTCGGACAAGGTGCTATCTCCCCTTTTACGCCTGCAAGGTGCTGCTTGAATCGATTGATACCACCTCCTCGAATTCTTTTTCCACAGTGAATACATACCAAGCACTTAACTTTTTGTTAGACACAGAATCTTCTCTACAATGAGACCATGCAGGGTCCGTCTTTCCCCTTGTTAGAGGTTGATTTTGAGAATTTGATGTACTAGGTGTTGGTTCTGTACTTGGTGTTTGAGAAGGTGTTTCTCCAATAGAATCCATTACAAATATCTGAAAAGTAATAAAACATATATTTTATTTTAAAAAAATGACATTTATAGCTAGGAAAATGACATTTATATCTGCTTTCTAATTCAAAAACGAAAAAGAGCATTTTTTGGGTCATTTGAAATCTTTCTACCTTCTAGATCTTCATATCCTAACAGATCTTTTTTCCTTTAGCTCCTATTTTCAGTTACCGAATTCAACCTGCCTAGGCTACTAAAGGTTCAATTTACTTTCTTGAATAAGCTAATAAACACAGATTCACAGTGCAACTATAATTCGTGCTTCTATTATAAGTTTCTACTTAAATACATCCCAGTCTAAAACTGATTGAATTAAGTTTCTACTAGATCTATTATAAGTTTCTACTTAAACTGATTGAACCATAACTTTAGAAGTCAAAAGTCAAGCAAGCACAAAGGATGGCTCTATATTTCTACGTCCCTTAGCTATCATGAGCTTGAGCTCCAGAACCTGACCAACAAAACTGCCAACTCAACAAATTCTAGAGTGCATCTCCTCTTAAAAAGCTAAAAGTGCCAAGATTCAATTAGTGCATGCACGAGTATCACACAAGGTGTCATCATATGTACAAAAGGTCCAACAAATTATTTAATATTTTTATATATTTTTCCATAGATAAACGAATCGGTTTCTTCAACATCAGCTCTAACCAGCAGCATTATATATAAATATATATATATATATATAACTAGATGTACATAACTCCTAACTTGGAGAGAAACGATGTTCTAGCACTTGGTGCCATGGTGTGTGCAGATTCGTGAGCAGAAAACTGGACTGCTGGAGTATTACTTACCTTTAAGCCTTCACTGGTGCTGTGGTGTGCGTCCAGCTGCAACCGGCAACAAAGCTTCAGCCTTCAATGTAGCTTCGGTGGCAGCGGCAGCTTCCTGGAAGAATTCTGGCAGCGGCTGCGGCAACTTCAAACTTCGAACTTCCAAGGTGCCGTGGTGCGTGCCCAGCTGCAAGGCTTCACTAGCTTACCGGCAACAAAGCTTCAAGCCTTCAATGGCAGCTTCGATGGCAGCGGCACTTCGTGGAAGAATTCTGGCAGCGGCTGCGACACTTCGAACTTCCTCCAATTGCTTGCCTCAGACTCTCAGAGGCCAGAGCAACTAGCAAAGCAAAGGAAAGAAAAATTGAAAGCCGAATCCCTGAAAAATTGAAAGCTGAATCCCTGAAAAATTGATTTGAAGCTGCCGAATCCCTAAATGCCTAAATCCCCAAATCCAATGACGGCGAATGCCCAAATGGCCGAATCCTCTTCAATTTTTCTGATTTTCTCTTCTAATTGGCTAAAAATGTAGCGAAAAAACGATAATGCCCATGTAGTGTGAATGGTCAAAATAAAAGAATTGGGTAAAATGGAACTTCAAAAAAATTGCCAAAACCCACCGGGTTTATCAATAACCGCCGGGTCTAACGGTTCCCTGGTTAAACCGTCCGGGTTGAACGGGTCTAAGCGGGTTCTTTGCAACTCCGATCTAACTAGTAACCCGGCCCGGTTTCATAGCCGGTCCACCGATTCGACCTCCGGGCCGGGCCGGATTTAATAACTATGGATGTGCATGATAATTGCAATCATGCTTGGAAGAATAAAAACATGACTTCTACATGGCTATCCAATAGGTATATGGAGAGAATCAGGTCTAACACAAAGATGCCGGTTAGGGAGGTTAGGCAAACTGTTCATGAGGATTATGAGGTTGAGATTTCTAAATGGCTGGCTAGAAAAGCAAGAGCCAAGGCTTAAGAGGTCTACAGAGGCACAGTACAAGAAGATTTGGGAATATTGCAATGAGATAAAGAAGACACATGAGGGAAGTACTATGTAGGTCATGTTTACCCCATTCAAACTGCCTACAGGTAATCCAAGATTCATGTGACTATACTGCTACCTTGGGCCACTTAAGTAAGGCTTTAAGGATGGTTGTAAGCCTATTATAGGCTTAGATGGATGCCATCTGAAAGGCACTTATCCAGGACAATTACTTACTGCTCTTGGAGTGGACCCTAAAAATGGCTATCGGTCAATTGCATGGGCAGTTGTGGAGAAAGAAGCCACGGAACAATGGACATGGTTTTTGAAGTTGTTGAGTGCGGATTTGGAAATAGAAAACCAATACCACTACACTTTTATCTCTGACCAACAAAATGTTATGCACTATATCATTGTAATCTGGTTTCTATCGTCAAGTTAGGTGCTTACTTTTCTAGTTATATTGCAGGGACTGGACAGAGCATTAGTTGAGGTGTTTCCAAACTGTGAGCACCGATATTGTGTGCAGCATTTATATAGAAATTTTAAGAAAAAACATCCAGGAAAGGCGTTGAAGGAGAGATTCTGGAATATTGCATGCTGTACTACGCCTAAACACTTCAATGAGGCAATGGCAAACCTGGAGACGTATGACAAGGAAACACACAGTTGGGTGAAAAAGGCACCTTATTCTCGGCATTGGTGCAATGCATTTTTTCCAACTCATACCAAATGTGATATGCTGGTCAATAACCTTTGTGAATCTTTCAATGCTCATATCCTTGAAGCCAGAGATCAGCCTATAATTTCACTACTGGAGACTATCAGAGAGTATATTATGGATAGGATTCAACAAAGAAAGGCAGCCATGGAGAAATGTAAAAGTCCTATTGGACCACTGCCTACCGAAATTGTTAATGAAAGGGTGAAGCATTCAACTCACTGGAATCCTATTTGGAATGCTGCTGTTGGTTATCAAGTGAAGGGCCCTAAAGGAGACCAATATGCTGTAGACCTAAAAAAAAGGCATTGTACGTGCAAATTGTGGGTTGTAAGTGGAATTCCTTGCTGTCATGCAATAGCAGCAATTCATAGGAATAATGGAAATCCTTATGACGAACTTGAAGGTTGCTACAGTACAGATCTATTTTTGAAGATATATTGTAATGTCCTCCAACCAATTAGTGGTGAAATTCTATTGCCCCCATCCACCATGCCTATATTGGACCCACCACTCACTATTGCTCAACCTGGGAGGCCAAGAAAGGCTCGAAAAAGAGACATCACAGAAGGAAAAAATCATGGTAGAAAACTGAGAAGGAGAATTGTTATAGTCAGGCAACCCAAACTGTTCATAGAAGGATCCAAAATCTTTATTCCTTTGGGTTTGATTCTTTGCAAGTTGTCTAAATATCTTGTCTTGTTGGCATACTTTGAATGCAACTTGTTGAATTGGTTGGTTAGCTGTCCATAGGTTATTGTTTCCCATGGCATAATCTCATTGTATTGAGTTCTGAATTCCTCTCCAACTAAATCTTGTAATGATTTGGAAGGGCCATCAAGAAATTTTTCTTTCCAATAGGCCTTGTTACGATCTGTCCTTGCATATATTCTAGTTAAAAATGTATCTTTGCACAATCTGAAGTCTAAGAGACTTGCATTTGAGGTTGTTTAACAAGTCTGATGATTTTTTTCTGAATATTTCTGGTCACCAACAAATATTTTTGCAATAGTGAATATCAATGTTGCTATTGCATTTGAGATGGTGTCTCCATCTTGTAGAATTGATTCACCACTGATGTCAATTTTGACTATATTGAGAATGTTGTCTTTATCTGTTGTGGTGAGTGTTCATCCCACCATCGTTTAAGTTGTCCAATGAATCTTGTTATGAGGATATGAGCAGCTGACTAATCAATACAGTCATGTGATATCCGATAGGCTGTGGCTACCATTGTCATTTGTTGAAAGATTGTAAGAATATTATATTCAGATACCATCTATACTCCATTCATAGATGTTGTTGACATTATATGAATTTTGAAGGATGATGGATTTTTCTTCAAGGAGGACGTCTGGATAAATAGTTCGGGAATAATATAACTTTTGGAGATTTTTTCAGTTGAGAGCATGATTTTGTGAAAAGGAGATTTGATGTAGTTTATTTAAAACAGGAGACCCTTGGGGGTCTTCTTTGCTTATGGTGTATTTTGATTGGCTAACAAATACGAATTCTTGGTTATTTGATCCTTGTTTGGATATTGGGGTTGAAAAGGATTATTCAATTTTGGCTATCCAATTTTCTAATTGGTCTAAAGGTTTGATTTGGAGATTTTTATGAAATTTGTTGATATTTTATGAGATTTGAAAAGTGGGTTCGAGGAAGAGATGCATGCAGAAGGAGTTTTAGGGATAGGCCTGGCAATGAGGAATTCTCCAAATGTTTGTAAATACTTGTTGGTGTAGTTGTTTTGTTCATAAATTCTTGGATGTTCTTGGCATTGACTGCTCCTTTCATCCCAGGCAGTATGGAGTTTGAATGGCTTGGCATTAATTTCTGTTGATTTGTATGAGAAAATGATTGATTTTGATGATGGAAATTCTGTTTGGATTTCTTCTTCAGTTGTTTGCCATCTTTTTACTACATTTACTGCCTGAGAGAAAGATAATCGATGTTGTTTCTTTGAGAATATATTTCAAACCATTCGAAAAACTGGATATGTCTTGTTCTTTTCAAGAAGCTGTAGAATATTTCTTGTATTTCTTGTCAGGGTTGTCTTTTGTATTTGTTGAAGAACCATGTTCTCTTAACATAATTATATTCTGCATAAAACTCTGACCCAAGGTTTTGTTTGTCAATTTGGCACTCAAATGTAAGTACCCTTAACTCATCAAACTGGTTGATTGTCTGCTATGGAGGAATATGTAGGAGACCTAGGAAGTCCTTCCTAATTGGTATTATTAGAGGATCCATCTTGAATTTCTGAAAGGGTAGGTTTGCTAGTTGCATATCTTACTTGTGAAATTTTAGAAGAGAGATCCAATTCTTGAACCTGAGTTGAGATAGAGGAAGTTGATGGTCTTTCTGAGACTGATCTTCTTCCTGATATTGAGTGTCTAGGCATATCTATACTAATTGTTGATGAAGATGATGCCCTAAAATTCATTGATCTATTGAATTTGATTTGGACAGCTCCAGAATCAAATTGTAGGATACTTGAGACTATCGTATTTTGTATTGGTTCTGCTAGTACTAATTCAGGAAGTATCCAACTTTCTAGAAGTGTGATCTGGTTTCAGGTGATAGATCTAGGAACAATGATTTGAGATCTAACCAGATCCGTTTGGAATAAGACCGTTTCTTCTTTGTAGTGTTTTCAGGGCTCCTGTCCTGAAAGTTGAATTCATAACTTTGTTTTGATCCTTAAATAATAGCTATTGAGAGTCCTAGTCTTGACTCTATAGTTAGCAGTTTTGATGTTTAATGTTAAAACATCTACAATATTTTTATCTCTTAGAAAGATTGTAAAGTTTGAAAACAATCAAAATATACTGGTCCTCCACAAAGGCTAGTTTCTATCATTCTCAGGAGGAAATCATTGAATTCTATGAATCTACTGTCTCTAAAAACAGAGTAAAAATGTATATAGTCCTTTTCTTTTTAATGATTTGGCAGTAATTTGTACTAATTCAAAATGAATATTATTATAAATTTTATTATTGTTTTGGATAATAGTTTGATTTCTCCATGGTCAGCATCTAAGACTAAGTTTATTCTATTGTTTTGATTATATAATCTATGGTAGAAAATATCCATTTTTTATCTTTTTCATAAATATCAGTTTGAATATATTTAGAAAATTTTCAATTGTGTATGTCTTGATTAATATTGATATGTTAATTTCTTCTTTTAGTTTGGTGTTTGAAGAAGATCTGGAAGAGATAGAATTTGTTCTAAAAAAAGGAAGCCATTAGAAATAACAAGTAAAGAAGATAAACAAACAATTAATCCTCTTCCCTTTGGCACAGAATCTTTCGAAATCCATGAGAATGACTATATTTCTACCCTCTATATAAATATATATATATATATATGTTGGTTGTGTGTGTGTGTGTGTACACACACACACACAAATCTTGTATACACTGATTGTGTACACTATTGCAGTTGAATGCATAACACACATGTATAAAAGTTGGATTTCATCCAAAATTGATAGTGTATATACTATTAGTGTAGAAAAAATTAATCATCATATATATATATGAAATGAAGAATATGATATTTTTGTAATAATATAATATAATTTTTTGTTAATTTTTTGTGGTAAAATTTTGTCATTTTAGTTTACCTTTCTATGACATGTTGTTTATAAAAAATAATAATAATTGATTTAAAATTTAGGTGATATCAAATATAGAGAAATATACTCACAAAAAAATGATTTTTAAACTTTATCTCATGTTAAAATTTTTTGCTACAACTTTAAAATAATTATTAGTAAATCTATTATTATTGTTACACACATATAAAAATAAAGTTACAGAAAAATAAAGAATAGTAGTTGAGCAGGACAGGAGCACCCGCAGGGACAACGGGGTGAGACAAGGTTGGGAGTATGATGGAAGTTGGGGTAGCAAGAATTGGGGAGGCAGGCCAAGGAAGCTTTTAGCTGATAGGACAAGGGGCGGGAGAGGGCAGCCTTGGCCCGAAACACATCCCGCTGTCAACCGTATGACCACTCTCTCCCCCCAAAATCAAGGTGGTTGTGAAGAAACTATCTTGAATTTGCCAATAAGATCATTGATACGGTCCAGGAGGAAGAAATTTAGTGAGGACACTTGCAAGTTGATTCAAGAAAGAAATGGATTGAAGATGCAGAGTACCATGAACAAGGTATTGATGTAAAAACGACAAGCAATATCAATGTGTTTGGTATGTTCATAAAAAATCTCATTCTGGGCAATTTGGGTTGCACTGCTACTGTCACAATATACAACGGTGGGAAAGTGATGACGGACACCAATATCTTCCTATCACTAATGAAGCCAAACTAATTCTTGAAAAGTGCGAGCAACAGCACGATAATTAGCTTCAGAACTAGATCCTGTAATACTAATTTATTTCTTGTTGCACCAAGAGATTGCAGAATCACTTGAGCAAACACTAAAACCTATAATGAATCACAAATCAATAGGATCACCAATGCAATCAGTATTAGAGTAGGCATGCTAATCAAGTGAAGAATGACCTACGAAATGTAACCCATGATATAAAGCGCCTTTAATATGGTAAAAGATTAGACATATGGTCTGAATTAGATTTTTTTTATTTAAATCTAGATCCAGACCCAAATTCTTATGAGTCTAAAAAAGTAAACTCAGACCCGAACTCTAATGAATTTGGATATCTAATAGATATCTATGACTAATTTTTTGAATATACATCAAAGAGTTAAAGTAAAAAAATTTAAAAGGATATAGAGTTCAAAAATAATATAAATATCATCCGGTTTTTATTTTCAAACAATAAAATTAACATTTAGAAAGTTAAATACAATATTATGAACTTAAAGAAAGAATTATTATCAATTAATTCAATTTATTTTCAAATCTTTATCTGCATCTGCATCCAATTGCCATAGAATATTAGATTATTTTATAAATATACTAATATATATATGTGTGTGTGTGTGTGTATATAGGTCTAGGTAAGGTCTGATTTAGACTTAAATATGGATTTGAATATGGATCATAGAAAATCAGATCCTGCCCACACCAATGATTCGCTTATATAATCTAGATCTGGGTAGGTTGGAATGTAAGAAATTAAATCCAAATCCTACCCAAACATATTAGGTTTGGCTTGGATCTGAATAAAATTCAATTCACTGATATACCTACAAAGGATACATAAAACGATTGCATAATTAGTAGAGCAAGATGCAGTCAATGAATGACAAACAAAATGGTAAGCAATATCGGGTCTTGGACCATCATTGAGCTGTACTAAGCGGAGCTTGGTCCAAAAATTAGCCTTATTATCGGGCCAATCAAAGTTTGGTCCCTAAACATGAGACTCGAATTAATTATAAATCCATACTAGACTCGCTGGGAAGACCCTATTAAAACCGACCAAAATAATCTCATATAGTAATGTTTACAACCCAATAGTTATAAATTATGATCTATACTTAGAAGATCTATTGAGTAAGTCAATTACCTTCTGACTTAACTCTTGATAACACCCTGGTTTAGAAAGTTGTCTGATTTCTATTGACGCCTAGGAAGGAAAATTTGGCTTGATCCAAAATCACGGGCACTGATTGAATCAATTGGTTGCAATATACCCAAGCAGGGAAGAAAAAGGGGAAGGAAGTGACGCCCTAAATCAACTGTTGTTTCCATAAGAGCTGGTGCTCTAAGACAAATTACTTAATAGGCATTCGCAGACTAATTACGTATAGGCTGAAACCCCCAATACATTTGTGAGCTGAGTATGGACTCAATAGCATGTGTATTTGGATAGGAGATTATTTGGAATAATTTTTTGAGAAAATTACTATAATTTTTTGATATTATGTATGTAGAATAAAAAGGTGGTTGAAAAATATATTTATAATACAAATAGATAAATTTGTGTAAATAATTTGCTATTCAAACACACTCACTATGTGAGCTCCAAGGGGGGAGGGATGGATTGGGTGGTATGGGGGAGGGAGCGTAAGTAAGAGGTTTCGGTTCGAATCCTTCTACTTACACAAAAAAAAAGAAAAAAAGTGAGCTCCAAAAGCTTGACTATTCTACTTTTACCAAAACCAGATTGACTGCCTTAATCGGGTCTAGTGACTTGAAAAAAAGAAGGCTGGCAACCAACTAATGATATAAACTTCCAATAATGTACAAGGAGATGTGAGAATTAGATTCAACTAGTATGAAAGCAAAGCAGTCTTATTGATCAATCAAAGCAGCACGAGACAAAATATTGGAAGCACACTCAACTTGCATTGGCATTCAAAGACACTTCAAGGCCTAGGCCCAAATCTTCTGTATAAAGGACCTAGGCTTCCATTTCAAACTTATTTGGTATTAAGTAGTGCTTCTAGATATTTATTAAGTACTTCAGCTAGTCTTGGCCAAGGTTTTAAAAAATCAACCGTTCATTGAATCGGAAAACTCACTGGGTGACAAGTTTCAACCATTAGACTGATCATTTTCGACCCGTGATGTCATAAATAAATAAATAATAAATTATATATTATTACTTTCATCATATCTACAATCTGCATATCCCTCTATAGAGGTTTAGACATGTGATCGTAGCTATAGTCCTTTTGTTAATAAGTTTACAATAAAACAAACTAAAAGAAAAGCAAAGAAAACAAAGTAAAAACAAAAAAAATCGTAGATTAGGAAATCAAACCTATGCAAATAGTATAGGGTCAATATTGAACTTTGTTGAAGGATTAATAGTGAGATGATGAAGGGAGGGATGATTAGGAAGAGAGAAAATTGAAAAAAATTAGAAATAAAAGAAAGGAAGAAGATTGGAGTCTTAAGTCTTGACTTGAGTCAACTATAGGCTGCGGCTATTTAATTAGTTTCTAGGTTATGTTTTTTATTTTACTTTTTGTCTTTTTTTTGTTAATTTTGACTAATTGAAAGAACCAGACTAGTTTAGAAAAAATCGTTACAATTTGATAGTTCACCAATTGGACCGGTCGAATCAACTAATTTTCACCAAATAAAATAATTTTTTAGCCCTATTAAGCATAACCTGACTCGAACAACCACACAGTCGACCATTCAACCAATTCGAAGAGCAGTCTAAGCTGGGTTTAAAACCTTGGTCTTGGCTAATCGATGTGGTAATAGTTTCTTTAACACCCTCTTTCCCATGTGACATAGGTTGAACATCAATCAGGTGAACTAGGTTTACAGACTGAGTCGAATGAATCAAAAGTAGAATTAATAATAGCCTAAGTGAATTGGAGCATTGGCATGGTGAAACTCTATGAATCCAAACCCAATGCGTAGAGTCCAATGTGAATCAGTGATAATCCATGGCTATTTCTGATACCATATTAAAAGAAATTAAAATGAGGACTTGACATAGAGGAACCTAGACAGCGATACAATGAACTACACATTATACATAGGGATAATTTCAGAAACCTCCCCTAAGGTTTCTTGAAATATCACTAAACACCCCCCACATTTTGGAAATCACTCTTACCACCCCTCAAGTGATTGTGGGGTCAGAAGTCACTATGAAAAGGCATCAGTTGCCAATAATACCCTTGTTTCTGCTGTGCTCTTATTCAACTGATAAAAGGAAAAAATGACAAAAAAAGAAAGCATGAAATTGTATAAAGCCCGGGAAACCATTGGCGCCTAGAAGCTGAGTTCGTTCATATTGCATGGCGCCATTTTGCTCTAATAAGACGTCTAAATGCCGGGAACTGAAGAGGAATGAAATACTATTTATAACTGTGATTGTTATTTGTAGCTTGGAGAACCAGTTGAAGCTATCTTTCTGGAAATCTCTCGCGTGGATATTGCAGAGAGGAGAAATATGCCACTTCAATGAATTGCATGCGTTCGGTTGGAGTGAAAGTGTGATTGTCAAAACTAAGCTACACAACAGGTAAAAATCTTCCATTGCTAGTTGATATGATCAACATGTAACAGGAGAAAATGCAGGTGTCATGAGATTTTCTTGATGATTAGCCTATAATATCTCTGTTTTCCTTGTGTTTTTGTGTTTTGTTGGACTTGATGACGAGTTTATAATCCAACCAGAGCTTTTGTATGCTCTTGTTTTATTAAGTATTGTTGATGTTGGATGCTCTAAAGAATGTGTGATTTGATGATGTATGCCTAACCTTTATTTTATTCGATCAAAAAAATTGATGAATATTGAGTTTTTTGAAGCTGTAATACATAAGAAGAACTTAGCTTTGTAGATTAAAGCTGCAATACATATGACAAGCTCTAAGTGTAGTGTATACAGTAGGTTTGTAGACAAAAGTGAAAATAGAAATGAAAAGCTAGTGTAGTTGCTTGTTCATGGAAGCTGCTATGAAGGTTCTGTTTTGCAACCTGAGTTTGACTTTGAATAAGCATGCGTGTGTTATACTATGTCCCTTGTGAGAATATGTGATCCTTATAGCAACTGATTGAAACTTTTCTTGGGAACACACTGATATGTAGGATGCGAAGAATTATTGCACATGATATTGTAGTCCATTACATGGGAAACGCTGTCAGAATTCCTAATGTCGATCCAAAGAACTACGAATATATTGACCTTTCTTGGTGATGTTACTGATAAGGCAATGAATGATTTGCCTGGAAATTTGAACATGCTTGTGCATATGAAATGTGCGATTCCTAAGACAACAGGCTTTATGGACATCAGTAGTGACAAATCAGTCCTTAATATTGTTCAAACTTCATGAAAAAGATCTTGTTATAAACTTGTACTTGCTGCACCTAGATATTATTCCTACTACAGAGCAGAATATGGTAGACAATAACCAACTTCAAGATGCACAGAAAGACATAGGAATCGAAAAAGCTCCTATTCCTATAGGAAACAGTAAGGGTGATGATGAGATTTATGCTTCTAGTTCTGATGACTCTTGAAAGGATGACATAGATAGTGACTTGGAAGATGTCATAGCTGAAGATAGGGCCTTAATTTCTTCCAGTGACAAGGAGGAAAATGACGTCTGATTATGAGGAGATTGAGGATGCACAAGTTGTGCATGATTCAGAATCTAACCAAGAATCAATCCTATGAGAGCAATCATGCAGTAAAAAATGTGGACTTACAATCCAAGAGAGGACATTGAGTTTGAGAAAGGGATGCTATTTACCAATGTGGATGCATTTAGAGCAGTGTTGAAAGACTATGCTATTCAGAAAAGATTTCCGTTGGTGAGGTTGAAAAAAAAGAGCAGGTGCACTGCCAAGTTGGTGCTGAGGGTTGTAATTGGAGGATTCATGCATCCCCAGTTGCTGATACAACCACATTCATGATTAAGACATATACACCTGAGCATACGTGTGTCATGAATAGAAAAACTCAGAAGCAACATCAGATTGGATTGCAAAGAAATTAATTTCTGTTATGAGAGACCACCCAGAGATGACAAGCAAGGGAGTAAAGGCTGAAATGCAGAAGCATGGAGTCTTGCCAAGTAGAATGCAAATTTACAGGGCAAAAAAGAAAGCCTTGGAACAGATAGAAGGATCACACAGTGAGGCCTATGGAAAGTTACCAAAATATGCTACTTTTGAGGATATAACCCAGGAAGCATCATGAAAATTCACTATGATAGGCCAAACCTTCTTATAGAGCCTAAATTTCTGAGATTGTTCATAAGTTTCAAGGCACAAAGAGATGGCTTCCTGGCAGGTTGCAGGCCATTTATTGGCTTTGATGGCTGCCATTTGAAAGGTGCATTTGGGGGCATTCTGTTGACTGCTTGCTCTTGATGGAACAACAGTTTGTTTCCATTAGCTTTTGCTGTTGTAGAAGTGTGAAAACAAGGAAGCTTGGAGTTGGTTTTTTTACTATTTTCAGGAATTCTTTGGACCATTTCCAGCCAATATTCCACTCACCTTCATGAGTGATAGACAGAAGGTATGTTACCTGATTGTATGTTTCATGTTTCAAATTTCTTCTGTTATAGTGGCTGAATCAAGTATTTGAAAGAATTTGTTTCTAAAACTTCTGTATAGGGACTCAACCTTGCTTAGGAACAAGTGCCTGAAGCTGCTGCACGATATTGCTGTTGGCACATCTACTGCAACTTCAAAGTGAAATTTCCAGGATTGCTTCTAAGGAGATTTTTTTGGCAAGCAGCTAAAAGTTATGATTTGATAGGACACAATGAGGCTATGGAAAGAATAAAGAATGTTAACATAGATGCTTGGAGATACTTAGCAAACATTCCTAAGTGTAATTGGGCAAGGCATGCATTTTCTGTTGAAATTAAGTGTGATCATGTCACCAATAATTTCACAGAATCTTTTAATGCATGGGTTGGAGAACTGAGAGGAAAAGAATATACTTCTCTGGCTGATGGACTGAGGCAAAAATTCATGAAGAAACTACATAAGAGGTATCAAAAAGGCTGCACATGGACATCTAGTGTTACTCCACATGTTACTGGTAAGTTGAAGGATATTGCAGCTGAATCAAGAGGTGGTTCACTGACAATGGCAAGTGAGAACACATTTGAAGTAACAGATGTCGATAAGTCCTAATATAGTTAAGTTGCATGAGAGGACATGTGAATGCAGCGCTTTCAGTTGACTGGCATTCCTTGCAAACATGCTGCACTAGGAGTTATGTATAGAAGGGAGAAACTGGAAAGCTATGTGGATGTAGCTTTTTCAAGAGATCATGTGAGAATCCCGGAAATTATATTATTTTATTATCTTTCTATGAGCACATTTTCTTTACTTTATTTTATTACTTTAATTTCCTAGATATTTCTATAAGTGAGTCAAGTTTTAACTCATTTTCTTGATATAAGTTAGTAAATGTTAAGTGTAAGAACTCTTACTTAAAAATATAAATTCTCCTAAATCACTTGCATTTCCCTAAGGACTAAATCACTTATGACATTTCTTTGTAATTTGCATTACATTACCTTTTATTTGAATTGAAACATTTCCTAGACTTGGCAATTTATTTTATCTCATTAGATATACTTTGACCAAATGTCCTTTTATTTGTGGTTGAGACTTTATATGATAGTTTAGAGGTGTTAAATAGACATTGGAACATTTGGAGTGTAGAAGCTTCATTAGTCAAAGATTAAGGGAAGAAAGGGCCAAGATTGGGTCATGTGCAAAACCCTAACCATCCACCTTGTTTGACCAAAGGATTAGAGGAATTTTAAACCAATTTTGCTCCATTTATCCTCCATATGGCCGAACCTCCTTAGCTTCCAAGAAAAGGGAAGAAAACTCCATTTCATACTTTCTACCTAGCTTCATCTTGAGCAAAAATCAAAAGAGAAAGAGCTTGAGTTAGTAGAGTGAGCAACCTTCAACCCTAGTGTGTGTCTCAAGCTTGGAGCTTTGATTTTGGTGGTTTGTTTGGTGGTTCAAGCTTCACATAAGAGAGGTACATGATCCTTAAATCCTAGCTTTCTTGTGTTTGTATCATGTGTTTTGAGTTTTGATAGTAAATTAGGAGTTGAAAGGATGATACTTGTGGTTAACTTTCTGAGTTAAACAAGTGGTAGTAGGGTTGGTTGGTTTGCCTACCATGTGTTTGATATTTTGTCTTATCCTTGTTCATGGTTTTTCTCAAAGTATTAACATGTTTTGGAACCCTTTTTGAGTTAAGGATAACTCTTGGAATGATATGTAAGTTAATTACAATGGAAGGATGGAAGTTGGTGATGCAAGTGAACTAGTGGACTGTTTTTCTTTCTCTTGGCTGACCGGTTTTGTAGTGGAGGTTTCTCCTTGATTTTATGGTTCATTTGAACCTTAATTAAGTCTAAGAAACTTGGCTAAACATGGGTTTAAGGTTTGGTGTGAGTTGAAATGGAAATGAAGCAAGCAAAGTGGTTGTTTGGACCACTAGTCGACTGTTTTGGTTCTTTTTGTTGGCTAGACTGTTTTGGTTCTTTTAATCATTTTTGTGTATTGTATTTTGAGCTCCAATGGTACTAGATAACTTGATCCCCTGTATATGAACTTTAGAAGATTGAATCGGGAGAATTTGAACCAAAACAAGTGAAGTTAGCAAGAGGAAATAGAGTAACTTTGTTAGGGTTTGGAGTTGATCAGAACTGAAAATCAGCCGACTTCCCTGAATCACTGGTATTGATAGGAGATGAACTAAAGTGTGAATTTAGTACCGTTGGAAAGCCCTTCGAGTCTAGTGTCCAACGCCGCTAACGGCACCTGATTCTGACCTTCCTACAGTGAGATATGGCCTTTTTTCCAAGACTTCATGTGCGCGACTATTTTACCCACGAAGACCACTTTGAACTTGAATGAAAATTTTCTTTTGCTCAACTTTCTTGCACTTATCAAACTTGTTTTCACATGACCTTTTACTGCATTTTGGGCCTAACTTGTATAGTGAATTGAGTAGATTTAACCACTCACTTGGTCACCTAATGAGCTCACATTTGGGTTGAAAATGAACCTAGACTGTTAACGACTTTCACTCGTTATCCTAGGATTTGGGAAATGGAGGTGATGGTTATATGCTATATATATGTTTGATTTAGTGAGTTGTTGGCATGGTATATATATGCTTGAGTTGAAACTGTTTTGTGGTAAGAATGAAGCCTTGAATTGGCTGGAAAAAATTGGTAAACACAAAGGAAGTACTGCTGAAAATTTGTCAGCAGGGAACCTTGGGCAGTCTTAGGAAATCTGTTATATCTTGGTGTAGAAAAGTTAGAATTGAGTTCTGGTTGTTGTGTTTGAAACTAGATTCAGAGTACCTTCTACCGTGCAAATTTCATAACTTTTCTCAATTTCGATGAATATCTGTGATTTTTTCAGAGTTGACTGATTTGCCATACCTGTTCTATCTTTTGACTGGATGAAACAGCAACTTGAGACTGGAATTTGACTAACTTGTGGACTTGAGACTGTTAACGACTTTCACTCGTCATCCTAAGATTTGGGAAATGGAGGTAATGGTTATATGCTATATATATGTTTGATTTAGTGAGTTGTTGGCCTGGTATATATATGCTTGAGTTGAAACTGTTTTGTGGTAAGAATGAAGCCTTGAATTGGCTGGAAAAAATTGGTAAACACAAAAGAAGTGCTGCTGAAAATTTGTCAGCAGGGAACCTTGGGCAGTCTTAGGAAATCTGTTATATCTTGGTGTAGAAAAGTTAAAATTGAGTTCTGGTTGTTGTGTTTGAAACTAGATTCAGAGTACCTTCTACCGTGCAAATTTCATAACTTTTCTCAATTCGATGAATATCTGTGATTTTTCAGAGTTGACTGATTTGCCATACCTGTTCTATCTTTTGACTGGATGAAACAGCAACTTGAGACTAGAATTTGACTAACTTGTGGACTGAATCTTACAAATGTATTTTCTGGGAAATTGTAACCCTTTGAGTCCATTTTCTGATGATATAAAGTTTATAAATTTTGAATTTAAGAATCTTGAGATATGATTTTTCAAATAAAATTGCGCAAAAACTGGAAAATTCTATTCTCTTAGAACCGTTTTTACTTTCATTTTCCACTTTAAGTTGGAGTTGGTAAATCATTTTGGGTATGGTTTATGAGTGGAATTAAGATTTAATTGAAAGGAAATGAAGTCTTAGAAACCTTAATTTCTTCATGTATTTTGGTTTTGTATTGCTAGTCTTTTTATATAATATGTGACCACAGAATTCGAGAGAGTTCAAGAGAACGAACCAAGGTTAAAGTGAAGGGTGGCAATTGATTGGTGAGTGTTCCAAATACATAAAATATTTACGTGGAATGTCTCCTTACTTGAATAATATGCTTACTTGGTTAAGGCAATTGCCCTTGAATTGATAACCTTTGGAACGAGAATGTACTTTATCATACTCGATCCTTTGTAGTTCACCTCATGATATTGATATGAAATGAAATGTTTTGCTTGCACTTGACTTATTTGTCACTCGGATGGTTATCCCACCGACTTACATGTTACATGCTCATTCTTGTTAAATAATGCTAGGTACTTGATTTTTTGTCTAATAGGCAAGTGTGTATTTCATCGCACTTGACCTAACTCGACTACATTTGTGAGATTTTTGTTAAAACATGTGTTAGCCGTTTTGTTACAACTGAAAAGTTTTGTTAAAACTTTCTCGCCGGATTTGTGGCTGGACTTGCTGAGAAAATTTCTGATTTCTGCAGTTTTTTTTCATTTTTCTTGTTTGATCAGGGTTCTTAACCACCTGATTTTCAACTGTTTGGACTTGAAATACTTGAAATGCTTGAAACATGATATGTTGAACTTATTTGTGACTTGAACCTGTTTAGACCAGTGTACTCTTATGTATACTCAATTGACCCAACTTGACTAAACACTTGATATTTTCTTCATGCATGAACAAGTAATGATTTGTATATGATCTGTATATTGACTTGAAATATTTGGAATACTTGAGAATGTGAATTGTTGGACATTACTTGTGACTTGATTCTGGTTAGGCGAGTGTGTCCTTATCGCGCTCAGTCTCCCCTTCTTGAATGATCTTGTATTCGCTTGCCCTTGATTGACCTATACTTGTGTTGGTGCTTGTGCTTGACTTGTAAGTGTTGAGCGGTAGCATGTATCACACTCAATCCGAGTGGGAGGTGCCTCTCATCCCTTCTCATACTTTTATCCTGATTAAGTCGATTGGAGAGTTATCTCGTCGACACTAGTGTTGAGCGGTAGCATGTACCACATTCCATCCGAGTGGGAAGTGCCTCTCATTCCGTCTCAAACCTTTATCCTGTTTTGTCGAGTAGAGTGTTATCTTCTCGACTAATTGGTATACTCGAATATTACTACCACTGTTTATTTCTGAATATGAAGCGTTAAGTGACAACTAACGTCTCCAAACTTTACTATGTGAGCGTTGGATAACAGCCAATGCCTCCAATCTTGATTATCTGAATACTTGGGGCTATTCGCCATATCTTGAATTACTGAATATCTGGGATTATAAATCCAATCCAGGGTTAGTTGGTCGAATCGAGCCGGCAAGGGTTTGTTTGAGGAGATCGACGAACCTTGAGTATTTTTTGGCGTTCGGACCCGGTAAGGGGTATGTTTGGTGGACGAAAATTGGTGTAAAGTAGAGATCTACGGACGTTATACTTTTGTGGTTGACGGAGAGTCAACGGACCTTGATCAAACTACTGTGGAACTTGCTCTTGAGAGCAACCTATATTCTTTGCCATGAATGTGTTTCTTATTGTAACTTTTTCCATGTTTTATCTGACTACTTGCGTAATTATATACTGAATTATGATCTTATTGAAGTTGACTTGTTTCTCGATGTCTGGACATGCTATCTTGTCTCGTATTTTACCTGCTTAGTTACTTGGAACCTCACTGGACTTTTAACTCATTCCACGCCATTTGTTTTTCCTTACAGGGATGAGAACATGAGAGGTTGAATTGAGGAAAGTCTCGATTTCTTCTAAGATTGTTAGTTGCTCGAGCGTGTACTTCATAGATATTTAGCCTGCTTGTTTGGTTCAATTTTTGTAAGTCTGATTCTTTGATTGTATTTATAGGCCGTGTGGATGTTGGAGGACCATAAGTGTATATGTTAAAGGTTGAAAATTCATATCGCTTTTGTTATCAAGGTTTTTATTTGAAAGTTTTCATGAATTATGACTGAATTCTGACGAGAGTTGGGCAGGCGGTCCGTCAAACTCTTGGGTACGTCCTAGGGAGAGGTGGGGTTGTCACATATCACTATTTGAAAACATATGCATTCATGATCAACCCAATTCCACATATGAATAGGTGGCCTCCTATGGAAGATGTGACACCAAAAATAGTTTTGCCACCACCACTTAGAAGAAGAGCTGGCAGACCAAGAAGAAATAGAAGAAGAGCACCTGATGAAGGAGCTCCTGCATCTCAACACAAGAGATCAATCAGTTTCAGGTGCTCTAAGTGTGGTGCATTTGAACATAATAGGAGAACTTTTCAAGGAGCTCCTGTTGCTGAAAAAAGAGGCAGCAGTACTTCTGCAAATCAGGTGGCAAGTCGAAGAGGAAGACCAGGAAGAGGCATTGCCAATACAGGATTAGTAGGATCCGTTCTATGGGTAATTGTAGCAATGTCAAATTACAGTATCTTTATGTGTATTAATTCCTTGCAAATGAACTTAGCTTTTGGTCATGATTTGTCAAGAACATGCACAAGGAAATGTCCTAGTGATTGTATCAAGTAAAGGCAGTAATGGAAGCACTCAAAATCAAACTGCTGGAGCTAATGCTCAACTTAATCATTCTGCTAGCACTAGTACTAATACCAAAAAGGTATAGTTAATCAGAAATTAGTTTCATCACCTATTGCTAACTATTTAACTGTCAAGGCCATTAGTTTAATAGCTTTTGTTGCATGGCTTCAAAGAGGAAGGCCAAATGCATGGGTTGGAACTACTGTTGCTAACAATAATAAGAGAGCCAGACCAAATGCAGCTATTGATCCACAAGAAACTCCAGTAGTCACTGCATCTGCAATAACTCCAATAGTCACTGCATCTTCAATATCCACTTCTGCAACTACGGGATCTCACAATGACAATAGCAGCATCAATATGTGGTTCTAATTAGTACTAGTATTATGAGTTTTGCTTTGGGAGACTGATCTGGTACAGTTGTATATGTAGCAGTCCTCACCATCTAGAATGATGTTTTTAGATGATGTTTTCAATTCTTATGGATTGCTATATACTTTTGCTAAGTAATATTTGTACCGTATGCCAAGTACTTATATGCATTCCCAGTCCCAGTGAATGACTAATAGGTGTTGTTTTGGTACTTGTTTGGGAATTGCAATTTAGGCAATGTCACTGTATGCTCTGCTGCTATCCACAGAATTGGGAACATGATGACTTATTACCATTATGTATGGAATTTGCTAACTCAAACGTGCTATTTTCCATTGAACTCTATGACTCAAATTTCTTACCGGATTTATAGTCTTGTATGAACTGTTGTTTTCCAATGAACTTAGCAGTAAAGTATTGTTGTACTTAAGGAACTTCACCTGTGTGCTTAACGCATTTTCTGTCAAGTATGACTTTTGGTATAATAGTAATGCAACAAATCTGGGGGGGTATACGTATGGAAGTAAAATACAGCTTCAACTCATTTTCACATAGCTTAACATCATGTCCGATTTACACATGCCTTCTGGTTCTTTCATGTATGACCAATAAGGTTCCAAACAGCTTGGAACACATCTACTATTACTGGAACAAGAAAGTGTGATTGCTTTAATGATTTGAATGAAAAGATAAACTGCTAAGAGTACAAGATTGATGATGAACAAGATGGTGATAATTGCATTCTGTTGAGGTAGAAAGTTACATTCCTGATTTGTTTTCCTTAATGGAAGCACTGCAGAATTAGCTTCATTTCTTTGGCTTTGCACTTCTTCACCTTCATTTCTTTGGCTCTGCAACTATTCTACTTCATTTCCTTCATACCACTGGAAGTAGTTGCACTTTGAACAACTAAAATATAGCTTATCCGGATTTCTTTCACTCTCTGAAATTCTTAATGTAGCCTTGCGGTTGCATTTACAATACCGGTTCTTCATGCTTAATGATGAAAGTGATTTGTATGAGTGCCCTTCAAAAGATGAACTAGCCATTTCTTTGCCCCGTTACCTCTCCATCTGTCTTACTTTTCAAGCTATTTCTGCCTTTTAATATTGCTGGAAGCACTCAAAGTAGCCGTTGCATGTCCAATGGTCATGCAACAGTGCTCATGCCAGAAAAATACTCTCCAATTCACACTTTCCACCTACTGCAACTTTCTACATCACTGTATCAGTCAGACTAAGGGTATGAAGGGAACTAAAATACTCTCCCTCCTCCAAAATGCATTTTCTATTGTTACTTTAGCTTAGAGGGGCTGACATTGTTAAGTAAATGTCAATTCAAAGGGCGGTAAGAGAGATTTCCAAAATGTGGGGGGAGCTTAGTGATATTTCAAGAAATCTCAGGGGAGGTTTCTGATATTATCCCTTATACATATTAGTATATAAGGTAATCAACCTAATTGATTTTCAGTCAATCCCTAATTTACACATACTATCTTTGTACAATCTCTCTTCTCTGAACTTAATAAAAGCTATCCCAATTTTGCTCAGAAAAAATTTACAGATACCATTACTAATTGATATCCACAAATTTATATGTTACCATGTTAGTTCACATCTTAAACTACATGGGCCGAGTAGCAGTAAATTGTGCTGGTTTCAATGTAATTGTGCACCTAATTTTGGACTTTTGTGTCTTTTAGCATCATGGGGGCCGGCTGCAGACTTGATTGTCTGCTATTGCTGCCGTCCTCATTTTGCATTTTGTCACTTTATTCCAATTATGCCCTTTTGTGCTAGTTTCTTTGTAATTTGGCTGTCAATTTTGTATTTTGTGGTCTTAGGGCGTCATCTCTCTTTCTTATTGTTTCTTTGCTTTCATTTGTTGCGGCTCCTATCTTCAATGCCAGCGAATCTTTTGTGCCTTAATCATATGCCATTCGTTTTTTGTACATTATAGGCCCTCTGTGTGTGTATTAATAGGCCCTATTTGTGTGGCGTTTTATAGATATTGATTTTTTGCGAAATATGTATGCCAAATTACCAATAACAATTCTGTGTCTACCTAATCAATATATATCAATTGTGGCGCTTTCTATTAGCTTATGTATTAGACCAATTGTTTTAAAAATAAAATATAACTTCCCCCTATTTAAAAAATGTTACTTTGATAATGTTTATTAATAACTGAACTATTAGCATGAAGCTTTTGCATTTTAAGATTGAGTAGCATACTATGCATGTGGTGAATACAAACTAAGGATTAATTAGATGCTTGTTTATGAATGAATAAAAATTCATTCTACAGCTGATAAATATAAACAAGCTGTGTCAATTTGTATTATCTTAGAACTAGCTGCTTTGAAAATAAAATAGAGTTTGGTGATTCAATAATGCTTCTTAATCACGGAATTACTTGTAATGATAATTGATATGCTTGTTTATAAATCAATACAAATTCATTCTACAACTAATAAATATAGACAAGTCCTGCCAATTTGTATGAGCTTAGTACTAATATATACCAAAAGAAATTCTGTGTCAATCTAATCAATATATATATATATATATATCAACTATAGCACTTTTTAATAGTATACGTTAATACAACCAATTGTTTTAAAAATATATTATAATTTCCCTCTATGTCAAAAGTGTTACTTTGATAATTTTTTTTAATTAGTGAACTATTAGCATAAAGTTTTTGCATTTTTAGATTGGGTAACACAATACGCATGTGGTGAATACAAAGTAAGGATTAATTAGATGCTCTTTATGAATGAATAAAAATTCATTGTGAACCTAATAAATATAAACGAGTTGTGTCAATTTGTGTTATCTTAGAACTAACCGTTTTGAGAATAAAATAGAGTTCGCCTCCATTTCAAAAATGTTTGGCTGTTCAATAATGTTTCTTAATCACCGAATTACTTGTAAAGATCATTGAGATGCTTGTTTATAAATCAATAGAAATTCATTGTGCAACTAATAAATATAGAAAAGTTCCGCTAATTTGTATTAGCTTAGAACTAATTGGTTTGAAAATAAAATAGATTTTCCCTCCATTTTAAAAATCTTTATTCACTAAATAATGTTTCTTAATCATGGAATTACTAATATAAGACCTTTTCATTTTAAAATTGAGTAATATAATATAAGTGCCATCAATATGAAACAATGATAATTTAAATGTTTCCATCTTGGTTGTATACATAAGTCCGGCTTCTTTTTTCTTATACAATATTGTTTTCCTATAATATGATTTTAATATCTTTACTTCTATTTAGTTTTCCTTCATTAATACACTGTTCCTTTGTTTGTCGGATTATATAGCATAGCACGTATCTTTTGTATGGATAAAAAAAACTAAATAGCATAACACTTCCAAATTAGGACAATGACCATGCTTCTTCCAAGATGATTTCCCATCCATCTACCGTATAGAAAACTTTTTAAAAAAATGCACAATCTTAGCTCTAATTTCATCATCTAGCCACCCAACTTTATTTCCAACAAAATTTCTCTCATCATCAATCCAACCATTCCTATGCTGACTCCCAAACATCCTACTCTACAAAATCCTCACAATGTACCTAAAAAAAAAACTTAAAAAATTAGAAAACTAGAAATATGCCACTAAAAACCAAAAAAAAAAAGGACAAAGCTTTCTCCAAAACTATAGCAAAGAGACTTGGTTCTAACTAAAAACAAGCGAAACCTAAAGAAAACCAAACTTCCACAAATTCATATACAAATAATTAAAACCACACCCCTATCTATATAAAGAAAACATCCGTCATACAACTCAAAAAATATATGTCATATAGACACATGAATCACAAGCCAAATAGGAACGGCACAAATATAACAAACAAACAAAATCAGAAAAGATATACACACTAAAAAATATTAAATAATCATACAAGCTTAAATAAAATATTAAATATACATATACATATACATATACACACACACTTATTTATATATTTACACACACATATATAGACAAACAAATAAAATATAACAAACAAACAAAAAGCAAAAAAGTATTAAACCATTATATCAGCTCAAATAAAATACTAAACATACGCGCACACACATATATTAGAAAATATATCATATAGCTATATCCATATATTAATACAAATTCACTACAACTTTCAGTAACATAAAATAAGTCACGTAAACATCAACAATACCTATTTAAAAATTTTCATGCAAATTACCATGATTAAACTCTATAACTTTCATCTACAATCATTTCTATTTCTTATAAAAAAATTTATATACATCAGCTTACTTTCAATACTATCCATTTATCAATAAACTATTAATACAAAATCTCTCAACTTTCAAAATCAATATTATCCTTTACTTATTCAATCAATTGCATTCATTTGTAACTGAATCAATAGCATGTTCACTCATCCAAAAAAACTTGCTTAATTAATAAAAACATATTTTACCAACCTATAATATCAAATTATCCCAAATTATTAACTTATCTTATCACACAACACCCAAACTATATCAAAATTTGCCAAAAAAAAATATCTACTATCAATGTATTTCCCAACAACCTTTCCATTGTTTTATATCGTTTCCATAAACTTTGACGCTACATCAATATACATTTTCTCATCCAAACTATCCGAATTGTCATAATATCATTATCCTAAAATACATAAAACACCAAGACCCAAGCTACAACAGATTATAAGGGTTTCAATGTAAATCTTCACCTGATTTTGCATCCTATTGATTTTAAAAATATAATATATATTCCATTACTTTAAATAACATTTACTTATTACTAGATTGAAATCAAAAAATAAAATTTTTTGAAACCAATATTATCTCCCAAATCTTCAAAACATATTAATTTAAAAAAACCACAATGCAAATGACATCAGTTTTTACTAATATCTGTTTATAAATAAATCAATTGATATACCACTGGTCCACCCATTATTCCAACTTCATTATCACACAAAACACTCTAAGCCTACATTATTAAATAAATCTTACATTACCCTAAAATACAACCTGAAATAATCAATAACGGGCAACCCGCGGGGCACCAAGCCTAGTAATATGCTTATTGAATGATGAATCTACTTGATATACGCTTCTTCAATTTGTTGAAGAATGATGAATCTAAAACTCATGAAGTTCTCCATTATTATTTAGAAAGAAAAGAATTCCTACCATTTTGCATGAGAAGGATAGTTAGAGTAGGCATCTTTTGGAGTCTTAAAAATAATTTACTATCTCCATTATCGAGTTGCTTCAGAACTCTTTGTTTATGTGTCAAAGAATTGAAGGAGCCTCCAAAGTTCGATGTGGTACGTAAGTTTTTTTTTTTTTTGGTCAACACAGAGGTATCCCAGTTTTGCCATATTAATCTCCCTACGCCTGTTCATCCCGCCTCCCAAGGATACACAAGCCCCCAAGAATACACAAGCAATAAGAAAGGTGGATCGAACACACGACCTCAGGACCCAAAGGACTACCTCGAGACTATCCGAACCAACCCCGAGGGACTTCGATGTGGTACGTAAGTGGTGTTAGAGAACTACTCCTTCAGTTAGACACCTAAATTGATGCCAAAATAATTTGACGGCATTTTCGCCATTTCTAAGCGAGCACTTTTTTTTTTAAGAGCAAAAAAAAAAAAAAAAGGCCAACATTCTTGTTCAGTAATTCAAAATAAGCTCGCCGATAAAATATTGATCTAGCAGCTAAAGTTAAGAATTTAGCAATTTAGAAGTTCTGAAATCAAATTTCCTTTCCTTCCCTCGCTTATTAAATTCCACCACTACTGTGCATAAAAATTAAATAAATAAATAAATAAAATAAGGATTAAAGTGTCAACAAGTACCTTACGTATATTGACTTTGATCCTATCTTCAATGATAATTGTTAAGGGAATTAAGTGACGTTCCGAAAAGTGTTAAGAGTGTCAAGTGATACTATCAATGTGTCAGAAACTTAAATTTTGAAATAACTCAAAATATACAAATATACGTAAATACATATACCCGTGCACATATATATGCATATAACTACATATATTCATACATATGTGTGTATGCTCAAGAGTAACGTTAAAGATGGATGGCATTATTAGCAGTTCAAAAACATGTATTAGCATCACTAAAGTTAATAATTCAAATACATGTACAAGCATCACCAAAGTTCTGTCAAATGAGATTTTGAATGGTTAAATTAGCAGGTGCATATAATAAAGTCAAACTGCAATACGCCATCTAATTTACTTCTTTTATAAAAGGTTGGTAATCTGACCTACTCCGGAGGCTAAATGCCATGATAAACAGCCTAAACATGATTGTAAACTCGATTCTCGTTTTTTACAAAATTGCTGTTCGTAGACGACAATTTATCTTTTCATTACAGAATTGCTTTCTATATAGCGAATGCTAATAGTAATTTGGATAGAAATGTCAAGCCTCAACCCAGGGGATCAATGCATTGTTCTTTACGGCTTTCATATCTGAGTCAATGTAGATCGAGTATGCACTTAGATTTAACTTTTCATCTCAGGAAACTATTTTACAAATTAAGATTTATAAACATCAAACATCCTCAAATAAAGAGTAAATCTTATATACAATGACAATATATATCTCATTACAGTTAAATACATGACACATGAGTAAAATTTGAATTTCAAATTTAAATTCAGATGAACTGTCATGGATTCAAAAATAATGATATATACATTGTCAGTGTATAAAAGATTAATCCTAAAATAAAAGACAGTAATAAGCAAAGAAAACTCTATGGTAGATTCCCATTCTAGCAAATATAACATGGGCAAGATCGTCTTCAGCAGTGAAGTGGTAAAGAGAATATATATATATATATATATATGACTAAAAAATAGCATATTTGAACTTCATGGACTGGTTCAAGATTTCATAAATAACTTAGGGACCATTTAGCAATTTTTCCAGATTATTTCTTAATAACTTGTTAACGTTATTGGCCTTGATTTCCACAACTAGTACCAAAATAGCAATTGTATTAAAACTTGGAAATTAGCAATGATGGGTGAAACTAATACTGAGTCAAATCTACCCAATGCCACCCCACAAACGCAGAGATTTCTAATGCAGAGAGTCGTATGACCTGTATAAATTGAACTGTGCATTTAGTGCTATCTCCAAAGAGTGCTACTCCCATTGTTGCTTCTTTTCCTTCAAATCATCCAGAAAGCAGGGATAGATTAAGAGCATTAATATTCATACAATAAGAGGTGGTGACAACTGGGGAGCAATCTGCAGCAAAATTTGAGTTGCTCTTCTTTTGCAAATTTACCACGTCTATCAGCCTTGCTCTTGCATACCAGTTGCTCCATTCTTCATTCAAGAATTTCTTCATGAAGCCAGGGACTAACAGCACCAAAGTGCGGTTATCAGTTGCCCTGAAATCAACACGAGTCTCAATCAAGAATTTTCCGTACAATGCTATTTAACGTGTCATTTTCAACATCTTTAATACCAACTTGCTCAGAGAAGATCTAGGAACATTTAGAATTGCGATAGGCATAAAAGATAAGGAATCGTCAATATAGATGCTACTCTTTTTGTCATACCATTATGCCTCTGGCAGAACAGTTCCAGTTGAACATCCTCAGTTCTCACTTTTATTTTTTCTGAAACTTCTACTACGAAGTGATTTCTTAAAGCAATCTGTAAGAGAGGGTAAGTTTTGTGTGATAATTTATAACATGAAAAAATCGTGTAAATCACTCAAAATTAATTGAAGGGAGCATGTTAAACTTGAAAAAGGTTATATCCTGTCTTATTAACTTAGTAAATATCCACTAACAACCACGAGATGATGACACTCAAGCATGACTAATCCAACACAGCAGTAACTAATAATGATAAGAAACAAGAATTACACTATTAAGCAAAGAGAAATGATTTTCCCAGCGATAAATGAAGTCTGACAAAACTAAACACTTGTCAATCTAAAAAGATAAATTTACCCCTCATTTCTATCAACAGCACCACTGTTTCCTCCGTCATCTTTACGCCTTCTTTCAACCAAGGTGCTAGCCCTCATCACCACAGCCACAGCTCAGCAATCTGCTGAAAAATTGCAAAATCCCCAACCATCAGCCTACCCACTTCCTCTATTCTTCTTTTACCGCTATCACCAGCCCTCATCACCACAGCCACAGCTCAGCAATCTGCCGAAAAATTGCAAAATCCCCAACCATCAGCCTACCCACTTCCTCTATTCTTCTTTTACCGCTATCATCCCAACAAAAGGAAAGAAAGCACTCCATGAAGCCTGATTTGAACTTTTTTTAAGCAGTAAGTCGGAGGATTTTGAGGGATCATTAATTGGTTTGTATTATCAGTGGTGATCCAAGAAACTATAATAACAACAGCATTGATCTGATCTTCTAATTAGGGAGGTGTTCGCCTCCAGAGGGATGGAATTTACTACTTTTACCCATTTGGATCTGATTAAGTTATCTTTTATAATATATATATATATATATATAACTATTCACTATCTATGTGTCTTTCTCAGGTTGCTCGAGAGTTTTAGGAGTTTAACATGGTAAAGAAAGAAGGAGGATGGAAGAGGGCAAGAGGGCAAGAGGGAGGGATAGAGTCCAGAGCAGGCGAGTTCCAGAATAGTTCTGTTCTCATCTTTCTTCCTTTTTTTTTTTAAGGAAAGTTTCTTTATATGCAACATCATGGCAAAGCTGGCAGCCACACATGTATCAGCACTCTTCAGCAAAGCATCAAGAACTTTTCACTATCGTCACCATGTGTAGCAATTGAGCATTCAACACCACCCAGAAAAATGCTTTATCACTAAACTATGTAGTTGCAAAAGGACTATGCTCCCCCCCCCACCACCAACCCCAACCCAATTTGGACCAGCCAAAGAAACCATTGGACTTGAATAGCGTTCATCAGCCCATAATTAACTGCATTACCATTTTTAGGACACAAGAAAAGCAATAACAGTCCAGAAAATCGCAACAAATCATGATTGATCACATTCTCAGTATTACTTAACATACAGTAACCAAAGATGAAAATTGTGTATTTCTCAGAAAAAGCAACAAAATCAATTGCAAGTTATACCTTATTCTCCCCTGGATCTCAAATTTGGACCACAACACTTGCAAGATGAAACAATCAAAACATTTGCAAGATCTCCACAGAAGGTACAGTTCAGTCAAATTCCAGTCTCCTGCCACAAAAATATCAAGCTCAAACCTTGATCACTGAGAAACATAAGGTTAATATCTCATTTCCTCTTATAACAAAAAAAAACTAAGAAAAAAAAGTTGATCCTCTGGTAAAGTTAAATTATAATATAACTTAACAGTATTAATTACAAACAAAATATCATGAGTACATACTGAAATGCAGGTTGTTTACCTGGAAGTAAAAAGTACTGAGATATTGTCTTGCCTCTATCATTTACTTTACTTGAACTCCATTTATGAATTTTAATCTTCCCCATTGATCAGCCATGTTACCCAAAAATGGCTGCATCAACACCTCAATAAAATCCAACTCAAACAATTGAGTGCATGCCATAATCGTAAAGACTCAAACCGACAAAGAAATTAAAACTTATCATCAGGCACAAAACCCCTTTGCAACATTTCATCATGGAACCAAGCAGCCTCCTTGAAGTTGTCCAATGATACATGCCCATTAATTAACGATGTATACGTGGCTCTATCAGGATTTATGCCTCTTCCAGTCATTTTCCTATATAACATGTTGGCTTCTTGCATTCTACCTAGTTTACAAAATCCATCAAGCATGACATTGTATGTGATAACATTAGGCGATAGTCCTTGATTTTCCATCTCACTAAGCAAGTCAAAAGCTTTGTCCATATTCTCCTCTTTTATATATCCATTCATAAGAGTGTTATACGTAAAGCAATCAGGAAAAACTCCTTGAGATCTCATCTTACCAAGAAATTGACATGCCTTTTCAGTTTCACCATGCCTACAATAGCCTTTGATAAGAGAGTTGCAAGTCACAAGAGAAGGCTGAATACGTGTATCAACCATCTTATCCCATAACCTAAGAGCATCAGATATAAAGCCTCTACTGCAAAACCCATTTATAAGAATACTGTACGTAATTAAATTAGGCAGTATGTTTTTTGTGATCATTTCATCTCTTAATAAGATTGCTTCCTCTATTTCACCTGCCTTGCAGAATCCATCAATCAAGGTGTTGTATGTCACAATATCCGGCTTGAGATTTCTCTGAAGCATGGATCTGAACAATGTCAATGCTTTATTCATATTACCATCTTTACAATATCCATTTATGAGTGTCGTGTAAGTATAATAATCAGGAAACACTCCCCTTTGAAACATCTCATTTAGAAGTTGATCAGCCTCAGACAGCATCTTCTTATTGCATAGTGCGTTCAAAATAGTATTATAAGTTACCACATCCATAAGGCAACCCTTCTCCAGCATTTCATCTCGGATCCTCATAGCTTCCAACATTGAGCCATTTTTACAAAACCCACCAATAAGAATTGTGTAAATCACCTTGTCTGGTATGAGGCCATTGGACTTCATATCCTTATAATACCCTAATGAACGATCAAGTAGCCCGACCCTTGAAAACAAAGCAATCAATGAACTATAACTAACCAAATCTGGAATAACACCCCGATGCAACATTTCACTGAAAACTGATTCAGCTTCTGACAAATTACCACTTCTACAACACTCAGCCAGCAAAGAGTTATAAGTAGCAGTATCTGGACTCAGCCCAATCTTCACCATCTCATCTAAAACTTGAGTTGCTTTTCCATATTTTCCATTTTTACACAAACCATTAACAATACAATTATACGTCAAAAGACACGGCTTGAAGCCCTTGGCTGACATTACATTCATCAACCCAAACGCTTCTTCGAATTTTCCTTCACGAGAATAAGCATTGATCAAAGTATTATACGTTACACTATCCGAAAAAATCCCTTTCTCTTCCATTTCAGATAGAAATCCCTTCACTGCATCAATCTTTCCTTGTTTACACATCGCATTAACCATTATATTCAATGTATAAACATTTACCTGAATCCCACTTCTAACAATTTCATGATAAACCTCCCATGCCCAATCAATCCACTCAATCTTCACAAGCCCTCCTAGCAGACTATTACAAGCATTAATACTCACACAAAATCCCCTACTTTTCAACACATGAAACGCCTCAACAGCTTCTCTTAACTTCCTAGCTTGCACATAAGTTCTAATTAACAAATCAAAAACACGTAAATCTGACCCAAAATCCTCATAACTTGAGACCAGAGAATCCACAATTTCAATGCGCGAAACACCACTTTTCCTAATCATCCTAAGAACCAATGCCTGAGCATCTGAAGCCCTTCTACTCCTAACAAGAACATGAATAGCAGAACTCAACGAAGTCGAAGAATGCTTGAAATTCGGGCAATTTAAGGATACCAAATCAATAAATCTCTGACCTACTTGCAAATTTTCTCGACATTTATGAAGAACTTCAGTAAAAATTAAGGGGTTTAATTCATGAAACAGAGAAGGGTTGAAACTAGCGGGTTTTTTACCTTGTTGCTTTAAACCCCATAAAATCTTTTCACTTAAGAAGGTATCTGATGATGTGGGGTGTGCAGAAGTTGAAGCAAAAGCAGAAGCTGCAGCAGAAGATGCCCTAAGAATTGGTTTCTTGAGAAGTAACCGTTGAGTTGCCATTGGAAACTTGCAAACAGAAGATTTTGTGCAGAAATTATTGAGAAATTTTGAAATGGCTCAGACTTTAAAGAAGGCGCATGTTCTTGTTCTTATTGGTTCGGCTTCCCCCCGGTGTGACCAGATGAGTGTAGACCGTGGAAGCCAATTACAGGCTCAGGCCAGTTACCGGCTCAATCTGAATTGAGGTCCTCAAACTTGAGGCATCTTTAGATTGCGAATTTTCTCGCTTAATAAGTTTTAAAAAAAAATTGAAATTCACATTTTAATGGGCAAATGACCAAAATAATCCTTCAACATTTTTTGACGAAAATGGTCATTTGATTTGGAAAAATATCGCTCCTTAAATTTTGCTATTGAGCCAATTTGGTTCTTCCACTTCAATTTTGGAAAATATCGCCATTTATCTTTAGGCCAATTTGGTTATTCAACTTTTAGTGTTGACTAGCTTAGGACGGGTAAAATCATGAATTTATATATTTGATTACGGAAAGAAAAGAATAGCCCAAAAACCTTTTAAAAAAAATATAGATTGAGGAAAGGGAATTGCTTACAATAAAAAAAAAAATCCCCAATTGAATTGCTTTGGATAAAATTGAGTTAACTATTGCGAATTCTCAAAACACAGATTGTCCTCCTCTATTGTAAAATAGTGTAGGATTAGTGTCAAAGTATTCTCTTTTGATAAATAAAGTTGGAGTGGGATTTTTTTTTTATTATAAACATTTTCTTCTTTCCCTGATCTATATAATTACCAGTATTTTGGCTTTTTAAGGCCAATTTTAAAACTTGGGTTAGTAGTAAAAATATGAACTGATGATGATGATTTTGCCCCTCCTTGAACCAGTTAGTACAAATCAAAGGGCCAAATTGACACAATAATAAAGTTAAAGAACAATATTGTCCCAAACTAAGGTGAGGGGACCAAATTGGGATAAAAGAAAGTTAAGAGGCGAATTATACTAAATTAAAGTCCTAGCACAAAAAAAAATGATTTAGTGGAAAAGTTGGAGGACAATTTGGGTACTTTGTCAAATTTTTTGTTCATATAAGTTGTTGCACGATGCAGATTGCATCATGTGAACCATCCAAGTTTGCCTCATACTCTCTTGGCATCTACAGAACATGCGCTTGGAAGGAGGATGAAATCCAAATTTCATTAAGGTGTCAGGAAATGAATTTATTGAGAAGTCTCCCATGAAAATGGAAACTTTCAGGGACATTATTGGAATGCATGAATTCCAAACAAGCTTGCAAGAAATCAGAATGTCTTTGCCTTGGGTGAACTTGGTTGGGAATGTTGATGGTCGTCTCTCTTCCAAAGAATGTACATCTTCAATCACATTCAAATGCCAACCTGCATTGTAAAATAACTCCTCCAGTACAATTAGGATAATGTAGTTGAGATTTGTCTGATTCCACAATGCCACAAGTTCCACAGCCAAACCAATTCTCATACCAAAAGGAATGCTATTGCTGCCCCGAATTAGAAGCTGGGTATGATCTTCCACCAAACTGGGAACATGTAACGTTCTTCTCCAAGTTCCAGAGCTTTGAGGTTCGTTTCAAATCCTTTATTCCGAAATCACTTTCTGTCCTGTCTGTTCCGTGTTTATAAACAGCTGTCGCATATGTTAATGCATTGATAATTCAATCAAACTAATAACAAACTTTGTGAACAAGTCAAAGATTTGTTTAAAACGCGTGGCAGCTGTATAACTATGGGATAGGAGGTAATTTCGGGACAGAGAATTTGAAGCGCTTGAGGTTTGGGAGCTAATGTAATGGCATGTTCATCATGTTTGGCATATTTAGCCGCTATGAATTGAGTCCAAAGACTAAAGGAAGTACAAAACTTCCACAATAATTTGCAGCAGAAAATGGTCGAGATATTTTCTAGTCTGGAGAAACCTAACCCGTTTGAGAGTATCTTCTCAAGAAGTGGCAGCAATTACTCCTCCTCCTCCTTTCCATTAGAAGATACAACCTACATAAGCGAAAGGAAGATGCTTTCTTTGAATGTCGGTAATATGAGTAAGCAAATGGGCTTTAGCAGAACTCCATCTAGATGTAATAACATAAAAACTTTTTCTGTTGTTTAGTTGTCTGACTCCATCCTCTCTAATACAAATTTTGATCAATCAAAATTTAACTAATAACATCATCTGCAAAGCTCAAATGTGATATAGGAATAGGACTGTAGACAATGGAATTTTAATTAATTCTTAAAATTACCATTGGTCTATAAATTATTTTTGTAGCTTATTTCTATCCAATTAGATATTGCCACATGTCATGTACACATGGAAAAATTGGTTATTAAATGGCCAATTATATTTTGACACGTGTCAAGTTGAGGTGTTCCAATCAACTGAAATTATTGGGATGTCTCCATCAACCAAATCATGTCACATGTCTATTGGATAGATATCTAAATATTTATTTTTTATTAAAGAGATAATATTTAGAGTTGTTTAATTTGCATGTATTTCTTATATACTGCAATAGCTTGTCCAACCAAATGGCGCCACGTCACGTCACGTGTCCCTACAAGTTTGGCTAATCAAGGAATTATTTATTAGTATTATTTCTCTATTAGTAAATACAAAATGAAGAGATAATATTTAAGTTGGCACAGTTCTAATGTGACTGCATATCTTGCAAGACAAGTAGAGTAGTATACATGTTTTCAACCTCTACCTCTTCCTATGGCTATAAATAGGGGTCTCTCTACCAAATCAGGGACACACACCAGGAGGCATCTCATACACTCAAGTAGTGAAACTCCAAGTTACGAAGGTCTGGATCTTCAAACTCTTCAAGTCTTCCATATATTAAGGCTTGAGCCTCCAAATATTTTCAAATTCTTCAAATCTTCCATATCAAGATTTGAAGGAATCGGTGATTGGTCCAAGAACAAGTTGCGAAACCCTTAGATTGGCATTTGAGGAAAAGAATCGAAAGAACTTCTCTATAAGTTCGAGAAAATTTCAGAAATTGTACCCATATATTTTCCTAAATTTATATATTACATATTTGTCGTGTATTTCTTTTTTCTTATTATTTTGCAGACTTGAAATTTTAATCGTGTACAAATTTTTGGCACGTCCGGTGGAACCATCTCTGCCTTCCATCTCTTCTTTTCGAATATTCAACTACATATATCATCAATGGCACCAAAGAACAACAAGTCCATGACTGCTCGTTCCAAAACTAATGATGCCAAATCCGTTCAGGAAGTTGCACCTGTTGCCACTAATACTTGCGCTATTGGTCCTGTGACAAGGAATATGACGAGAACTTCCACCCAAAATAGCATGGAAGCTCCATCGGTGTCAACTCCGGTCTTTGGTTCAACATCACCAATGAGCTATTTTTTCACGGTAGGGATCAAAGACGTTCCTGCCTCGATTGCGAAGGCTCTTGCCATGCTCGAATTTGGATCCGGATCTAAATTTTCTAAGTATGATGATGATTCATCAAGTACTGGATCAGCCTCTTCACATGAAACTCTTCAATTAAGGTTTTCTATTGAAGATTCTGCTGCTTCTTCTGCTGCAATGCCTGCTATGATGATAAATACTTTAAATCTCGAAGAACAAGTTTCAAACATGTCCAAGATGATGGAGACCATGATGAAACACATCAAGGACCAAGATACTCTTATCGCTCAACTGCTTCCCAAAAGATCACGCTCCTGAAGAAAGCCACATGAACTCTAAGGAGCACCAAGAGTGTGAAATTTCCTCATTTAAAGGCAAGGACAAAATGAAGGAAATATATGTGACCGCCGAGGGAACCATCGCCGTAGAACAACTGAAGGAACTTGTTAAAGACGTGATTAAGAACAAAAAAGAGGGTGGCTCAAAGTCAAGATTTACCTACTCCAAACCTTACACTGCTAGAATTGACAACCTAGCAATGCCTGCTGGATATCAACCGCCTAAATTTCAACAGTTCAATGGAAAAGGCAGTCCAAAACAACATGTAGCCCTTTTCGTCGAAACCTGCAATAATGCTGGAACCTATGGTGACCTGCTAGTCAAACAGTTTGTTCGGTCCCTGAAGGGCAACACATTTGATTGGTACACTGATCTCATATCGGGGTCCATCGACAGTTGGAAACAGTTGGAGCAAGAGTTTTTGAATTGCTTCTACAGCACTAGAAGAACTGTTAGTATGTTGGAATTAACTAACACTCGCCAATGGAAGGATGAACCCGTGGTCAACTACATTGATAGGTGGAGAAGTTTGAGTCTTAACCACAAAGATAGACTGTCTAAACCCTCTGCATAGAAATGTGCATCCGAGAAATGCATTGAAATTTAAGTTACATTCTACAAGATATACGTCCAAACACATTTGAAAAATTAGCTACTCGTACTCATGATATGGAATTAAGCATCACAGCCAATGCAACTGATGGGCTTTTTATTCAAGTTCCGCGAGTACAACTGCCCCGTCAAAACAATGAAAGACAAGAAAATAAAAAAGGGGGCAAATTTTCTTCAAAACTTAGTAATAAAGAATCCATGGTAATAAACACGGCTCCTATGAAGATTGCTACCAAGGTGAGCCGAAAGATCACCAAAAAATTAGACTCCTCCCAAAATAAATCGATAAGAAGACCCACTTTAAAAAAAATGCAAGAAAAGAAACACCCGTTCCTTGAATCTGATTTACAAGGGATGTTTGATGATCTTTTCAAAGAGAAACTCCTTGAACTTTCTGACATGAAGCGTCCAGAGGAAGCCGGTCAAGTCAATAATCCAAATTATTGCCGTTACCACCTCTTAATTGGCCACCCCCTCACTAAATGCTCTATCTTTAAAGATAAAATTATGAAATTAGCCCATCAAGAAAAAATTCTTTTTGAGGAGGATAAAGTATCGACAAATCAAACAATAATAATGTTTGGATCTGTGTGTTGCCCGAAAGAAGTTCTATCCACATCAAACAGTGCTCTGTCTGTAAAAAAGGAACTTGAAAAATCTTCAAAATGTTACTGAAGCTGACAATAAAGGATGGACTTTAGGCACTCGAAAGGGGACTTGCAAGCCAAAAATAAAAAAAATACATTTTTTCGAAAAACATTCGTTCGACAAAAGCAAAAGTGACAATAAAACAACGAAATGCAACAAAGAAACAAAAAGGAGTGGCCGTAACACCAATCTCATCAAATCTTCAGCTCCTTCAAGAGGTTCGATAACCTATGACACTGAGAGAATTTATACCCAAGAGATATTTAAGTGACGATGATGATAATTCTACTATTTGTCATGTCATCAAGGCTGAAAATCCTCAAGTCACACAAATTAGCACTGAATTTGAGAAAAAAACTCAAAATCGATGATAAATCACATATGGATTGTGCAACGACTATTATTTTTTATGATAACGATTTAACAGTTGATTTTAAAACCCACAATTGACCTTTATTTGTTAGTGCATATGTTCGAAAACAGAAGATGAAGAAACACCCGTTCCTTGAATCTGATTTACAAGGGATGTTTGATGATCTTTTCAAAGAGAAACTCCTTGAACTTTCTGACATGAAGCGTCCAGAGGAAGCCGGTCAAGTCAATAATCCAAATTATTGCCGTTATCACCTCTTAATTGGCCACCCCCTCACTAAATGCTCTATCTTTAAAGATAAAATTATGAAATTAGCCCATCAAGAAAAAATTCTTTTTGAGGAGGATAAAGTATCGACAAATCAAACAATAATAATGTTTGGATCTGTGTGTTGCCCGAAAGAAGTTCTATCCACATCAAACAGTGCTCTGTCTGTAAAAAAGGAACTTGAAAAATCTTCAAAATGTTACTAAAGATGACAATAAAGGATGGACTTTAGGCACTCGAAAGGGGACTTGCAAGCCAAAAATAAAAAAAATACATTTTTTCGAAAAACATTCGTTCGACAAAAGCAAAAGTGACAATAAAACAACGAAATGCAACAAAGAAACAAAAAGGAGTGGCCGTAACACCAATCTCATCAAATCTTCAGCTCCTTCAAGAGGTTCGATAACCTATGACACTGAGAGAATTTATACCCAAGAGGTATTTAAATGACGATGATGATAATTCTACTATTTGTCATGTCATCAAGGCTGAAAATCCTCAAGTCACACAAATTAGCACTGAATTTGAGAAAAAAACTCAAAATCGATGATAAATCACAGATGGATTGTGCAACGACTATTATTTTTTATGATAACGATTTAACAGTTGATTTTAAAACCCACAATTGACCTTTATTTGTTAGTGCATATGTTCGAAAACAGAAGATGAATCGGATACTCATTGATGCGGGATCTGCTGTCAATATCATGTCCGTACGTGCTATGAAAGAATTGGGAATCTCAAGTGATGAGCTCTGCCAGAGCTGCCTCATAATCCAAGAATTTAACCAAGGGGGGCAAAGAGCAATTGGCCTCATAAGGTTTGAATTACTCATTGGTGAATTGTTTTCAAGCGCGTTATTTCATATTATTGATGTCAAAATCTCTTATAACATGCTCTTGGGAAGACCCTGAATTTATGAGAATAAAATTATACCGTATACTCTGTATCAATATTTCAAATATTATCGAGACGGTATAGTTAAGAAAGTTACTGCCGATGATAAACCTTTCACTGAGGCCGAAACTCATTTTGCCGACTCCAAATTTTATCTTCAAAAAGAAGAAAAAAGAAAAGAATCAGTAAGGGAAGAAAGTCAAGATTTCAAATTACTCATTTTGCGTTATATTCCAAAATCAAAGAGAGAAGAAGGTCAGTCTTCTTTTATCAGAAATGATGCATTAAATATTCCGCTCACCAAAATAGAGTCTGTTAAAAGTGAGAAAGCGAGCTTACAAGGATTTGTCCGTCCCAAAGAAGAACCTGCAGTGGAACATTGCTCACCAACAACTAATTGGATTCAAGAAAATTTTGATCCAAACATATATAGACTTCTTGTTAAGGCGGGTTATAACCCAAATGAGAAGAATGCATTGGGTAAATTTCCTCCTGAAGTGACTGGCGAGAAGACTCATGGATTGATGCTTACGCAGAAAATGTTGAAAGGAAGAGGCTATAATATTGAAAATTCATCGATGGGTTTTGGTTATCAACCGCCTTCTCCTGTTCGTATAATGATCAAAAGGGTAAGTTGTATCTATGTGAACCAAGAAATGGAGGTCACAAGCCGAAAGAGATCTGTTTTCGATAGATTGAGAAATAAGTCAAAGCGTACTTCTGTATTTGATAAACTTGGCCCGCAATTGAAGAATTTGAAACCGCCCGTCTATGAGAGATTAGGCAGTAAAAAACAAGAGTACCAAGCTGTCAAGGAAGAAAATCTTACTCCAATAAAGAAGAATGGTCCGAGAAAACGAGTTTCTAATTTCTTTATGTATTATGAAAACTTGTTTAACGTAAGGATCGAAACTATCTTTGAAGAGTAGGGTCAAGAAAGTATTGTTTCCTGCCATCATATTACGATCAGTGATCCTGAAGAAAAAGAAGATGCGGATGACACTCCTCCTGAGTTTGAACAAGGAGTAAAAAATACAATCGATATATTAAAAGAGATTAATTTTGGCACAAGTGACGACCCTCGCCCAATTTACATAAGTTCTTGTATGACTCCTGAAGAAGAGAAAGAGTATGTTGATTTGCTATTCGAATTCAAGGATATCTTTACTTAGAATTACTCAGAAATGTCTAGTTTGGATCCAAGGATTGCTGTTCATAATTTGTCTGTCAAGTGGGGAACAAAACCTGTCAAGCAAGCACAAAAACGCTTTCGACTGAAATTGATTCTTTTGATAAAAAATGAGATAAATAAATTGATTGAGATTGGATTCATACGAGAAGTGAAATATCCAACATGGATTTCAAGTATCGTCCCTGTGAGGAAGAAGAATGGGCAAATCTGAATTTGTGTTGATTTCGAGACTTAAATGAGGCTTGTCCCAAAGATGATTTTCCACTCCCCATCACAGAATTAACAGTAGATGCTATGACAGGACATGAAACACTATCTTTTCTCGATGGATCGTCTGACTACAATCAAATATACATGGCAGCCGAAGACGAGGAACTCACTGCCTTCCGCACTCCTAAGGGAATTTATTGTTATAAAGTGATGATCTTATGGTGAAATCAAAAGAGCGAGAAGATCATATTCAAGACTTTCGAAGAGTTTTTCAACGCCTTCGGAAATACCAACTGAACATGAATCCTTTGAAGTGCGCATTCAGAGTCACTTCTGGCAAGTTTTTCGGTTTCATTGTTCATCAACGGGGAATAAAGGTCGATTGATCTAAAATTGATACCATTGTGAACATGCCTGAACCATAAAATATCCATGAATTGAAAAGCCTTTAAGGAAAGTTGGATTACATCCGAAGGTTTATTTCTAATTTGGCCGGACGATGCCAACCCTTCAGTCGACTGATGAAAAAAGGGGTACCCTTCGAATAGGATGAAACTTGTAGAAATGCTTTTACAAGTATTAAAAGATATCTCATGAATCCCCCTGTGTTAATTACGCCAATTTCAAAAAAATCATTGATTCTCTATATTTCCGCTCAAGAACGGTCGGTTGGGATCTTACTTGCTCAGAAAAATGATGAAGGTAAGGAGAATACACTGTATTACTTGAGTCGGATGATAACATCCAATGAGTTGAATTACTCACCCATCGAGAAGTTGTATTTGGCACTTATATTTACCATTCAGGAGTTGAAACATTATTTTCAAGCACACACTGTTTGACTCATATCCAAATTTAATCCCATTAAATATGTCATGGCAAAACCTGTACTGTCTGACCGACTTGCGAGATGATACCTTCAGTTTCAATAATTCAAAATTATTTATGTACCTGCGAAAGCTGTCAAAGGACAAATATTGGCAGACTTTCTAACCAATCATTTCATGCCTGTCGAGTGGGAATTGACTGATAAACTCCCAGATGAAGAAGTGTTTGTAGTTGAATCTCTGTGATCGATGTATTTTGATGGAGCTGCTCATCTAATAGAACTGGTGCGGGAGTTGTCTTTTATACTCCTGAAACAGATATATTGCAGTATTCTTTCACTTTAACACGTCGGTGTTGAAATAATGTGGCCGAATATCAGGCGTTAATTCTCGATTTTGAAACGGATGTAGACATGAAACAGTTGCATCTTAGAGTCTATGGTGATTCAAAATTAGTGGTAAATTAATTTCTTGATATTTATGACGTCAAGAAACCTGAATTGATCCCATATTATAAATATGTAAGGCAACTTATGGGATATTTGGACAATGTCACTATAGAACATATCTCTAGAAAATTCAACCAACAAGCTGACTATTTGACAATATTGGCGTCCATGATCACTCTACCTTCTCATCGAAATCAAATTTCAATATGTCAAAGTTGGGTCATACCTCCGATGTTCGATGAGGAAGATAATAGTGGGGAAGAAAATGTTTATCATATTTTTGTCCATGCGATTGAAAAGGAGAATTGGCGTCATCTCATCATTGATTACCTTAATCATGGAAAGTTACCAGAAAATCCCAAGAAAAGGGTCGATGTACGTCGTCGAACGCCACATTTTATTTATTACAAAGGAACGCTTTATCGAAAATCATTCGATGGAGTGTTTTTACGATGTTTTGGAGAAGATGAGACTATGCAAATAATGGAGGAGGCTCACTCTGGGATATGTGGTGCTCATCAATTTGGTCCGAAATTACACGTTCGCATTAAAAGAATGAGATACTATTGGCCAACAATGGTAAAGAACTGCATCGATTTTGTTAGAAGATGTCAAGCTTGTCAATTTCACGGTAATTTCATCCATCAACCTCTCGAACCATTGCACCCAACTGTGGTTTCTTGGCCGTTCGATACTTGGGGTCTAGATATAGTTGGACCTCTTCCAATATCTTCTGGTGGACATATTTTTATTTTAGCGGATACAGATTATTTCTCAAAGTGGGTTGGAGCAATTCCTTTAAGAGAGGTCTAAAAGGAGAATGTAGTAGATTTCATTCGTTTGCATATTCTTTATCGGTATGGAGTCCCATGTTATATCATCACCGATAATGGTAAGCCTTTTTGCAACATAGCAATGAATAAGTTTTGCAAAAAGTTTCGCTTCAAACAATACAATTCTTTCATGTATTACGCTGCTGCAAATGGACTTGTTAAAACATTCAACAAGATCTTATGTAATCTGTTGAAGAAAATTGTGGATAAATCGAAAAGAGATTGGCACTTTCGGATTGGAGAAGCGTTTTGGGCATACAGAACTACTTTTCGAACTCCCACGCAAGCAACCCCATACGCGCTTGTTTACGGTGTTGAAGCTGTTCTTCCACTTGAGTATCAAATACCTTCGTTAAGAATTGCGATTCAAGAAGGGTTCAGTGAAAACATAATATTCCTCTCCACCTTGAGGAGTTAGAAGCACTCGACGAAAAGAGATTAGAAACTCAACAACGGATTGAGTACTATCAAGCTCGCCTTTCAAAAGCATTCAATAAGCACGTTCGACCTCGCTCTTTTCCAAATTGGAGAGTTAGTACTCGCTGTTCGAAAACCGATCATTCTCACTCATGATGGACAAAAGAAGTTTATTCCAAAGTGGATAGTCCATATGTTGTTCGAGAAGTGTATACGAATGGTTCATATAAATTGGTTGCTAAGAACGGATTAAGGGTTGGTCCCATTAACGGCAAATACCTAAAAAAGTACTATGCATAATCGAAACAACATGTTGCTCTTGACCCGCATGAGCTAAAACTGTGGATGGCAACTACCAATAGTGTAGTATGTAGTTAAATTGCTGAAACACTCCACCAAGTCTAAAGTAGTAAACAAATAGATACTCCTGACTCGCATGAGATTAAAATGTGAACGGCAGGAACTACGTGTGATTTGATTCCCTCTGGGGATACGTAGGCAGTTTAGAGGGAGACTTCTAAGTTCAGTTACACCACCCCAAATCAAATCTTTTTTTCTTGCAAAAAAAAGGGGATATTCTCTTTCTAAAAAAAGAAATAAAACGCTGCATTTGAGTTCTTTTATCTTAAAAAAAACTTGAAGATAAGGAACGAAAAGCGTTTTACCATTTATAGAAGATTTCATTACCTAAAAAAAATGAAAAAAATTCAAAAAAAGACATGGTGAAAAGTCTAAATGTCAAATTTGTAATCCATTACACCTATTTTACATGATTCGAGTGCGAATTTCATGTTTTCAAGTTCTTTCACTGCGTCATCAGTCAAGATGCTAGTATTTTCAATAGAAGAGAGCTCATCATGTGCTTAGCTTATCTCAGTCTGGATCTCTTTAAAGGTTTCATACTTTTGATCGATGGTTGAGCTGATTTCCATTCCTTGTTTCTCCAAATCAATAAGTTCCTGTTGCAGAATTTTCTTCCTATCTTCAATAGATTGCAACTTTTCTTCCAAATTTTGCAGATGACAAATTAGTTCTTCTTCCTTTACCCTGGCTCTTCCGAGTTGGACGGTCACTTTGGAACGGAGTTTTACATGTGTTTCTCTACTCATCTTTTCCCATGATGAAGATGCCAAAATATCGTACGTCTCTGCCTTGACAAATAATTCTATTAAGTAGTCTTTTAAAGGGACTCCATTGGTAGGATCCGTCCTTATGATTTTTGCAATAATTTTCTCTGCACACTCTTTTAAAGAAGTGATTTGCTCAATAGGGGTATCAAGAATCTGTCCGCGAAAATCCATCCACAAACTCTGCAAATACTTCTTTCAATGGGTCTGGATCAATTTTTGCCCATGAAATTCTGAAACCAATGCTGCTTTAGGTCTTTCCGGATCTCGTGCGAATTAGTCAACTTCTTCTTGCGCATTGATGAGGTACCTTTACTGGGGGCAAATTATTTTGGAATGCTGATGACGACTTCGTCACTTTTCTTGGTTGAAATCGTATCATCAGCTTCAAATTCAAGTGGTGAATTGTTACCAACATTTTCTTGGTGGAATTCAAGAAATGGGGACTGAAAGGAAAAAGAAAAAAAAGGTTACAAAAAAAGAGAAAAAAAAGGAAAAAAAAGGGAAAAAAGTTACAAAAAAAAAGGGAACGAAGAATGGAGAGATGATTACCTTAAGTGGCGACACTCTAACAAGTGATGGTGTGAAGAAAACCTCCTCCAAATCAGAAGATGTCCTCTTCTTTGATCGGTTCCAATAACGGTCTTGACTGCTACTACCGCTGGCCAACGAACGGGTTCCTTCTTAGATAGATCCGATGCCCTGAATTTGAGTCCCCTCCTTTTCAATAGCCTCGATAGAATTGTGATCGTCCACTATTTCAATTTCGACAACTTCTCCCATGTGAGTCACGATTAAAGATTTTGAAACTTTGGATGGTGTCTTCTTTATTGGAATTGCTGGTTGTGCCTCCTTGATGGCCTGTCGAGAGTCTTTCGAAAACTTGTTTTTTGAGACAATATTTTTCGAGGGACTGCTAGTAATTTTGTTCTTCTGTAAGGTGGATATAGTAAGACCCGCTCCAATCTGTATAGTTCCATTATGATGCATTGACTCATTGACAGAGGTAATCTTACTCTTCTTCGATGATTGTTGAGAGATCTTAACGGTGAAATTAAAGGAAGTTGAAGAGACAATATTTGACCGAATTGACCACCAGGCATCATAGTCTTTTGTAATCAACGAATGCTTCCTATGCATGGGTATAGTTATCTGAGATCGCGTTTACGTGCGAATTGAGGAATCTCATAGTTGAATAGTCTCACCCAAAGTATAAGTATGAGTGATCTCTTTCAAGTTTTTGGGATGTCCTGACAGAAGCCGAATTGTCTACTAAACCGACAAGGATTATAATTTTCAATAATGAAAGTATTGTTCTTACGTAGAGTTAAGTGGCAAAAGCGTTGATTAATAAAGTAGCTCGTGAGTCTTGATGATAAGGATCCATCGTCAATCAACACTTTTTCTTCATTCTCAATCCAGCACAGTTTGGGAAGTACCAAAGGATTCATTTCTTTGAAGATTTTCTCAACTTCTGATTTACCATAAAATATTGTCATTTTCTCACCATTAAATCTCGTCATGCGCACTGGTGACTACTCACTTGATTATTCTCATAATATACATCAAAGTATTTGCCAATCCAAGTATAGACGTAATGGATTGGAAGAGTTACCCTACATTCTTCAAGATTAGGGGCGTAGACGATTTCCCTCAACCCATGATATATGCTCGCAAGAACGGGAATTGCAAGGTAAAATCTTTTCCTTGTGGCCATTAAGCATGCAACCTTGAAGACACCACCTTGGAAGATGGGCGAATACGATCGACCCTTTTGTTTAGCAAAAGAAACTTGCAAATCCAACACGCTATAAATGCCGCAATATAGGTTTCCTTTCTTAAAGACCCTGGGATATCCAGTGTGTCAAAAGAGATGTTGAAATCCTTTGTATCAGCAAGGTCGTGAGGCTCTACGCTTCCAGAAGGGTTGTAAGTCATTCTTGATTTAGATGTGGTCTTTCTTCTATTCTCCCTGTTCGGAGGAGCCCTATACCTAACCTCTCCTTTGAACCAGAAACGGATCCAATCTTTCATCCAGACTCCTTGGTCATTCGTCCAAAGGTGGTAGTAAGCGAAAAAGAGATGTTTGCAACTCTCAGGGAGAAGTGGCTTCCCTTCTTTGTCACGAGTGAGAAGTTCCTGCGTTGAAAAGAACAACTTCATCAAAGAACGAACCATCGATCGAAAGGGCACCAAGTCGATAAAGGTCCCAAAATGTGATGGACAACTCCCCAACGAGCGTATGAAGTGTATTTGTCAAGGGACACCAATATTTGAAGAAAGCTCGCAAGATATTTTCGCAGCGGTTGTAGGAGAATTTCAACGCGTAGACGGCTTCAAATATGCCAGCACGTGTGAGCACTTCTTTATGCCTTCTAAGGATATCCTCGACCCATTCCCAATAATGAGAAGTGAAGCACGCCTTGCCAAAGAAGAACGAAGGAATCTTCCATATAATTTTGTCAATATTAAATCCCACGAACGGAAGCATGAATTTAGCTATTTCTGAATCTCCATTATGAAGTGACTAGTTTAATACGACCACTTCTTCTTCCCTCGACGTAGTTGAGAAAGTCGATGATGCTACAACTTCTTTAGTCCACTTGCTAGTCCAATTTTCAAGATGAAAACATCTTTCAAGGGGTATAAAAGACTCAACAAAGATGCCGATTGCTAGCTTATTCACATATAGTGACAAACTTTTCGATTGAGTTCTTCCCCTCTCATCCGTCAATGAAATATGTGGTAATGGCGTGGAGTAGTCCTTGATTTGCATACTTGCTGAAATTTTGTAAAAGAAAATATTAGATGATGGAGGGAAGTTCTTACAAAATTTTGGTAATTAAATTACCTAATTGGTTGCTTTCTTCAAATCCCCGAAATTGTTTCAAGCTCATTTCTAACCACGGGGTTGATTATCTACAAGAGAGCAAGTTAGTAAAATTGAGATATTGATATGGACTGGTGTGAAAATTAATGCTATCTTACGATACATGCTGATGCAATTCTACAAGTTTAAAACACATGACAAGTAGACATACGAATTTCAAGTGCTAATCACACCCGAGACATAAAAGATGCATCAAAATAAACACACAAAGTCTATTGCCGATGTTCCTTTTGGCAAATAAGTACTGGAAAGTAAAATCTTAGGTGTCGAATAAATAAAAATGGTATCGGCAGGATGTGAATAGCAGGTGGCACTAATTTGGTAGAATCAGTCGTCAAATATTCCTACTCTAAAGCATGATTGTTTATAGTGCATCACCGAGTATTCACATTAAAACATGATTGGCAGCTATGATATAATCAATTCTTGCGGTGGGAAGCTTCATGCGAAATCAATAAAGAAGAGGATACATGTGATGCTTAGTATTTTGCAAAAAAAAGAAAAAAAAGAAAGAAGAGTAGACAAAGCATAGTATATGTACCTCCGATTCAACTAGTTCGTAAGTGTCTCGACAATGGTGGTTATCAAGAAGACTACACAAAGGAACAAGTCTACAATGTTGAAACCAAATTCTTGAATTCGTAATGGGGAAACAAGCAGATCAAATATGATGCTAAATATTGGATTTGAAATAAATTGGAACCGTGCCGCAAGATGACTAGAAGGCTGTGTTATCCTACTAGTGCAGAACGTCACATGCGTAAGATGCAAATTTCAAGTACCAATCACGTTTGAGACACCAAGGGTGAATCAAAATAAATATGCAAAAGCCGTTGCTGAAGTTTCTTTCAAACAATTAAGTATTGAAAGTAGAGTTTTGGGTACCTAATAAATAGGAGACGGTGTCGTCAGAACGCAATGATGGGTAGGTACCAATTTGGTAGTAGCAATAATGGTTGATACTAAGCAGCGGCAATCACGTTTTGACGAACAAGCAAGCAGTGGTAGTAATAGCAACAGCCACACTGGCGATAACCCGATGAAGCAAAGAACAAAACTTGTTCAAGTTCTCTATTATTAAGGAATTAGCGGCCGGGACTTAGCTATTTATAATGGGGAATTGATCCTAAATCTTAGGAAAAATGAGCAGGACCGTTGCTTTACTTTGAATAGGATTAGGTCTCTGTATCAGTTGAAAGTCTTTTGATCGAAAAAAAAATTCCTCGCGAAGTCTTTTAAGTTTGTGGAGAGATTGGCTCCGCGCTGATGGTGGTCTCCATTGCAATTGCGTTTTGGACTTCTAGATCGCTTGAACTTTGAAACTAACAAGGAATGGAAGCTGTTAATTCAAGAGTCCTAGTCATATTAGAGGAATTCTTGGTGATTTGCCGCTCAACTTCCCAAGGCCGACAAGGAGAAGTGGTCTCGAATTTTGGAGCGGTGGAGTTCCGTGTGTGATTGATAAACAATATGCATGGAAGATCAATTGGATTCCTATGATTTCATTTTTGAAATGCCTTGCACGTGAATGGTTAAGCATGCAATACGCAATGTTCCACATATGAATATATTGGGCTTTCTTGAGGACAAATGTCCATAATTAAAGTTGATAGTCATCATTTTTTTATGGCAGTAGAAGGGAGCATAGAGTCCGGTTTCCTTAAATGGCAAGTGAAGGGAGAATATCAACGTATTTCACTTAAACAAATTGATTATGAAATCGAAACTTGTTCGTTCAAGTTTTACTCTTCGCAAACAAGTTTCGAGGGGGTATTTGTAGACAATGGAATTTTAATTAATTCTTAAAATTACCATTGGTCTATAAATTATTTTTGTGGCTTATTTCTATCCAATTGGATATTGCCACATGTCATGCACATATGGAAAAATTGGTTATTAAATGGCCAATTATATTTTGCCACATGTCAAGTTGAGGTGTTCCAATCAATTGAAATTACTGGGATGTCTCCACCAACTAAATCATGCCACATGTCTATTGGATAGATATCTAAATATTTATTTCTTATTAAAGAGATAATATTTAGAGTTGTTTAATTTGCATGTATTTCTTATATATTGCAATAGTTTGTCCAACCAAATGGCGCCACGTCACGTGTCCCTACAAGTTTGACTAATCAAGGAATTATTTATTAGTATTATCTCTTTATTAGTAAATACAAAATGAAGAGATAATATTTAAGTTGGCACAGTCCTTATGTGACTGCATGTCTTGCAAAACAAGTAGAGTGGTATACATGTTTTCAACCTCTACCTCTTCCTACGACTATAAATAGGGGTCTCTCTACCAAGTCAGGGACACACACCAGGAGGCATCTCATACACTCAAGTAGTGAAGCTCCAAGCTACGAAGGTTTGGGTTTTCAAACTCTTCAAGTCTTCCATATATCAAGGCTTGAGCCTCCAAATATTTTCAAGTTCTTTAAATCTTCCATATCAAGATTTGAAGGAATCGGTGGTTGGTCCAAGAAGAAGCTGCGAAGCCCTTGGATTGGCGTTCGAGGAAAAGAATCGAAGGAAGCTCTCTATAAGTTCGAGAAAATTTCAAAAATTGTATCCATATATTTTCCTAAATTTATATATTACATATTTGTCGTGTATTTCTTTTTTCTTGTCGTTTTGCAGACTTGAAATTTTAATCACGTACAAGGACTACAATCTCTTGGCAAAGCAAAGGATGAGATATGACCGCTTGAAACCAAAGAGCTTAGTCCTTGACTAAGGGCTTTGGAAATGAGAATGAATAAAAAAAAGGAGATAGGGTCTCCTAGCTTGAGGCCACAACCAGCTTGGAAGAAACTATTTGGTTTTCCATTGACAATAGCTAAAAACCAAGCTGAAGAGAGATTGGTCAAAACTAATGAGCCAAATCTGAAATCAAAACCAAATTTTTTTGAAGTAAAATCAAAAGGAAACTCCATGAGACACTGTCAAACGGTTTCATCATATCTAACTTGAACAACATGTTATGACCCTGAGTTTTTTTATTTTAATCAGTAGATGCCGCCAATTCTTGAGCCAAAAGAATATCATCAGATATTTCCATCCATGAGCAAAAGCTGATTGTTCTTGAGATGTAATCGACGATAAGATAGACGTTAACTAGCTGCTCAAAATCTTTGTAAAGATTTTATTAAGAAAGGTGTAGGGGCTAATTGGTCTAATAACCACAAAGATTCTGCCCTGGCCTTTTTTGGGATTAAAATAATTATATGTGATACAATAGTGTCTCGCAAACAATCTTCGATCATACATTGTTTAACAACATCCCATTTCAATTTTTATTTACTGAAGATATTGTTTGGATTATGAAAGGAAAGAAAAGTATCACGTCTTAGTTATGATTTTACATATAATTTAACAAAGTCTAATTTACAAACATATTTTAACACCTTACCCTCTTTTTGATTTTGTTATTTTATATATTTATCTATTTATTCTCATAAACTCTACAAGATAATAGTAGTTCAAAATGAATCAAATATTTTTTATTGTGCTCTTTTTTAGGGGAATGATTTACAACTCCAAAATATAAAAAGAAAAATTTTTGAATAATAGTAAAAATTAACAAAATATTTAATATTTAAAAGTCTTACCTAAAAACGAACGTAGGACATAGGTGATAAGGTGGTACAGAGATTGTATTAAGATAAATTATATTAATAACTAACATGGAAAAATTAAGTATATTTTAGAAAATTTTAAAATGTTCATTAACCTTGGTTTCCTTTTCTTTTGTTTCTGCCCACTTTTGGATAGAAAGCAAGCGACAAAATATAACTGGATCTTATCTCCTCATTTCTCTGCCTATTTTTTTTTCTTTTCCTTCTAAAAAATCAATCTAAGGCCTTGTTTGGCAGACAAGTTTTTTGCTAAGTTTGTCTGCTACAAGTTTTTTAAAAACTTTAACTACAGTAACCTTAAAAAAATTTTCAAAGTTTTTAAACTATACATTTCAAAATATTAAAAAAAAACACACTTCAAAATTTTTTTTAAAAACTTCTACAGTAAGTTACAGTAAAATTTTTGCCAAACACCCAAAAAACTCACTTGTCAAACAGGGCCAAGTATCAAAAACTTTATTTCTTTTCTTTACCTTTGTTTCCCTTCTATTCCTTCAAAACAAACGGTCCCTTAGTAATCTAATGATTCGATTACCTAGCAACTAGTTGAAACGGTGACCAATCCATTTGCTAGGTTCCTTGAAGTGTCAAATTTATAACAATATAGGACCTGTTTGGCAAACAAATTTTTTGCCAAATTTTTTAACAATTTTAACTACAGTAACTTTAAAAAACTCCTCAAAAATTTTAAATTATACACTTCAAAATGTCCAAAAATTTACGCACTTCAAAAATTTTTCTTACAACTTTTATAGTAAGTTACAGTAAAGTTTTAGACAAACACCTAAAAAACTCATTTGTCAAACAGACCCCATAGTGTAGTGTTAAATAGAAATGGCCCGAGAAACCGTATGTCATGATAATCTTCCGCTCTCCATGTGGGAGTTCTCTTTTATCTCTCTTGGGAATTGTGTACTTCTCTCTTTCATGAGGGTTTCAAAAACTTTCAAACTTTCAAAGTTTCAAACACTCAAAAACAGCAAAGCCCTGAAAATTAAACAAGCTGTTTGAAATCCATCTATGCATTTATTACCAAGATCCATTAGAATTAATCACAAACGGTCCAACATATCAGCATTTATGGAGCAAGGAGGAATATAAGCTAAAGGTTTGTTTGAATAGAGTATTATTTGAAATATTATTTGGAATAATTACTATAGCACTTTTTATGATGTGATGTATATGAGATAAAAGGTAGTTGGAAATATAAAAAGGTGGGTTGGAAAATATGTTTATGATGCAAGCAAAATATTATTTGGAATAATTTCACTATCCAAACAAACCTACTGTTTTCTTCTCAGCTTTCGTCGTACTATTTTAATCCAAAAAGAGAGAGAGAGGGAGAGCATGAGAAAGAAAAATCAAAAGGAACAAGAGGGATACAAAGATCAAGAGTGCAAAAGAATGAGAAACGGAAGACTGGCTGGCCAATTCTAAGAGAAGATCCGGTCTTGAGGTTTTAACCAAAGAAGAGGGAAACCTTAGAGCTCACTAAGGAACTCATCTGCTCAATCATATGCCGTTGACAGGTAATCTCGAAGCTCAGATCCTTGATTCCTTGCCAATTATTAAGTAGCCTTTACTTCCTTTGTGTCTTTTCTTAGTGTGTATATAGTTCCGTGTTTCTTGGTGTACTGTGCCTTCCCCTTCTTCAAACTTCCAGCTACTGAATTCTGGTAGGGAAAGAAGTGCGTGGAATACCTTTAGAATTTGTTTAACAATGGAGAAAGAACTAACAGAAATAATGCAAAAACTGGCTGTCTCGAGCAAAGAAATAGGGGATGCAAACCTAGAGTTGGGAGATGTTAACCTAGGACTCAGAGAGTGCCAAACTAGTCTTGTGGGAAGAGTTATGGGGGAAAAATTGTCAATTTTGTAGGGGGGAAAAACTTTGTGACTGCTACCTGAAGCTCCCCCAAAGAAATGAAAGTCTTGGAATTAGGACCAAACCTATTCCAATTCATTCTGGCCAAGGAGGAGGACAGAAAACATATCCTAAAGGGCGGGCCCTAGATCCTAGATAATCAAATACTGGTGTTAAGTAGTTGGTTTGAAGGGACAGAGGAGGAAACCTTAGCATTTCATATAGCTCCATCATGGATACAATTGAGAAATCTTCCTATCCATTGGATCTTAAGGAAGTCATAGTCCCGCAAACTAGAGGGAAAGATGGCAGGCGCATAAAAATCTTGGTGATGGCAATATTTCACAACCACTGATGAGAGGTAGGATGGTCAAATTGAATGGAACTACTAAATGGATAAGTTTCAAATATGAAAGATGTCTAGATTTCTACCACAATTGTAGAAGAATAGGACATAGTAAGAGAAGCTGCAAGATTGAAGTGACAATGAAAAGAGGTCAGTAAGAAAATCAATATGGGCCATGGCTGAGTGCAGGTGGAGGAAAGAGTTCACCACAAAAGGAGCAAGCACATAACAAGTATACAAGTGGTAGGGTCCACTAGGGATTTAGAGATGGAGAACTAGTCCCCGAGAGACCAACAGAGAGGGAGAAGAGTCAGCAAAATGATCAGATAGGAAAGGAAAGCTAGGGTAAGGAAAATACCAAAGGGGGTCTACAACATCTAATAAAACTGAGGTGGTAAGGGTTGGAGAAATTGACCAAGAAAAGGGTAGGCTAATAGACACAATAATCACAAGGCAATACACTGTAGGGTAGGAAAGCCTTCTATACAACCACAAGGCAGAGACAAGTGATGGCAAACAAGGGAATAAACACAAATCAAACAGTCTCATTAACAACAAGAGACAGGGAGTAAAGGAGACACAAAATCACCCTCTAACTCCTGTGGATTAGGAAATGGCTAAGATGCATAAAAGGGACAATAATGAAAAAGAAAACAAGAAAAAAGTAAAGTATATAAATAGATGAAGTACTCTCAAACATGATCAAGGTGGCCTCACTGAAGAAAGGAAAGAATGAACAAACAACTGAAAACTCCATCCAGGACCAGACAACCACTACAAGAAGTGAATGGGCAAAGTAGCAGAGCAGAACCCCAAGAAAAGGGAAAATTTAGCCTGAGAGATGAAGTAATGCTAGATGTAGATGAGGAGGATCGTAACTTGAAGAAAAACAGAACAACAGAAGAAATGGAAGCTGACACAAGAGAGGAAGAGTGGTAGAGGCCAACCCAAACTGGCCTCTAAAGTCAATATGAAGGTGTTAGTATGGAATTGTCAAGATGCAGGGAGCCCCTTGACAATTCCCCAATTGAAGGAGGTTAACAACCTCCTCTCCCCAAACATGATCTTCCTGTGTTTGTTTAGATTAGTTGTTTTTGGAGGTGTTTTTGAAAAAATTTTCTATAGCAGTGTATATGAAAATTTTTTACTATAAAATTTTTTGATTGGTTTGATATATTGTATGGATGAGACGCTTTTTTGAGTTATTGTATATTACTGTAGTATTGTATTTGAAAATTTTATTTTGAAAAAATGGCCAATCCAAATGGAGCCTTAGTAAAGGCTAAAGATAGATCTGGTGGAATGGCACTGCTATGGCATAGTGACATTAAAATATTGGAAATTCATCATACATCCTTCACAATAGAATCTAGAGCACAAGATCTAGAGACATAAATAGAATGGTGGTTCATAGAGATGGAATTCAAATGTGGAGGGGAGTAAAAGAGAACCGCTAGAGTTTTTTATTTTGTTTTTTTAATGGGAAATTTTGAATCATGCGAGTCAAGAAAGTGGAGCCAGGTGGGGCAGGTTATTGTGTCCTCTATTGATTAATGATAACAGCTTTTTTTTTATTGCAAATGTTAATCGCACTCCATTTTTTATAATGACACTCTTTTTATTATTTTTATTTATTAAACTATATGATAAAAAAAATATAATGAGAGTGTCATTACAAAAAATTATTCCATGAGGTCAAAAAATGTTAATCACACTTCACTTTTGATAATGGTACTCCCACAATCATTTTTGTCATATTTCATAGTGTTTTTCATAAAGGGATTATTAAATAGGTCTTGCTTTAATTTTTTTCCCCCTTGATATACAATTATCTACTTGAAAAATCTTTTATTATTTTTTATCTCTCTCTCTCTCTCTCTCAATTCTTCTTTATCTTCATCGTCCTTAGTAGGCTGTTGATAGATGTCTTGGTAGAGGTGGGAGGTCAAAAATTCAACTCTTACCTCTAGAGCTGCAAACGAGCCGAGTCGAGTTGAGTCGAGTTTTGGTCTAATTGAGTCGAGTCTTGACTTAGTTTTATTGAACTCGAAATCGAACTCGAGCTCGACGAGTTGACAATTTAAAGTTCGAGCTTGAAAAAATAAAAAATAAAAAATAATTTTTAAAAAATAAATAAAATAAATTTTTTTCTTAATAAATAATAAAATATTAAGGATATATATGTAATTTTACTATTAAATATAATATATATATATATATATATATATATATATATACTCGAACTCGCAAGCCAACGAGTTTAATATTTTGAGCTCGAGTCGAGCTTGACTCGAGTTGCTCGCGAGCGGCTCACGAGCAGTTCGATTCGTTTGCAGCCCTACTTGCCTCCTACTTTGCCACTTAATTGTGACTGCCACTTCAAGTGACTTTCTCCAACGGGGTTTTTCCGTCAGCTCCCCTTCCCTTAGATTAGGTTAGAATAGATTATACAAATGTTATCGTTGCGATTAAAAAAAAAAAAAAGAAGTCATTTCCCCTTTTTGAACCAGAATCCTCGGTGCATCCATCATCAATAATCCTCAACCAATCTTTCCTTTAAATCACATCTAACCCATCGAGATTTATATCAAATGATTCAGTTTATTTTAGAAGTTTCAATTTAGCTATTTGATTAAAAAGTTAAAAAAAATCCAATATGTAAAAATTTTTTCATGCCTGCACATCACACCACCATTGCCTGCCACCATCACAGGCTTGAAATCTAATCAAAGGAGATGAATCGTTGGAGAGATCAATGTTAGGGGAAGGGAACTAGAGAAAGAAAGAGAATGTGCTAGACCAAAAGTGAATAAGTAAAATAATTTCTATTGTTTGAAATGGTGAGCTTGTATTAAAAAGCAAAAAAAGATTGACAATGTTTATGATACTTGTTTTCACTTCTATTACCAATTCTTTGGTCTTTGTCCCTAGGCTAGGAATGAGTTGTGCTAAAATGATATCAGAAAAAGATAGTAAGACCACAGCAGAAGAATATCTCTTGTTGTGACAAGAAGGAAGAGTTTAGTAAAATAAATGCAAAAGAAAATTTAATTAATAAAAAAAAGAACCAAATTGTGGATGTCAAGCAAGGCGAGAACAACTCTTCATGAACTATGACAATCACCTATATACATTGCGTGGCGGATGACTTAAATGATTAAACTAAATGGAAATTTATAACTCATAGAGATTGTTTATAAACTTTCTGTTATTGACAAGTCATGTCACAACAAAATCTACATCTATTTCACACAAACTTTTGCATTCTTCATTAGCGAGTATCAACCATCAAATATCAATTAGGGTTATTATTAATCTATCCCTTTCAACTATATTACTACTATCAGTTTACCCCCTAACGTTATCTATTAGTCACTTCACCCTCATAAATAATTCAAGTCAACATGTTAAGAAATTTTGGACAAAAATACCTTTTTATTCTATAGCATTACTATATTATTATTATTATTTTATTCCTTTAAATTATAGTGATATAATCACTTTAATTCCTAACATTATTTTCTAGGCATTTTACTTCATCGTTAATCTAATTAGTATGGTCAAAAATTTTTAAATATATTGACCCTTTAATATATATATAATTAAAAATAAAAAGTTGGAATGATTATTCTTCTTTTTTTCACTTTAAGAGATCCAAAAATATAAAAATAAAAGGATTTTTTTCAAATTTTTTTTCACACTTATTAATATTAGGAAAAGAAAAAGAGACAGGAAAGAAGGAGACAGAAAATTAGATTTTACAAAGAAAAAAATAAAGGAAAGTCTAACATTATCATATTAATTTAAGGTTGTTGGGATTAGAATTGAAATCTGACGGTAAACATTAAAGTAAAATAATTTTAAAATAGTAAAAGTATTTCATTCTCTCTTATGTGTATTTAAAAAAAAAAAGAATTAAGCTCTCTCTTCTCTCTCTCTCTCCCCCCCTCCCCTTCCCCCTCCCAATCTTTCTATTTGTTTTAATATTAATAAGATTGCCAAGAAGAAAGAGATTAATACTTTAATTTTTTTTCTTGATACTAAAAATGAAAAGAGCCACTTTAAATTTTTATTGTTTTTATTATACAAAGAGGAGGGTACTTTCTCTAAAGTTTTTTTAATTTACTAAATTGGTTTAATGGTGGGATAAATTGCTTAAAAAATAACTCTATGGGGGTAAATTGATAATGAGGCTATAGTTTATGGGGGTAAAGTGATAATAACTTTTAGGGCTAAACTTGTCTTTTTATTTTAATTAACAAACTCCGTTAAGTTTGACTGTTAGTCTTGGGGGTAAAGTGACTAAAAAATAACGTTAAGGGGGGAAATTGATAGTGACACCAAACGTTAAAGAGGTAAAGTGATAATAACCCTATCAATTACCTTGAAAACATTTGTTTTGGCAGGGTGATTATTTGAAATATTTATTTGAAATAATTACTGTAGTACTCTTTATGATGTGATATGTGTGAGAGATAAAAAGTTGTTGGAAATTATATTTATGATGTAAGCAGAACAAAATTTGAATTTTTTTTTGGCAAATCTTGATAACGAAACATGCCTAATTTGTTCTGGCAGTAGGCTAACTACTAGTTAAGGAAAGATCATATGCATTATGGCATCCTTGGTGCCATCAAGAACGAGTTAATATACAAAACAACGTTCAACAACATGATCACATAAAAAGGTTGTATAATTATTGACCTTTTTAGTGATGTTGTGAAATAGATATGTTTGAAATTTCGAAATCTCATACTTATCCTTAAATAATCATCGTATAAAGTTGTGAATTTGGAACGGGACAATTAATACCCATGAATAAGTTGCAGTATTTATCTTTTTTTTTCCTCCTTGTATACTTTTGTGGTTTTAAAATCGATGATTAACATTTCAATGAGTTTGTTTGGATAGGAGTTTATTTGAGATAATTACTGTAGCACTTTTTGTGATGTGATGTATGTGAGATAAAAAGGTGATTGAAATTTGTGAAGTAAATTTTTTTATTTCGAAATGAACTTATTCTCTAGTAAAGAAATGGTTGTTTAGTCAATTGATTCCTACGTAGCTCCAACTTAATATCATTTGTAAGGTGATGAAACCTGAGATAAAGCACAAGTCCGATACAAAACACTAATGGAGGCTATAATTCCTTGGCACAAATTTGTAACATGATATATTATTTGAGCAATTACGGAACGGTTCCGGAACACATGACATGAACAGAAAGATCTACAATTGATAAACACAAATGAGGCTTCAACTGTTTCTTTTCTTCTTCATTTGAAAGGCTCATCAAACATTGAGTACTTAGGCAGAATATTCAGTAATGAATTGTTTAATGATCCCCATCAACTTCTTGGAAGATTCAGAGTTGGGATTTATAGTGAAAAACCCATGTTGCTGTCCTTCAAATTCCTCATACTCAACTTTCTTTCCCCACCCTTTCAACTTCTTTGCATACTCCTCAACTCTGTCTTTCAATAAATCACTTCCTCCACAAACCACTAGGATGGGATCAAGATCAGCTGTTTCCAGGTTGGGGCATAAGGGTCCAAATGGTTTTATTAGTGGATGGTCGGTAGTCTCCCCAGCTGGTACTGACAGCCTCCAGAACCTGATTCATCAAACAAAATAACAAATCATATAACTAACGAAATTCACGGTGGTGTACCTAACAAAATCACAAAATCTATCCGTTTGTATTGCAAGGTTTTTGGAGTTTTTGTAGAAAAATATATTATAGCGATGCGAGATAAAAAGGTGATGTGTCGAGAAAATTTTTCTACGAAAATACACAATTTAACAGGAAATTCACATAATCTATACGTAAAAGTAATCAAATCTTAACCATGGGTCCTTAAACAATTACAATCGCTATCAAATTGTATCGATAGGTTTGGCATGTTACAAACAATTAGTTTGCATCACTTTTGATATTTATACGAGAATCGACCAAAATGTAAAAAGTGATCTATTTTATATTTATTGTATAACTGAGATACATTTTTTTTTTTTGTTTAAACATGTCCAAGGTAATCTTGGAAAATCACAAAAACCCTTAATAAAAATTTGTAATTTATCAAAAAATATCATTATGTGTCTAATTAGCCAAAGGGGGAGTATTTAGTGCATTTTTTTTTTTATTGAATCAGTGTATTCCAAAATATATGAAATTAGTGCTGCATAATTAGCCAGCCTGCTGACCTGTCAATGAGCTCCCAATTCAAGAATGCATCTTTTGGCCCTTCAGCTTCAGACTTGGTAAGCACAGTCCCGCCAAAGAAAGGAGCCAGAAGGACGTACCCCTTTACTCTAACCGGCGCCAGCTCAGGTGAGCCGGCTCCAAGCTTAACAGCCAAGTTATGAGATATATTTCCACCAGCCGAGTCACCCGAAATGATCACACTCCCAAAGTCGGCTACATCAGTGAGCCATGTGTCCGGCTTGTCAGCCACGGCTTGGGCCTGAAGCCATTTCACTGCCATGAACCCATCTTCAATAGCAGCCGGAAGCCGGTTTTCCGGCGCCAGCCGATAGTCAGGAGATATGATCACCGCTTCAAGCCCCTTAGCCAGCTTGAAGCAGTAGTTCTGGCAATTGGGCCATGCACGTGAGCCAATGCAGAACCCTCCTCCATGAATATAGTAAAAGATCGGGAGCTTCTTCGACGACGTCGCTGTAGCCGGCTTGTATAGCCGGAGCTGAAGATTGCGTTCTGGGTCGAAAACGGCGTCCTTCCAGAGAACGGAGCCGTCGTCTTCTACAGGCACTTCGAAGCTTGGTTTGGTGGACCGGACAATTGAGCCGTCGCTATAGACTCGGAGGACTCCCCGGCATTTGTCCACCTCATACGGTTCAGTGGCAGCGGCAGAGACAGCTGCCGGAGCCTCCGGAATAGCCGTATCCGACATGTCGACTATTCGTTTGATAAATTGTCTGAGAGAAAAATTATTACTAGGAACAATTTTATGTCATCAAAAATAGGTGGGGGTTAAATAGTATTGATGAAAGTCCTAGTGGTTTCGTAGGACAAAAGGGTTTCAACTACTAATCATGCTGAATTGGAATATTTGTTGGCATTTAGTTTGTGAAATATATTTCGTTTTAGGATATTTGTGGATTAGGTTTGAAATGTTTATGTAAGCAAATTCTTTTGAGTTAATGTGGTGCCAAAAATAAAGGACAGGATTAAAGACAAAGCTTGGTCTTCCACTTGAACCAAAAGCCTAATTGCTGAATCGCTTGTGAGTTCTATACTTCTACTGTTTGTTGCTTCAATTTTTTGACCTGTTGCTTTTGGTGTTTCGAGTTTTGCTCTTCTGTTGAAGCCGAATTGATTCTCTATCCAAGTCATATCTAGATTGGTTCTATAAAATCGTGAAGAAATATAATTACTTCAAATTAGTGAATTTATGGGTGAAAAATGGTATTAATTAAATTTTAGTACTAATATGTAACAAGTGTGCAACTTCTTTAAATTTAAAAATGGAAAATATAACATTCTTCGTATCATGGTGGCCGGAGGAGGGTGGATGAGATTAACCATTGTAAGACTCTTTTCAAAAGATGGCCTACATGTTGGTCTTTGCTCATGGTCAGAATAGAAAGCTGGCAGGCCGGTCAAATGGAAACTTAGGTAATGATATGGCTAAGATTTCCATCTTATCTAGACAAATGGATGGCAAAGTGACAAGTGATTTCTTCATAAATGACAAAGTAAATACGGCTGCCAATTGGGTTCATTCATGTCTTGAAAATAACATGGTGACAGAATTGAATTCTTCCTAGCTAGTATGGATCCAATATACAGTGGATGTAATATGCTTTTGCTTTTATTACCAAACTTTTGTAAAAGTAGATGTTTGTCAATTGTTTTAGAATGAGGATGATTAGTTGTCTCTGCATGTAAGCTCCCAAACAATAATCAGATGCCTTTGAATGCAAATTATGCCAATCAATACATATACGATCTAGTGTATAAGTCTGTTTCTTTTTCCTTTTTTTTTGTTTGGGGAAAATATAGCACATAAGTCTTGATACAAGTTCTTTTGGATGGTGTTGTGTTATTGTTTCAAAATGGAAACATCATTCCATCCTCACCACCAAAGGCTGGAGCTTAATAAGCAATAGCATCGCTCAAGGTTGGAAATTGTGGGAAGAGTAGAAGGAAGAAGGCAGTAAAATGCTACCAAATACCATGTTTTGTGGGATTACCAGACCAAGTGAGATGCATAAGTAGCTGTCTGCAATTGTTAATGGCCACGGTTGAAACATGGAGGGCAGAAGCAATCCACGAGTCTTCCCGGCTTTCAGCTCCTGTTTCTGTTCGTTCTGTTGTTAACTTGATAGAATTTTCCCAAAAGAGAAACTGATCGATTACCTGGACTACTATTTTCGCACTTTCAGTACAATTTTTCCACCTTTTTGGGTGTTCTATAGGAACAGACAGGTGATAATATGCCATACAAATCATACATATTGACCAAGTCAGGAAGTGTAGATAAAAATGATACTAACACCCCGCCCCCCACCACCCAAAAAAATCCCAAAAAAGAAAGGAACAAAAGAAAAAGATGGAAACTGTTAAGTGGACCTAGTAAAGATTCTCAGAAGATAGTCTTGAATAACTGAATTAGGGATATGACATTATCTTCCATATTGGCAATTACAAGGGGAAAAAGCGATTCTGGGGGTTCTAAAGTTCTTTACAAACGTCTTGCATATCCAGAACCTCCGCACTTCTTACACAGTATCAAACCTGTACAATGATACTACTAGCTTAACAACCGAAGTGATAAAAATGCAACAATATCAAGTTTATAAACAATGTATTCTTAGACCTGTTAATGCTCAGAAATATTAATTGTGGTACACAGTTAAAAAGTAACAAACCTGCACCCTTGCAGACCCTGCAATCAACCAGCCCTGTTTCCATTTTCATCTTACCATCATTGCAGAAGACACATTTGGTACCACCTGTCGTCAATTAACAAAGAATAGTTCATCAGCTATGGGGGAAATAACTACTAACACGTAATGAACGCTACCAATTATCAACAAGTATCTGAAATTATCATGGCTTCAAATCCAAAAGGACTACAGAGATTCACAGAAGTCTTCAAGCCAAGCAAGAGCGTGATTACGTATTCATTGGTGACACTAACATAATTCGATCCACTTATGTATATAACAGGTTTTAACTGATTGGAAAACTTTAAAAATGCATTGAGCTACATAAATTGTTCAAGGGCAATAATACAAAACTCAAAAAGGACAAGTAATTGGTCAAATGAAACCATAATAAGGGAATAGCTAAGGGGAATAACTCGTCCAGTACCACTATACTCAAAAGGAGTCTGTGGGCTGCAAAGCAACATCACCACTCAAACATTCCAGAAACAACACACGCTTTTGCCTAACTATCCCAACTTGCTCCCACCAGTTAAACTCCTCTTGATATATAATGATCGAGTACGTATAGCTTGTAATATCGTTGATGCTATCAGGTCATATGATTTCAGCTTGTTCACTTTCCCGGGTAGTGCCTCAGTATACCATATGGTACTTAAATGAATTTGCTTTTACTTATGGTGTTGGAAGCTGTTAGTAAGAGAATCGAGACGATTGATTTAGTTAGACTTCTAGATGGTGGTTGAGATGTGTTTCCATGTGTCTGGCCACTGGCGCATATGTGATTGGACACTTGAGATTGATAGACATAAACAATAAGGCAGATGACTTGGCGGTTCATATTTGAACTTTGTACAAAGATGCAGAGGGCTAAGGGTCAGCAATAGGATCGTTTAATCTAGAATCTGTAAAGAGCCATCTCATAGGGCTAATGTCAAAGTACGATTCCCTATGTGCTTGTTGAAGTCAAACTATGTACGCCTGGAACAAACAGACCTTTCTAATATTCTATTTAGGCTCATAAAATATGCTCCAAATCTTAATCCTTTATCCTTGGAGCCAAGTACATAACATATTGTTAGGACAGCCTAAAATTGCCCAAAAAGAAACCAAGTGGTATTTTGTCAATCACTCAGAAGCAAGTAGTGAAACAGCAATCCAGTATGACTCATGCAAACGCACATCATAGAGGATATTAAACTAGTAAATTGATTTAAAAACTCCCAAATCGAATTGTAGCAGCTCTATTTTCGTTTTTGTTTTGCTTATGCTTAAGAAAAGGTGAAAAAGAGTTACTTAAATCATGTTCAATTAGCAATTTGAAAGGTTAAGGTAGGTACAACTTTAAATCCCATCTCAAGGATTTTGGTACTAACAAGGGACAAAGTATGATCTTCATTCTTGACCTTCATCTTACACCATCCTACCCATTCCTCACCCTTGGAAATCAGTTTCTGAAGCCTTGCAACTTCTGATTATTGGGTTGTCACATTGATTCCACATGGTGCCTTTATCAGTCTATTTTTGCAAAAGGAGCAGCTTAGGCAATATTCTGTTGAGTCAGTTGAAGCTAAGCACCATCTGAGAAAGAGAGAAACATGGTCTTCTTTATGTACCAAACGAATTACTATGAATTCTGTCAATTGGAATGTAATCATTCACACAGTCTTAGAGCTAAATAGCTAAATTCTCCAATATAGTATCAGTTGGAATTTCGTGAATCAATTGTACGTCAATTCCTCAACTTAAAGATGCTTATTTTGACACTGTTCTAAAAGCATATATCTGATTAATACAGACATTTTTGAACGAAGTAATACCAGATTAATATTCCACAATCTGCACTTAGGAAGTTTATTTTCATTTTCAATGTTTCTTTAACAGACTTAAGAGATTTCTTCTCATTGGACATAGGTTTTTTCATATGATGGAAAAAGCAGAACTTCAGGCTATAAACCTTTAAATCACATCTGGTTAAAAAGATTCCTGAAGAATTCTACCTCCCTATTTTCTTCTTCTCTTTCTTTCTTCCTTGTCTAATCAGAAAGCAAAAAAGTCACTTCTATTTTGACGTTGAGGTGCTTGATTTCCACTTTTCATTGCCAAACACACAAAACATGCCAACCAAAATCTGCAGTGATCATCAGCATTGCTCGACCAGAAAAATCAAAAAATTTCACCTTTGTAGGACATCAAATAAGACGTTAGAGAGAGAGAGAGAGAGAGAGAACAAGTCTAGAAACTTAACTATCGACTTGACTTGACTTATAAAGTTTCTTGCCAATCTGCATTAGATTTTTTGTGCAGATAAACGAAAACACCACTTTTTAATACAATAATGTAAAATTACACATAAAAATGCACTTGCAATCTAAATACAAGTCAACTATGTAGACTCAATGCAGGTATGCTAATGTATAAAGAATTCGTTCCATGAAAAAGAGATTACCATTTCCAGCACACCTGTCGCAAGGAACAGGATCCCCCTGCACATACAAAACCACGAAAATAACAGCTTTTTAGCAAAAGAAACAAAAACAGTATGCTTATAATTTCAAGCTGCACTAGATAATCCTAAAGGATGAAGAAAATTTACTGTTAAAAAAAGAACGACCCTTTTGCCTAATAAGCATATGAAGCCAAATCAAGCAGAAACCACAAAAAGATAACACATTTAATCAACAAAAAGGCAACCTTGAGGCCAAGAAATAGGGAGAGAGCAATGGCAGCCAAGACACTAACAGTGGCAACAAAGGATTGGGTGTCAACAGGGGGCGTATCAAGGGCAGTGAAGAGCAAAATTGGATGCTTTCGTGTTGTAGTTGTGGCAGCGGAGTGTTGTTGAATGAATTGGAGCTTGGAAGAACAAGAGGAAACTGAGGAAAGAATTGAGATTTCTGAATTTGTCAGCAATTGAGTGGGAAGAGAAGAGCATACAGTTATGGGACATAAAAAAGATGATGAAGTTGAAGAAGATGATGAGGGAAAAGAGTGGAGCGAGGAGTGAGCCTGTGGTTTGGCCATTGAGGGGATATAGGCATATGGAGTAAGATCAAATTTGTTTGTGGAGCTCAGCTTTTCTTTGCCCTCTAAAATCAGCTGCTTCACTGCTTTTTTTCCTATTTTCCTTTTTTGTATGTTGTTATTTCCTTTCCTGCATTTTACTTTTGATTCACTTTTTTTTCTTTTTTCTTCTTCTTCTTTTGAATTATTAGACCTTGGTCTGTCTCTCTTCCCTTTAGTTCCTTTTCCATTGTTGCCATTTGGTTGGTGTTTGAAGAGAATAATGCAAGCATTACATAGTGATAAACTCCCACTAAAGTCTATTCTAAATGCATGGTGAAAATTATTTGATCTACGTATTGAACAAGTAGTAGCTAGAAATTTTTTTCTACCTTTCAGCCTATAAAAGCCTTTTCAGCTCAATAAGCATTCTATTAAAAGTTTGGCATAAATTATAAAAAGAGAGAAAGTAAATAATTTAAAGCTAATTTTTAATAATTAAAGAAAATAAGTTGTGGTGACTAGGCATGTTGGCGATTTAGAATAGTGAACTACATATTTCTTTCAAGCAAAATGATATTTTATAAGATACCCAAGTTTATGAGCAGAAACAAAGTAAAAATTATTTATTTTTTAGTATTAACTATTTTCACGTTTGCATATATTGCTTAAGTAAGTCAAAAAATAAAGTAAAAAATAACAAACTTCCTTGTTTTTAGCTGTTCTCACATTTGTGTATATCGTTTGGACCGTAGGCACGTTATAATTTTCAATTATATAGGCATTTCACAATTTTTAATTACTTTTTAAATTATTTTTTTGATTTGAAGTGGCTATAGTTATTCTTAAGCAAGACCATTTTGGACTGCTATATCTAAAATGATCAAGGCAAGGATTTTTTACATTACCATATTTAGGAGTTTTTGAAACCAACATAGTGTTGTGTTTCAACTCGCACATGATAAACATCATACATGTTTTTTAGCCTATTTTTCTTTAATTTTTGGTATTTTTACACTTTAAGAAGGTACAATGCAGTTGTAAAGTTAAAAACAATTTGTAAAGAGAGTTAGAGAGAGAGAGAGTTAAAAAAAGGAGAAGAATATAATCCTTTTAATTGTATCATTTGGTGATACTAATGTAAAAATTTAACTAAATAATGACAATAGAATATTTTATTCTCATAATCCTTATGCTGTAAATAATTGGCATGAAAGGGCTCAAATTTCATTTACTATACAATGAGTTTTTTTGTTTGGGAGCATACAATGAGTTTTATTGAGCTTAATTTGGTCAATGTTTATTTTATTACTTTATAGTTCACTTTTTTTTTTTTGCATTTTTTTCTTTATTTCAAACTTTCCTCCAATTTTCTTAACTACGCTATTTCACTAAATAACCAAAGAGAACATAAAGATTAATATTGTTAAATTTGCTATCTTAACTTAAAAGATGAAATATATTAATGTTAATGATATATTTAGTTTTAAATCTTAGTTCATTACTCTTCAATATTGATTTATGATTTTAGAATACTTGTATGTTTTTACTTAAGATTACAGCTTTACCAGTTCAATTAATTGTACGAATCACTCAATCGCTTCATGTATTTTTTATTTGTATAATTATCTTTTAGATCATAAAAATTGGTTTTAACATATTTATGATGTCATGAGTCATGACCCTTGACCCACTTTTTTTCCGATTCGACCAACTTGGTCTGGGTTTCAAAATCTCGGGTGATACAACGTCCCCCATCGCCCTCTCGTTTCACCGTCCTCGCCTCTGAGAACTTCCATTTCCTTCAAGAAGTAAAGTAAAGGTAATAGGACACTATCAGAGCGCAATTTTTCTCCGAAATACCACTGTAAGCTGCTTCTCATGCTCTCAATGTCAGCATCGTACAAATTATATATAGTTTACATGCAGGATTGAATTTTTTTGCTGGGTATTGTTGAATGGTCCTGTTTCAATTTTCTTGGTATTTCAATATTTCATCTGCAACTTTGTGACTGCTTGCTCCATTAATGTGGAAAAGGTTGTGAATATGGTTGAAATAGAAAGTTGGGCCCTGCTTTAGTTTAGCTTGAGCAGAAAAATCGTTATTTTTGCCCATGCACATCAAGATTTTCATAAAATGTCCACATGAGAACCCAAAAAAGAATAAATGCAAAGGAAATATAGAATTTGGTGCTTTTTGTGTGTGTGCGTGTGTGTGTTAGTGTGTGAAATTGTGCTTGTGTGCATCACACGCGAGGAGGTGCTGTTAGAGAGGAAGCAAAACGATAAATATTCTGGTGTTAGTGGTTGCAATTGGGATTTTAATTGATTGTTTCTTGAATACAATGTGTAATTTATTGTCACTGAATAAAGAAGACAACAAAAGTTGTCTATTAGTACATTTTTTCTACACCTTCTATTAGTACATTTTTTCTACACCTTACAGTTTTATCTTTGAGCCAAAGTTTCATAAAGTAACACTAATTAGGCCCTGTCATGCACTTTGCTCAGGTACAAGTGCCTAGGAGGAGGGGGAACAAAAGGAAAGAGTGATGCTTGGGATTTCTTATGGGGAGCTGTTTCTCATAATTGGAGCTACTGCTGCGCTAATTGGTACGCTATTGGCTATTCCTCCTTGTATAGATTTTGATCTTTGCATCTCTTTGGATGATTACCTATGTATAATTGATGTAGATTCTAAATGCGACGAAACAATGTAGTAAGTTGTATTGTTTGCTGTCACGACAAACTGTGTTGTGTTTTGCAGTTTTCCATTTTTGCTTGGGTGGCTCCAAGGATGATCCTTTGGAAATGATACTTTCTGTCTCTTGCTCTGGCATATGTGCACATGTAATAGCATCAACATTGAATTGAGGTTTATGTGTTGACGTTCATAGCTATAGTTCAGGCCCAAAGGATTTGCCAATAATTGCAAGAACCGCGGGGAGGTTGGCTGGAAGGGCAATTGGATATGTCCAAGTGGCTCGTGGCCAATTCGATAGTGTTATGCAGCAATCTCAGGCTCGTCAGGTCTCTCTCTCTCTCTCTACACACACACACATGCACATACATATATGTCTTTGTATGTTTGTGTCTGTCTATATAGAAAGCACATGTATGGCATGGTTATTGATTGAGGTTCACTGGCTAGACAATTAAAATGTAAAGTGCACTTTGTCTTTCAATGATGTTTGCAGATGAGCTGTACTAAGTTTGTGTTTTGTAGGTGCATAAAATTACAAGACACTATTTCCCAACTGGAAGCCATTCGTCATGAGATTCGAACTATATATTTCATGAATCCTGGTCCATTAACACGGAGTCTTGTGCAAAATGCTATGCATACATCTCCTACCAATGGTATAAATCTGCTTACAACTCTTGTTCTTGAATAGCCAGAATCTTCTTTTTTCAGGTTTTCACCTGAACCCCCTTCCCCCCAACATTTTTTTTTGGTTGATTTAGATGAAACTGGGCTGCAAAAAACAGATAAAGAGAGCATTTCTACAATCCCCACTGCTAAGGTTCATCATGTTGCTTAAAATCTATTTCCTGTAACATTATTAATGTTACTATTAGCAGTGAGTTTTATCAGCAGTGGGTAAACTTTGTCTTTCCCAGGATTATGCTTCACGAGCCTCAGCCTCATCTGACATGCACAGCCAAGCTTCAGCTTAGGCAAAGTTGGCTAAGGGTCTATTTGATAACATTAAAAAGTGCTGAAACTGAACATTTTCAGACATTCATATATTTTGAGTGTTTGATAAATAAAAATTCATCTGCTGAACTTGTTAAGCAGTGCTGAACTTGTGTGTATTTTTTTCAGTACAAGAATCCTAACTGAATGCTTAATTCTGATAAGAATCAATAGAATTACGTCAACTACCTTTTCTTATCTACCAAATCTATCCTTATTTGTTAATTATGTTCAAAATTCTTATCTAATTAAACACCTGATATTCTCTATTTAACAATTTTCTGTTTCTCTTTTATCCCTTTTTAATGACTTTCACGTATTCTCCATACTCCTCATATAATATATTTCATCTTTTATATTAATTTGATTTAAAAATAAATATTGTCATTTTCATACCTAAAAATTTTAAACTAATTAAATTATAGGTTCTATTTCTTTTTGGAATGAAAAGATATAAGGGCAAAATTGTCAAATTAAACTTATTAAGCATTCAGTTATAAATATTTATCAAACAGTATAAATAAGTTTAGTATTAAAATTCAGATATTCATATATTTTTTTTCAGTACTTAAAATTCAGCAAATTAATTGTTTCAGTAATCAGATTTCAGAATTCAGACTTCAGAATTCAGATTCAGTTTTATCAAACGGAACCTAAATCTAAGTCATTGAACCTTGCTTCTGTGAATAATGAAGTTCTTAATGAGCTAACAGATAAATCTGGTCTTTCCATCCTACCTGTATCAGCTAAAAGTGCAGGATTGTTATCAAATCGAAAAGGTGTGAGGCGTTTTCCAGTTTTGGTTTTTGCCGATTTCTGTCTTTCTTCTTACTCGTCTTTAATTGTGCTTCTATTTATCATCTAGCCTTTTCAGTCTCCCTTTTGCTTTTTGGGTGATTTAGAGGGTATTTTCTAGTACTGACTAATTATCTGGAATAGGCAGTTAAATATCTTTATGTTTGAGGATGCTCTAAAAGGTAATTTAGATTTGTATAACCTTATCTGTTGGTTGTACTAGATTAAACTTTTATTTCCTTGGTGAAATTAATACATGAACAAATATTACTAGTTTGTATCAGGTGTTGCCTGGAATGATCTAGTAGAAGCTGAGGAGATAGCTTAGCTACTGTATAGGCATTGCATTCCATGAAATTTGCTTTTTTTCTTTTTAGCATGTCATTTTAGAATATGCTGTTTCATTTGATCTTGGAAATCAAGACTTTTCCTGACAAGGATTAGGCACGGATTAATATGGTTAGGAGGAAGAGGTGGGCCCACCAGAGATGGAAGCATCTGCCTTGCTAGTTAGGACAGTTGGGAGGCAGTTGGCAAGGCGAGGTCACCATTACAAGAAATTGTTATTTTCTTTGGTAGAGACTGGGAGCTAGAGCAACAAATCAGCTAGAATAAACACACTCTCCAATCTTGCAGGCTATTGGAGACTGCCTGGTGTAATGCATCATTGGTCTCTTTTAGTTTCTTCCACAACGTTAGGCCACCATCTACTGCATCCGTTGATTACTAAAGCTTGGAATATTATATTTTGTTTCTCTTACATGTTGAAAGTAAATGTTGGGCCGTTGAAAGTGCTCGTGATATAGCCTTGTGGTATATGAACCTGATAGTTTTAGGTTATTGATGAATCTGCTATGACTAATTATGCCACAAAGCACTTATTGCTGATAGTGATATCAGATACGGTGATGGGATCTGACATAGTTTTGGAAGCAGTCTTGGAGGCAGAGGTGGCTCGTAATGTAAAAGAGTTCTTTCACAACCTCAAAATCTAGAAAAACTTGAATGAGAAGGTATTATTCTCTTATCCTGATTAAATAGTTTGCATGTTTCGATTTTTGCAAACTATAGGATGTGCCATTAGAGTATTATCAGTTTAAAGAAGAATTACAAATGTTCTGACAAATAGAGAGAATAGACAATTATTATTAATATCATCGTTTTTATTGCTATTGTTTTTTGGTAGTTATTAATAAAAAGTTGTGACCTGTTGTTTCTTTTTAGTGTCTTTTCTGTAGTTTTTTTTACCCTTGTCCTTTGTTTTTCATTGAACTTGGAAAGAAGGTATCTTCGATCCGTAATGTGGCTGGTTCTGACTTTGATTCCAGGCTGTTTGACAGGCTTGGCATATCCCAGATTTGAACAAGTTTTTGTACGACAATCCAGCCAGCAAACTAGCTAAGAGGATTAAGCTCGGTATTAGTTGCAACTAACCACATCAACTTTATGCTCCGTCAAAGCAAAGTTGCCTGCGGTAAAATGGGATTTAAGAATCTCTGTTGTGCTGTTCTACCTTCACTTCTTGCAAACACATGCAACATCATTTCAAAAGGGGATGGATGATGATTTAACCCTGATTAAAGAATCTCTGGTCTGTTTACTGTATTGCCACCTTACGATTAGATTGTGAATATCAGTGATGCCTTATGTTGTACTCCTACTTTTTAACTTATTCAGATTCCGAAGGTTTTCATACAAAAAAAGAGAAAATGAAAAAGTATAGAGTTGATTTGGATATGTTTGTTTCTAGTAACTAATTGGAAATTATTCCAATCTGGAATTGTAGCCAGCTACGATCATGACAACTAAAAATCATAAGTGTTTCGCTCCATTCTCATGACTCATGAGTGGGCCTTTCTTGCCATATTTCATTCCAAATCTTACTATATTTCATAAGAACAATGCAATATAGTTCTCTTCCTAAAATAAAAACTTAACAGCGATATTACACAATTACCCTCAACGATATCAACAAGTCATTCAAATTTGGAGCTAGCCTTACTATGTTATGGGAGGGTTAATGTTGGAAAGCAAAAACTAATTTTTACAATAATTAATAAAGTAGAAATATTTCTTCAATTTCCTTTCACAATATGGCTTCAAATTTTTGGGTTTAACTTGTTTTACAATATGGTTCCCCTCGCCCCCCTCTTTTTGTTTAACTTTGTTTGGAATTCGTTTCCTTTTAGAATACTAAATTTTAGAAGATAGTAATTGCATCAACACAAATATCCATAAATATCCCTCGTTCAATTCTTAGTTGAAATTTAAGACACGTTTCATTATTTAATTATATAAGAGTATTACTGGAAAGCAAAAACTAAATCACTAAAACACCAAATCACATTGGCACTTTTAATATATATATATATATATATATAGATTTGTCCTAACGTGCAGGGAGAATGTGAAGGCAATAGATAGTAATTATTTCTCAGATAGAAAATTTAGCATCACTGAAACATGTAGGTGGACAAATTTTGCACCTTCCTCTCATTTTTAATTGATGTCAACCAACACAAAGGTCATAAAAAACCGGTTTTGCAACAAGTAATCATATTGCACGAAGTATTTTCATTTCTTTCTCTCCATTAATTACCTTGGCGAATCTACAAAAAAAAATTTACTTCTAAAATATTGAAACTGATAAATGCAAGTTACATAATGCTCCTGCCTGCTAGTTTTGACACATTTCTGTCAACCAAAAAAAAAAGCAAACTCTCATATTGCCTTATTTTGATCAGCAGGGAAGGCAGTGTGATTAGTCTTCCAAAGTTTTAAGTTAATCCTTCGGTTTGGAACTCGTCTTACAAGATGAAATCTTTTCTTGGATCAGGATCCTTTTCTTGAAATCTTTTCATCTTATGAGATGAAAAAAAAAGACACGGGGACCTTTGTGTTTTTTGTTTCTCAATTGCATGTTAGGAAAGCAATTTTCTCCCGAAAAATTCTACGTTTTCGTAAACACATTTCTTAATCATATTTTTATCTCATATATATTAAATCGTTATAGTACATTTTTCTACAAAAACACTAAAAAATAGTAATCTAAATGGGACTAAGAAGATCACAGATGCTATAAATAATACTCAGTGGATAGTGGACACACTTTCGATTTCTTAAAATCTCGGGCATTTAACTTGTATCTCTGATTTTGAAAATTGTGTCTGTGAAACACTACTAGTGTCCTAAAAAGATTCGTGCGTAAAAAATTTACTTGAAATGATTTAACTTATGGATATCTTATTCTAGTTTAAGATGAAAAAAACCAAAATTAAAATACCCATCAGGCTAGTTCTTTCTAGATTCGTAAATGCAACATCGGTGAAGTTTACAGAAGCAAAAGTTTGGCCGTTGACTTAAAAGGCTAATCGGTGTTGGAAAGAAAAGCAAAAGTGGTGGAGGCAAACACAAATCTGACTTGGTGAATGTTGAGAGGTAGAGAAGAAAAAGATCACCATATCGGTAGAGGTAGACACAGATCTGAGAATAGTGGAAGAGGGACCATCGGATTCGGCGCAAAGCATGCTAATGGAGAAGTGTGTAAGCTGCATTAATTTAAGCTTAGGTAAGCTGCAGTGGCTGGTGTGCAAAGGTGATTTCTGCAAGGATTATAATGGCTTGAATAAACTGAGGGTGGAGTTAGGACTTGTAAGAACATTTCTTTTGTGTGGACAGTATTCTTATTCGGGCCTTGAAGACTCTGTTGATCAAGATGGGCAGCATTTTTGTTTTCGCTCTCTTCTACTTGAGGATCGATTGCCCCCTGCTCGAGAGGCCTCTTGTTTTCGAGAAGTTGTGCACAAATTTAGGCAAGTTATCAGAGGTAAATGTTGGGGAAACCGGGTAATTTCCCACTCAAAATTCAACTAGTGATTAAACCGATTCAGTAATTCCCAGAAAAGATCGTCAAATCAATTTTCTTAGACAGAATTACCATTCCAAGTAAATTCCCAGGAAAGGCTGGAGGGGTCACAAGCGGTCCCACTTAAAACCCAGTCTCCTAGACAGAATTTACGTGCACGGTGTATTATCACAACTAGACCCGTGTATACATAAATAATATGTAAACACGAATAATAAAAATACACCCAAATGAATCGTATAAAACACTACAAATAAATCCGACAAATATATTGAATACTATACTGCAATTGAAAAGAAATTACTAAATAAATGCGGAATAAATAAAAGAGATAAGGAAAGAACGCACCCGAAAAATTGATAACGGAGTTCGGCCAATTTTGCCTACTCTCCGAGCACCACTCAAGCAGCCTGCTCTTATAATTTTAGGAGAAGAAAGAATTACAAGAGAATCACAAAAATCTTTATTGGTATAATTCTCTTGTTTTTGGTACATCTTCAATTGAGAAGAAGAAGTGCTTATTTATAACTAATAATCACCTCCCTTCAAAGCTAAACCACCGATGTGGGATTTGGCAAAAATTAGGCCAAAGAAATAAAGTCAACAAATGTTGGCTTGTAAAAGTCAACAAGTGTGGCTTTGAATTCAACAAATCTCCACCTTGGCATAATTTCTAATCCCACCAAAAATACAAATCTTCTCCCACAAATAACAACCGGTCCTTGCGGTGCTTCAAATTTGCGCCTTCAGGCGCCAACTCAAATGTGCAGGATGTTGACCAAATCTAAACAATGTTCAAACTTGGACCTTGTAACCACCTTGGTCAGCATATCTGCAGGATTCTCCGCAGTTCGAATCTTCTGGAGAAGAATCTCCTCTTCTTCGAGAATTTCCCGCACAAAGTGATAGCGAACATCAATGTGCTTCGTTCTTGCATGCAAGATCTGGTTCTTTGCTAAGTGAATAGCACTCTGACTGTCACAAAACACGTTAATGTGTTTTTGACCAACTCCCAAATCTTCAAGCAATCCTTGAAGCCAAATTGCTTCCTTCACAGCTTCAGTAATCGCCATATACTCTGCCTCTGTTGTAGACAAAGCCACTGTTGACTGCAAAGTAGACTTCCAACTAACTGGTGCCTTGGCAAACGTGAACAAGTAGCCAGTTGTAGAACGTCGCTTATCCAAATCACCTGCATAGTCAGAATCACAATATCCAACTACACATTGACCAAGTGATTCATCCTGCTCAAAAACTAATCCAACATCTACCGTATTTTGGATATACCGTAGAATCCATTTCACAGCTTGCCAATGACCCTTGCCCGGAATCATGCATAAACCTGCTCACCACACTAACTGCCTGTGAAATGTCTGGTCTCGTACACACCATTGCATACATCAAGCTACCAACTGCATTAGCATACGGGACTTTCGCCATGTATGCTCGTTCTTCATCCGTCTTTGGAGATAATAAGCTACAAAGTTTCAAATGAGGAGCAAGCGGAGTACTTACAGGTTTGAATCTCCATTCATACCAAAACGCTGTAGTACCTTATTCAAATACTGCTTCTGTGTCAGACAAAGCTTGCCTCTCGTTCTATCCCTACTTATCTCCATGCCGAGAATCTTCTTGGCTTCTCCCAAATCCTTCATCTCAAACTCTTTGCTCAACTGAGCCTTCAATTTGTCAATTTCAACTTGGCTCTTTGACGCTATCAGCATATCATCAACGTACAAGAGTAAATAGATGTAGGAATCATCTCGTAACTTGCGCAAATATACACAATGATCGTATTTGCTTCTTGTGTACTTCTGACCCATCATGAACTGGTCAAATCGTTTGTACCATTGTCTCGGTGATTGTTTCAATCCGTACAACGATTTACTCAGTTTACAAACCCAATTCTCTTTACCAGCAACTTTGAATCCATCTGGTTGAGACATATAGATTTCCTCCTTCAAGTCACCGTGAAGGAACGCGGTCTTCACATCAAGTTGAGCTAGCTCCAAATTCAACTGCGCTACCAAAGCCAACAAAATTCTAATAGAGGAATGTTTAACAACTGGAGAAAATACCTCATTATAATCAACTCCCTCCTTCTGAGCGTAGCTTTTAGCCACCAATCTTGCTTTGTAGCGAACATTATTCTTGTCAGGAAATCCTTCTTTCTTTGCAAATATCCATTTGCATCCAATTGCCTTCTTACCCTTCGGTAGTTGTGTCAATTTCCACGTCTCGTTCTTCTGAAGCGATTGCATCTCTTCTTCCATAGCATCTTTCCATCTATCATTTTCTGTACTTCGAACTGCTTCGAAAAATGTGGATGGAACATCATCAATAACTGGAAGTGCATAGGCCACCATATCAGCAAAACGAGCAGGTTTTTGAATTTCTCGTCTTGGCCTATTTACGGCAATTGACTCTTACTGCTGTGGAGGTTCTTGGGTAGAAACCTCTTCCTCATCTGACTCCTCTTCTGCTATGGGAGAGTCACTGATGGTGCTGTTTGTTGGGCTCACCATTATTTGCTCAAACTCTACCTGTTTCGACGTACACTCCACCTGTTGCGGAGTACCACTGGTCCTTCTTGTATTACATTTTTCAACATGGCAGATTCATCAAAAGTAACATCCCTGCTAATAATGGTCTTCTTTGCTTCTAGACACCACAAACGGTATCCCTTAACCCCAGCATTAAAGCCCATAAAGAGAGCCTTCTTTGCACGTGGATCCAATTTTGATTCATTTACATGATAATATGCAGTAGAACCAAAAATACGTAAAGAATCATAATCTGTTACAGGTTTTTCAGACCATACCTCTAATGGAGTCTTGCCACCTATTGCAGACGATGGTAAACGATTGACGAGATGTTGAGCGTATGTCACAGCCTCGGCCCAAAACTTTCTACTTAACCCAGCATTAGACAGCATGCAACGTACTTTCTCCACTAGTGTCTTGTTCATACGCTCTGACACTCCATTCTGCTGCGGTGTTCTTCTAACTGTGAAGTGCCGAACTATGCCACACTCTTGGCATATCTTTTGGAAAGGATCACTCTTGTATTCTCCACCGTTGTCTGTTCGGAGAATCTTGATCTTTCTTCCCGTCTGATTTTCAACCTGGGCTTTCCATTTAAGGAAAATCCCTAGCACCTCATCCTTGCTCTTCATAGTAAACACACAAACTCTTCTGGAAAAATCATCAATAAAAGTGACAAAATAGTACCTGCCACCAAAGGATGGAGTCTTGGCAGGTCCCCACACATCTGAGTGCACATAATCCAAAATACCCGTGGTATTATGGATACTTGTGCCAAATTTCACTCTTCTTTGTTTTCCCAGAACACAATGCTCACAAAATTCTAATTTGCAAGCTTTTGTACCTTTCAACAATCCTTGCTTGGCAAGATTTTGCAAGGATTTTTCACCAGCATGTCCCAATCGCATGTGCCACAATTTTGTTGCCTCCGCATCCTTCTTACTACTGGAAGACGTTACTGCTGCTACTGTCCCAATAATTATATTACCTTGGTAGTAATACAGATTATTTTTCCTTACACCTTTCAACATCACAAGTGCTCCCGAAGTTACTTTAAGAATTCCATCTCGCATCTTCACTTCCAGACCTTTTGACTCCAAGAGTCCCAAGGAGATGAGATTCCTTTTCAAATTCGGCACGTATCGAACATCCTTCAAGATTCTGGTGGATCCATCATGATTACGCAGCTTGATTGAACCTATCCCAACTGTTTTACATGGAATGTCATTTCCCATGTAAACAACTCCACCATCAAGTTCTTCAAATTCGAAGAACCAATCTCGCATGGGAGACATATGATAGGTGCAACCTGAATCCAAAATCCACTCATCTGAATGGGATGTTAAAGGTGATACAGCCAAAGAGAAATCTGATTCCGCATCACTTTTGCACTCTGCAACATTTGCGTCTTGTGGAGTTTTCCCTTTTTTCTTCAACTTTGGACAGTCTTTCTTCCAGTGCCCTTTCTCACGGCAGAAAGCACACTCATCTTTGGCAATTCTACTTTTCGATTTGGACCTTCCTCTTCTCCCCTTTGATTGGCTTTGTTGACGACCTCTTGCGACTAATGCTTCATCTGCTGTAGCTACTTTTTTCTTCATTTTATCCTGCTTTCTCAATTCACGACTATACAAAGCAGAACATACAGCATCTAAAGACACATTTCCTTCCCATGAAGTAACGTAGTTTCCAAATGTTCAAATTCATCAGGAAGGGATGATAACAACATCAAAGCCAAATCTTCATTTTCAAATTTTACATCTAAATTAAACAGGTCTTCTACTACTTGATTAAACATAGTGATGTGTTCATTCATAGTAGTACCTGGTTGGTAATCGAATCGGAACAATCTCTTCTTCATAAGGAGTTTATTCTGACCACTCTTTTTCAGAAATTTTTCCTCCAATGCCCTCCACAATTTCCATGCAGAAGTCTCGTTCTTGAAAGCATACTTTTGCTCTCTGGACAAACACGATCGAATAGTTCCGCATGCCAACCGATTTATGGTACTCCACTCCTTCTCTTCTATGTCATCTGGTTTCTTTTCTTCAATGGCAATGTCAAGACCCTGTTGGAAAAGGGAATCCATGACCTCGCCTTGCCACATGCCGAAATGGCCAGTACCGTCAAATGTCTCCACTGCCACCTTCAAACTTGACATTGGAATCCTCGACCATGTAGACGAGGAAGTCGATGCCCCAGATATAATTCTTGACGTGGAATCGTTTGATGCCATTACAGACTCAAATAATAGTATTCAATATATAAAAAATACAAACAGGGCCAAAGGACGAACCTTCGGCTCTGATACCACTTGTTGGGGAAACCGGGTAATTTCCCACTCAAAATTCAACTAGTGATTAAACCGATTCAATAATTCTCAGGAAAGATCGTCAAATCAATTTTCTTAGACAGAATTACCATTCCAAGTAAATTCCCAGGAAAGGCTGGAGGGGTCACAAGCGGTCCCACTTAAAATCCAGTCTCCTAGACAGAATTTACGTGCACGGTGTATTATCACAACTAGACCCGTGTATACATAAATAATATGTAAATACGAATAATAAAATACACCCAAATGAATCGTATAAAACACTACAAATAAACCCGACAAATATATTGAATACTATACTGCAATTGAAAAGAAATTACTAAATAAATGCGGAATAAATAAAAGAGATAAGGAAAGAACGCACCCGAAAAATTGGTAACGGAGTTCGGCCAATTTTGCCTACTCTCCGAGCACCACTCAAGCAGCCTGCTCTTATAATTTTAGGAGAAGAAAGAATTACAAGAGAATCACAAAAATCTTTATTGGTGTAATTCTCTTGTTTTTGGTACATCTTCAATTGAGAAGAAGAAGTGCTTATTTATAGCTAATAATCACCTCCCTTCAAACCTAAACCACCGATGTGGGATTTGGCAAAAATTAGGCCAAAGAAATAAAGTCAACAAATGTTGGCTTGTAAAAGTCAACAAATGTTGGCTTGTAAAAGTCAACAAGTGTGGCTTTGAATTCAACAGTAAATACATGCAGATGTTGAATGCCATGATGTACAATGTGCAACGTGATGGCAAATTGGACTGGGGGATGCCTCGATGGTATTCATATGTGCTGGGTCGCGTAGTGGATCAGGATTGTTCTTGGGGTTCTGAATTCTTGTATTTCTTCTCCTCCTTGCTAACGAATCTCGATGATATTCTCTTCAGGGGCAAAGCCTATAATCGAAGATTTGCCACACTCTTGGAGCCCCTTCACGAAAAGCTACTGCTCTTGAATAGTGTCTTACAAGGAGAAATCCTGGACAATATCGAATATAAGAAGCACTGTGGAGCTGTGGTTGCATATACAGCGTATCTCTGCTTCATTTGTTGGTTTTTCAGAGATGATAATGAAGTGTCTAATCGGATTAAATCAAACATTTCCATATCATTAGAGAAGATTACTGCTTTTGCTGACCAAGCCGTTTGGCTTATTCTGGTGTCTAGGTATCTAGATCATTATCAAAATACATTGATTTAATCCTAGATTGCTGCAAGGATGATTGTTGTTTGAATGAGCTGAAGATAGAGCTAAGACTAGCTAAAACATTTATTCTGTGTCAAATTGGATTTCGGTGTGATAGGGCTAGATATTTTGCATTGATTGTTGATGAAAAGGCGAAACAGTTTTACTTTCTTCTTCATCGATTAGATGATGGATTAGCCTGAGCAGCATCTGGTTTTCAACAATTTTTGAGGCAAGCAATCCGTAAATGGTATGGCAAACTGTCAGATATATATTTGTCTTATCTAGAACTGGATTTCCATTTGGATTTGTGTTCTTCTTTGGCCTGTTCTTTTTTGGAAGATAATTTCATAGAATTCTAGAGAATCTTGCGGATATTGTTGTCTGGGGTGAAGCCTGTGAAAAACTATTAACACCCCTTCAAGACTTGAATAACTGTTAACACCCCTTCAAGAGAAGCTAGTATTCTTTAAGAATCTCATTCTCTTTGTCAGGTTGCATGGCAAAGACCAGCTGAAACTTATGAAGTACTGTAACATTCTGGTATCATCTGCAGTAGGTCTCTATTGTAAGTGTTGGTTCTTCAGAGAAGATAATAAAGTCCTTGATGAAACGAGCTCACAGATATCTACATTAATCGAGAAGCTCGAGTCTATTGTTTACCAAGTCCGCAACATCTTGGAATATGGATCATCATCGCTTCTTGTGTCTACTAAGATGCATATGATTGTAGCAGGGCATTCGTAGATTCTTTCCTAAGTAATCTTTGGGAGTTACTACAACATTGTCCTACTGGGCTCTTGGAATCTCTGCAGCATCAAATGCGGATACTCTATGATGGACTGCAATTTTTGAGAAATATTTTCAAGAAGCAACAAAAGAAGTATGATGGGCTTCCTGGAAGGATCAAGTATATTATTGGAGTTGTGGTCAGTGATGATGGGGTTTGTAATTTTCTCACTTCCTCAATATAACATCTCAGAAGTTTTGGCCAAGGAAATAGATATTAAACTCTTGTGTTTGCTGGTGAAGATAAACACTATCAAGGCAGCCGTTGATGAAAAGCTATCCTGTAGTGCCAAGGTTCAACTTCCCTACCACTAATGTGCTAGGGATGCTCCCCGTTTCTTTCCAAGAATGATCTTAAGGAATACTAGATCATCTTGCATTGCTTGAAAGTTGGAGTGTTTCATTCTGTTTTGTGCTGCTCCAAATTATTTTCCAAGAATGACCTTAGGAATGAAAGATCTTGCATGTTTCGAGGTTGAAGCTCAGGACACCCTGTTGGATGCTCCACATTCTCTTCTAAGTATGATCTTAAGAAGTCAGATCTGTCCTTTGCAAAAGAAGATATTGGATCAACTTTATAACTTGCTAGTTCCTTCAGTTTATCTAGAAGATGATCGATAATCCCTAGCACATTAGTGGTAGGGAAGTTGAACCTTGGCACTACAGGATAGCTTTCATCAACGGCTACCTTGATAGTGTTTATCTTCACCAGCAAACACAAGAGTTTAATATCTATTTCCTTGGCCAAAACTTCTGAGAGAATGTGGGAGCATCCAACAGGGTGTCCTGAGCTTCAACCTCGAAACATGCAAGATCTTTCATTCCTAAGGTCATTCTTGGAAAATAATTTGGAGCAGCACAAACAGAATGAAACACTCCAACTTCAAGCAATGCAAGATGATCTAGTATTCTTAAGATCATTCTTGGAAAGAAACGGGGAGCATCCCAACTACCATGAAGGGCTCGAAACTCTTTGGAGTCATGTTGTGGAAGTGGCATACAAGGCAGAGTTTGTTATTGACTCATTAATAGTTGGAGATGTATCATTTTATTCTCTGTTGTTACTTGATAACGTTAGAGAAGAAATTGTTAACTTTGCCCAGAAAGCTACTGAGATATCAAGGCATGTGACATCAAAAGGTAATATTGGCACTCCAAATTTTCTAATTATATTGTTCTCCTTTTGTTTTGCAAAACAGCAAGCAGTAAGTGGACTACTGAAGCACTCTACCAGGTGCCATCAAAGGGTAGCATCTCAAGAAACAACAAAGCTATGGTAGAACTAAAGGATGAGGCGCAAGCAAAAATTGATCAACTTATAGGAGGATCAAGGCATTTGGACATGGTTTCCATTGTGGGTATGCCTGATCGAGGTAAGCCAAATTTAGAACAGCAAATCTACCACGATCCTTCGATTACATCTCACTTTCACATTCTTGTTTCGTGGTGTCTCCGAAGCATATTGCAAGAAAATTCGTTGCTTAAGATTTTGGCTTGCATTGATAAGAAAGCTCAAGATTCAGAAGAAAAACTCTAATTTAGCTGAAAAAAACTCTACAAACGCTTGAAGAAAAAGAAATTCATGAAATTCACCAACAACATTTAGCATCAAGAACAAATTTAGCAGATTTAACTGCAAGGCAACAATTGAAATTTGAGACTAAAAAAATCCACACATGTTGGGTATGTCAACCAGAAAGGGTCCCTGGTGGCATATCAGAAATTTCTATGTTTCATGATTATGGTTAAATTCAGTTAAAAACAGTTAAGTACGATTTAACAGATTATGCCAACATAATTGCTTAATATGTGAAAAATTGTGAGGCTAGTAAATTTATTTTGCCATGACCAATGTAAACATTGGGCTCCAAAATTCTAATAGGGGAGGTCAGTGAAATATATCCTCTACTGAAAAGCCCTAATGTGCAAGTATGAGATGCTTTCAATTTTCTGAAAGATTTTCGGGCTCTAATTTTTCCTAATTACTATTGAATTAAAGTAAAGGTCCATACTTTTCTTTGCATTTTGGAATCAAGAAAGAAGGCTGAAGGCTATGTTTAATTTAAACCAAAATTAAAGTTGAATGATGGGGAAAAAAGGAAATGTCGAACAGGTAAGTCATTGATTACTTAAACATTGACGTGGAAATATGTCAACAAATATTTTGTCCAATAAGAATTTAGAATAATGGAGGGGTAATTCTATGCAATAAGGGATAAAGTGAGAAAAAAAATGTTAGGGGTAAACTGAAAAAATGAGGTATGCTTTAAGGAGATTTATTACTATTAACCCTATATTTTATATTCTATTCCCTCATGTTATTTGATGACGTTCTATCCTGTGATGTTATTTGATGACGTCGCAGAAGAAATTAAGCGTGTTAAGAGTGAAGCTCAAGAAGCTACCAAGAGTTTGAGACATCCAACACCACAAGGTAATATCTCAACATGGATCACAATGTTAGCACTCCATTTTGTATTAATGATATTTCATTCTCTTTTAATTTTCTAGAAACAGTGAGAAGCAAGGTGAGTGGAGCATCCTACCAGGTGTCACCATCGGGTAGTATCTCAACAGTGGATGAAGCTGAGGTGGTCTTGCAGGATGTGGAGCAAGCAATGATTGATAAACTTATAAAAGGTCTAAAGCAGCTAGACATCATCTCCATTGTGGGGCATGCTGGACTAGGCAAGACGTTTTTGGCACCAAAGAGTTTACCGTGATCCTAGAGTTACATCTCACTTCCACATTCAGGCATAGTGTTGTATCTCCCAAACATATTGCGAGAAAGATTTGTTGCTTCAGATTTTGACTTGCATTGATCAAAAAACTCAATTTTCTGAGAAAGATGAATGTCAATTGGCTCTTGAACTCCATCAATGCTTGTTGGGACAGAGGTTTCTCATAGTTTTGGATGATGTTTGGGACATCGGAGCATGGAATGCTTTACAATCTTCATTCCCAGAGAAACACAATGGAAGCCGAATACTCTTAACAAGTCGGCCTTACTAATATTATTGGCACACCTTATCATTTAGGACACTTAATGAATCAGAAAACTGTGAATTACTACAGAAGAAGCTAGTAGTTATTAAAGAAGGAGAATATTCTCAAGAACAAAATCTTCTTGGGTGGAAAATAGCAAAAACTTGTAATGGGATGGCCTCTATCAATTGCCATCATATCTGGTATCCTTGCAACTCTCGATCAAACTAGTTGGAAAGAAGTTGCAGAAATGGTAAGTTTAAACTGCCAAAGTTGGTGCCACAGAACAATGTAGCAGCATACTAGAGCTGAGTTACATGCATTTGCCTGACCATTTGAAGCGATGCATTCTTTACTTTGGAGCCTTTCGAGAAGATCAAGAAAATTTGTGTCCGGAGGTTGACATGGTTATGTATGGCTGAAGGATTTGTACAGAAGAGTGAGTCAGAGTGCCTAGAGAAAATATCAGAAGGCTATATAATGGCTCTAATCAACAGAAACTTAGTTATGGTGGGGCAATGAAGATACCCAGGTGATGTCAAGACCTGCCGCATTCATGATTTGTTGCATGTCATTTGTGTGAAACAAGCCAAAAGAGAACATTTTCTACAATTGGTACGAGGGTACGATGAGGATCTTAGATTTGATGAGCAACATCAATTATCTATTCAAGTTCAACCATAGCATTTCATCAAATCTAGGATAATTTGTCCCTAGATACGCTCTCTATTATATTCATTTCGAGATTTTGGAGTCCGCCAACTCTCGTGCAATTTTCGTTTCATTTTTCTCCAGAAACTTCTTAGAGTGCTAGACTTGGAAAATATTTGTCTAGGTTCTGCTTTTCCGGGGAAATTATGGTCGCTTTTCAGTTGAGGTACTTGGTAGTTCTAGGTTGGCTCAAGAATGGCATTCCATCCTCACTAGAAAAGCTCTCAAATTTGGAAACTTTTCTTGTGAGAACAAAGGATGATGTTGGCCTTTTTTTGTTGCAATATACTCTTCTAAAGATGCAGAAATTGAGGCATCTGCATGTGTATGGTGCTTTGATTGATATTAGATTGGCCAATGATGACCTTGAAAGCTCCTCCATCTTGAACAATTTAGACACTTTTTCAACTATGAAACTTTATCTGGGGCAAAGCATGGAAAAGATGATCTGAATGTTTCCAAATATCCGTCAACTAAAATGTTGTTTTGTGAAATCAGCAGAATTTACTGCAGACAGCAATAGGGTCGTGGTAATGAACTTTCTGAGTCATATGGAGTCACTGAAGTTGAATCTAGGTAAAGTGACTATGCATTGTGTTGAACTCCGTCTCCCCTCCAATCTAAAAGAGTTGACCCTAGAGGAATTTTCCTGGTGTATAATTTCCACAATTGGAATCTTCAGGTTCTGAGTTTAAATCAACAAGCTAATGGGGAAGAGAAACTGGACAGTCAAGACATGGAAGATAGTGAAGAAATGGAAGACATGGAAGAGGAGGAATTCTTCCCTAAACTCAAGTTCTTGAAATTGAAATCCTTGAAGATAGTTAGGTGGAAAGGCTTAGGGCATTGTTTTCCCAGTCTTGAAAAGTTAGTTTTGGATTGTAAGAAATTACAAAAACTTCCTTCTTGTTTAGGGGAATCACCTCTTAAATTGATTGAGATGCGTCGATGTCCAAACTTGGATAGAAATTCATTTGAAGATATTAAGAAACAACAGATGGATTATGGAAACATGGATCTGAAAATCCTCATCTCAGAAGAAATTGAGGAGTCTTCTTCATGGTCGGATAGAGACTCAAACGGATGGTTACCAGAAGAATTTGAGGAGTCTTCTTCGTGGTTGGAGATTCAGATGGATGGTCAGGCTAACGATCATCTGCCATAAGTGTTACTATCTTCTGTATGGTTCTGTTTACATTGATGTCATATTTATCGTTGTAATGCATAAATAAGTTGCTATGTATTAATAACAGATTAATGTACTATTTGATTAAATTGATTGTTCAAATATTGATGATCGATATACTTCGAATTTTTCCAGATGTTTACACTTGCATCTCAAGTATGTGTGGAACTTTATTATGATGGAATATAAACTTACCTTATTGAGTTATATGTAAAAGACATGTTTCATCTGGAAAATGAGAATATAGAATCTGATAGCGATCTTGTATTTGTACTTATTCAGTTAGTTGAGTGTGTTGTGTCATGTAACAGATTATTTTTTAATATTTAATTTTATCTCTCCCACCTGTCTCCACATCCTTCTCACTTTCCATTGTCAAGTTCAGAATTCGAACTTTGAACCTGACAGAGGAGAGAACTCTAAGAGTGTTAAACATTTCTCTAGTCACTAGGCAAATCCCTGTGGTGACAAATATTGTAGGTGTTGTTAGGACTGGCCCAGGAATAAACAAACTAAAGTTAGGAACAGAATAGGCGGTATAACCGACCATATAAAGATTAGGCGGTAGACACCGGCCATATAATAATTAGGCGGTAAAACCGACCATATAAAAAGGGTTGCGGCAACCCAATAAAGACAAATAATAAAGCAAAATAAAAGACACAAAGATTTACGTGGTTCGGTCAAATTGACATACGTCCACGGGAGGAGGAAGAACAATATTTCTACTATGAAAAAGAAATATAAAAGCCGTAGGAAAGTGGTTTCCTAAACCAATAAGGCACTATAAAAGAGTTAGGAAATATTCTTAAACTCAAAACAAGAGAGCCTAAAATATTTGACTATAAATGGGCTAAATGACTCAAGAATCTAATAGCCCATATAACTCTCTTGAGTGGTGCAATTTACTTCACCACAAACCTCCTCTATTTATTAGGAAAACAAGCGGAGGCTTTCCTTCTGGCTCTACCGATGTGGGATTGCAGCAAACGAAGAAATTGATGCCAACAAAGTCAAGCATTACGGCTTGACATTTAACAAATCTCCACCTTGGCATAATTTCTAATCCCACCATCGACAGTAACAAAAACTGCTCCACCTTCTCCACATAAGCCCCAACGGGCCGAAATCACCAACAAAGAATACCAACCAAGTCCAAACACTGTTTGAACTTATAAATTGGAAGAAATTTTGTAAACATATCGGCTGGATTGTCCTTGGTATTAATTTTCTGAATAAGGACATTTTCCTTCAGCAATGATATCCCGAATGAAGTGATACTTCATATCAATGTGTTTCGTCCTCTCATGATACATCTGATCTTTAGTCAAGTGTATAGCACTTTGACTATCACAGTGAAACAACAGTAACGCCTTGATTTAGACTAAGTTCGCTAAACAAACTCTTCAACCACAAGGGTTCTTTGATTGCCTCGGTCACAGCCATATATTCTGCTTCTGTAGTAGACAAAGCTACGACAGGTGTAGAGTAGCTTTCCAACTAACAGCACAATCGCCAATGCAAAATATATAACCTGAAAGTGATCTTCTTCTGTCAAGATCTCCGGCGTAATTTGAGTCTACAAAACCAACCAAAGTGTTATTATTTCTTCCAAACTCCAAACATGCATTTGAAGTACCTCGCAAGTATCTGAGAATCTACTTCACAGCCTGCCAATGTTTTTTACCAGGGCAAGACATATATCTGCTGACAACACTGACTGCATGTGAGATATCTCGACGAGTACAAACCATTGCATACATAATACTGCCGACTGCACTGGAATAAGGAACCCGTGCCATATAATCTCCTCTTCATCTGATTGTGGTGATTGAGCAGCAGATAGCCGAAAATGGCTAGCAAGAGGAGTACTTACAGGTCTGCATCTTTCATGCCAAAACGCTCCAAGACTTTCTTCAGGTAATTTTCTTGGGTCAAGAACAACTTCCCTGCTCCTCTATCTCGTTTAATATCCATGCCAAGAATTTTCTTAACTGCTCCCAAATCCTTCATTTCGAATTCACTATTTAACTGCAGTTTCAAAGTGTGAATTTCTGACAAATTCTTGGCAGCAATGAGCATGTCATCAACATACAGCAATAAGTAAATGAAAGAACCATCATTTAACTTCCGGAAATAAACACAATTATCATACATGCTCCTTGAATAATCATGACCCAACATAAAGGAATCAAACCTTTTATACCATTGTCTTGGAGACTGCTTCAATCCATATAAGGATTTCTTCAACAAGCAAACATGGTCTTCCTTACCTTCAATCTCAAAACCCTGGGGTTGTTTCATATAAATTTGTTCTTCAAGTTCGCCATGTAAGAAAGCTGTCTTAACATCCAACTGCTCCAACTCCAAATCATACATGGCAACTAAAGCAAGCAAAACACGAATAGAGCTATGTTTAACAACAGGTGAGAATACATCATTAAAATCAACACCTTGTACCTGACTATAGCCCTTTGCAACCAATCGTGCTTTATACCTTGCATTTCTCAACCCCTGGAATACCTTCTTTCTTCTTGAAGACCCATTTGCATCCAACAATTTTCTTATCTGACGGCGGCTTTACAAGAACCCAAGTTCCATTCTGATGAAGAGATTCAATTTCCTCATTCATTGCAATCAACCACTTTGCAGAATCATCACAAGAAACTGCTTCTGAATAGGTGGAAGGCTCACCAACTACATCAGTTTCATCTGCAACAGACAAAGCATATGCAACTAAATTTGCATATCTTTGTGGTGGTCGAATGTCTCTACTTAGTCTATCTCTGGCTATGGAATACTCTTTTTCCTCTGAACTATCTTCAACAATAGATTCAGGTGCATCTACTAGCACTTGTTGAATAGAAGATTTGGATGAAGAAAGATCAGAACTGCCAATATCAAGCTCCACCTGCTTCTGCGTACTATCAGTAGTACAAGGACTAGAAGACTCCTTATTGGAAGACAACATAGATAATTCATCAAAAGTAACATCTCTACTGATTACAAATTTTGGAGATTTGGGATCAGGACACCATAATCTGTATCCTTTCACCCAGAAGCATACCCGAGAAAATGCACTTTTTAGCTCTAGACTCCAATTTTCCATCATTTCACGTGCATGTATGCTGGACACCCAAAAAATTTTAAATTGGAGTAATCAGCAGGAGTACCTGACCAAACTTTCTCAGGAGTTTTGAAATTTAGAGATGCAGAAGGAGCACGGTTGACAATATAACAGGCCATATTGATCGTCTCTGCCCAAAAGTCGTTGTCAACTCTACATTGGAGATCATACATCTTGCTCTCTCCAAAAGCGTTCTGTTCATTCGTTCGGCTACACCATTTTGTTGAGGGGTCATTCTGACAGTGCGATGCCGAACAATTCCTTCATTTTTGCAGAATCTATCAAATTCGCCTTCACAAAATTCCATGCCATTATCTGTTCTTAACCGCTTAATATGTTTTCCTGTTTGTTTCTCAATCAAAACTTTCCATTGCTTGAAAGTTAGGAAAACATCCATTTTTATACTTAAGAAAATATACCCAAACTTTCCTTGAATAATCATCAATAAAAGTCAACATGTACCTAGCACCACCTTTAGAAGGAGCACGAGAAGGACCCCATAAATCTGAATGAATGTAATCAAGAGTACCTTTGGTCTTGTGAATTGCTGGTGAACTGAAGCTGACTCTTTCTGCTTTCCAAAAATACAGTGTTCACAGAATTCCAATGGCCCGGTACTTTCACCACAAAGAAGTCCTCTTTTGCTTAGTATGCCCAAGTCTTTTTCGCTCATGTGCCCCAAACGCATATGCCATAATTTGGTGATGTCGGTATCTGACAAAAATGATGTTGAAACAGCAGCAGCACCTGTAATAGTAGATCCCTGCAAAATATACAAAGTACCAGATCTGTGTGCCTTCATAACAATAAGAGCATCACGAGTGATTTTGAGAACTCCACCTCCACCTGAGTACCTGCACCCAATAGACTCAAGAGTGCCCAAAGAGATGAGATTTTTCTTCAAATCTGGAACATGTCTAACATTTGTGAGTGTCCGCACAATACCATCGTATATTTTAATCCGGATTGTACCTTTACCAACAACTTTACAAGCAGCGTTGTTGCCCATTAAGACAACTCCACCTTCAATTGATTCATATGTTGAAAACCAATCCCTATTGGGACACATATGATATGAACAACACGAATCAATGATCCACTCATTGTTAGACCTAAAATTATTTTCCGTTGCGCAGAAAATGGTTCCATCATTCTCATCAACTGCAACACTGGCCTCGGTAGTCTCACTCTTTTTCTCTTTTTGCTTTTCTTTATTTTTCAATTTAAAGCAATCAGAGATAACATGACCCTTCTTTTTACAATAATTGCACACCACATTTTTATGTCTGGATTTTGATCTACTTCTATTTTCTGTGTTTCTCCTTTCAGATCTACCCGAACAAACAAGCCGTCGGCTTGACTCCCACTAGTTTCCCCAGTAATATCCCTATCTATCTGCTTTTTAGATTTTAATACAGATTTAATTTCCCGATACAAAATTGTTTCCTTTCCATAAATCATAGTATCACGGAAATGTTTAAAGGATTGGGGAAGGGAACACAAAAGTAATAGGGCCTGATCTTCATCATCAATTTTCGAATCTATATTCTCCAAATCCATAATAATGGAATCAAATTTATCAAGATGGGAGAGTATAGATGTACCTTCAGACATCCGAAACATATACAAACTCTGTTTCAGATATAGTCGATTCTCGACTGTCTTCTTCATATACAAGGCTTTTAATTTGTCCCACATAACCTTGGCTGAAGTCTCCATTGCTACCTCACGCAATACCTCATCGGAGAGATTTAAAATTATGCTAGATCTGGCCTTCTTATCCATTTCAGCGAAATCCGCATCCTTCACAGCTTTTGGCTTTTTCTCTACTCCTTGTATTGCCAAATCAACTCCGTCTTGAACAAGAATGGCCTCCATCTTGAGCTGCCACATCCCGAAGTTGACATTCCTGTCGAATTTCTCGACAACCGTCTTTGTTATCGTCATTGTTGCCCACAAAATCTGTAACTTGAAATTTGCCTCAAAAAACTGATTAAACAAATATGCAAATCTCGTGAGTGGACCCCACAAGGTGAGTGGACCCCACGAGATAAGCGGGTCCCACAGGGAGAACGGGCCCCACAGGATGAGCGGGCCCCACAGGATGAGCCGGCCCCACAGAGTGAGCAGGCCCCACAAGGTGAGTGGGCCCCACGGGATGAACGGGCCCCACCAGATGAACGGGCCCCACGGGATGAACCTGTCGGACAAAATATATCAACCAGCTCTGATACCAGTTTGTTAGGACTGGTTCAGGAATAAACAAACTAAAGTTAGAACAGAGTAGGCGGTATAACCGACCATATAAAGATTAGGCGGTAGACACCGGCCATATAATAAATAGGCGGTAAAACCGACCATATAAAAGGGTTGCGGCAACCCAATAAAGACAAATAATAAAGCAAAATAAAAGACACAAAGATTTACGTGGTTCGGTCAAATTGACCTACGTCCACGAGAGGAGGAAGAACAATATTTCTACTATGAAGAAGAAATACAAAAGCCGTAGGAAAGTGGTTCCTAGGCCAATAAGGCACTATAAAAGAGTTAGAAAATATTCCTAAACTCAAAACAAGAGAGCCTAAAATATTTGACTATAAATGGGCTAAATGACTCAAGAATCTAATAGCCCATATAACTCTCTTGAGTGGGTGCAATTTAATTCACCACAAACCTCCTCTATTTATAGGAAAACAAGCGGAGGCTTTCCTTCTGGCTCTACTGATGTGGGATGGAGCAAACGAAGAAATTGATGCCAACAAAGTCAAGCATTACGGCTTGACATTTCAACAGGTGTGATGGTATGTGTTGTGTTCTACTATGCATTTAGCTTGTACCCTAACTGTTCCGCAAATTAACTGCTAGGGTGATGGCATGTTGAGGGTGTGCCAGGAAAGGTTGTCGAGAGTGGGAGTAAAATTTGACAGATTGTGGCCTAAGCTGATAATTTGATCAAGAATGTTTGTCAAAGTTCAGAACTGTCCTCTGGTCCTGGAACTCTCATCATTACACATAACTACCTTTTAAGGTTTCTTCTTGGGTAATTACATTTTTAAGTACTTTTCAGAGTTTCTTCTAGGGGATTACCATTAAGTGCTTTTTAGAGTTTCAATAATCTTGTTTCGATTATTGAGGACTATCTTTCTTTTGCATCTAAGCAATACCACATGAGCATATCTAGCCCCACGAAATATCTTTTTTTGTTTTTCCTTATTTACAAACCATTTAATGTTTCTTTTGGCACCAAGTTTTATCAGTAGAGTTCAAACTATGTCTTTCCTAGGATTATATTTCACGAACCTCACCCTCATCTGACATGCATAGCCAAGCTACTGCTTATGCAAGGTTGGTTGAATCTAAGTCATTGAACCCTGCTTCTATGAATAATGAAGTTCTGAATGAGCTAACGGATGAATTTGGCCTTACCATCCTACCAGCATCAGCTAAAAGTGCAGGGTTGTTGCCAAATCGAAAAGGTGTGAGCCGTTTTCTTGTTTTGGTTTTTACCAGTTTCTGTCTTTCTTCTTGCTCTTTATTTTCTAAATGTGCTTCGATTTATCATTTGGACTTTTCAGTCTTTCTTTTGTTTTTTGTGTGATTTAGAGGGTAATTTCCAGTACTGACCTATTATTTGGAATAGCAAGTTAAATAACTTTATGTTTGAGGATGCTCTAAAGGGTTACTTAGATTTGTATCTTACCTTATCTGTTGGTGGCACTAAAATAAACTTTCATTTCCTCGGTGAAGTTAAGATATGAACAAGTATTACTAGTTTTTATCAGGGGTTCGTTGCCTAAATGATATAGTAGAAGCTGAGGATCCTAGATAGGTATTGCATTTTATGAAATTTGCTTGTTTTCTTTTGAGCATGTCATTTTAGAATATGCTGCTTCACTTGATTTTGGAAATCAAGTATCATCCTGATAAAGATTAGGCAAGGATTCATGAGGTTGGGAGGGAGAAGTGCGCGCACCATAGGTGGACGCAACTGGCCTTGCTAGTTAGTACAAATGGGAGGCAGTTGGCAAGGGGATGTCATCCTTACAGGAAAGTGTTATTTTCTTTAGCAAGGACTAGGAGATAGAGGACAAAACCAGCTAGAATAAACAATCATGGACTCTCCAACATTGCAGGCTATCGGATATGCATCATTGGTCTCTTTTAGTTTCTTTCACAACGTTAGGCCACCATCTACTGCATCTGTTGATTACTAAAGCTTGGAATATTATATTGTTTTTCTCTTACATGTTGAAAGTAAATGTTGGGCCGTTGAAAGTGCTCGTGATACAGCCTTGTGGTATATAAACCTGATAGTTTTAGGTTATTGATGAATCTGCTATGACTAATTATGTCACAAAGCACTTATTGCTGATAGTGATATCAGATACGGTGATGGGATCTGACATAGTTTTGGAAGCAGTCTTGGAGGCAGAGGTGGCTCGTAATGTAAAAGACTTCTTTTCACAACCTCAAAATCTAGAAAAACTTGAATGAGAAGGTATTATTCTCTTATCCTGATTAAATAGTTTGCATGTTTCGATTTTTGCAAACTATAGGATGTGTCATTGGAGTATTATCAGTTTAAAGAAGAATTACAAATGTTCTGACAAATAGAGAGAATAGACAATTATTAGGGTTATTATTACTTTACCTCCCTTAACGTTAGATGTCACTATTAATTTCCCCTTTAACGTTATCTTTTAGTCACTTTACCCCAAGAATAACGGTAAAACTTAACGGAATTTGTTAATTAAAGTGAAAAGATAAATTTAGCTCATAAAATTATTATCACTTTACCCCCACAAGCTATGGTCTCATTATCAATTTACCCATAAAATTATTTTTTAGATAATTTATTCCACCATTAGACCAACTTAGCAAGTTAAAAAACTTTAGAAGAAAGCACTCTCCTATTTGTATTATAAAAATAATAAAAAATTTAGAATAACTCTTCTCCTCTTTAGTATCAAGAAAAAAAGTCAAAATATTAATTTCTTTCTTCTTGACAATCTTATTAATATTACAAAAAAAGAAAGATGGTGAGAGGGAGGGAGAGAGGGAGAGAGAGATAGAGCTCAATTCTTTTTAAAAAAAAAAATACAAATAAGAAAGAATTAAATACTTTTATTATTTTAAAATTATTTCACTTTATTGTTTATCACCAAATTTCAATTCTAATCCCAATAATCTTAAATTAATACAATAATATTAGACTTTTCTTTATTTTTTCTTTACAAAATCTAATTTTCTGCCTTTTTCTTTCCTATCTCTTTTTCTTGTCCTAGTATTAATAAGTATGAAAAAAGAAATTTAAGAAAATCTTTTTATTTTTATATTTTTGGATCTCTTAAAGTGAAAAAAAGAAGAATAATCATTCCAACTTTTTGTTTTTAATTATATATATAAGGGTAAATATATTTAAAATTTTTGACCATACTAGTTAGATTAACGATGAAGTAAAATGCCTAAAAATAATGTTAAAAATTAAAGCAATTATATCACTATAATTTAAAGGAATAAAGTAATAATAACAATGTAGTAATGCTATAGAATAAAAGGGTATTTTTGTCCAAAATTTTTTAACATGTTGAGTTGAATTACTTATGGGGGTGAAGTGACTAAAAGATAGCGTTAGGGGGTAAGCTGATAGTAATGATATAGTTTAAAAGGATAAAGTGATAATAACTCACAATTATTATTAAGATAATTGTTTTTATTAGTACTATTGTTTTTGGAAGTCATTAATAGAAAGCTGTGACCTATTGTTTCTTTTTAGTGTCTTTTCTATAGTTTTTTTTACCTCTGTCCTTTCTTTTTCATTGATCTTGGAAAGAAGGTATCTTCGATCCGTAATGTGGCTAGTTCTGGCTTTGATTCCGGGCTGTTTGACAGGCTTGGCATATCCCAGATTTGAACATGTTTTTGTACGACAATCCAGCCAGCAAACTAGCTAAGAGGATTAAGCTCGGTATTAGTTGCAACTAACCACATCAACTTTATGCTCCGTCAAAGCAAAGTTGCCTGCGGTAAAACGGGATTTAAGAATCTCTGTTGTGATGGTCTACCTTCACTTCTTGCAAACACATTCAACATCATTTCAAAAGGGGATGGATGATGATTTAACCCTGATTTAAGAATCTCTGGTCTGTTTACTGTACTGCCACCTTACGATTAGATTGTGAACATCAGTGATGCCTTATGTTGTACTCCTACTTTTTAACTTATTCAAATTCTGAAGGTTTTCATACAAAAAAAAAAGAGAAAATGAAAAAGCACAGAGTTGATCTGGATATGTTTCTTTCTAGTAACTCATTGGAAATTATTCCAATCTGGAATTGTAGCCAGCTAAAACCATGACAAATAAAAATAAGAAGTGTTTCGCTCCATTCTCATGACTCATGAGTGGGCCTTTCTTGCCATATTTCATTCCCAATCTTACTATATTTCACAAGAAAAATGCAATATAGTTCTCTTCCTAAAATAAAAACTTAACAACGATATTACACAATTACCCTCAACGATATCAACAAGTCATTCAAATTTGGTGCTAGCCTTAATATGTTATGGGAGGGTTAATGTTGGAAAGCAAAAACTAATTTTTACAATAATTAATAAAGTAGAAATATTTCTTCAATTTCCTTTCACAATATGGCTTCAAATTTTTGGGTTTAACTTGTTTTACAATGTGGCTCCCCTTGCCCCCCTCTTTTTGTTTAACTTTGTTTGGAATTCGTTTTCTTTTATAATTCTAAATTTTAGAAGACAGTAATTGCATCAACACAAATATCCATAAATATCCCTCGTTCAATTGTTATTTGAAATTTAAAGCACGTTTCATTATTAATTATATAAGAGTATTACTGGAAAGAAAAAACTAAATCACTAAAACACCAAATCATATTGGCACTTTTATATATATAGATTTGTCCTAATGTGCAGAGAGAATGTGAAGGCAATAGATAGTAATTATTTCTCAGGTAGAAAATTTAGCGCCACTGAAACATGTAGGTGGACAAATTTTGTACCTTCCTCTCATTTTGAATTGATGTCAACCAACACAAAGATCATAAAAAACCGGTTTTGCAACAAGTAATCATATTGCACAAAGTATTTTCATTTCTTTCTCTCCATAAATTACCTTGGCGAATCTACAAAAAAATTTACTTCTAAAATATTGAAACTGATAAATGCAGGTTACATAATGCTCTTGCCTGCTAGTTTTGACACATTTTTGTCAACCAAAAAAAGAAAAAACCAAACTCTCACATTGCCTTATTTTGATCAGCAGGGGAAGGCAGCGTGATTGTTCTCCCAAAGTTTTAAGTTAATCCTCCGGTTTGGAACTTGTCTTACAAGATGAAATCTTTTCTTGGATCAGGATCCTTTTCTTGAAATCTTTTCATCTTATAAGATGAAAAAAAAGACATGGGACCTTTGTGTTTTTTGTTTCTCAATTGCATGTTAAGAACCGAAAAAATTCTACGTTTTTGTAAACACATTTCTTAATCACATTTTTATCTCACATATATTAAATCGTTATAGTACATTTTCTACAAAATACTAAAAAATAGCAATATAAATGGGACTAAGAAGATCACAGATGTTGTAAATAATACTCAGTGGATAGTGGACATGCTTCCGATTTCTCAAAATCTCAAGCATTTAACTTGTATCTCTGATTTTGAAAATTGTGTCTGTGATACACTACTAGTGTCCTAAAAAGATTTGTGCGTAAAAAATTTACTTAAAATGATTAACTTATGGATATCTTATTCTGGTTTAAGATAAAAAAATCAAAAATAAAATACCCATCAGGCTAGTTCTTTCTAGATTCATAAATGCAACATCGGTGAAGTTTACAGAAGCAAAAGTTTGGCCGTTGACTTAAAAGGCTACTCGGTGTTGGAAAGAAAAGCAAAAGTGGTGGAGGTAGACGCAGATCTGACTTGGTGAATGTTGAGAGGTAGAGAAGAAAAAGATCACCATATCGGTAGAGGTAGACACAGATCTGAGAATAGTGGAAGAGGGATCATCGGATTCGACGCAAAGCATGCTAATGGAGAAGTGTGTAAGCTGCATTAATTTAAGCTTAGGTAAGCTGCAGTGGCTGGTGTGCGAAGGTGATTCTGCAAGGATTATGATGGCTTGAATAAGCTGAGGGTGGAGTTAGGACTTGTAAGAACATTTCTTCTGTGTACACGGTATTCTCCTTCGGGCATTGAAGGCTTTGTTGATCAAGATGGGCAGCGTTTTTACTCTCTTCTAGCATCGATTGCCCCCTGCTGGAAAGGTCTCTAGTTTTCGAGAAGTTGTGCACAGTTTTAGGGACCAAATAAAAGATGAATACAAATGGATGTTGGAAGGCATGCTACATTATTTGTGACATAACTGGAAGCAGGGGCGTTATTGGACGCCTCGATGGTATTCTGTTTTGTGGGATGGCTTTAGTGGATTAGGATTGTTTTTAGGGTTCTGAATTCCTATATTTCTTCTCCTCCTTGCTAACGAATCTTGATGATATTCTCTTTAGGGTCAAAGCCTGTAATCCAAGATTTGCCACACTCTTGGAGCCCCTCCACGAGAAGCTATTGTTCTTGAATGGAGAAATCCCTGACAATATCGAATATAAGAAGCATTGTGGAGTTGTGGTTGTATATACAGCTTATCAGTGTTTCATTGTTGGTTTTTCAGACATCATAATGAAGTGTCTAATTGGTTTTACTCAACATATGTTTCCATATCACTAGAGAAGATTGCTGCTTCTGTTGACAAAGCCCGTTTGGCTTATTCTGGTTTCTGGGTATCTGGATCGTTATCAAAATACATTGATTAATCCTAGATTGCTGCAAGGATGATTGTGGTTTGAATGAGTTGAAGATAGAGCTAAGTCTAGCTAAAATATTTATTTTGTCTCAAGTATTTCAGTGTGATGGGGCTAGATATTTTGCACGGATTGTTGCTGAAAAGGTGAAGCAGTTTTACTCTCTTCTTCGTTGATTAAATGATGATTAGCCCAAGTAGCATCTGATTTTCAACAATTTCTGAGGCAAGAAAATAGTAAATCATATGACAGGATTTCAGATAAGTTTTATGTCTTATCTAGAACTGGATTTCCATTTGAATTTGTGATCTTCTTTGGCCCGTTTTTTTTGGGAAGATAATTTCATAGAATTCTTCCAATCTTTGCTAAAGAATCTTGTGGATATTGTCGCCTGAGATGAAGCCTGTGATTCAAGACTTGAAACACTGCTAACCACCCCTTCAAGAGAAGCTAGTATTCTTTAAGAATCTCAATTCTCTTTGCCAGGTTGCACGGCAAAAATCAGTTGGAACTTATGAAGTACTGTAACACTCTGGTACCATCAGCAGCAGGTCTTTGTTATAAATGTTGGTTCTTCAGAGAAGATAATATAGTCCTTGATGAAACGAGCTCACAGATATCTAAATTAATCGAGAAGTTCGAGTATGTTGTTTACCAAGTCCGCAATATCTTGGAATGTGGATCATCATCGCTCACTGTGTCTACAAAGGTGCATATGATTATAGTTGGGGAATTTGTAGATTCTCTCCTAAGTAATCTTTTGGAGCTACTATAACATTTTCCTACTAGGTTTTTGGAATCTCTGCAGCGTCAAATGCGAATACTCTATGATGGACTGCAATTTTTTGAGAAACATTCTCAAGAAGCAACAAGAGAAGTATGATGGGCTACCTGGAAGAATCAAGTGTATTATTGGAGCTGTGGTCAATGATGCTGGGGTTGTAATTTTCTTACTTCCTCAATATAATATTCCAGAAGCTTTGGCCAAGGATATAGATATTAAGCTCTTTTATTTGCTGGGAAATATAAACACTATCAAGGCAGCCATTGACAAAAGCTATCCTATAGTGCCAAGGTTCAACTTCCCTACCACTAATGTGCTGGGGATTATCGGTCACCTTCTAGATAAATTGAAGAAACTAGCAAGTTATAAAGTTGATCCAATATCTTTTTTTGCAAAGGACAGATCTGACTTCTTAAGATCACACTTAGAAAAGAATGTGGGGCATCCAACAGGATGTCCTGAGCTTCAACCTCGAAACATGCAAGATCTTTCATTCCTAAGGTCATTCTTGGAAAATAATTTGAAGCAGCACAAACAGAATGAAAAGCTCCAACTTCAAGCAACGCAAGATGATCTAGTATTCTTAAGGTCTTTTTTGGAAAGAAACAGGAAGCATCCCAACTACCATGAACAAACTCGAAACTCTTTGGAGTCATGTTGTGAAAGTGACATACAAGGCAGAGTTTGTTATCGACTCGTTAACATGGTTCAAAGTCGCGGTCACGGTTGCGGTCGCGGCCTGGACCGTTCCACATCGGTCTCGGCATATCGGGCGCGGTCTCGGTGAGACGCGAATTTTTAAAATATTTAATATTCTAAAAATTGTAAAAAATATGATAAACAAAAATAATTAAAAAATTAGTAAAAAAAATAAAAATTTGAGTTGACTCGAGATGACTCGAAGTGACTCGGTGAGACTCAGCCGTTTTAACCCTTCACGGTGACGTCTCGGCGAGTCACGTATCCTCGGTATCGTTTCGTCGCGGTCTCGTCTCGGGCTAAGCCGAGACGGAGACGACTCGGCCGAGTCGTCTCGGTCTCGGCCGAGTCTTCGAACCATGCTCGTTAATAGTTGGAGATGTATCATTTTATTCTCTATTGTTACTTGATAATGTCAGACAAGAAAATTGTTAACTTTGCCCAGAAAGCTATCGAGATGTCAAAAGGTAATAACTCAACAATATGGAATAGATGATTATATTGGCGCTTCCAAATTTCTAATTATATTGTTCTCTATTTGGTTTTGAAAACAACAAGCAATAAGTGGACTATTGAAGCACTCTACCAGGTGCCATCAGAGGGTGGTATCTCAACAAACAACAAAGCTGTGGTAGAACTGAAGGATGAGGCGCCAAGCAAAAATTGATCAACTTATAGAAGGATCAACGCATCTGGACATGGTTTCCATTGTGGGTATGCCTGATCCAGGTAAGGCAACTCTAGAACAACAAATCTACGATATTCCTTCAGTTACATCTCACTGTCACATTCTTGCTTGGTGTTGTGTCTCCCAAACATATTGCAAGAAAAATTTAGTGCTCTAGATTTTGGCTTGCATTGATAAAGAAAGCTCAAGATTCAAAAGAAAAACTCTAATTTTAGCTGAAAAACTCTACAACGCTTGAAGAAAAAGAAATTCATGCAATTCACCAACAACTTTTAGCATCAAGAACAAATTTAGGCAGATTTAATCACAAGGCAACATATGAAATTTGTGAGACTAAAAAAAATCCACACAATGTTGGGTATGCCAACCAGAAAGTATGAGCTACTTTCAATTTTCTGAAATATTTTCGAGCTCTAATTATTTCCTAATTACTATTGAATTGAAGTAAAGATCCATACTTTTCTTTGCATTCTGGAATCAAGAAAGAAGACTGAAGGCTACGTTTAAACTAAAATTAAAGTTGAATGATGGGGAAAAAAGGAAATGTCGAGCAGGAAAGTCATTGATTAATTAAACATTGACGTGGAAATATTGCAACAAATATTTTGTCCAGGAGGAATTTAGAATAATGGAAGGGTAATTTTGTCCAATAGGGGATAAAGTGAGACCAAAAAAAATGTTAGGGGTAAATTGAAAAATGGGGTATGCTTGAAGGAGACTTCTTGTGATTAATCCTATATTTCATATTATTCTATTCCCTAATGTTATTTGATAACATTCTATCCTCTGATGTTATTTGATGAAGTCGCAGAAGAAATTAAGCATGTTAAGAGTGAAGCCCAAGAAGCTGCCAAGAGTTTGAGGCATCCAACACCACAAGGTAATATCTCAACATGGATCACAATAATGTTAGCTCTCCATTTTGTATTAATTATATTTCATTCTCTTCCTAATTTTTTTAGAAACAGTGAGAAGAAAGACGAGTGTAGCATCCTACTAGGTGCCATCATCGGGTAGTATCTCAATAGTCTATAAAGCTGAGGAGGTGTTGCAGGATGTGGAGCAAGCAGTGATTGATAAACTTATAAAAGGTCTAAAGCAGCTAGACATCATCTCCATTGTGGATTGTGGGCGTGACTGGACTAGGCAAGACAGTTTTGGCACAAAGAGTTTACCGTGATCCTAGAGTTACATCTCACTTCTATATTCAGGCATGGAGTTGTATCTCCCAAACATATTGCAAGAAAGATTTGTTGTTTCAGATTTTGGCTTGCATTGATCAGAAAACTCAATTTTCTGAGAAGGATGAATATCAATTGGCTCTTGAACTCTGGCAACGCTTGTTGGGACAGAGGTTTCTCATAGTTTTCGATGATGTTTGGGACATCGAAGCGTGGAATGCTTTAAAATCTTCATTCCCAGAGAAAAACAATGGAAGCCGAATACTCTTAACAAGTCGACTTACTGATATTGTTGGCAAACCTTATAATCTTTGGACCCTTAATGAATCAGAAAGCTGTGAATTACTATAGAAGAAGCTGGTAGTTATTAGAGAAGGAGGCTATTCTCAAGAACAAAATCTTCTTGGATGGAAAATAGCAAAAACTTGTATGGGATGCCTCTATCGATTGCCATTATATCTGGTATCCTTGCAACTCTCGATGAAGCTGGTTGGGAAGAAGTCGCAAAAATGGTAAGTTTAACTGCAATGGTTGGTGCCACAAAACAATGCCGCATGATACTAAAACTGAGTTACAGGCATCTGCCTAAACCATTTGAAGCGGTGCATTCTTTACTTTGGAGCCTTTCGAGAAGATCAAGAAATTTGTGTCCGGAGGTTGACATGGTTATGGATCGCTGAAGGATTTGTGCAGAAGAGTGAGTCGGCAGTGCCTAGAGAACATAGTAGAAGGTTATATAATGGCTCTAATCAACAGAAAGTTAGTTATGGGGGGGCAACGAAGATACGCAGGTGAGGTCAAGACCTACCGCATTCATGATTTGTTGCATGTTTTTTGTGTGAGAAAAGCCAAAAAACAAAATTTTCTACAATTGGTACAAGGATATGATGAGGATCTTACACTTGATGGGCTGTACAACCCATGTCGATTATCTATTCAAGCTCAACCAAGGCAGTTCATTAAAATCTAAGATAATTTGTCCCCATATACGCTCTCTATTATATTCATCTCGAGATATTGGGGTCCGCCAACTCTCGTGCAATTTTCATTTCATTTTTCTCCTGAAACTTCTTAAAGTGCTAGACTCGAAAAATATTAGTCTAGGTTCTATTTTCCCGAGGGAATTATGGTTGCTTGTTCAGCTGAGGTACTTGGTAGTTTTAGGTTGGCTAAAGAATGGCATTCCATCCTCACTAGAAAAGCTCTCAAATTTGGAAACTTTTCTTGTGAGAACAAGGGATGATGTTGGTCTTTCTTTGTTGCAAGATACTCTTCTAAAGATGCAGAAATTGAGGCATCTGCATGTGTATGGTGCTTTGATTGATATTAGATTGGCCAATGATAACCTTGATAGCTCCTCCATCTTGAATAATTTTAGACACTTTTTTCAACTATGAAACTTTATCTGGGGCAACGCATGGAAAAAATGATCAAGAAGTTTCCAAATATCCGTCAACTAAAATGATGTCTCGTGGAATCAACAGAATGTACTGCAGACAGGCAATAAGGTCGTGGTAATGAACTTTTTGAGTCATCTGGAATCACTGAAGCTGAATTTAGGTAAAGTGACTATGCATTGTGTTGAACTCCATCTCCCCTCCAGTCTAAAAAAGTTGACCCTGAAGGAATTTTCCTGGTGTATAATTTCCACAACTGGAAAGCTAACCCAATCTTCAGGTTCTGAAATTAAAATCGACAAGCTGATAGGGAAGAGAAACAGGACAGTCAAGACATGGAAGATAGTGAAGAAATGGAAGACATGGAAGAGGAGGAATTCTTTCCCTAAACTCAAGTTCTTGAAATTGAAATCCTTGGAGATAGTTAGGTGGAAAGGTTTAGGACATTGTTTTCCCAGTCTTGAAAAATTAGTTTTGGATGATTGTAAGAAACTACAAAAGCTACCTTCTTGTTTAAGGGAATCACCTCTTAAATTGATTGAGGTGCATCGATGTCCATACTTGGATAGGAATTCATTTGAAGACATTGTAGAACAATAGAAGGATTATGGAAACATGGATCTGAAAATCCTTATCTCAGAAGAAATTGAGGAGTGTTCTTCATGGTCAGATGCAAATTCAGACGGATGGTTACCAGAAGAAATTGAGAAGTCTTCTTCGTGGTTGGAGATTCAGATGGATGGTCAAGCTAATGATCTTCTGTCATAAGTATTAGTGTCTTCTGTCATAAGTATTAGTGTCTTCTGTATGGTTCTGTTTACATTGATGTCATATTTGTTGTTGTAATGCATAAATAAGTTGCTATGTATTAATAACACATTAATGTACTATTTGATTAAATTGATTATTCAAATATTAAGGATGTATATACTTATAATTTATTTCTAGATGTTACACTTGCATCTCAAGTATCTGTGGAACTTATATGATGGAATGTAAACTTACCTTAGTGAGTTATATCTAAATACATGTTTCATCTGGAAAATGGGAATACAGAATCTGATACAATCTTGTATTTGTGCTTATTCAGTCAGTCAAGTGTGTTGTGTCATGTGACAGATTTTATTTTTTAATCGTTAATTTTATCCTCCCACATGTCTCCACACCCTTCTCACCTCCCATTGTCAAGCTCAGAATTCGAACTTTGAACCTGACAGAGGGGAGAACTCTGAGAGTGTTAAACATTTCTCTAATCACTGGGCAAACCCCCATGGTTACAAATGTTACAGGTGTGATGGTATGAACTGTGCTCTGCTATGCATTTAGCTTGTACCCTAACTGTTCTGCAAATTAATTGCAGGGGTGATGGGGTGTTGAGCGTGTGCCAGGAAAGGTTGTTGGAAGTGGGAGCAAAATTTGACAAATTGGGGCCTAAGCTAGTAACCTGATCAGGAATGTCTGTCAAAGTTCAGAACTGTCCTCTGGTCCTGGAGCTCTCATCATTACACAAAACTACCTTTTAAAGTTTCTTCTAGGGTAATTACATTTTTAAGTACTTTTCGGAGTTTCTTCTAGGAGATCACCATTAAGAGCTTAATCTTGTTTCGATTATTGAGGACTATTTTTTATTTGCATCTAAGCAATACCACACGTAGCATATCTAGCCCCACGAAATATCTCTTTTTTTTCCTTATTTACAAACCATTTAATGTTTCTTTTAGCACCAAGTTTTATCAATAGGGTTCAAACTATGTCTTTCCTAGGATTATAATTCATGAACAGGGGCGGAGTGAAGGGGGCCAGGGGGCGCAATTGTTAAAAAAAATTTCTATGTAAAAAATTTTTTATTATTATGTTTTGCCCCCCCAAAAATTGATCAAAAAATTCACTTTGCCCCCAAGGGCCCAAACAATAATGTTTGAAAGTTATTTGGACTTGGTCCAAATAACAGAGAAATTGCCACTTTTCTTAACGGACTTCATACAAGTGCAAAGAAAAGATAGCTAGTTAACCTGGCAATTGACTCTGCTACAGTTCTTCTTCCTAGAAAGTAGAAACGTCAAAATCTTCTCACCTTGTTCCACAAAGATGTATCAAATCTGCTCAAACGATACATCATTAATTACTGGAATTGATCCTTGTGAGCTCACAAAGTCATGGCTTCTCATAATCTCATCGAGTAGAGACCATTAAAGGCTTGAAGAACTTTCTCCTGTGAAGACCTTCCCCCGCACATGGCTAAGGATTGTACCATTGCATTTTGCACGGTCTAGGTAATTTTTCTTTTAGCATTTGCTGAACGTGTCTTTTTTTCAGGAAGTAAAGGGGTTGTTTCATATTATTGTATCATCAGAGCAGGTTAATGAATTAGACATTGGTTGCTTTAATTGACCTGTAAGTTGGCAATGCCAGATAAACTAACACTGATCATCAATACCATTTCAGACTATTGTAGCTATTACCATTTACCAGGTTAGTTTGACATTGCATTTATTTAGTGAAATGTTTGTGTAAAAGTTCGCCCGCCAGTTGTTTGATGAATTGCTCGAGGGGGACTTGTATTGTTTTTCGTACTTGGCCCTTCTGAATTCGGGTGATAAGCATTTATTTTAGTTGATTCTGAGACTGGTTTCCTTTTCCAATTTTCGTACTAATTTTATTTTGAGGATCCTGTTGGCTTCCTTGGGTGATGGCCGAGCTTTTCAGTCAGGCTGAATGGCCGAAAATTGTAAGGAAATTAGGGAAACCAGTCTTTTGCATTGGTCAAATTCCCATCTCTATAGGTCATAACCAGCATTTCTCAATCAATTTTATTTCGATTATAGGTTGTTGTTTTGTTGCAAATATAGTGGTAATGGCCAACAGGACAATTGATTCTTTTTTCAAGAAAAGACGTCTAGAACCAAGTGGAAGTGGTGAAACTCCTTGTCCTCTTTGTGATTCTTCTCCTAAGCATGAAACAAAGAAATTTGGTTGAGCTGAATCATTAGAGTTTGATATTTCATCCATAGAACATGATCCTGGAAAGCCAAAATCCATTTGGGAATATCTAGAGCATCAAAGGGATGAGGTACGGAGAGCATATATTAAGTTTGGGTCATACCAACCTGAGCTTCCGATTGAATCAATGGTTGTTGACAAGAAGGGCCGACATTTCCTTTTCTCTTGGTATAAATTGTTTCCAGAGTGGTTGGAATTTTCTCCAACAAAGAATGCTGCCTTTTGTCTTCCTTGCTCACTTTTTTCCAAGCCAACGGACCGTTTTGGATCAATGGCCTTCACAACTAGTGGATTTAGATCATGGAAGAAGGTAAATGATGGAAAAATTGTGCTTTTTTAAATCACATTGGAAAAGATCCTAACTCATCACACAAAGTGGCAATGCAATGCTATCATGATTTGGGAAACTCATTGCAACATCTTGATAAAATTATTGAGAAGCAAAATTCTGAGCAGGTTGCAAAAAATCGGTTGCAACTTCAAGTTTCCATAGATGCTGCAAAATGGTGTGCATTTCAAGCGGTGGCTTTTAGGGATCATGATGAAAGTTTAGATTCTAACAATCGAGGTAATTTTATTGAGTTGATCAAGCATGTGTCTTCTTATAATGAAAAAGTGGCTGCTGTGGTCCTTGATAATGCTCCTCGAAATGCATCTTATACTTCTCCTACGATCCAAAAGGAGATATTGTCCATTTGGTTGAGCAAGATACAAAAGTATATTCGAGAGGAGATTAGTGATTCAAAATTTCCTATACTTGTTGATGAGGCTCAAGATAGATCAAAAAGAAAGCAAATGGCTATTGTTCTTAGATTTGTGGACAAGCAAGGCTATATTCGAGAGAGATTTTTTGACATTGTTCATGTGCACGAAACCAATTCCTTGACTTTGAAGAAGGAGATATGTGATGTCCTTTCTCGCCATAATCTTAGTGTGCAAAACATTCGTGGCCAAGGATATGATGGAGCTAGTAACATGCGTGGAGAATGGAATGGACTGCAAGCATTATTTATTCAGGAGTGCCCCTATGCATATTATATTCACTGTTTTGCTCATCGACTGCAATTAACATTAGTAGCAAGATCTCAAGAGGTAATTCCTGTGGAACAATTCTTTACATACTTATCTCTTCTTATGAGTTTAATTTCATCTTCTTGCAAACGGGTGGACCAACTTAGAGTTGCTAGAGCTGCTAGAATTGCTGAATTGATTGCTATTGATGAACTTGAGATTGGTAGGGGTTAGAATTAGATTGGTACCTTAAAACAGCCAGGGACTACAAGATAGGGGTCTCATTTTAGTTCTATCTGTAGCTTATTCACAGAATATGAAGACATTTGCTCTATCCTAATTGATGTTATCAATTATGGAAATAATCAACTCAAAGAAGTGAAGCTGACAGAGTTTACGATTTCATGACATCCTTTGATTTTGTTCTTGTTATGCATATGATGAGGGACATTTTAGGATTTGCACAAGTACTTTCTCAAGCTTTACAATGCAAATCTCAAGATACTTTGAATTCCCTTAAATTGGTTTCAGTAACAAAGGATCGACTTCAAAGTTACAGAGATAATGGATGGAATGAATTGTTCACCGATGTTAAGACATTTTGTGATGCACGAAATATAGAGATGCCTGATATGAATGTCATTTATAAAGCAGGTCGAGGAAGAATTCGAAAACAAAATGATCCAATTATCATGGAGCATCACTACAGGATTGATGTGTTTTTGGCAACGATTGATTCTCAAATACTTGAAATGAAGAATAGGTTTAAGGAAGATGTAATAGAGTTGCTTATTCTTAGTTCAGCATTGCACCCCAAAGATAATTTTCAGGCTTTCAATATTGAACAAATTTGTCAACTTGCAAACAAGTTTTATTCAGCTGACTTCACAGATCAAGAGAAGTTACACTTAAGAACTCAGTTAGAGCTTTTCCAGATTGAGTTTTCCTATAATTCTCAGCTTCAAAATTTGTCATCACTTCAGGAGTTGTGCCAAGTGTTAGCAAAGACAAGAAAGTCAATGTGCTATACTCTTATTGATAGATTGATTCGTCTTATTTTGACTCTTCCTGTTTCAACAGCTACAACAGAGCGTGCATTTTCTACTATGAAAATCATCAAGACTTGTTTGCGTTCTAGATTGGAGGAAGACTTTCTTGCCAACTCTATGATAATGTATATTGAGAAAGAAATTGCTAGAACTTTTGATATAAATTCAATCATTAATGACTTTGATAAAATTAAAAGTCGTCGTGCACAATTTCATATGTCCCACACAGTCAAATAGATTTGTAAATATGATGATATTTTTGTATATGTGAAGCGTATAAGTAATTTTCATTCTATATAAGGTTGTTTCTAATCTTGTGGTATATATGTTCACATTATTTTTTTTTGTAAATATATTTTACTTTCATTGCTATAGACTCGCCCCCCCCCAAGTTAATTCCTAGCTCTGCCACTGTTCACGAACCTCAGCCTCATCTGACATGCATAGCCAAGCTACTGCTTATGCAAGGTTGGCTGAATCTAAGTCATTGAACCCTGCTTCTGTCAATAATGAAGTTCTGAATGAGCTAACGGACAAATTTGGTCTTACCATATTTTTAGCAAAGCAAATCCTAAAGAAGCAGAAGAACTCAGGGAGATTTTGAGAAGGTATGAGAAAGGATCAGGCCAAGTGATTAATCTAGATAAATCTTCTATCTTCTTTAGCAAGAATGTTCCTCAATAATAGCAGAGGGAGATCTACAATAAATTCAACAACATACAGACAGTGACCCAGGAAATATATCTAGGATTACTTATGGTAATATCTAGATCCAAAAAGCAAGTTTTCAACTTCATCAAGGAAAGCTGTGAAAAGAAAATGTAACATTGGAAAAATAAACGATTGAGTGCTGCTAGAAAAGAAGTTCTCCTGAAGGAAATCAACATGGCAATGCCCAACTATACAATGTCATGCTTCAAACTACCAGTTAGATTGTGTAAAGAAATAAGCAAAATGATGGCTAACTATTCGTGTAGAGAGGGAAATAGGAGAAGGAAGATGCACTGGTGCTCCTAGCAAAAACTAGCTCTGAACAAAAGGAATGGAGGCCTCGGTTTCAAAGACTTGCAGAACTTTAACAAAGCTTTGCTGGGAAAGCAAATTTGGAGGCTACTGAAAATGCCAAATGCATTGGTTGGTGTAGTGATGAAAGCAAAATACTATTGAGGGAGACAATATTCAATTGCAAGGCCCATAACAATGCATCATAGATCTAGCAAAGGCTGCAAAGCTTAATGGCTGTGAGGAAAGATGTTCAGCGAGGGATTAGGAGGAAAATTGGAAATGGGAGAAGTACAAAAATCTGGGAGGACGGCTGGATACAAGATAACCCCCAGGGAAAGCCTGTCTCAGTGAAACCCCAAGATTGCCAAGTACAAAAAGTGGAGGACCTGATCTAGAATTTTAGATGAAAAAAACCCTTAATGTTTAGATTACTTAATGCAGAAGAGGCCAAGAAAGTATTGAGAATATCTATAAGCTTGGCAAATAGAAAGGATAGTCACTTTTGAATACATAGTGCAAATGGCCAGTACACAGTGGCATCAGGATACAAAGCACTCAACAAGCAGGGAGGCAATCAAAGGTAGCAAGAACAAGAAGGAGAGGAGACAAGCTTGGGAGAGGAACATCTATGGAAACATTTGTGGAAACTCAATGTAGAGCATAAGTTGAAAATTTTCATCTAAAAGTGCTTGAATGAAGCATTCCCTGGAATGAAGTGGTATTCAGTAGGACAAAGACTCCAATTTGTGGAAATTCTGGTGAAGACATAGAAACAGTGGAGCACCTACTCTTTCATTTTAGAAATGCTGAGGAAGTATGGAAGCTATCACTGGTGAAATGGGACGGAATTGAAGACCAAAGAGGGAACTTCAGCCGATGGTGGAATGTTCTAACAGAAGCCAGAAATAGACCTGAAGGAATGTTCTAACAGAAGCCAGAAATAGACCTGAAGGAATGGAACATATAGCATTGACTGTTAACATTCTTTGGCAGATTTGGAAGGCAAGAAATGAGAAAGTTTTACAAGAAAACAGAAGACCACCAATCAAGATAATCCAGAAAGCTCAAATAGAGTGGCTAGAATTTTAGAAAGCAAATGCAAAAGAGAACAAGATGAGCATGCCAGAAACAATAGCAGCTGGGACAATACAAGATGATTGTAGCGATAGCGAGAACCAAAGAGTTGGTATACTTGCAATGAATAGAAATAATCAGTTGATAGCTCAGCGGGCACTTAAGGAGTTTGGTGAAGGGAATAGCCTGATGGATAATGTTGTAGCTCTTTAACTTGCCATGATCAAAGTAAGGGAACAGCCATAGTTTTTAAACCCGACCCGGCCTGGCAGTCGATCCAGTCATTGGATCTGGCTGAGTTTTAAATTAGATCGTTTGAGCAATCAAACCGTTGACTAGTCAACGAATAGGTAGTTCAACTGGATTAAACCGGGAATCCGGCCGATTTTGTCAACAAACTGGGTTTTGTAGAAAAATTTTATTACTTTGCTAGAATTCAAACCTTAGACCTCTGGCCAATGCAACAACATGCTTATCACCAGGCTACTTCACCATATGTTGATAAAATAGCTTACTTATAATATATAAATGTTTTGTAAATTTATCTTTTTTTTTATTTCTCTAAAACAAATTTATTTGGAATCTTTTAATAAAAATTTATGACCCCCAAACTCTATAAGTTATAAAATGGACTTCAAAAATAACATATTACATAATTCATTTTAAAGACAAATATCCCAAATAATGAGTGTGTTTGGGAATAATTATTTTTAATAATTTTTGCACTTAAAATTCATAAATAAGTTAGATAATTACACTAAACATATATAAAATTTTACACTTGAAGTTTGGTGTATTACTAAATAACTTTATATTTTATTGATTCTTATATGATTTAATTATTTTATAGCAAATTAAATTAAATGAGCATTTGCTATGACATTATTTATTACAATTTATATCATATACCTTATATCAAAAATTATGAAATATAATATTTAAATATATTTAGTGACCCACCGGTTCAACTACTCATCCACTGGTTGAACCAGTAACCCGTTGACCCACCTCGTTCGCCGGATTCCTTCCCGGGTTGGGAACAGCAGTGGAAGGGGATTGAAGTAGACATCCCACAGAGACAACTGATGAAGATGATAGAAACCAACCAGACTAGAGATATGAGAATGTTTTCCCATCTATAGGATATTAAGGATCTAAAGGATCTAAACTCTATGTGTGTGAGATGCTCATTTGTTCTAGCTAGGAATGATATTAGTGTTAGAACAACAAACCTTTGTGATCATGCATTAAGCATGCCTTTTGAGCATGAGTGGTTACTTTCTCAGTGCTTGTAGGCACATGTATATAGCTCTAATGGAGCCTTTGCACACTACGTGTATAGTTCATACACAAATCTAATAAAATCATCCATCGTTTCTAGAAAAAAAAAGTTAACTAAAAATGGTCATGGTTACATTTTGAATTGAAACCACATTGGATAGACCATGGTTGAGCCAGATCAAAATTATAATTAGAATTGAAGAGACTTTAAGTAAAAGTTTCGTTTTTGATTCTCTAAACATGGAATTGGAATCAAAATCGAAAAACATAGTGTAATGTTAACTAAACATGGCTACAATTTTATTTTGAAACAAGAATTGCATCGGACCGAATTGTACTTGAGCTGGATTAGAACCGAAACCAAAGAGGAAACTTTGTATAAAGATTCCGTTTTTGGATCTCTAAGAATAGAATCAAAACCAGAACCATCGATTTTGATTCGGGTTCCAAAACATCTTAAAATAAAAGAAAGATAAACTTGTCTAAGATTGTGGATCTTTTAATTTATTTAAAATGATCATTAACATTCAACAGTGTGATGTACTTTTCATAAAGTTCATAATTTCCCTTTTTCTTATTCAATAATGATAAAATCAAAATCTTATTTTTCTTCTATATTTATTTTCTTCACCTTCTCTTCATTTTAAAATATTTTTTCACATTACTTTCCCATCTGTTTTTAACATTTCGCATCAAAATTCTAACAATAAGTAATTAAGTGTAATTATAAGGAATCAGAACTAGAACTATAGAAAACGAAATCGAAATTGTTAAGAATTGGAAGCGAAACTAGTAGTTCCAGAATCATTATCGATAATCATCCTATAAAATGTTGAATCCAGAGCTGACGATTCTAAAATCGCGATCATGATTTATGTTAACCGCATGTATAAATTTAAGATGAATCACCTAAAATGTACTCTAAACTAAATGGATCCCCTAATTTACATTCAAATTTGAAATTGTCCTTTATACACAGGTTATCATGCATTTCGACCCAACGGTAAGCATACAAAAAATACCCAAAACATAAAACAAAAAAAGTTTTACAACCAGCAAATTGCCCATATAAATGTACCATTATGACGTTACATGGGAAGAGAGAGCACAGATATTTCCTAAATCCCACGTGTCGTTCTACAATTGGGTACCACAGCTCTTCGGACGTGGCTCTCGGAAGAAAATCCAGTTCCCTCAATATTTCCCACAAATGAATTTAATATAAATAATACGATTTTACAATAAATAAAATCAGTAATTAGATACTTACTCTAATCTAAAACCCTTCCTCTCAAGAATTTAAATTGAAAAATATCTCATTCTTTTCCGATCTGCAGTTTTCTCCGATCAACAATTCGATAAGAAGAGCAAGAAGAAGGGTCTCGTCGATTCCTTTCCTCTTGTAAGTTGATTTCAATTGGCAGATTAATTGATTATTTAGTTCGATCCTGTGATTTTTACAAGTAAACCCTGAAAAAGATTCAATTTTGACCAACTGTTCGGTGAATATTTCTATTGATTTAGGATAATTTTAAATAGGGTTGTTAATTGTGTGTTTTTATGTTGATTTCTGACAGATAACAAGAAGGGTCTCTGATTTTCTGGTTAAAGTTTTGATAAAGGGTAAGAGAGAGAGGCAATGAAGAATATTGAGCGTATTGCAAATGTTGCTTTAGCAGGTATTTTTTTGGTCTCTCCTTTATTGTTTGATTGATTAAAATTTTTATATTAGTTGCCCCTTTTTATTTATTTTTGTATGCTTCCTCTTTCCCCCCCCCCCCCCTGAATGTATTGGATTTTACAAATATTCTTTTTTTTCTTCGATTTTAATTAGCAAAGTGCTTTTTTTTAGCGAGTGTAGTAGAATTGATATTCAATTTTCAATTTCTTTTTGCTCGTTTTGTTCCTTGAAAGGATCGAAGTTTTAGTATAGGCTACTGGGATGTTGACTATTCCTTGGCAGAAAAGGAAATGGTTTTCAGCTGTTATCCTGCTAAAAAGCTACAAGCTAAAAGTTGTACCGCAACTGGAAGTTTTTAAGATTCCAATATGGATTACAGGATTGATTTGGTAGAGGATAAGTAGTTTCGGTTATTAAAAGGAAAAAAGGTCCTCTGATGGTTGGAAGGCTGCAGTATTAGCTGGTCAAGTGTTTCTCTTTCCTCCTCAGGCAAATCTGGATTGAGTCTCGCTCATGGAGGCAGAGTACATGCGCTTGCACACTATGGCTTATGCAGTTGATCGGATTAGATAGCCTTTCAGGCAGATACAGGGCACATCAGGGACTCCCCCTCGCCTTGGAACCGCCTTAGCCCTTTTCTGAAAATTTTTTGCCTAGAGATTGATGCTATTGTGTTGCTATCATGTTTCAGGGTTTTAAAAGTGTTTTCAGCAAGAGCCTATTTTAGCTTGGATTCTTTTATTTCATCTTTGTCTTATTTATCTTTCTTTGATGATGAAAACAAATGGTTCTTTGTTCAACTTTTCCAATTTTTTTCTAGCCTGTGCTGCTAGAGCTTTGATGCTGTACTGTAAATTGAATTTATACAACATTTTTTTCTTCTGCCGTTATTATTGATTAGGTGAGACTCCATCCAGCTCCCAATTCCATGCCTCTATTTAGAGGATCTTTCATTGAGTTTCTCTAATTTTTGTGGGCCAATCATAAAACAAAATTCTTTTCCAACTTTTCTTGATAGATCATCTTCTATTGTGTAAATTCAATTCTTTTAAAACATCGCTGTTTATTTGTTAAGAAATTTCTTTTCTGTTCCTGTTAATACCAGCACACTGTAGTAATTCAGCTTTTTGATGTGTATAATGCAGCATACTCTAATTGAAGTCCACATAATATGTTTGTTGGATCCTTGACGCATTACTAAGTTTATGAGATTTTGCAAGAACCAACCTTAATCTTTAATTACTTTGTCATTCCTGCAGGCCTGACTTTTGCACCACTAATTCTGAAGGTAGACCCAAATTTAAATGTTATTTTGACAGCTTGCCTTACGGTTTTTGTTGGTTGTTACCGTTCTGTTAAGCCAACACCTCCATCAGTAAGTGAATCCATCCAGATGTTGCTCTTGATTTGCTCTTTGCTTTTCTAAAACCAAGCTAGCCTTGACTTGACTAAATCTGTGGTTTTAATTTTGCAGGAAACAATGTCCAATGAACATGCCATGCGATTTCCCTTGGTTGGAAGTGCAATGCTGTTATCACTGTTCTTGCTTTTTAAGTTCCTTTCGAAGGACTTGGTTAATGCTGTGTTGACATGCTACTTTTTTGTACTTGGGATCGTTGCTCTTTCGTATGTTCTTTCCGTATGGATCATTATACTTTGCGTTATATTTCTGTGATGAACATCTTTCTGTTTGGCTGTTGACTTTTTTTATCTAAGCTCCTTTTTCACTGTTTCCAGTGCAACCTTGCTGCCTGCAATCAAACGCTTTTTGCCTAAGCATTGGAACGAAGATGTAATTATCTGGCGTTTTCCCTATATTCGCTGTATGTATTTACTTCCCTTTCTATTCAGAGCCTATATGTGTACGCTGTGGTTCTAGTTCTTTTTGTGAAGCTCCACCTTGTCTTGGAGTGCTTCATATTTCCTTTTCTGCTTAGTAGAAGTTAAATCAAGCATGCCTATGGACTTAGGTAGCTACTTTTGTGAAAAATTCTTCTGGTAAAATATCCATTTGCAGCATCATCTTTCATCACTTGTCTCAAAAGTTTTTCAAAACTATTTTCAAAGTAAGCTTTAACTGTACCTTTTTGTTTTGAAGCCTCAATTGAAATGAATTTTAATCTGTCGCCAAGCAAAGCTGAGTTTCGAAACATGAGTATTTTTATAATGATGTGAGATTTATAAGTTGTCCCTGTATAGGCACCTGATTATCATATTCTATATCAAGTCTTGCTTCCTTTTCCTTTCGTTTTTCTTTTCTTCTCTTTTCTCTCCCTTTTTTTGGTTGAAGATCTTCATCAAAGAGATAGGCATTTTTTACAGTAGGTACCTTTAGGCTGCTACAGAATTGTATTTCATAACTCAATTTCCTTAACATATGAGTTTATTTTTACTGCCTCCACTAGAATAGATACCATTTATTTGATACTTTGTTTAGAGTTGTTAGCTTTTGAATTTTGGCTCACACTAATTATTGATTGTAGGATATTCAGTTGTAGGTTTGTTGGTTTTTAACCATTGTCCTCCATATTGTCTGTCACTTTTGTGAAATACCTGCTGGGTTTTCTATGGTCAGTTTGTGTACAGATGGAGGAGATATCACTTCTTCAACCCAAGCTAAGACTGTTTGTATGAGTTTGTTAGGTTTCTTAAATACTGCAACTTTAAGACCAAGAATGCCGTAAAGTTGTGAACTGCAATATCTTGACGACTTTTCCATAGTAGAATTGGTGGTTCAGTAATTAAATAGTATATTTGCACCGAGTGGCTAGGTTTCCTCTCTCTCTCTCTCCCTCCCTCTCCCTCTCCCTCTCTCTCTCTCTATCTCCCGACTTCTCTCTCTCTTTTTATCTGCTTCATATATTGCTTGCAATATGCAGAATGATGTTTTTCTGTACACATTTATTGGACAGCTTTGGAGGTTGAGTTCACAAGGTCTCAGGTTGTTGCTGCAATTCCTGGAACCTTCTTTTGTGCATGGTATGCTGCACAGAAGCATTGGCTGGCCAATAACATATTGGGGCTTGCGTTCTGCATTCAGGTTGACATTATCATCTTTGAAATACGTTGCTCTGTATACGTTTTAGGAGTGTAAGTTCTTTTGAAAGTTCCTAAAATGTGCAATAGTTGACATTATGACCCAGTTTTTCTTCTCCTCCGTTTAATTTAAGTGATTCCCCTCCCCCTTCCACGGCCCCGCCCCCCAAAAAAACCTGTATCTAATCTAAATAAACAGTAAACATGAGTTGGTCAACGCTCTGATAGCTGACTTTCATTCCCTTCCCTAACTTTTGCTCCGGTTTTTTTTCCCTGTCCATAATTATTTGTGTACTAAGTCACTTCTGTCAACTTTGTGTCTGCTTTTCTTAGTTGTGTATTTGTCACGATTGTTTGAACTTTCTTCCATCATTTCTGCCTGACTCAAGTGTTTAACTTGCATTTCTTTGTTCTTGCCGTTTTTCACTAGTGCTTGAACTGGAAAGAATCAGAAGCCCATGCTTTATGAATTAACATTAGAAGTATAAATATCTTGGTTGCATGTTTTCCTGTATCTCTCTTCATGTGAAATGAAGAGTATGTGAAAACTAGCATCTTTCTGTGATACATGAGTGTTGTTCTCTCTCATTTGCCACTTCCTAGAGCATTTCCTTTGACACTGTTTTGAAGAATTTCTAAATCAAACTTGAAGCACTAATTGTTGTTGTAAACTAGGTTACATAAGTTGCACATTTGCTTTCCTTGACTCTCCATGCCATTGTCAATCTCTGGCTATGATTATGTCTCTGGAGTTGTCCTTCCTGTAGTAGAAGTGAAGAAGATATATAGATGCCTGTCTTCTGGATTTGACGAACTAGCGTGCTTTTTATCATTCTTTGGAATACTTGGTAGCATATTATTTGCAGAATCTTCTTCATTCCGTTATGATGTTAAGGTTTCCCTCATTTTTTCTCCTATTAATAAATAAAGCATACTTTCTTCATCAATTTGATCCCATGTTGTTTTAAATCCTATAAGCATATGTAATGATCTCACACTGTTTTGTGTTTGATTTTGAAGGGAATCGAAATGCTTTCACTTGGTTCATTCAAGACTGGAGCTATTCTTTTGGTAAGTGAAGGAAGTTTAGTAACCTAAATAAACTTATTTGTATAAATGCAATAAGATAAATTGAAAGGCGACGACCAAGACTTTGTATATGCCAAAAATTTTATTATTGTGTATCAATGCTTTGTCAGTATGCTTTGATAGATACAAATGGACACACATGTATTCATGCATTTTTATCAGTATTCCCGCTCTAATTGATGCATCTTCCAGATTGTGCTATCCTACCATTTGTTTACAATGATGCAATTTACATCTTCTTAATTTGCAGGCTGGACTTTTTGTATATGACATTTTCTGGGTCTTTTTTACCCCAGTAATGGTTAGTGTTGCTAAATCTTTTGATGCTCCTATCAAGGTAAGTGTGTCATCTTGTGTTCTGTATATCTTTTACAGAAATTCTTGTACTTGGATTCCGTCTATCATAGTTTGCAACCAGGTGTAACAATATATACTTTCTACAGCTTTTGTTCCCAACGGCTGACTCTGCACGTCCATTTTCAATGCTGGGTCTTGGGGATATTGTAATTCCTGGTATGGCTTTTATTCTAGTTGTTCTAATAGTAGTTGTCGGTTTGTCATCCTCATTTTTGGCTGCTATGTTGGGAGTCCATGGTTGAGTTTTTGAATTTGATGTTCGACTGTTTTTCGTCCTTGACTGTTTTTATAAGGGAACACATGTCTGGTGATGAGATTCATCATTTTTAATCCAACCCTCTCTACCACATTGCATTTTTTAAAATCTGAAATAATTGTGCAGCTTCTCTAAGCTTCTTATTTGGTTTGTTGGTGATCCCTTGTGATGTGTGCATGGTTCTAAATTGTATGAAGAAATGCTCAAAGCGTGCTAAGTAAAATCGGCATCTGTAATTTATATATCTCAGGGATTTTTGTGGCACTGGCATTGCGCTTTGATGTTTCTCGGGGGAAGCAGAACCAATATTTCAAGAGTGCTTTTGTAGGATACTCGGTTGGTTTGATCCTGACAATAATTGTCATGAACTGGTTTCAAGCTGCACAGGTCGGTGTTTTATGCATGTTCTTACCTTTGAAAGTAGATAGATACATTTGAGAAGTGTAAATTTGTTCAAGTGAGGGTCCATACTTCTCATTTTGTTGATCCTTTTTAATGGTTGTTTTTTTAGCCTGCACTCTTGTATATTGTACCGGCTGTTATCGGATTTTTGGCTGTGCACGTCATTTGGAATGGGGAAGTGAAACCAGTAAGTCTTTTGTGATCATGAATTTATTTTATAACTGTTGTTAAATGCTGAACTTCTTTCTTTCCCGGTGTATTATAGTGAAATGACTTTATGCATGTCTTTAAGAGATACTTTTAAATGGCCAGCCAGCTGCCTGGCTCTCAGCCACTTGATTCTAAACTTTTGCGACTAAGACAATGAAAATAAAACTAGAGGTAGCAACAGGCAATATGAAATAAAGGAAGGTATTATTGTTTGATTTTTTGGATTATGAATTTTTTCATAAGTTATTCTCTGAAGGTTCGAGTTTTGCTTGCACATTTCTTATGTATGATTGAAGGACATTCTGTAGATGGAAAGGGTTACCAATAGAATGTTTAATTTTTGGACTGAAATTTTTTTATGAATTCTTCTCTAAAGGTGCAAGTTTTGCTTGGCACATGCATGAGTAAGCCTCATTATATAGATGGACTGGGTTACCAATTGAACCTTTTTATTATAACAACTTTAAATAAGAAGAAAATTATATTCAGAAGTTTTAAGTTCTATAATCTGTCATGCCACATTTTAGTTCAATCACAGTACTGGTTCTGAGTACCTTAATCTTGTGTATAAGTTTAATTTTATTGCTTACATGATAAGCTGTCAAAAAAGTGAAGTATGGAACTGCCCAACTGTGTGCAAATTTTAGTTCGATCATCAAGTACTAGTTCTGAATACCTTCAGCTTGTAAATAAGTTTAATTTTGTTACGTAAATGATAAGCTTTCCTAAAAGTGAAGTATGGATCAGTCCAACAGTATGCAAAGCTAGCACTGCATCCCTACCATCCTTCTTAGTAATTAATATGGAATGATAACAAGTGAGCCCTTCAAAGCCAATGCATTCTGGTTTCCCAGCAAGGTAATCTACTGCTCTCTTAGACTCCCTATATACAAGGCAAAAGTTAACAAACCAATCTTGTTACTAGGAATATAAGTTTTAGCAGTTGTAATTACAAAAATTCACAATTTTATTCTTATGGGACCAGATTGTGACACTCTTGGGATCTAGGATCAGTACCATAGTTGCTTTTCCCTTTCATATGAAGTTTTCTTTATTGAAGCATCCTTTGATCATTTCTGATCTTTGGATGTAAATCTACCTTCCAGATTCTGATAATGGGATGTAAATCGACCTTCTGGACATCAAACATCTTTATTTGAAACTGTGCTTAATCCCATCTGGTTCTGGCCTTTAGCCTATTGAGAAATATCCTCCTGTTTGGGCTGTCGACCGTTAAACTAGCGGCATTGGGCTCCAGCCGAGCTAGTTTATTGCATTAAATCGTATGCACCCTTCCTATTCTAAGCTAATGCCTAATTGTACAGGCAGAGCAGAGTCCTTTGACATCAGAAAAGGTTAATTTGATCAAATAGTACTATCTGTTAAACTTTGAAGATGACTTTATGGTTCATAACCATTGCTGGTTAGAATGATTGATCATCATCAGTTTGTGCACATTAGTCTTTAAGAGCAGATGGTTTAGTTTTTTAAGTCTCTTGGATGGTTATGGAGATGCTATCACGGTGGGATTATGTTTTACTTCTCTGTTTGATACTTGGATTTTCTGCTTCAAAGTTCTGTCTTAACATTGTAATTTTTTCTACAGTTGTTGGAGTTCGATGAGTCTAAAGCTACCAGTTCTAAGGAAGATGATAGCAAATCAAGCAAGAAAGTAGAGTAGGTGACAGCACTATCTTGGGAAGAAACGTTCACAAGAAAACTTGGCAGAGACCCTTGATGCTTTAATGCTGGATTAACACTAATGCACCCTGGCATATTGTTGTACCAGATTTGGTGACTTAGCATTTAATTTTATTAGTCTTTCTAGGAGATTTTATAAAATTATGGAAATTTTATAGAAAAATATGCAGCAAGCCTCAAATACCTCATAGCTTCATCTTTCTTTTTCCCCTTTCTGTCAGTACAAGGAATATGATTCAAAATAGTCAGGATAGTTCAAGCTCTATTCCTTCTCTCTTGACTGCACGCTCTTAACAGTTTTAGCCTTTGCTATTGTTGTTTAGCATCAGAAGTTTGATTTTTATGTTAGGATTGTCAATGGTGCCGGATCAACATGAGTTTAGCCTGTTTAGCTGGCAAAAGGCTCATTGAGCCTAAGTTTTAATTGGGTCGGGCAAAGTTGAGGCATAAATATTAGGCGTGAACTAAATGTACGAGTATAATTATATATCTGAAATACACACTAATAACATCTATAACTTATAATTATAAGACATAAAATGAAGATAATTTATATATAAATTTGTATTAATTCATAATTATAAAATATATCTGTATTATATAATTATGTACTAATTATGAGTTTGGATCAATTTTGATTTGAATCAAAAACTTATATAAGAGTGTGAAATAAGCTTGATCCTTTTAATTTGAGCCAAAATTCGAAAGTTCAAAATCCAAAAATTCATAGACCTTGTAGACCGAGTTTGGACTTGTTAAAGTCCAGCTCAAAAAAACTCAATTAACACTCTTAGTTTGTGTTATTGAAAGTGGACAAAAGAAGTCAGAACGTTTGGAATGATAAATCTATCAGTTATTTCCTTCCAATTGTGGCTAGCTGTGCGATCGATACGCGACAAAGGTACCATGAAATGTTATGGGAGAAAGTGATTGGATAGGTCATTATCTAGGAAAAAGGCCACGTTGGTTGGATTATAATGTGTTTCGAATCATGATTTTATTTTTAGTCATCTTTTTATATTAAATACATTATATTATAAAAATTATATAGTAAAATTTTTTTTATAAAAAATAATCTTCTAACCAAACACGTTAAATCGTTATACTTGTAAGATGTGGATTAGAAAATTTAAGTAGATTTCCAAAATGTAACATTTGATCATCAGTGGAAAAACTTGGCTTTGTTTAGATGGTACTGTTTTTCAAAATCTAGTTTTTCAAATACAATAAAAATTTTTAAAAAGTACTTTAAAAGATAATCTAAAAATTAGTTTAAAATTTTTTAAAATTTTAAAAAATATCTCAAAATATATTTTAGAAGCTCTCCTATTCTTAAATATCCCAAAACATTTTTTGAAAATATCTCAAAATATAATTTAAAAACTCTGCTATAGTAAAATTTTTCAAAAACACCCCAAAAAATAGTTAATACAAACGGAGTATATATTATGATCAAAAAATGGTCACTGTAAGTTGCACAACATTTAAAGCCGAAAGGGTAAATTGTAAACTTGCTCGCTGAAGAATACAGAAGAAGAATGTAGCAACTTTTGCGTCCGATTTGTAGTGCTAAACAGAACTTACCTTGATTTCCACTTACGTCAAATCAGATGACAGATATGCAGTGACACTGCACCCTTTGCAAGCCTGCTTGTCTTAACTTTGAAAAGCGTCCTCCGAGAAATTTACCAATATTGTATGGGTTTTTTTTTTTATATATATATTATCAGTGTATAATTTTTTAACATTAGTAAGTTTAGATTATTGTCATGTAATATGAATTCAAATTTGAATTTTAAATCATACACATGTAGTATATATTTAAAATTATATAAAAAAATTATTATACTATCGGTGCATAAAAAGTTAAGGTAAATGTCCCCAACAATATACGGGCAAAACTTCCATGTTGATTAAAATGCACATGTGCCATGGTTTTCTACTCCCCAACGATGGCATAAAAAATTTAATATTGACTTTTAAATATACATATGAAGTTCGCCAGCCCAAAGTAAAAATTCTGGTTCCACCAATGCTGTGTGTGTGTGTATTTGCAGTTAGCAAATCTAAAGCATATTTATTGTACTTAACAGACATTTCAGCCAAACAAAGAAGCACTAAATTGCTTGTTGACATGTGGAGATATGCCATGGTTCTTTAACTTTCTTGGTTAACTTTCTTGATTGATCAACTTTCTTTTATATCCATTTTGCAGTACATTTTGCTCAAAAGTGAACCGAAATGATGAATAGGCCTTTCAAGTGCGCCCATCTAAACAATATTACTTGGACATATGTACACCTCCTTCAAAGAATGTATATTTGGTTTAAATTGACTATAAATTAAACAAGGCTAAGTAATGTATTCTTTGAACTCAAATTTTAATTTTTTTTATGCGAACTCAAATTTTATTTGTCCTAACACTAAAAGATTGATGGATTTGATAATTCAGGATAGAAGTTAGAATCAAAGGCTCGATTAATTTGAAAGTTTAGTGAAATTAGAGGTGGCCCTTCTTTTCTACAATTTAGTAATTACTTGCCTCCTAGGCTAAGTTAGTGTTTACTTTATGCCTAAAATTGCTCAATCTAAATTATACTACCACCTTATGGTTGACTTTCTCTAGACAGATGAGCTCTTTTGGCAATAAAATCGTTTCGACTACTTTACTTAGCTCTGAGAAAAAAAGCTTGAAGAATAAGTATAAATTTTTTGAGCAAAGAGTTACTTTGAAGAAATTTGAATTAAAAAAAAAAAGAGAGTAAAGAAGACAATTGAATTAAAATGTGATTCTCATGCAAATTATTCCAAGACTAAAAGTAAATTCATAATCCCATCTGTACTATTGCACTTCGGTTTTTCTGTTGACATGAAAGGTTAACTAAACAAAAGTAAAGCTCATGTAAGGCACGTCCATAATATGGAGTTCAGGAATGGTTTCATTTTCAATTATGTGGCCGTGATTGAATTATAGGTCTTGTTGATTAATACTGCAAGCCCCCACAAGCAGAGGTGAAAAGGTGGACCATTTGATTAAAAGAAGTCTTGGGCCATAATTCTGACCCGTGGGTTTAGTTATTCTTTTCTTTTCAAAAAGTGCACGACCTATGGTGTTGGTCGCTCTCAATAGTTGGAAAGTGCATTGAGGACCATTTTGAAGATGGCAACTCCTGTGACTGGTTAAGCATTATGATTTCCTTGAATGTACAGATAATCACATGCATATATAGACAATAAGACACGTATTTCTAATACATATGATATACGCACCAAATATTGAAAATGTAACAAGTACATGGTGATGCATGAATTTGTTGACACCGAGAGAGGCCTTGTTGGTCTTTGCCTCCTCACGTTTGTGTTTCTTCTTTTTATTTTTGTTTTCACAAGTCTATATTTTGGGAAATTACTCAAAACCCCCAATTGGCTAGCAAATTTATAGGTTAGTTTGTAATTTAGACACCTCAAATTTGCCTCTCATGCTTTCAACTATTATGAAAATCTGAGAGAAATCATCGACTCTGTATCAATTAGGTATTTTTTGGAGTGTTTTTAAAAAATATTACTATAGCGATGCATATGAAAATCTTTTACTGTAAATGATTAGATGTAGTGGGGTGTATCTTTGAGGATGTTCTTGAGAGGGAGAAGAAGGGGGTTGCAGAGTGAGAGGAGGGGAAAAGGAAGGAGGCGGAAGGAAGGGAGGGGAGGAAAAGGAAGAGGGAAGGGAAGGAGAGAGAGAAGAGAGAAGGGATGGGAATGAATGAAGAAATATTAAATCATCCCATCTCGAGTCTGGAATTTGGGTTCTTTCAGAATTCGTACTCCTTTATAATCTATATAAAATGAAACCGTGGGTTATACCAAACAAAGTACTTCTTTTCAATTTGAATGAGAGAGAGGGGAGGGGGAGGGACGGCGATGCCTATAGAGGAGGGGAGAAGCGGTGGTCGGTAGTGGTGGTGTGTGATAGTGATGGGTGGTAGGTGGAAGAAGATGGAGATGGTAGTTTTATTTTATTTTATTATATTTATTATTAGTTATATTTGAGATTTGTATGGATTAGATGTCTTTAAAAGTGTTTTTTTACAGTGTGTTATTATAACATTGTATTTGAAAAACTTTTTTTTAAAAAAAATTCACCAATCTATACACACCCATCAACATTAACAAGGACATTCAAAATGTCATATCTGCTCTATATTCGTATCCAAAACCTTATTTAACTATTAAAAACATTAGCCTGATGACTATGAGGTCTCTAGTTCCACTCTCAAGTCCTCATCTTTCTTCCTTATAAGGTTTGGAGTTTTCCTTGGACCAAAGAGGAAAATGTAGAACAAAGAGAGATTCCTCCGAGATCTTCAAACTCAACCTCTTCGAGTTTTCTTCCCCCATCATTCTTTAGCTCTAATGAATTAATTTTTAAATTAAAGGATCAAAGATTTCTTCCTAGAAATTTCTTGTTAAGGATCTCTACTAGGGCTTTCATGCCTTCTTTCTCTTCTTTTATGGAGTAGAAACATATGTGGAATGGATGTGTGTGATTATTGTACGAAAATAAATTGCTCAAGCAACTTTGGGAAAAAAAGATTTGCTTGACCTCTTTGGTGTTTTATTGTCATTTTGAAACTAGGAGATAGATAGTGAAATGGGAATGGGTTCCTAATATCCATTGTTGCCACTGGTTCTTAGAAACTTTACAATTGAACTTCAGATCTACCCATGAAAAGGAATTTGATTGGGGTCCCAAGTATTGATTCTCTAGCATAGTGAAGATATATCGAGAAAGTGACTAAACTCAGAAAAAAGCAATGGATATGCCTACTTTTAGATGGTAAGTGGTGTGTTCACAAATATGCTAGGGCAGCCATTAGAAAAGTCTTAGAATTCACTGATGAATTTGTAGTTTTTGGGAGAATGTTGTGAGCAACAATAATTAGTTGAATTTTTAGGTTGTAGGAATAATTTTATTGATTTTATTTATAGTTTAATATGAAATTTAGATGATTTAATCGGATAAGTTATACTTAAAATAATAGTGTGTTGGGTAAAATGACCACTAAAATGACTTTTCATCCCTAATCTAGTTGGAAGATCAGTAGAACACTTAAAAGACAATGCATAAATTAAATTGTTCTTGTTGCAAGTCAAGGGATATACAAGTCAATGTTTTTGAGTTAAAAAGTTTTTATAAGCCTTACTTACACCTCAAACAAAAAAGCCCCATGTGGTAAGCCTAATACACAGAAAAACCCCCTATGGTTTCAAAATATACAACACGACACCTCATGTTTTGAACTAAATTGTAAAGGTGACGGAATCTGTTAAATTTAACGGAAATGACTTATTGGAACCTAAAAAAAAAATTTTATACCTAATTTTTATCAAATATACCTATTTTACCCCTTAACCCTTAATTCTCTCTATTTAGAAAATAAAACAAATGATTTTTTTGAGTTGTCTTTTGCTTAATTATATCAGGCCATTTTGGTCATTTTGTCCATTTCCATTAAGTTTAACGGATTCCGTCACCTTTACAATTTAGTTCAAAGTATGAGGAGTCGTGTTGTATATTTTGAAACTATGGGAGGTTTTTCTGTGTATTAGGTTTACCACAGGGGGCTTTTTGTTTTTAACCCATTAAAATATGCATGGTTACTTTTGACAATTGTAGTTGACTTTTCACACTAATCGAAAATTGGGGGAGACAATTTGAAGGTTTCAAAACCACATGGGACAATTTGTATATTCCCTTCAACATATAAGGGTGTTGTGTAATTTTTCCTTCATATTTTGTCTTGTTGTAGACATCATGACAGTTTACATTATTATCATGCATTTGATTTTCAAGTATCACTATAGTGCCAAATTTTTTATTGCTGAATACTAATAAGGTATTCAGCGTACAAGCATTCATTCATTTGACACTCACCGCTTCAACATTTGACCATTAGGAAATACTACTACTACACTTTTAAATATTGATTCCTTACATCTCCAAGGCTTTCAATACTACAAAAAAATTACTTTCGACACTTAAGAAATTGCCTTGATCTTCATCTAGTTTATTCACTATTGATTATAACAATTGTATATGCAACTGGAAAAGATGAGATATTGGATAATTGGACTTCTTTGGTTCTATAGCCTTTGGTTACTCATAACTTTATTAAGCGTACTTTCATTTTTGGGTTTGAATTTTAAACTATGCATGTTGTTCATACCTCAACAATATTGCACATGCTATTATGGTTAGGCTTCTAAGTTTTAATCAACTTCTTTTGCCCATTGGTGATTTTATATAACTCAGTAGTAGAGGTGGACACAGAATTAAGATTTCGAGGGCAAAAACTTAAATAGATGATTATCTAAACAATGGAAGCAAGTTCTACTTTATTAAGGGTTATAAACGAAAAAGTTATAATTTTCTATAGAAATGAACACAAGTGAGAAGTTGGATTTGCATCTCAAAACTACTCATATTTGCAAACAAATCCACCTTCCTCCAGTCATATTCGAAAAGATCAAAATCCTTCCAAGTATTATTGCAAGAATTTTGAGAAGGAATTTGTTGTTGTGTCATCCATCAATTTTCACGATGTTGCAACTTATGGAGTAGAGGTTCATCCACTAAACATGCTATAATGTGTTTAAAAAAATGAAGCATTGAAAAAGCATCATATACTCGATATTCAACTCAAGAAGGTTCAAACATTGGAATTTTCTCTATCCGTTGTATTAGGAAATTGGATTAGTTGTATAGACTTCAATTTGTAAATATCATAGCTAATAATATGTTCTACTTGCATGAAAGTTTTGAATGCTAGATATGATTTAACAAAAAAAATAATTGCTAATTTTTCACTCATTTTTTCATCTCAAAAAATTAAAAGATGTCTTTTTGTTAGATTATTAGCTTGATTTATTGATATTATGGTAACTAAAACTATATACTTGTGAAATCTATCCACTCAATTGAACCTATAAAATTGTAGAAAATAGGAGCTTATCAGTTTCAAAACTTCACAAAGTGGAAGATTATTGGTAAATTTCCACAGGAAAAATGGTAACGGTTGGAGAATGAACAAAAAAACTAGAAATTCTATTAAGATTATTATGTTGAATTTAAGAAGGAATACTAAGAATTTATATAGGGAAGCAAGATCTATCCACTATCTACGCTACTACACTAAGAGATAATAGTTTTGAATAATTACTGATGTGTATGTTAGCTAATCCACAAAATGTAGTTAATTTTACAGTCTAAATTAAGTGATTGAAAGATGTAAACACGGTATTCTCTATAATCACATCATTTGATTTACTTATTATTTAACTAGTTTAGATGCTTGCTCTTAGATAAACACGACTATCATATTCATCATACAACTTAGTTAGAGTCTCTCTTTTTCTTTGTGGTGACAATATTGAATATTCTTTTAGATAAGAACCAATAGCATATTGTGAGCCCTCAAAGTATTAGGATAGGGAGAACTAACGTCTGAAACTTGTTCTTATTTTTAGTTAAACTATTTTTTTCCTTATTTATATATGCTAGTCGATGCATGAATTCTACATTCTACTTCTTGAAGGGAATCGGTGCAGGTAAACTACTTGTTAACACTTGAAGATAGGAGATTGTCTTTGTTTGAAAATAAGGAGACTAAATTTTGTTTTATGATAATCTTTTTATCCATAAAGCATTTAATGATAAACACTTTAAGCATGCAATATCAGCTTAAAAATGAATGTTCATAAATTTGTTAAATTGTAAATATTAGAAACTTTTGAATTGAATTATCATGACATTAAAAATAAAACTTTAAAATGTGAAGCATATTTTTTTACCTGAGAGCATGTGTAACTTTTTTTGAAATTTTTTGAGAATATTCCCTTGATACCTTTTTGATTATCTCAATCAAATTTTTATTTTAGGTATATCATATATCAAAAAATGTAACAATAGTATTTTTATATAAATATTCTAAAATATATTTTTTATTATAAATAGATTTAGGTAGCTCAAACTTTATCTAGCTTAAAAATTTTTATAGTGGAACTTTCTTTACCTTGATTAAATCTATAATTTTCTCAAAACAATGTATATTCTAATGTATTGTCTATTGTGGAAAACCAACCAAGAATTTTGTATTATAAGTTTTGAATGTTGCAAGTTTAGTATGTTTTTAAACAAAGTACCAACGGATGTGTAGTGCAAGTGGAAGAAACTTGCATCCCTTGACTAAGAGATCTCGGGTTCAAAACCTATGGAAATGAAAAAGACAACGTTGGAAGGGTTTCCCCTACAAGGGACTCAACCCGGCTCAAATAAAATTAGTCGTAGGCCACAAATCGGATAAGGATATCTGTGGTTTATACCAAAAAAATATTTTAAACAAAGTTATATATTCCCAATAGCTATATAATTTAGAAAGAATTATTATGTATACAATTAAGTTGTTATTTTGTAATTGAAATTAGTACCACAGAATGTGGATATTTGCCTTATGGCATTTGTAAAATAGGATATAAAGATCATAAATAAAAAATTAAGTATGTTATCAGAAAATATTATATTATGTGTTTCGAATTTTTGAACTTCGTTATGTCAATTTTTATGTGTAAATTATACATTGTTCTTAAAACACAAAATATTACATATTTTGAACTGTTTATTTTTATTGAAACATAGTGTTGATTACCAAAATATACTTAAGCGTGATAATGGTATAGAAACTCAATTATGTACCCATAGTTGTTAATTATTGTCTACTATTGATACTAAATTTTTTAAATTTGTTATTAACTATAATTATTCTTGACAAAAGGTATAAAGTGTGCTTGATAAGATATATGTTGAATCACTGATAATCATAATCAATTTATCTTAAATCACTTTGCTATCACAATCTTACATGTAGCAACACAAGGGTTAACAAGTATTGCCCAAATTTGTCAAATTTTGTAAATGTCAATTTAAGCGTTACTAAAAGCAATTATTTAGAGTTTATTAAAAGTTTGAAAATGCCAATTAAAAACAAAGATTTTTTTAATTTAAGTATCTATTTAGGTACTTTTGAGATGTAACATTTAAATTAAACTACAAAGTATCACATTCAGAATATTATGTAGGAGAAAATATTTTGTTTTCGACTTGAATTCTATCTTACCAAATCTTTTGCATAAAAATTTTTAAAAATTTATGAATATTTCCTAGAAATAGGACTAACTGGAGTAATAAAATTTATGAATATTTCCTACCATATAGGCATTTCTTAGAACCTTGATTACATTATTTGTACTTTTTGCCATTTTATATAGTATTCATATTTTTTTCTATTATTATCAATTTTTATTTTAAAGTTTTGATTTTTCTTTTCTATTTTAACTTTTATAGTATATACAATGAAACTTACCATTTCTTCTGAAATTTCAAACCTTGCAAACTCATACCATCCCTACCCTTCACAAATTTTTTGGAACGTTGGAAAGGTTTGGTTATTGTATATTTCATTGTTAAAGAACTATTGTTAACAAATGAATCTACTTTTAGAAAGAAATTTTTAGAAATTGAACTCTTGGCAAAGGGTGTAGAACCCATGGCGAAGGGTGTGGAACCCCTGGCAGAAGTTGTGGGTTTATGGTCAGATCTAGTATCAAGAGAAAGGAAAAATATTCCATAAGGTCACTAATTTTGTTGGGAAAGAACAACAAATCTATTATGGAGTACTACACCATTACTGCATTAATTGTTTCATATTTATCAAGTCCATTGGATTATTAAGCAAGTGTTTGTTGAAGTAATTTTTAAAGAATTAAGAGTCTAAACTATCTAGAGTCGAAAGGTTCTTCACTATAATTTTTTTATTGTGTATTATTAATTCTCTAAATTTTATGATTATGCAAGTTATTATTATAGGTTAATAAATCTAAATTTCTACATTTTATATTAGAGTTGGGGTGCATGGTTTGCCTCGAATTATTCATTTATTAAAAGTAGAATACAAGGTTTAACCTTGAATACTCATTTCTTAATATTAGGCCATTCATTTCTCCTGAATACACAATTATTGATGGTCGGACTATAAGATCGCTTGTGAGTTGCCAAAATTGTTGTAAATTATAGGTTAAAGATTGATAATGATCCCATTGGAATATTGATTGTAGTAGAGTAGTAAAATTGAAGAGTTCATTATTTTACCCTTGAAGCCTAAAAAAGTTGATAAAAAGAGAATGTAAGAAATAAATAGTCAATTTGTAAAGTTTAGAAATAATGATGTATAACATTTAATTTTTGATAAAAATCTTGAAATTTTATAATCATAAACAAGAAAAAGAGACTTGCACGAC